>OZ007597.1:55329363-56529363 GCA_963931845.1 Maratus michaelseni
TTTCTGAGATATTACTCACAGCACTAGATACTTGATATTTCACATAAAGGTAGTGCTTAGGATAAAAAGAAAGGCAAACTAACAAAATCCGGAAAATTCCAATAAATGAAAGTATTTTGAATTTTTTAATTTTTTTTCGTATTTTTCGATTTTTATTTTTTCAATATTTTTTTATTTTGTTTTTCGAATTTTCCCGGTTTTTTTAATAATATCTTTCTTTGCATCCTAAACACTGCCTTTATGTCAAATTTCAAGTTTCTAGGTCTAAAAGATAAAATTAATTTCGATTTTTCGATAATTTTTGTTTTTAATTCTCAGTATTTTTAATTCATTTTCTTTTTTGTATCATAATATCATTTTAACATAAATTTTTAAGCTAAATTTCAAGTTTCTAGGGCTACTAGATGTACCTCAGAATTTTGATGATTGTTAAGTGAGTGTAAAATATTTTAAACATTGAGTTCATATAATATCTTTTAAACTAGAAAAGCTGAAATATTGAAATTTGAACATTTGGTTCTATTTGGAAAGTTTTCTTGATAAACAAAGTTTCAGATTTCTGGGAAAATTCAGCACAAAGATGTGACGCGGTTAAAAGTATCCTGAATTGCCTCATGAAAAACTTGCTATGTCTGCGTTATCTCGAATGAGGCACTGCCGTGACTCCAGATATTAAAGGTTGAAAATATCACAACCTGCACTTTTATATAACTTAGGTCACTTTGAAATTTAATCCCGTACGATATGAAAAAAAATCTTGATAATATTTTTGTCAAAAAAAGTTTTTTACTCAATTTATTTCTGCTTTAATTTCTGATATAAATATCGGTAATGAGAAAGTTCTTTTATAATAAAAACGGAAAATGTTCCAATAAGATCTTTAAGCGTCGGAGACTCCAGACTTGTAACATCGTAGTCATAATTTTTTGTTTTGCATAGGTGCAGTTCGACCAACACATTTGAAAATACTGTGACCTCCCTCCCCTCTTCCTTCAAAAATACTTTTAATTAAATCATACAACGCAAATTAAAAAGTGAGTTTGTAATATAATGTCATAAGTTACGTGACAGAAAATCTTCTTAAGTTTCTTTTGAACATAGAAACTTTTCTTGTAATATAGATTTGGACATAATTTCTCCTATAAGTATAACCAATGAGAAAAAATGTCCTATAATAAGAACGAGAAATGCTCCAGTAAAATCTTCAAGCGTCAGAGGTTTCCATTGTGTAGTATCGTAATCACCATTTTTTGTCTTGGATTGGCGCAACTGGGCGGTAAAATATGTATCTCTGTAAATTTTAGGATACAGGTCTGCTGCAACAATGCGATGAACAACACGTTCCAGTCTCTTTGGACAACAAAACTGTTTTGAATAAGCTATTGCAGAGTGCATTAAAGAGAAGCTATCTTCAGAGATGAAGTAGTTCCTGCTGAACTTAAGTAAGTCAAATCTTGATGATATAAATGCTTTTTTGTGGGCATAATTAAAAAATGCTGGGTGACTATTTAGCGATGCATTTTCACCTTTTTTTAAACATTCCCCTATTGGTTTGAGTCTATCATCGTTTGATTCTATCTGCCACATTCTACCCCCTTTGTATGTCATACACATGATTGAATTTTCATTTGCAGCTTTAGATAAGTCCTTTATATCACGAATTCCAACCATCTTGGGAACGGTTATGACGGACAATATAGTGGCTTTGTAGCTGTTAATCAGAACAGTGATTCCTAAACACCAAAAGAGCAGTAACAGTGTGGTATTTCTTTGTCTTGCATGAAAAGAGTATGATTTTTCTAGTAGACATCCAATAGTTTCGAATAGAATAGTATAATAAGTTTTCCTTCTCTTCAATAGAATGTATAAGAGAACTGACATCAGGATGACACACAGTCCTATGCCTACCCACACTTCAAAGGAGAACACATCACATATAGCAAAATTCTTTGGTTTCGGTTTCGGTTTATCCGTCATGAAAGTAACATCTGTTACGTGCATGGGATAGGTAAAATTTACTGCTTCTCTTCTTTCTTTCGTTACAGTCATTTGAATGCCTGATATATCGGCTTCTCCTATTATTAACATTCCCATTATTCCAGTCCAAGTGCCATCAGGTTTCTTGAAACCAACTTCCTCTTCCTCTGGCATGACAATATTAAAATTGACCCCAAGACCTTTGGCAAGAGCTCGAATTATTGGAGCATTCTGAACACTGATAAGAGTTCCATCATGATTCCGTATGAGAGTATCTGGTTCATTCGGCAGAGGTGTGAGAGTCGCTAGTTTCATTATTTTCGATGAATGGCGTCCAGTCATTTTCTTCCTAAATTTTAAATTATATATTAGTTTTGCATTGCAAATCGTGACATAAATGGCATATGATAAAATAAATTATCTGAATAAACATACATTTATTTAACATACGTACAATATGTTTAACAAACCGGTAATTGAGAAAAAAAAAGAGAAAAATTTTAAGCGTTATTGACTAAGATATGATAAAAAAAATATTAAATTTATCTATTTTTCAGTACCTTATACCATAAAAAGTTGTACATGTAAAATTTGCTTTAAACTGTGTTATATAATTATTCGTGGATAATTTATTATTCACCAATACGCACAAATTTTTGGAATCATGAATTATTAAAGAGATGCACACGTGAAATAGTGATTTAAAAAGAGAATAGTATGCGGGAAGGGTAAGTCATTAAGTAAGTCACAAAATAAAATTAAATAATAACTTACAATGATATTCAATTCAGAACTATTTTTATTCCTCTACCAATATCCCACTTATATCACCGTTTTATTAGTGCCTCAATACCACCTGTATAAGATTCTTTAGGTTGCTGTCTCAGCCACATTAGGGCTTCAAGCTGAACACAGGGACAATTCAAAAGTTTGGTTGGACACTTCTTCAACATACACCATACAGCTTCGACTTATTCCCAAGTGATTTTCATCTCTCTACTCCACTAAAAAAAACACCTTGGAAGCAAGATGATGTTCACAGATGATGAAAAGGTTCAACTTGAAATCCTAATGAGGCTGAGGCAGCAACCCAAAGAATCCTATGCAGCTGGTGTTGGGGCACTGATAAAACGGTGATATAAGTGCATAAGTATTGGTGGAAAATATGTTGAGAAATAAAGAAAGTTTTGAAGAGAATATCATTGTATAGTTATTGTTATTTAATTATCTTTTGAGAGTTACTTAATGACTTTCCCTCGTAGAATTATCAATTATCAATTCCGTAAGAATTTGGAAAACATCAGTGCTGAAATGACACTGTGAAGTCAAAATTTTCATGTCAGAAGAAATTTTAAAGCAAAGAGAATTTCTGCAAGCAGCCTGTTCACTTGTTTCATTATAACCGTAAAGCAACACACGGGGCGTGACATAGACTATCTACGGCCACGAAGCAAGTATCACTTTAGAGAGCCCCTTTCTATATATTCATAGAAAATTTTCGTGAATTATGCTTACGTGACAAGTACAAAACTTCATAGCTATTGTAATTATACATAAGTTTTATGCCGGGTACTATTCACGTGTGTATACAGGGCAGCACAAGAATGATGGTCACAACATTAAGAAAAATACCAGTCGGAAAAATAACAGAAAACTAGCAGAAAAAAATTTGGATTGGTTCACGGGTGTATATGAATGAAAACTTTTCCTTTGCTACTCTACATATGACATAAGATGACTAAAGGACAAAAATCCCATTATCGGTTATCATAAAAGGTTTTAAACTGTCTCGTTAAGAATAAAACGTCAATAATGAATTTCTCTTAAAAACAATGAACTACTATAGAATCATTAGCTCTCGGATGATATACTTTGTTCTTTTTTGTTTGGGGGAAGTGGGGCATGGGGTTTGGGAAGCAGAGGAAGAAGAAGTCCGCACTGCTTTCCTAAATATTTGAAAAAGTTTTTGGTCACATTTGGCCAATTTTAACCATTTGGCACCTATTTAACGAAAATCATGATTAGTACTATGGCGCCCCCTCAAATGGGTGGAAGGCGGGACAGCTGCCCCGCATGCCCCTGCATTAGTCAGGCTCTGATAACACCCTACTATTTTGAAATAACTAGAAGTATTTTTGAGGTGTATTAATTTAGTTGCGAAGTTTTTAGTATAGTTTAGTTAATACGTTCGTTTACATGGAAACTCGAAAGAATTCGAATACATTGCCATTTATGTGCTATATTTGTTTGAAGTACATTTTGGCGTTTCAATTATGTAGACACTGCGACATTTATTTAAGTTGTTGATGTACTACAGCATGCTTCCTACACAAAATGGTGAGAGTAGCATTTATTGTTCATTTACTTGATACAGAAGAAAGTCTGTCGAATTACTGTACTTTTTTCAAGTTCGATTTCACGATGTTGAACATTTTCTAACTTAGTGAAATTCAGTAGAAACATTCTGCCTTAAAAACGCCTACAATGTGTTTTTTTAATTACAATGATTGATCGTGGATTTTGAAAAAATAAATTCACTTTTTGTTCAAGTATGTCTCGTCATGGTGATATTCCTTTAAGTCTAAATTGGAAAATAATTAATCTTCTTATTATTAATTTTTGAAAAAAAGTTTGATACTTTATGTCATTACACATTTGTACACATTCTTTCCGGTGTTAACAGTGTTCCCAGTGTCTATTGTTTTTTAAATTCAGATTGCTTGATTCTCGACACTTTTTTAAAGTAGAATTTTTTGCCTTAATAAATGCCAGATTAAATATCGCGAAGACAAAGCAAATTATACTATTTTAAAACGTGGTGGCAATCATGCAATCTAGATTTTAAAAAAAGTAGTGTGCTGGCAACACTGGTTGCAACAAGCATGTGATTTAGTTCTTTTGTTTAACTCCCGTAATTTTCCGATTCTTAAAATCATTCTAAGTTTTCAGTAGACCAAAAGCATTATACATAGAATGATGTTTTAAGATATTGGTAACATCACAGAATAAAGACGGTAGATTAGGATGAAATTGCGAAAAAAAATTTAAACCAACCTCAACTCAAGAATAATGATTGTAAAGTGTATGAAGGTTTCGCTTTTGCTCTGTAATTTGCTAATTTTATAGATCAAATAAAAGAAAGTTTTCCCTTTTTTATTGTTTACTTTTATTTCAGATATTTCTCTAAACAATAACTCCACCTTTTTATCCTGCTGAACGCAGTATTGTTTTGCGTAGTTGAAATTTTTGACTATGGATAATGTAAGTTTCTGTAGTTCTTGATAAAATGGAAACCTGTGAATAGGTTTTAATAAATGTGTACCAAATATTTGTCGCCACTACCTGAGTGTTATAAAATATAGTTATATAGCCAATGATTCTTGGAATAACCGAATAACTAAAACATGCTTATAAATGGTTTTTCTACTTAATATTATATATTGAAATTATGCAAATTTAACACATTTCCATCGACACTTATAAAAGAAAATGTTAATTAATAAATAATAAAAAATTAAAAAAATAAAGAATTATACAAGAAATTGTACATTTCTAAATATTGAAATAATTTGATTTCATGAGATAAAATCTTTATGCTTTTCTTTAAATTTTTTACAATTTTTTTTTGTTAATTTTACTGGTATATAATTATTATTCTTCTATATTTGTTTTTCGATTCACATATTCCGCGAAAATGTTTAATTTCAATCATAAACTTTCCAAAATGTCAATTCCTGTTTCTGTAACATTAACACAAATACATTTATTTTGAGAGTGGTTACAATTAAAAAAAAAATATTCAAAGATTTGATGTAATTAACTTATTTTAATCAAAAAACTTACATGCATGGATGTATTTTCTAATTGCAATTTTACTGATTTATTATTATAAATTGAACTTTTAAGAATATATTCTTCGATCCTCAAAAAAGTTAAAAATGACATTTTGTTAATTCTCAGATATTTTTGTCCTTAAGAATGCAACCTTATATTAAGCATGATGAACAGAAAAAAAAAGTCAAAATTGGGAGAAACAGTCTTACTTTTAATCACATGTCCATCAAATTTCATATACAACAAAAAATATCATTTCTAAAACTTCGAATTGAATTTAATTTCTGCAGTTTATTTTACTAATTAAGAAATAGCCGTTATTTTATGCACCTTAGTATCATTATCAGTTAAGAAACAATTAAAAAGAAGCAATTATTTTATCCTCGAATATATTGCTGCGGTGTTATTGACCACACCGACAACAAATTGAGCGGATGTGTTGGGACAGGAAAGGCTTCATTCACTAACATATTGTTGTGAGGAAATATCGGCAACTGCAGATTCTGCAAGTCCAAAAATACATCGATTAAAAGCAGCAACTCCTCAAATATTATTTGATCGCTGTTATAGCTACAATACATAATTTCAGAAGACCAGTTTGCAAAAGCTGCAATCCAAGCAATTAATTCGGCAATTATTCCGCATTTTTTGTAATCTTCAGCGTTGTTAAAACGGATCTTCAGATTTTCCTACCTCTTTTCAGCATTATAGGATATTGATAACCTGGTTCAAAAGAGTCTTTGTGTGGTATGCAGCAGATTTCTATCACCGGAGTAATTGGTGGAACCTCAGAAAAGATCGTAAAAAATAACGTGGTTTACAGTACTGATAAAAATTTTATGTCAATTTAAGGATAAAAAGAAAAATTTTTATGTTTCATAGAAAGAAAATTCTTATTTTTCGATCTTGGGATTCTGTTTAAGAGATGTGAAATTGAGAACACTATACATTATAAATACGAACAAAAAACTTAAACGGCAAAAGCTTATTTTTTTTTTGATAGATTAAAAAAGAGTCTCTGAACGGTTATCTTATATTTTTCAGGCTACCAACCCATAGCAAATACGTGTTTTTGAAGGGAAAAAATAAGTTTACTAAGAATTTACATTGCTAAAAAACACAAAATATCGCAAAATACAAAAATGAAATTTAATAATATTAATAATGTTTTTCACTTATTGCATAAAATTTCCTGATGAAGAACACAAAATATTCGTTAAACGTTTTAGAAAATAAATGTAATCTTTCCTAACTAACACCTAATTACATCCAATTTAATGCCCAAATAGTCGATGTGACAATATAATAAATTATAACACCTTGCAATTATATATTTATTTTAAATACTAAACGGTGTAAAATAACTATATAATAAACGGAGTAAAATAACTTTTATTAGATTGTTTGACACGTTTCGGAATATAAATGTAATAATAATGTAATAATTTGTAATAATGGTTTTAATGTAACCATAAACATAAATTAATCATAGATTAATCATGGATGCCAATAATAAGAAACCAGAAAACAAAGTTGATTCGTAAAAATACAAACTTTATACTCGTCAATATTATCCAAGCTTTTTTGCAAAATTAACAGCCTTACGCGTTTCAATATCTTCTTAATATCCAAACCCCCTCAGAAATTAAAGAATATAATTTTCAGTAAAAATGACCCAATTAATTTTGAGAATTATTCAGGAGTATATGAAATACCTTTTATTAAAGAAGACGGATCTAAGAATTACTATATTGACAAGACCAGCAGGAAATTTATTTACATAAAAAATGAGCATATAGATGATATTAAGTATAATAGAAAACCACAGCCCTGGCAAGATTATATCAAGAAGAAACCATCCAAATGAATTTCAATTAAAGTAAAATAATTTTTCCCTCCAGTCTATACTATCCATCCATCATAAGACAAACCATAGAGATACTAACACACAAAAATACAATATGTAACGATGCGGCATCTTTTAACTTACCGAAATTGTGGCTCGAGTTACTCCATGGTTACAGATATCAAAACAAACAACCAAGTACAAATAAAAAATAATGTACGCAATTTTTAAAAAAGTACATGGAAATTAAATGATAGAATTTTAAATAATAACTTCAAAGACCGTGCAATTGTGGAATATTCTCATTTGTTTTTGAAAATCGCTCGGAGTGAGCCGCCGAAACGCGTCAAACAACCTAATAAAAGTTATTTTACTATGTATTTATTATGTTGTTAATTTGCACCTTTTATCATTTAAAATAAGTATATAGTCGATGTGACGTCAAGACAAATTTCCAATCGTCACAAATTGTTACCGTTGCGACGCTGGCCATAAAGTTGAATATCTTTTTAAATACATTTTTTTGCAACCGTCAATATTAATACCACAATGACGTTACTGTCGCTGATTTTAATCTTACAAATCAGATGATTCTAAAATTATCAAGAAGCTTTTTGGAGCGTTTTGGCCATCGTTAATAATAATAATAAAATAATAATAAATCATATTTAATTCTACTGGGATTATTAGGTGACCATCACTAAGTGTGATATTATTGACACTGGTTTTAAACTCTTATGTTATATGACGTTACTTTTCACAAAAATATTTTGGGCATTTTTATCAGTGTTTATTCTTACTTTGACCTCTCATAGTACTCTTAGGAATGCGATAGGTATAATAATAATAAAATAAATGAATAAATAAATAAATAAGGACAATATTAACAACAACAACAACAATAATAATAATAATAATAATACTAATAATAACAATAATAAAACATAGCAGTTTCGTGTACATACGCGTAAAAGCAACTCTAAATTCAATGAAATTTTACCTTTACTAAAAAAAAATACATTTAATGAAGCATTATTTTATATACTGAGTGTTTCGAGTATCCTTCATCAAATTTTAGGATCAAATGAGCATCCTCGAATCCATGAGACACTGTATACGAACGACAAATGTTATGTGGACGAAGAACAACTGAAAACAAATGCTTTAAGTTTTCATAAAACTCGCTATTAAACTTCAAGCTATGAAGTAAAGAAAAACACTGATTTATTTACCGTTTCATCTGTAAATTGCATGTACAAAAACAGGGCGATCATTTTCAAATTTAAAATGCAAAAGCCAATTATACGTTAGTGATCAAATTGCTGGTAAAACAAAAATACAACACGAATTAAACAATACTTTAATTTCCTATTCCTCTGTGTTTTGTCTATGTTTTATTTATGAAAAACATCTGCTAAAATATAAAGTTAAACGACAAAGGAGAAGTAAATTTTATTTGTCACCTCTTGAATAATTATTATTATATTATAAACACAATATTTATAGGAAAATGTTTTTCTTATTTAAAAATATTATACCAAAATACTTCCATTTCCTAAAGTTAGGAGGAAATACATACTTTAGAGATGAATTTTTTTTTTTTTTTTATCGCATAAGATTCATCGGTGAATGGTGCAAAATTTTTAGCATAATATAACCACGTCACTTGGTTACTTGTAAGTAATAGGAAAATGATAGCAAATTAAACATATAATAAATTATATTTATAGGATTTGAATTTAAACATGCTTTATTTTCTTTACGACGTGCGTGATCATCAAATTAACTGACGCTCTGGTATTTTTTATTATCCATGATTTCAAAACATGAGTTATAAAAATTCTCGATGACGAGATCAAGGTTTGGCTATCTTCAAAATTAGAAAAAGAGCAGGTCTTTTAATTTTTATCATTTATGAAGCGTCGAAATATGAAATGTCAATAAAGGCACTGTTAGACCTAATTAGACTATTCGAAAGTAAGTGTATTATAAGTTTTAAATGAGAAATGTAATAAATTTGAAAAATCATCTTTCTCGAATTATATTAAAGTTCGTGTGTTATTATTTCCACGTCTAGTTATACGAGTAATTCAATAAATTAACTTTTTACATATTACTTTCTTTAGTTTATCTTTTTTTAATTTTTTCCCCCTTCAGATCTCCTTAAATTCATTATATAAAGACGATAAATAAACGAAACCTAATTGAATGTTTTAACACCGTTACAGCGAGAGTCCTTTACAGAAGTTTTAATATTTCATCACCGGTATTTTTAACATGAATTTTTTGATTATAATTTAATTACAGAAAAGATAAAATTTACTTTTCAAAATTACTGGTAAAAACAATTAAGGATTCCTAGCATTTTTTATGCATTAAATATACACGACGCTCGCCGCGAAGTTAATTCAGAAATATATTTTATGTGAAGAAATCTAGTAACAAAAAAGTTAAAAAAACAAAACAACAACAAAAAAAAAAAAAAACGTTAAAAACGGAACTATATAGCAAATTTAAAGTTTAATAACGTACAGAATATTCATTTTATATGCAAATTACATTACGCAGCTAGATTTACTATTGAAATCAGTTTTCTCAAAAATATAATTTTGATTAAGTGCTGGTTAGATTCAAAAAGTGGCTATAATATACATATGACCCAATCCTAAAGAGAACAATAAAGAAAACTTTTTATATTTTCGTAAGAATTTGGGCATACAGATTAAACTATTTATTCCAGAGTTTAATGCACGTTCAGAATAAACACTCCATAAGCAATAATTAACTATATAATTAATTAATAAACCTTATTACTAATCGATTTAGCTTTTGCGTCATGCTATCCAAAATCGTAAGTGAAAATTATGCAAAGGTTTTCTTTGCCTCATACTACCATTTTCATATATTTCACTTAGTTGGATATTTTGACGCAAAATATTCATTTGCATAAATTTTACTTACGATTTTGGATAGTGTGACGCAAAAGATAAATCGATTTATTAAAATAAATATATTTCACTGTATAATATAGACTCAGTGGAAGTGTGATACATTCAACAGTGTATTGGAAAATTAAAAGTATTATTTGAATGTGTAAATGCACATTTGAAGAGAAGACAAAAATTATTTTAACTGTACTTTTAAACAAAACTTTTAAAGTCACATCAAAATGTCTAACGAATTTTGATATCGTTCCTTTTAAAACCCATATTTTGAATTTATGAGAGATGTGAATGAAAGAACAACAGTGAATAAATTTTATATAATTTTCATGGTGCAAATAATGTTCGTAACTGCGGATATAAATAAAACGAAAAATAAAATGATGAATTAAACATATATATATATATATATATATATATATATATAAGGAATGGGGCATTTTGATTTAGAACTACGTTTGCTTTTTATAATGGACTATGATTTGATACTTTTATATGCAAATTAATGTAGTTATATTTACATATTCATTAATTCATTTTAATGTATTCATATTCATTAATATTTAATAGTGTTATCGATTAATTGTATTTAGATTAATGCCCACTGCGGACAGTATCATATTACTTCTAATGCAATGTATACTTTCTTAAATGCTAATATAATGCTTTGTATTAATTTTTATTAAGTGTTCTACCCTCTTCACTTAAATCATGTGTATTTAATTTTTAACAAAGTTTGTAGAATTGTATCTAATTAATTTCAATATTTAATTAATATTAATATTAAATCCTTAGCATCGTAATTCTTATAATTCTTTATTTAAATTTGATTATAAATTTATTTTCGTGATGTTGCATTTCTGGCAAAGGTATTTGATTGTCGCTATGTCATTGCTAGGTACAAATATTTATCTGAAGCATTAATCAATAATTATTAATTTCACCATTTTACATGTCATTTTTTACATAGAATTTTTCTTTAATACACCAGTTCCTTTTTTTTAAAAATGTAATTGAAAATTTATCAACGTAATTTTATTTATTATTTAATTATATTTATTTATCATTTAACTATCAGTTATCATTCTTTAGACAGAATTTGTTTTAATCTTTAACTAATAATAGTAACCAAATGCTTTTATTAAATCATAGAATATTCAATAATTTTTCCCATAGAGGGCAGCACCTTATTAAGTCATTTGATTACATGTTTAGTGTTCTATTTTAAATTTTCTATAGAGGGAGCTGGTTCTATATATTGGTTTGTGTTTGGCTTTGCTGTACAATAATAATCCTTGGTCAATGATCTTTTAAACCTTATTTTGGCAACATGTACTGATTTTTTCCAATTCATTGCCTGAGTTATGTGTTGACTCTTTTTCGGATGATGTATTCTATCTGGTAAATGTTGTTTTCTTTTCCCTATATCCTTTTTAATCTTGTTGTATTTTGAACTTTATGATTATATTTCACAGTTTATTTCTTTTTTTTATGGGTAAGGATTCTTTCCTTTTTAATATTGTTCTTATTTTTTTAACTTTATGATTTTTTCACAGTTTTTTTCTGTATTTTGGTGTGGTAGTCCCAAAATCATATTCTTTAGCAATGTTATGGCTAATATGATGATGAAACCACACATTTTATTTTTAGTAATTTAGGCATTTGGAACCTGAATATTCTGTCTAAATTCCACAAATTTCATTTTTTCAATTTTTTAATTTAATTTCTTCTTTCTTTCTTTTTCTTTTTAATTTCTTTTTTTTTACTATGTATATGGGATCTATATTCAAAGTGTTGGGGGAACACTATTGTTGTCAATTACTTATTACATTCATAATTTCATAGTTTTTGTTGGTGTTTCGATAATTTTTCATTAATGGTTATATATATATATATGTTGTATAAAAATTTATTTCCTTCGTATCCTTCCATTTTATTCGCATTAATCTTTTAAAATTAATCTAACTTCTGTCATAGTCAGTATTTCCTTAATTCTTAAAAATATTTATTCCTATTTAATGTCCTTTTAAAAGAAATATCCCTATATTTATAATTATCTTATTCCAAATCTTAATCTAAAATTTTAAGTTCATTCGTAGCTTTTATCAACTCTCCAATCTATTAAATTCTGAGACGCGTTCTCATTTCGAATGTTTTTTAAAAGCCATTTTTTTTTATTATTATTATTGCTATGATTTTTTCGCGCGCTTGGGATTTTACCTTCAAAATTGATCCGCGCCCAAGTAAGGAATTCTTTACTGTCTTAGCTCCTCCTTCTAGCCTCATTCGCTGGACCGTAGGTCGCCTCTCACTCATTGGTTTGTGCGCTCGTGACGTAATTGTCTGTATGTCTCCGCGGAGAGAACAAAACTCGCCCGCAACGGTCGGAGTGCTAGATTTTCGACGTATCTGAAAGTGTAAATAAATATGTATCTGATGTTTTTATGTCGTAGAATATTCATCTGGCCATTTAACATCTTTACATCAATGAAGTGAACCCTCGTGAAGCCCGAGGCTATAAGTTTTATACCTGTGGGAAATGTGCTGCATCGCTCTTATTCTTAATAAACTTTTCATCTGAAAATTGGCTGGACTTTACTGGAGAAACTGTTCTGGTGTCTTTTCATTGCCTCACTACTTCGCCGTGATCGTGATTACCGACTGTAATATATTAGTTCTTTAGCAGACTACCCTTTTCTCATGGAATAATATTTCTCGTAATGTCTCATCTTCGTCAAAATGCTACATATATATATATATATATATACTAGCATGCTACGCCCGCTGCGCTGGGCCATTTTTATAATTGTACCTTAAAGCAAACGAAATGGGTTTGTTTTTTAATGGACTATGGATCTTCACCTACGGATGCTACCCTAGTCACAATTTTCAAACGAACCTTGAATCAAACGAATTATATCAATGGATTTCAGCGTGTATTTTAAATCAATGGGGACGCTCCCCTGGTTTTTCCTTCAATATTGCTGTAAACGATGCGAACGACATTGCGTTATATTATATCATACATTGGACAAAATTTGGGCTAATAAGAAGCAACTCATTTAGTTGATCATTTATAGTAACTTCTGATAGGGAAATGAGGCCATTATGAGATTTAGACAACAGGATCTAAAATGTTCCCTAGTCAACATACTACTAAAAAAGAGAGCATTACAATGATTGCATAGATTGACCATTTAACTTAAATAATGTTCGGGTGATTCATTTTCGTCTGTAAGTTCTTGAACTCCGTCCCTCTTTCTTGTCTCTATGTGAGGTTCTGGTAACGTAAGTACAATCTCACTCTATGTTACGTTTTATTTCGTAATATACGTCCTCTTCTGGCAAGTCTACTACGGTTTTCTTCTTTCGGTTCCAGCAGAGTAAATGCAAACAAAAATGTAATAAATTGTTTGTACATAAAGAACAGTGTTTAACATTCATATTTAAAAAAAAATGGTGAAACATTAAAAAGTGCATTTTTAAAGCTGAACAGTTTGAATAAAATTAAAATGGCGTTATTTTCACTGTCTTTCCATTTTATAGACCAGTTGCATTCGTGTAACCGTTAACCTGAAAAATACTCGATGATTAACTCTGGTAGAAGAATTAACCTCTAGTTTGCATCCAATAAAACCTTCCCAATCTTCCACAAACTTGTCGATATCCAAGTTTGCCGTCACACATTAGAAGTGCTTGAAACGATATGGTTACTAATGTACCAGAGTTAGTTACAAAACGAAGTTATTTACGTGCCAAACTACGTTCCATTAAATAATGTCAAATTACTGTTAATTCAATTATAGATCTTTCATTAAAAAAATTCTATACCTTAAATTAAACTGACAATGATACAGTTAGTTATGCAAAATGTTTAGTAATAATCTTTTTGGTGACTACTTAAATCGAAGATTTTCTTTGCATTTCTCTAAAGAGTATAATAACAAGCAGAATAAAATTCATTTGTCATGTTTAGCTGCTAGGGCTGTGTGTAAGTCGAAAATGCTTTATAAGATCAAAAAATTATCTAATCAGAATTTCAGGTACTCGTTTTTCTTACCCAGGTTGAAACGATAAATCGACAAATATTATTTATTCCATTCGCCACATTGACATTACAAAGTTTTTCCGTACATTGGAAGCATTGCTTTTTTGGTAAAACTTTGCTTCACAATGAAAAAAATCCAGAAATTTAGCAATTACTAATTTCAAAAGTCGTCTAATCTTCTGTAATCTGAATCGTCGCCCAGAGTAACTTTCAAACATAAACGAAACATCCAACAACATAGTAAAAATGCCAACTGGCAGGTGACCGGAATAAGGACGATTAGTCCAATATCTTTTAAAAACCTTCCTGAAAGAAGGGAAGATATGCAGAAAAAACTAAAAAGAAATGACGAATCAAAAATAGCACTGAAAATTTATTTCAGCAAGCAATTTTTATTGCAAAATGTCTGTCGCCTTTTGTAATAGTAATAACACATAATTGCACACATCTCCCTAAGAGTATTCTTTAGTTCCTAACTTTTGATGCAGTGAATATTTCTATAAGTGAAATTGGCGATATATTAAAAAAAAAAAAAAAGACAATATTTGCTGATTGGAGATCGAGGCTATAAAAATCATATGCTTGGTGAAAACAAACCGGCACGTTTCCGTAGTAAATTTTTAAATGTCTAAAATTTAATTATTTTACAACATGTGTTTGAGTGGCAGACAGTCACTAAAATTTAAATATTTGATCCCATATTTATAACAACAACAACTGCTATTTATATAATTTGCATTTGAATATATAAATTTACTCCAAAAATGATCTTGTATACACGAAAAAACACTATTATTGCTAATATCGCTCAAGCTGATGTCACGCTTATGCATTTTTGGCTTAAAATCTCAGTGTTTGTCGACAAAAGTGAAATAAAAATCGTAAATAAACAAATAACATTTGACTCATGAATGCAGTCATTTTTTACAATTACATCTGCTAGTTCGTCCTGTAAGTCATACGATAGGGGAGTTATATATATAAAAAAATTAACAAAAAGAAAAAAAATGCCCCTCATATTTTATCTAATCAAATTATGACTCATTTTTGTTAACCTGACGCAAACGATAAATTGCCAAATATTGACTATTGTAATCTCATGCATTGCTTATATTTTTAAGCATTACAAACATTCCTTTGGAGTTTAAATTAAATATTTTCGCTTTATAATATTATCCCTCATTAAAACAGTTTTTTTCTTTTTCTTTTTTTTGCGGGGGGGGGGGGGGCGATTTTAAATAAAATTAATCCGTAATAGAATTTTTCTTTTATTTTTCTATGTGTTTGCATTATTTTCTGATATAGCCGTTTCGATCATCATTCATTCGCCAACGATAATGGTCGCCAAAAAAATGACCTATTGTAACCTTATCGTCCAAAATAACAGAACTTTTCATCCTAATTCTATAACTAATCTACGTAGAACTATATGTTACATAATAAAACCTTCCCTGAAAGTTATCTATCCAACAGTGCAAGTTCCATCAAATTCTATTCAGCAGAACTCGAGTTATAAAGGAACGGAACGAAATTTTCGTTTGTGTTTTATATATATACTAGCAAGCTACGCCCGCTGCGCTGGTCGGTTTCTCCGAACGAACCTTTAATCAAACGAAATATATCGGTGAATTTGACCTTGTATTTTAAAGTAATTTGTACCTTTAGCTTGAATATCCTTCCGCATTTCTGAAAACGATACGTACGCCATTGCACAATTATATTTACTAATGTGCAGTCAAAATTTGAGCTGTTAAGAACCAAATCTTTTTTTATCATTTACTGTAGGATTTCGTAAAGAACGGTAGAACTATATGAAATATACTAAATCCATCTCTAAAAATTATCGAACTATTCAGCAGAACTTTTTGAAAGGGCTAATACTTTGTAATCGGTTTCACCTTACTATATAACCTCCGCACATAACTCTTTGACTAACAACGTAGAACGATATGCAATAATATATATATATATATATAAACCATTCTTGAAAAATTATTTACGTAGCAATGCAAGTCTCATTAAAATCCGTTCAGTAGAACTTCTTAAAAGAGCTAATCTTTCATATTCGAGTTTATCTGATTGTCGAACTTTTCCCCAAAGCTCTATAACTATGCAACATAGAACGATGTGTTATACACTAAAACCTTCTCTGAATAGATATAAGAATATTGGTCATTAAAATTTATGAAACTTCAAGTTATTTCTCGTTGTCTTTTCTGAATAAATACTGCAATTGCGAAAAAATGACGTAATTTTAAAGTTCTGCATGCTTACGACTAAATAGTATTTTCTTAAAAAAAGAGGTTCGCATTCCATAAACAGCGAGTCGCAATATTTGTCCTTAATTGCAATAAAAATTCTTTGCACGTTTAGAGTTGAAGTGAATGGCGTATTAGCATACATTTTGGCATGATGTTGGTATAACGGAAAATTATCAAAATTATCCAAAAATTTTTCTCAAAATTACAGCAATTCCCTGTAGACTCGATTATTGAATAAGTGCATTTTAAAACATAGAATCAACTTAACCGTTTTTTAAAGTTAATTATGACAATTAATTATACAGTTAATTATATCAAACAACGCCTGGTAATTCACGACAAATGTCTGTAGACCCGATTATGTAATTTAACTACTTAATTAATGCATATTGTACAAACTACACCTATTTTCCAATCAGGATCAGTGGCTTACGGCTAGATGTAAATAAGTTGGTCATTGTAGCGGTATTTTAGTTTGACTTACGAAATGTTATCATAACATTCAATATTAGAAATATTTCTGACATTATTAACTGTCCTCAGAGCGGTCCCTTTTTTGGCTCCCAATATATTTTGTAATTATTCTCGTGATAGGTTACTACAACAATTGCAATGAAACGTTAGCCGGGCGCATGTGATAAATAGCGAAATTTTTTTTACCATCGCCATCATTCTTATTGCTTTTTTTTCATTTAAAATATAAACCTTTCGCTCATTTAATTTAAAATACATACATATGAAATACACGTATTATATACATTTAAAACGTACGCATTTCACAAATTTCATTAAAAATACAAAATAAGAAAAATAAGAAATAATGCTATAAACCTAAACAGTCTATTTCATCATCAAAGTATTGTTTGTAATTTAAACACGCAAAAAATAAAATCTGCTATTGTCGAGAAAAGAAATGCCATTGGCGAGAATATAATAAAACCTTCCCTGAAAAATTATCTATCTAATAGTTTAAGTTCTATGAAAATCTATTCAGCAGAACTTGAGTTATAAGCAGCCGGAGCGAAATTTTATATATATAGTGGAAATAAATAAATGTATATTGCTATTAATATAATTTACATTTGAATAAAAAAATACTCCAAAAATGCTGTCGTACACTTGAAAAAACACCTTTTGGCTTAAAATCAAATTGTTTGGCGACAAAAGTAAAATCAAAATTGCCAACAACAAAGGATAAATCGCCAAATAAGGTTTGAGTAACAATCTTGCACCTTGAATAATGTTTTAAGCATTACGAACATTACCAATAATGTTCAAATTAAACATTTTCGTTTTCTCATCAAAATTATTTTTCTTTTCTTTCTTTGTCTTCTTTTATTTTTTTTCTTTTCTTTCTTTTTCTTTTTTTTAAATAAAATTAGTAACAGTTTTTCTTTTATTTTTCGATATGTCTTTTCAATTCTTTCTGCAACGATAATGGTCGTCAAAAAATTAGCAATGGTAACCTTTTCGGCCAATATAACAGAATTTTCTACCGTAATTCTATAACTAATCTACGTAGAATGATGTGTTATATACTAAAACCTTCCCTGAAAAATTATCTATCGAACAGCGCAAGTTCCATCAAAATCCATGAAGCGGAACTCGAGTTATAAAGGAACAGAACGAAATTTCCGTTTGTGTTTTATATATATAGTAGATATCATGATTTTTAAGACATATATTTAAAATTTTTATAGCCATAGTAAAGTGAATCCTTTAAGGGTTTTTGAACTGAATTAATTGATTTTTGTGGTTAATGATTAAAAGATGAAAAAATTGCATTTAAAGTCAAATGCAATGAATTCTTGCTGGTGATGTTCATTCACATTCAATCTCATCTGTGACCCCCCCCCCCCCTTGCCCCCAAGAAAAAATATCTTATACTTCAATTTTAAAGCACCGTGTTATTTGAAATTGTTTTGAAAAAAAAAATCTATTTAGTAAGATATGGAAATAATGTGCAAAATGCATGTTTTTAATGTTTATTTTTCGTTTCACAGAAATAAAAAAGTGCTAAATTTTACTACACAAAAAGTTCCTTTCTGACGAAAAACAGTAAGAAATATTACTCGTTAAAACTTTTTATTTAAAAACGTAATCGACCTAATAAAAATATCTAAATTGCCCTTAACTTCCCAAATTTTCGCCTCCTTCCTTCTTTGTCTGCCTCGTATCATACAAAAAATAAATATAATATTCTAAAATCTTTATTTTCATATGAAAGGATCTACTGTCCTATTTAATTCTGTTTAGTGACAGTAAATAACCAATAACATAAATTATTCCGGTGCCTTCTCCCAAATTTCATCTTCGCCCTTTGTCCCCCGCCACACACACACGCACCCACACACCGCCACCGGAGTCTTAAGTTTCAAATGTTTCAAACTCTTTTATTAAAAAAAAAAAAAAAAAACAATAATCTCCAAAATTCGTTGCTCACCAATAAAAATAAATGTATAACCATCTAAATTAACCCACTAGACTCCCAAATTATGCATCCCCTCCTTTGCCTCCCATAGCATACAAGAGTTTTAAATATTTTAAATCTTTATTTTTATATAACATTTCTGAGGCCGTATTTTAGTGACAATAAATAATCATCCCCACCCCCCCCCCCCCCCCCCCAATTTCCCGCTTTTCATTTTGTCCCCTCCCCTCCAGCATAGACATTCGAATCTTTTTATTTATTATTTATTTAAAAAATAATAATCTGCAACATTCCTTCCCCCCTAACAAAAATAAATAAATAATCCTCTAAATTAACTCATTTTCCCAATTTCCCGGCTCTTCCCTGCTTCCAGCAAAGCGATTGGAATCTTTAAAGCATTTATTTTAAAAAGCAATCCAAAACAATCGTTGCTTAGTAGTAAAAATAAATAAATATTTATCTAAATTACTCCCCTAACCTCCCAATTATACGCTTCCTCCCCCTTTCCCCCACACTAGCATAATTTTTTTTATAAATAATTAATATCTTTATTTTTATATAAAAAAATCTTCTGTCCTATTTAATGCTCTTTAGTCACAATAACTAATCAGTTATAAAAATTATCCCCTGCGCCCCTCCAGCATACAGAAATTCAAATCTTTAATACTTTTTATTAAAAAAAATAATGTACAAATTCGTTGCACACTAATTAAAAAAACAATTAATCACCTAAACCCCCACTCCTGACCTCACAAAATTACCTTTCTCCTTTCTTTGCCCCTCCTAGACTACAAAGAAATTTCACACAAAGAAAAGCATGCATTTATCGAAATCAGTAGGTGGAAAAGCATGTACTATGGAGGCATTCTGTGTGCACCAATGTCGGTTAACAATAATCGTTTACAATATATCAGTGTTGTTTCAGTTAATGGAAAAGCACCCTTAACTTGTTTGAATTGATATGCGCCAGACAAACCGTACTACATGCATAAATATGTGTACTAAAATTTATTATTGTTTGGGTTTTTGTGTCAATGGTTTTAAAGCATTTGGTATATTCATAACGTGTTACATTTGGAAAATTAATAAAGCAGAAGGTGTTAAATAAAATTTTGACAAGACAAACAACTAACTATAATTTTGGAAAATGACCCAGACAAATAACCAAAAGTAAACGAATTTACTAGAGTGTATAGTTATTATCAATATACACTGCTCAAAACAATTAAAGGATATTTGAAGTTTTATATAAAATAAAGATATAAACGAAATTTTTTTGCCGAAAATAGAAGAAGAGAATCACAAATGCAAATTTTTCTGGTTTTAAAACTGTGGAGTATGCAAATTTTGAGTTCGATGTCAAAAACGTCGCTTCAGCGGCAGCGAATGAAATTTGACTTTCAACTGGATAAAAGAGAATGAAGACAAGGATGATCGGCATTCAGTGATTGCTTTGTTTCGATGAGTACGATGTCTCAGCGAAGTCATTTGACAGATTCAGAAGCTTGGAGAATTGTTGGTAAGTTAGAAGGGGGCCAAACTCAAGCCGAAGTAGCGCAAGCCATTGGAGTGTCACAATGTGTCATTTCCAGGATCTGGAACCGTTTTTTGGAGAGTGGAAGTGCAGGCCGAAGACCAGGGAAAGGTCGTAGACGGGCAACAACGCCCAATGAAGATCGGTATTTAGCGTTAACAGCTCGGAGACACCGAAACATGAACGCTACTCTTCTCCAACAACACCTTCGCTCGGCTACAGGCACCACGATTTCAACTCAGACTGTCCGAAACCGGCTCCATGCTGTAGGTCTGTATGCTCGCCGACCGATAGTATGTGTTAGATTAACATCAAGGCATCGTCGCGACCGCAGGGAGTGGGCAACCGAGCATGTCAACTGGAGGAGAAATGAATGGAACAATATTCTGTTTTCTGACGAGTCCCGTTTTTCTGTGCATCCGGATAATAGGCGTATTTTCATCTGGAGGGACCGTGGCAGTAGGAATAATCCTGCGTTCGTGCACGAAAGTGTCAGATTTGGCGGTGGAGGAGTGTTGGTGTATGGTGGCATCTCCATTGACGGGCGCACTGACCTCTACATCATTCGAGATGGAGCTCTGATTGGTCACCGATATATGGATGCGATCCTCAGACCTATTGTAGTCCCTTACGCTGCAGCAATCGGAGATAACTTCATTTTAATGGACGATAATTGCAGGCCACATCGTGCAAACCTGGTGGAGGATTTCCTTTTCGAGGAAGGAATCGTTCGAATGGAATGGCCAGCGTGTTCTCCAGACATGAATCCAATCGAGCACGTTTGGGACGCTCTAGGAAGACGAGTTTCTGGCCGCCAACAACCCCCACAAACTCTCCAAGAACTGGAAAGAGCTCTTCTGGAAGAGTGGGTCAGAATACCCCAACTCGTCATTAATAGCCTCATTGAGTCCATGCCTCAAAGTTGTTCAACGTTGCTGGCCGCCCGTGGAAATCATACCCCCTACTGAAAATAATTTTCTTTGAAGAAAACACCTTTTCTTATTCTTTTTTTCTCATATGCACAAATTGTGTTTTTTTCCTTTTGTACACAAATGCGCAATAAAATGCATTTTTTTCTGCCAAACACGTGTAATTTATTCTCATATAACCTACTATGTCTGTCGACCATGTATCAATCAGCTAAAAAGTTTCCCAGATACAAAATCCACCTAAAACTGCAATATCCTTTAATTGTTCTGAGCAGTGTAGTTAACCATTTATACACAGGGATCCAACATACTGATTAGACATTGCTCTGTAAATTGTAATGGAGTGTATTTTAAGAGAGATAGTATATATTAATATGAAATGCCAATTTTTCATAAATTTACAGATTAACCTAAAATCCTGCAACCACTAGTATCTGGAGGCTACTCAATATTAATTAAAAAGAGTAGTGGAATTAAATAATCACTTTAATTAAGATTTTGAGCAGGACATTGCGAAATCAAAAATATGGTCATAGTGATAATAGTGGTAGTGTATTAAAAAAAATAACTGGTTTGAATGTAGAGAAAATCAAAAACAACAAAAATACTAGAACACACTACACTAAGAGTTCAAAATTTTAGAATAGCAAAATGAAGTAAATATATATATATATATATATATTTGTGGTGTTTGGTTTTAAATATAATTACTAGATGGCAGCACCACAGCGAGTTACTACTGTCGCCTACCGGTAAAATGAGTTAACCTATGAGTTAAAAATTTTAGAATAGCAAAATGCAATAAAAAAAATTATATTAGTCAAAAGTCAGAATCAAATATAATCACAAGTACAGTATGGAATTAATTGAAATATTGAATTAAGAAAAAATTACAAACAATGAACCAGAAATTAGCATAAATAAAAGGTGTAGGGATCACTTATTTTCTCTATTTATTGTTAGAAGATACAAAAAAAAATATTGATTAGTTTTCATTTCCCAGTATTCATTACGCACTGGAGGATTATCGATATTCTTCTTCCAAGTAAGTTGATGACATAGCATTTTATTAATAGTTAAATTTAATTCAAGTGTAATTTTATATTAGTAAGCTATCCAAATGTTAAATGTTCAGGAGTAAACTGAATAACTTTTACATAGTCAAAAGCACTGAAAGCCTTCAAAAGTTGTTATGATAATAACTGTAATTAATAAATACTATTATTATTATTCTGTGGAAAGTTAATTAAAATTATCTTTCTTACTCCTTTTGTTTTCTTTTTTTTAAAGTGAAACTTTACTTAACAAAATTCTTCTGTCAAATGTAAGATAAGTTTAACACTTAAGAGTCTACGGTAGTCATATTTTTTCACGCAATAAGATGGCGGAAAGTGTTTTGAAGCCAACAAGAGGGTTGTCTAAATTCAAATGATTGACAGGGAACTCCTCCTATTAGTAAAAGAATAAGATGAACCAATTAAATTCGATAATTTCTTCTCCTGGTCTTAAAAGCATTTCTGCTATCACTCTTGGGTAATTGCCAAGAT
The DNA here is from genome assembly GCA_963931845.1 of Maratus michaelseni. Classification (NCBI taxonomy): domain Eukaryota; kingdom Metazoa; phylum Arthropoda; class Arachnida; order Araneae; family Salticidae; genus Maratus; species Maratus michaelseni. The sequence continues at coordinate 55,352,713 of OZ007597.1, forward strand.
TTTAAAAGTCTAGAAAGGATTTTAACCCGCTCATGATTAACGTCCAAAAATTATGACATTTTGATTGTCTGAAAATAAATTAATATATTTTTAGACATTTTTTTTTCTATTTTTCCCGTTTACTGCACACCTTTTACAACAAAATATTGAGATTAGTATAGTACAAGAACTAATTTATTACATGTAGCACAATTACAAATACCGGAATTTTGAAAGATGAAAAACTAAAAATACGCGCGAAGTAGGCAATAAAACGTTTAAATAAATGACAAAACTTTGGAGAAATTGTAACTCCTATCACTTTACAGAAAAATCTATCCAATGAAAATGACCATGAAATCAATTTTATTTTGGCTTCAAAAGATATATTAAATAAAATAAAACAACAGTTAAAATCAACTGATTTTAATGTATCACATGTAAGTAAAGTGCAGCAATAGCAATTTTTCAAAATTTTTCTCTCATACAATGGAGCATTTTCCAAGTTGTTAGTGGCAACAGGCTGCAATGACAAAATAAATGCAAAGCTCAATTACATACAAAAGAATCCCATTCGTATATTCTCTTAAGTTTACTCCAAGATTTGCAGAAACAACCTTCTGATCAATTAGAAGAAATACAAGAAGCGGGACTAATCGAAAGAACTGTTACGGAATTGGGCATGTCCCAAGGTTCTTGTTAAGAAGAAAACTGAAAATAAAAATGAGCCACCAAAATGCAGGAATGACTTAGATCTTCGCATTTTTAATATCAATATCCAACTTTCATCATAACCCCATCCAAAGATTTAGACAGTATTTAGTTATTTAGATAAACTAAGGGATCCAACCCGTGTTTCCTGTGTTACAAAACATATGTGAAAACCATTTTTTTTAAACCTCTGACAGGTTTTAACATTTATATATTTCATTAGATTGCCCTCTAACAACATCAAAAGTATTCTTATCTGAAAAAATATCAATTGAGTATTCAAATAAAGAATATAAATTTAATCAAAGCCACGATTTCGTATTAGCCGTATGCCAGGGGTTAACAGCTGAAGAAAAATCGTTGAAGATTTCGCTGCTTACAGAAGTATCCTTCAGTGGTTTAATCGCGTTGCTCGATTACATGTCTGTTAAATTTGAGTTTCATTTATATTATTTTATTTATTGATTGATGAAGTTTTAATTTCGTTATGTGATATTACCTGGAAACAAATTATATTTTTATTATTGAACTATTTATAGATTTGTTAAAAACATTATGTTGAAAAACTATTTTAAAAACCATAAAAAATCACTAAATTGAGATGCAATTTTCGAACAAATTACATATGAAAGAAAGTTTTTTTTGCCTTTTCGAACATATAAAAATTGATTGTTGTGCGATGTTTTAAAAGTTAAACAAAGACACTAAAAACGAAATTTATTGGTCAGGTATTGTTCACGGACACGTTTTCTCTTTAGAAGATATGTATAAATGTTTGACTATTTGTGAATATAAAGAATGACTATTGGAAAGTTGGTTGGCCAGAAGAATATCAGAATTACACACAAACAAGAAAATTGGGTGCAAATAGCTTTATTTTGTAACTTTTACATCTAGAAATATAACTTGCATTCTTTTTCATTCGATACATGGTATAACAGCAAATATACTACAGAGTTTCAAATAAGCATTGAAAGAGCAATACATGATATTTGTATTGAAAATTTAAAAGTTAAAAAAAAGTAATCAATCGCATAAAACAACAACCGTTTGACAGATATAGACATAATCATACACTGTTAAAATTTTTCTGCTGGTTTGAACCAACTTGTGGTGCTGAGCTGCAGTCATAAGATGGTTGCAGCTCTCTCAAGCATTTACAGATATGGTTCAACAGAAGTTTCAAATGTTGGAACGATATTTCACCATCTTACGGTTGGAACTATTGCAGCACCGATAGTTTGTTTAAACCAGCACAAACCTAACAGCAGTGTAAACAAGAAAATTGGGTGCAAATAGCTTTATATTGTGGCTTTCACATCGAAAAATATAATTTGCATTTAGTTTTTGTTTTTTTAATTCTATACATGGTATAACAGCAAATATAAAAAGTATCAAAGAAAAATTGAAAAAGAACATATGATATTTGTGTTGAAAATTTAAAAGTTCAAAAAAAGTAATCAATCGCACAAAACAACAAACGTGGGACAGATCAGGACATAATCATACACTGTTAAAAATTTTCTACTGGTTTGAACCAACATTTGGTGCTGTAGTAGCTGCGATCATAAGATGGTTGCAGCTCTCTACAGCATTTGAAGCTACTATGGTTTAACATAGATTCAAATGCAACTGTTGGAACGAGATTTCACCATCTTACGATTGGAACCACTGCAGCACTAATAGTTTGTTTAAACCAGCACACAAGTTTTAACAGTGTAAACAAGAAAATTCGGTGAAAATAGCTTTGTTCTGTGAATTTTATAACGACACGCATAGCTTGCATTCTTGTGTTTATGCTGTATAATTTATTAGCAAATTTACTTTATTAATTTAAAATAGAAAATTGCAACTAAAAACGTATAGTATTTGTATTCGAAAAACATTTAATATGTAGACCAATGTATAACAGAAATATACAAAATCATAAAAGAAGAAATTAGAGTAGAAATAACTTTATTTCGCGAATTTTTCAGCGATAAATATAACGTGCATTTTTGGTGTTGTTCTTGTTGTTTTGCATACTGTACATCATGTTGTAATACGACGAAAATAATTGTATACCATGAAAAATAAGTAATATAAAAATAGGTATCATAAACTATTTGAAGAATGTTAGAGACAATTGCACCTTTAATACGAAATCAAACTTTGATAAACATTTAAAAAATATTAAAAAAATAAACAAAATCGATCTTGCCAACTGAAAAATATTGCGTTCTTAGAACTGGTTAAGTTGGTCCGAGGCGCAAAAATCTTGATACGCCCTCCTTCCTCCTATTCTGGCTAAAATATAATATTGAGATTTAAAAAAAAATAAATAACGCACACCGTCTTCGAGAAAAAGGTTATCCTCTATTAATTCTACGCAAATCTTCGTGTATAAATTATGTTGGTACCTGTCGATAAGTATCAACGTGTACAAACTAATTACTTAAAATACGCTTTTAAGTCGCATACATATAAAAATTGTAATAAAATTTAAAAATTTCAAGACAAACAAGTAATTTTAATATCATATTTGGATTATTCGGTAAATATTACCTTTGATAATTAGACTGGAATTCATTTAGTCATGTAGTATGCATGAAGGAAATTCAACATTGCTTCATGAATATTAAATTTGTGAGATAATAGAAGTACCAGGGAGATAAAATTAACTTGAAAAAAGAAAATATTTTACCTTAAAATTTTCCAAAACATAAAATTTCCCATGATTTTATTTTTTGAAATTGTGGTGAAAGAGCTGTTCATAAAAATAAGTTTTCCTTAAACTATAGAAAATCTAAAACGTATTTAAAGAAGTATGTTTGAAATTAACCTGCGGCTTATAGTTTTATATGCACAGTTGGCCAAAACTAAAAACAAAACACTCCATACATAATCAACGAACTAACTCAGAAAACACGGAAATAGATATTAGACTGAAAATTACATCTTTTTTTTAATGTATGTTAAAAAAATAATACCAAGGGATCGCCTTCATTTTAAAATTGTACAACATTGTGAAATTTATAAAACTAAACTCCATTCGCTAAAATAAGATAACAGAAGTAAACAAATGCACATGAAGATTGGCGATGCTTAAACCTGGCGCTGTACCAGAAGCACCAAACAGACTGTCTGAAGTGTTTGAGATTACAAACATTAGTGTTAACAAATCGAAATAAAAATAAAATTCGCCAAGCTAGGGATTTGAGCCAAATGTGTGACTCCTTGGCGATTTTTCTGCAATCCGTTTGCTTACTTTCGTTATCTCCTTTCCCTGAACAGACTATAGTACTCAATTCTGACATCATGTAGTTTTTTGGTACATTTTACATTCGGATATCAAAAAGAAGTCAATCGGTCAAATAGTTTATAGGTATTGTGAAGGTTTAAAGTTTGGACCTTCTAACATGAAATTCCTTTTTAATCGTTACAAAACAGATCGCAATGCGGGTAGTTTTTAGAGCATAACTCAAAAACTACTGGGTTTAATGATCTGTAATTTTCGATTCACACCTTTTAAACTACTAGAAATTAGTTTCTGTTAAAAGTTTTATAGGTTACATTTCAAAATACTTTTGAAAATTAATTTTAAAACATGTATATTTTCAAACAGACGAAGTCTAGACGTTAGAGGGGGGAGCAATTCGGACATCTATTTAAATTTAAAACAAATAAACGCGTTTTTGATTATTTTTTTTTGGTAATTGTTTTTGAAATGCCATTAGCATGTTTTCTAAAAGACCCTATTAATATATATATATATATATATATATATATATATATGTGCATTTTCAGAATATATGAGTAAAAAGCATTTATGCATAAAAATGTAAAATTTTGTGTCATGGACCATCTTAACAAAAATATTTTAACAAAGGCATCGGATTTCTTAACATATTATAAATAAGAAAAAAGTAGTCACTAAGCTTACTAACGCTGACTAGCTAGGGAACATTGAACTGTTAGTTTTCGATATCGCCAAGAGTTGTATCGTTGGAAATGTCTTGCCAAGAGTGGAGAGAAAAATATATGACTCGCCCTTCTGAATACAATATTTCACGAGATACGGTCCGATTTCTTCCGAGACGTCATACATAAGGAAAAATAAATAAACTACCATTTTGAAAAAGGTGGTATCGTTGCAGAGGACTTGCTTTGAGAATCAATAAAATTATAGAAGTTATTTATCTGGAGATAAGGACATATTGCTTCTATGGCGTCATACATAAAGAAAAAAAAGAAACATGTTTTCGTCATAAGTGGTGCCATTGGAAAGTCTTTCCATAAATTTTAACTAACGATTAATTAATTAAACACTATTCTCGCTTAAATAAAAATTAGCCTAGCATGATTTATCGCAAAACGTTTCTTTAACTTATGTATGAAGTTGCGGATGAAATCAGCACAAATCTCGGGAACGGTCGATTCGAGCAGATAAGTCTCTGTATTTTTATTAAACCTCATGTAAAAACCTTTCCAACGATAAAACCCTTGACGAAATGCAGAACTAACACTTTAAGATGTTCCTCAGTAAAGAGGAGGATCTCGGGAGTACCCAATCTCTGAAGTTTATGTTTATCATACCCCCACTGTAATTTAAGAAGGTCAAAAAGAAGTTTTTTAAAAAGGGAGGAAATGCCACAAATCAATATCAAGCCCCACAACGTAATGTGTTCTAAAGATATTTCTCTTACAATTTATAGGGTTTGTACAGTATAAACTTTATAGCAGTAGTCCATATATATGCATGTAGAAATGCCAAGCTCCCACTAATCTTCCATAATATGTAAATTAATTTGTCCAAGCTTAACAGCGTTTCAAACCAGAATATTTATTTGATAAATCTTTATTTATTTATTTTCAAATTTCTACATGGAATATTTTTAATTTCTTAATTTCTGGTGCGAAACGTATTAAACCTGGGCCAAATTAATCCACATATTACGGAAGATTAGTGAGAGCTTGGCACCTCTGTGTATGTATCATATTCGTACAGCAGTAATAACAATTATTAGCTTGCTTTCAGATGTGTATATATGTGATGTGACACATTATATACACTGTTTAATTATTTGTTGGGTGAAACCCTCAGTTATTGACATCTAACCAGTAATTGACACTTGAGCAAAAATATAACACAAATATGCATTTTGTTGTAAAATTCTGTAAACTAATGTCATATAGTGGTAAATGAGACACTAATTTTTATTTTGGAGTCAATTTATTCACCACAAGAACATATTCAGTGAGGAAAAATCTTTTAAGAATACAAAAAGTTCCATTTTGAAGCAACCATCATTTTTCTAAAATTGAGGAATTGGTTTTCTAATCTATTTGTAATCCAACCATCCTAAACTATTTTTCTTAAAGTTATATTAGTAGACCTTAGTTTAATGATGCATATTATACTTTAGGGCCATGATTTAGGGTTTATAGTGTGCTAGTTATTGGTTCCTAGAATTTCATTTCACCAGTCTCTGACAGAGGTGCTAGTTATTGGTTATATTACAGAAAGTTGAAATCTATTATTTGAACTGTTTAAAAATGCATAATAATAAATTAAACTTATCTTAATCACAGATAAAATTTATTTTACCAGTGTCTGACACCAGATGTCAATTACTGGTTCATAAATGTCAGTTATTGGATATCTTCATTATTAATAATGCAATACTAAATATTACTGCTATATACTCTTACTATATACTCTGCATTACTAATCATGCAGCACAGCTTACTAAATCCCACGTTTTACAATAAATATTAATGTCTTTTGTTTTTATAATAAAGAACAAAGCTATTTAAAGTCATTTTAATCTTTTAAAATAAAGTGTCAGTCACAGGTTCACTTTGTGTCACTTATTGGTGTTTAAAAATACGGATTATGTCGGTTAGTGGAGTTTTTGATCATATTTGTGAAAAAAATTAATTTTTAATGATAAAATGTATAATTTTTCAAAATTTTACCAACAATATTTTTTTAATATATCTCTACAATCCTTTGAAAAACAAAGGTAAGTATAAAATAGATTTAAATTTTTGTAATAATGATTTGAAAAAGAAAGAATCCTTAACGTGTCAGTTACTGGTGGTTTTAACCCTACAAAGATAAAATGTAGTGATCATACGGAGTTAAATCAAAATTTAATTTTACAGTTTCATACAGTTGCGAATACAGTGATCATTACATGGATCGTAGGTAATAACATTTTAGTTCTATTATTTCTAAAAAGTAATTTTCGACTTACATAATCGCAGAAATTCTTGGATTAAAAAGTCTAATATTACTATTCGGAAATATATATATTTATATGCCAATATAATATATATATTATATTGAAAATAAAAATTAATTAATCCACGAGTCATAAAACTAACGTCAGTGTGCTATGTTTGCAGCAGTAATAAAAATTATTAGATTATATTTCTTGTGCAATTGAAATTTATGCTGTTACACGCTATCAATTGTGATGTACTTTTGAGGTGAAATTTTAAATTCGCATATTAGAAACTTCTAGAAATATTTTCGGTTTAAATAAAATTATATGTTACAATTCATATTTTTTTCAAAATAAGTATAATTTCGAAATTAATTTTCTAAAAATATATTAATTATAATCTATGAATATTTTAAAAGAAATCGATTTCTAGAATTTTCAAACATGCGCGTCCAAAATTACAGCTCATTTCCTCCAAGAATGTTTTGAGTTATGCTTAAAAACTATCTGTACTGCAATGTGTTTTGCAATGATTAAAAATGAATTTAACATTAGAAGTTCAAAACTTTGAACATGCATAATTCCTAAACTACTAGACCGAATGATTTCCTGTTTGGTATAGTAAGGTAAAATGTATCTTCAAATATGATGTCAAGGTGTTAATATCGAAAATTTTAAATTACAATACTACAATTTCTATATTTAGATGATCTCCTAGGCACACTTAATATTATAACTTTAGATAGTAGTCGCGGTTACTAAACGATTAGTATTAGTCACAATTCTATACAATTATTTGCAGCAGAGTTAGTATGGTATGATAATTTTTTTCCAGGAATATACAAAGAACAAAAGTAATGACAGTACAGAGTCAATGCAAACGTTATATTTGTTGTCCATAGTGGTGTAATGCAATCATTCGGCAGCTGTAATAACAATTATAAGTTTACATTTTAGGTGCATTATACATAATTGTAGTTACGAATTATAATAAACTATTTGTACAAAAACAATAATCATTGATTGTAATAATAGTTCATACTGGTGCAAATACTATCATTGTTATATCTAATAATAATAATTTTCTTACATTTCAGGTGTATTGAAGACAAAAAGAGATAAATATACAATATCAATGATAACTTCAAAGTAGTTGTTCGTACTGATGAAAATATTATTATTGTGTAGTAGTAATAACAATTGTTACCTTACATTTCAGTGTATTAGAAATTTATGCTGTGACATTGTATCAATACAGGTGAATTTCTACAAAGAAAAAAATTTAGTGATCTTAACATACGAGGCATTTTGTTAATATAGGAGAGAGTCGTACAGATCGAGACATATTTTTGATAAAACAAACGTTAAATAAGGGCTGAATATATTCCACTGAAAAGATTTTTGCCATTGTATATATAAAAGTGTCTATTGCGCGGATCTTGTTTACTAATACACAGGATTCGAGACAAAAAAAATTCATTTTAGAATAATATTAGAATCCGTCTCTTTTTAGAATCCGTCTTGAAACTACAGCTAGTTTGCACAGAAATGTGCTGGTGTTTTATGTGCTTCACCGGCAGATTCAGCAATTTGGTACATGACGTGTATGTGTCTGAATGTCGGAGTACCATACATTGGGAACAATTGTAGACGTTTTAAAGCGTTCAAAAGCTGATAAATCGAGGGACTAGAGTTTGTAGCTACTATGCGGTGGTAAGATAAGTAATGTGCATCCTATCTATGGACACCTACTATTTAAAGACATAAAAGTAAAATAATATAAAGTACAATGCAGATTATTCATAATAAAAAAATATATATTTGTAATAGTGCACATTTATACATTGTTTTATTTTTTACCAGCATCTCATGTGTCACTGTGTATCAATTCGTTGAAACAAAATGGGCATGCACTATTTTTATTGCTTTTGTTAGAAATACGTTTTTGGTATTAATTTGAGAAATAGTGCAACATATGTATAATATTTAAGGGAATTAAAACTCTTAACATGTCTACGAATGAAAAAAAAATGACCATTTTTTTGTCATTTTATATCTTAATACTTTACAAAAACACAAATCTTAAAGGCAGGAATCATGTATCTTCTTTCATTTCATATTTTTTTCGGATCATAATGGAAGAAATTAATTTTTATTAGGGGGTTTAAACATTTTTACATATTTAGAGCAGGAAATTGTATTTACAGGTTACGCCTATTAGTACAAAAACCTTCTACATATAAAACAAAGTTTTTGGTACCTAATTATACTAGAGTGTGCCTTGTATTTACCCTGAACCTAAATTTTATTTATTTATAGCGTTTGTATGTTTAAAAACAGAACTGTACCTTCCTTATATACAATTTCAAAATTTTAGAAATGTAACGCCGAGAAATAAATATTTTTTATCATCAACGAAAAAGATGAAAATTTAGGGTCACGTCATAGAACCTTACCACACACAATATACAGTGGAACTCCAGCTATAGTTTTGTCCGGGACCTGTTGAAAATGTCATGAAAAAATATGGAAAAGTTTTTTAACTACCTTACGGGCAATGACAAATTCAGATTAAATAAAAAACGACTTTAAAGTTTTCACTTTGAAAATACCTATGAGTATGTAAAATATTTTTCATGCGGTTTGCTGTAATGCGTTCAGAAATGATTGCTCTTTAATATATATATATATATATATATATATATAATGAATTGTTTGATAGTTTAAGAGATTTCTTAAACTGAAATATCACTTATAATTAGAGTGCAGATATATGATTTGTAACACAGTTATATGTGTAAGTTTCAGGTTCAAAAAATATTTTCCATTCTTAACGTTCAAACGAAACAACAACCACTCTGAAAATATGTTGGGTGTACTCCAAACAAAGCCGAATATACAGTCCCTGGCCAAATTATTAGACGCAGCTGTTTTTATTATAATTTATTAAATATCTGGAAAGATACATGAGGAATTATCCTGAAACTTCAGGAGTGTAAACAACATAATAAACGTCATATATTTCCGCGAAGATTTTTTCCCGAAACCCCATAAGGGGCCGTCAACAAATTGAAGAAAAATGAATATCTTTTAGATAACCCTGTAAAAACTAATGTTGCAAAAAGCATTCAAACTGTAGATTATGATTAAGTGGCTTATTGTAATAATGTGGGTTCATTTTTATGAAGATAGCATGTATAATCAAAGAGAAATTCACGTTTTTATAAAAACAGTCCCAAATTTTACCATGTTTTTTGCTTATAATTTGCAGAGTTTTTAATATAAAAACAAGTTATTTTCAGAAAATATGACAAACAAAATTATACACAATACCCTGCAATCAGAATTAAAAAATAATAAACATTGTATGAAAAATGAGCAGATTTACTAAATATTGTTTCACTGCGCATGCGCGAATGCAATCAAAATATACTGTGCATAATATATTAGCTTAATGTATAGACCAACTTTTATGAAAGTCTCAAAAACATAGCTTGAAAATTCTGATAGTAGTCGTCGATAGAATAAGCTCGAAATTCGCTGTTCCCAAAAGGAAGAAAAAGATAAGGGGCTGTATCCAAATATACTAGCTTATGAAAGTTGACATAATAAAAATGATGTGTCTCTCATTGTATATTTGGATACAACCCCTTATCTTTTTGCTTCCTTTTTGGAACAGCGAATTTCGAGCTTATTCTATCGACGACTACTATCAGAATTTTCAAGCTATGTTTTTGAGACTTTCATAAAAGTTGGTCTATACATTAAGCTAATATATTATGCACAGTATATTTTGATTGAATTCGCGCATGCGCAGTGAAACAATATTTAGTAAATCTGCTCATTTTTCATACAATTTTTATTATTTTTTAATTCTGATTGCAGGGTATTGTGTATAATTTTGTTTGTCATATGTTCTGAAAATAACTTGTTTCTATATTAAAAACTCTGCAAATTATAAGCAAAAAACTTGGTAAAATTTGGGACTGTTTTTATAAAAACGTGAATTTCTCTTCGATTATACTTGCTATCTTCATAAAAATGAACCCAAATTATTACAATAAGCCACTTAATCATAATCTACAGTTTGAATGCTTTTTGCAACATTAGATTTTACAGGATTATCCAAAAGATATTCGTTTTTTCTCAATTTGTTGACGGCCCCTTATGGGGTTTTGGGAAAAAATCTTCGCGGAAATATATGACGTTCATTATGTTGTTTACACTCCTGAAGTTTCAGGATAATTCCTCATGTATCTTTCCAGATATTTAATAAATTATAATAAAAACAATTGCGCCTAATAATTTGGCCAGGGACTGTACATTTAAGGTACTTACGTATTATCCAAGTCAGGAAGATAGTTCGCCAAAAACGTTTGTTAATCCCCAATCATGTTTAGCGTTGTCAATTGCCAATCGCGTTCAAAACAGTAATTTAATATCATTTATGAAGTACATAACATCGTAAAAGAAGGGTATATGATATAAAAGCAAAAATAAATAATAAAAAACAATATATTAGTATACATTTATTAAATACATAACATCAGATTGACGACTTTTAGTTTTAAACGATATTTACGATTGTAGTTTTATTTTTGGTTGTATGTTATACTCGCCGGAATGCATATTACATAGACATACAACATAACCACATATTACATCTATGAATATAAAATACATACATATCTATATATTATATTATATTATACAGTTATATATAAATGCTTCCGCAGTTACCTTTAATATTTATATTACATAATATTATATAAAAAGTTGCAATGTAGAAAGAATAGAAAAGGGTTACTGTAATTAGTATTATAGGCGTCATTTTTGCCGCGGTGTATTTACCTGGCCCGGGTAATACGTACGTACCATATTTAGCGGTAGAAACATAATTTTTGTTTTAAAAGCTTTTCTATTTTACTGTGTATGCTATTTCAGTGTGTACTACTCTCCCCGACATTTACTTTCATTTGATATTTATTTTTTATAATTTTTGTGATAGCAGTTTTAAACAAAAATTGTTTACAAGTAGAAATTATTTATCAATTTAGGAAAAAATAAGGAGAAATGATTCTCGCGAACTGCATTGTTATCTTCTACGAATAATAAAATAAAATTAACATTGATGTAAATAAAAATATTTTTCATAAATAAAACAGTGCTAGTACTAAAAGGGAATAAATCATCATGGTTTAAACGGATTAAATGTTTTCATACAAATATTTTTATGTAGTTTATTTCAATTGAATAATAAATACGTAAATGCGATTTGAATAAATTAATATTCTTTTCTGCTATTCATTTTCTTTTTTTCACAAAATGCAGTAACACTGAATACTTACTTGCATGTAAATTAGAAATGTCCCAGTCATATTCATGAAAATCACTGACGTCAGAGAAACTCCGTATTTCTGAGTATGTGTAACTTCGGACGCGCTTCTTTCTTCTGTGTAATACTTGCGTTGATGGCTTACTGCACTGCAAAAATCTGAACAAAAATAAAAATACAGCGGAAATATCTACCTATCTATGATTTATGAAACCTTCCTGTTATCTTCAGAAACCATATCGATAGAATCAAGTCATAAACAAGCAAAAATTATGAGTTATTGAGATTTACAGAAGTGTTTTGGAAATAAAAAAAGGTCAATTTATTTACAGTTAATTAAGGATCCCTCCCTTATTTTTACTTAAATTTCGAAAATCTATTGGTTTCTGCAGTTCCTCTTCTACGGTTTTATATAGATTTCTGGAGATAATGCAAAATTTTGTAGTACTGGGGTAAAATAGCAAGTTACACTGGATTTTCATAAATATTTCTTCATTAGAAGCATTTTAGAATTTTTCACAGTATGACAGTGTTTTCTCATAATGGTTTCTGTACGGAAGATAATATGCTATATTTAGTTGGTGAAAGCAGTTCTCTTAAAAATTTAAATTTTTATTAAGAGTAAAATAGATATATATATAATTCAGATGATATTATGATATTTCATATGTAAGGCGGAATTAGTAGCACAACACTCATGAAAATTTCGATGTCTTGAAAAAAGATTGTGTCAAGTAAAATCTGTTTACGTAAACGATTTTTTAATCTTGCTATAATTGTCCTATAATATCTTCAGCAAATCGCATTAAAGTGGTAATAAGAATCATCTTTTAGCCCTAAATGTATACTACATGCTTAAAAAAATAGGACTTAATTGATCACAATAAGTGTAATAGTATGAATTGGTTATTTTCCACTCAAGCCGAGTGTATCGAGCTGAAGCTAAAATTAAATTAGTATTGACAATATTTGAGGACATTTATTCCACTTTCGGTCACGCCAATACTTTAACCACTGTCGATTATGGTGGCCAAAAAAGTCTTAGGTGTCCAAAAGGATATAATATTACGTAGTATGTTCTAATAGAAATTATTTAGCGACTTTTATGCTTCATAATTACACCTTATAAAAGAACTTGTCAACACTGGAGACTTTTCTTGGATATCATGAAATACCGCATGTCACCTTGATAACCGTCTAATTATTTCAGGAAATGGATTACACAAGTTTTTTCATGTATGTCACATCGAGTTGACAACACACGCTCATGAGATGATTACGTATGGTCAGTAATTGTGGGAATGCTGTTGTCACCATTTTATTCGTTGTTCTTATTAGCCCTACGGATTTTCTATGGCTTAAAAATCAAGTGATTTAGGTCAGTCGGGATGAGATAGTCTATCTGTTTGTTTATCAAACCGGTAATTACGGAAGCACACATGTTAGCACGTCAGTTGTTATCTTGGAAAATGGGTGTGTACAAGCAAATGTTGGATGAAAGCTAGTACGTAATCACCAAGAATGATAAATGAACATCTTGGATCATACCAACATCATAACCACTAAAACAGTGGATGAAGTCATAGAGCACAAAACACGACTTCAACGTAAAAGATTGATCTCCGGTATGAACAGCACCTTCCACAGACTGCCGATTGACTGCTTCATATGACAATCTGTTCTCTGGAGATCTTCAGTCATTTGAAAAAAGGGAAAATTGAAATTTCTCAAACAACACCACACACCAGTCAGCGACTGTCCATGTTCGATGTTTGCTGATCAATTTCAAATGTGAATCATTATGTGCCACTATGAGCAATATCCATTTTTAAGGTATCCGGATCAAAATGTTCATTATACGTACTTCACCTTCGTAATGTTTGCGCAGAAAATGTTGCTTGGAATGGAGTTTTATTCACTGATTGCAGCGATTAATGTTGATACTGATAGGGATTTTCATTCAAAAGGCGATGCACTCATCCCTTCCCCGTCTGTGTTAGAATATTTTTAACGACCCCAATTCTGACACAATGTTTTACCACCATTCTTTGAAGTGGATACACAATTCCTTGTGAGTACGTTTTACAATCTGCTTAGATACAGCAACAGATCGCCCTTTTACGCACTATGTGGTCGCGGACACTCTCAAACATAATAGCCCTATTTTTGCGCTCTGTCACGACCCTGTATTTATAGATTATCAAGCCCCTTTCACTTCATAGAAACTAAATCACTCCAAGCTGCTGCTGTAATCTTAGAACAGAAGTCTAGGCTCACATCAAAACCTGATTCCTCTGCAACGCTATCTGTACCAGTTAAACGAAATCCCTGTGCTTTCAAACAAGGGCAATTAATTTTTCTTCGGTGTGCATATGTTCATGTGCAGCGACAAAAAAATTTAGACAAAAGTGTTTTTTGCATTTTGTAAGGACTAAAGAGAGCGGTTACAGAGTTAGTTATATTTTTTTAATTTGGTAAATATAATCTTTGAAGTTTATTCTTTAATATAGTATCAAATATATTTCCTAGAAAATAATAGTATGTTTAATATGTTTGAAAACATAAAAAAAAGATAACAAAATAGTATTTTAAAAATTAAATTACGAAAGAGTATTTCATAACGTTTAAATTGGATGCATATTGCATTTGGTATTTCGATTTTCTGATAAAAATATTTATATTTTACTGAATTTTTGAAGGCAGAACCTTTTTTTTCAATTTATCTGGAAAGGTACTTGCAAAACAGTTCCAATGTCATATATAATCACATATATGTAATATGTCATAATATCTTCATAAATTGTCTGTCATTAATAAAATAATATTAATGCAACTTTTTGTATAAAATTTCTGCTATGAGCACGAGTAATGCACAAAGATGTCCTACAAAGAGAACAATAAAAGCTCCAGTGAGATCTTTGAGCTTTAGAGGTAAGACAGCTGAATTGTCATCAACAATTCCTAACTCTTTAGGAAGGCGCAACTGCGCAACGAAATCTTGTTCTCTTAGAATTTTTTCATACAGACCGGCAGCAACAATCCGATGAACAACGGTTTCCAGTTTTTTTGGGCAACAGAAATTTCTTGAATAAGGTATTCCGATGAAGGATATTTGAAAACTATCATCAGATACGTAGTAGTATCTTTGGTACATTGTTATCTCGATTCTTTCTGCAAGAAATGTTTTTTTATATGGATAATTATGAAATGCTGGCAGACCGTATAGCCCTTCTGAGCTACTTTTATTTACACAGTCAACAATTGTCTTGAAGCTATCATCTGCAGACCAGTCGTCATCCCATGAAAAACACTTGATTGAATTTTGTTTTGCAGCTTTGGACAAATCTGATACATCTCGAATACCAACCATCTTAGGAGCAGTCATAATAGACAATATGAGCGCTCTGCAGCTCGCAGTAAGGATAGCGACTCCTATAAACCAATGAAGCAGCAACAGTGCAGTATTGCTTTGTCTTACCTCAAAAGAAAATGGTTTTTCTAATAGACATCCAATACTCTCCAACAAAATGGTTGAAAACCTTTCTCTCTTCTTCAAAAGAAAATACAAGAAAAATGATATGAGAATGAGACACAGTCCTATGCTTAACCATACTTCCAAAGTAAAAACATCAAATATAGCAGTGCTCTTTGGACGTGGTTCCAGTTTATTTGTCATAAAAGTAGTATCTGTCACAAGAAGTGGATATGTAAATGGAAATGCTTCCAGACTTTTTTCATTCATGGTAAATCCGCTGACTGACAAATCAGCTTCTCCTCTTTCCATCATTCCTTTAAGTCCAGTCGATTTTCCATCAGGCTTCAATGAACCAAGTATGTTGTCTTCTGGAATAACAATATTGAAGGTGACTCCAAGTCCAATGGCGAGTAGTCGGATTATTGGAGCTTGAAAAATGTGCATCGGAGTCCCATTCAGAATCAATGTATTCTGTTGGCTTGTGTCATTTTCATAAAGTCTTAACGTAGCTATTTTCAATAATGTCGATGGCAGGATTTCAGTCATTTTCTTCCTAAATTGTAAATTTGGAATTTATTTTATATTTATCTAAATTGCAGGTATGCTAAAATAAATATTTTATACTGTAATTTAAAAAATATATTTATGTCCTGATTCTCCCATTGTTTCAGTACACTGAAAAAAATTAAGTACTCAAAAATGAGAAAATCGATGCGCTCACATCGAATTGATTATGTTTGATTCAAAAATGATCCTATAATTTCTCAATTTTGAAACATCACATGTTATTAAACCCGTACTTTGTTAAACCGATAATTGTGTACTTTGTAATGATTTATTTCATTTATTGCGGCGTAAAAGATATTCATTAATAGGAAAAAAATTCAATATACTTTGAAAATCAGATAATAATATTACATTTTTATTCCTAGGAAGGATAAAAAATTGCGTCTCTTTTATAGTAAGTTATGCTTATAATGCGTCAGATTACATTGCGTTTCTGTTACGAGTGCTTCGTATATACATGCGCAGTCGGTCTGGTCTGTGTACTGAATGAGATGGATTCCTTCGTGAAATGAAAATTGTAAGAATGGGATTTTCAATGTTTTCATGTTTGAACACACCCATAGAATCAAAAACGAGTACATGTGCTTCTGAATTTTGAGTACATTTGGATCGGAGCTATTTTGAGTATGTGATGTGATTAAAATTGAGTACTTTTTAGTCAATTTTGAGAACCCATTTTTTTTCAGTGTATATACTTTAATCTATACTTATAAAGGAGTAGCTTGATTTTCTCATAATCAACGCCGAGCCTCAACCGTTTATCCTAGAACAATGAATTTTGGAAGACATGTTCTTTACACAATGTAGGCGCGTGCTAAGAAAGGATTTTTGAAAATTCACAGTATAAAGAGGTCAAATGGGGGTCGAAAGTTATAGATAACTTTGTCTTTTCGACATATCTCAGCAGGAGTTTTAAGTAGGAGCGTGAAATTTGGGATAACAATTCTACTAAAGAATATTTAAACATGTATTTCAGGCGATTTTAGAAATTCAATCATTAAGTAGGTTAAATGGGGGTTCAAAAATTTTCAGTGATTTCACATTTTCTCCATAATTCATCAGCAGTTTTAGGTAAGAGCGTGAATTTCAATATGACAAATCTACTAAAAAATAATTAAACACGTATTTTATTACAATAATTATAAACGATTTTAGATATTCAACCAGTAAGGGGGTTAAATGGGGGTCAGAAGTTTTAGGTCATTTTGCCTTTTCGCCATATCTCAACAACAGTTTTAGTTAAAAGCGCGAAATTCAGGATGACAAACGTACTAAAAGTTAGTTAAACACATATTTCAGCGATTTTTAAAAATCCACTGCTAAGGGTTTAAATGGGGGGTCGAAAGTTTTAGGTCATTTTGCCTGTTCGCCATATCTCAGCAGAATTTTTAGTTAGGAGCCCGGAATTCAGGATAACAAATCTACAAAAAATGTAGACAAACATGTATTTCAGCAATTTTAGAAATTCAGCAACTAAGGTGGGTTAAATAGGAGGTCAAATATTTTAGGTCATTTTATCATATCTCAGTAGAAATTATAGGCAGAATCATGGGTAAGTAAAATGTAAAAATATTAGTTATTGTTAAGTCTCTGTTAGATTTCCTCCATGTGAATAGAGTTCGCTTTTTAAAGAGTAAGAGATATATATTACAAAGTGGGGGAAAAGAGTGCATCCTCAGTTTAGAGATGCTTTGGTGGGACGTGATCAATAAAAGGTTGAGAATTACTGCTCTAAGCAATTATTTCCCCTTTTTCACAAAAATTGAATTTAAAGAAAAATTTTAGGTGCTATACTAATTATTTCTAAATTTTGAAAATATGCACATCATATAAAATTTTTTGGTATGCATTAAATGTATTATCCATTACCTAAAAATATTTGTTATTTCTTTTTAATTTTGTTTGGTTGAATAAAACATCTGCTTCTAGAAAATCATTTCTAGCAAACGGTTGCTAAACAAGTGGGTGAGTGTGATCGAAGATCGCACAAAGGGTTTCGTATAATATTCCTTTCAAAACACTATACACTGTAAAAAATGACCGATGTTTCTTATTTTATGAAAATATGCTATAACCACGAACGAAAATATAATATAATCTTCTGAGTTAGCCGAAATTTCAAATAGCATGTTACATTGTCTTTTTAATCCCCAGAAACGAATACATCTTCAAAATTTAAAGGATAATTCATAAAAACAAATTATTTTTAGCTGCCCGAATTTTTCAGAAAAGTTTCCGAAAGGTTTTTATAGTGTATTAATTAGTGTCCTCAGGCTGGAATACCTGTTTTTCGAATGTTATCCATTCTCAAGTACACGTTTTCCGCCGCATAAGTTAATTTATACATGAAAGAGTAAATAAATAATCTTAATTTTAATGTTATTGTTAACGCTGTTAATTTTGCATGTTTGTCTGTTAAAAAATTTTTTTTTTGAGCATGAAAATGTTTATTTCCGAATAGATAGCATTCGAAAAACAGGTATTCCAGGCTAAGGACACTAATTAATACACTATAAAAACCCTTCGGAAACGTTTCTGAAAAATTCGGGCAGCTAAAATTAATTTGTTTTTATAAATTATTTTTTAAATTTTGAAGATGTATTCGTTTCTGGGGATTCAAAAGACAATGTAACATGCTATTTGAAATTTCGGATAACTCAGAAGATTATATTATATTTTCGTTCGTGGTTATAGCATATTTTCATAAAATAAGAAATATCGGTCATTTTTTACAGTGTATACTTTCTTTACTAAATCCAAATAAATTTCATTTTCCAAGGGAAAAAAAAGTCATGTTTTTTATAAAGTAATAATTTACCAGTCTATTTTTTCCGTTTTTTCGAATTTCTGAACCGGCCCGCTATTATACGCTGTCATAACAATATCTGTCATGTGGACTAAATGCGATAATAAAAAAAAATCATTTTCAAAGTTAAACATGTTGTATAGAGATCTTTAAAATGTTAGACGTCAGATTAATTTTCTTTTTAATTCTCTAATGACGTCATATTAAGCTGCTTTCTGTATTTACACATACCCATACTCCTTGTATTATCCCCGAGCCGTCAGAGATTTTTATTCTCGTTTTGTTTCGAATATCTGAACCGCCCCGAAAGCGGGTCGCTTTCGGGGTCATCACTGTCATAATAATATCTGTCATTTTATCTGTTTCTCTGGTACGCGGAGAGGAAGGACGTTATTGTGTTGTGCTCCTACAAATGTCTGGCTAAAGCCCCTCCAAAGGTCAGCGGGCCGGGCGCCCTTGATGGAAATGGATACATGAATGTCTCAGCTACAAAAATAGGTAAACAGCATGTTTCTACGTTAATTATTAATTGTTTTATGTACATATTACTTAATTTGCTCTAGCCTAGCCTGCTGTTTGTCAACCAGTGACTGCTTCCATCTTAATTTTTTTTGTCTTATTGTGTTTTAATTGTAATTTGCTTAAACAATGTAATAAAAAGTTACCTCTTAATATTAGCAAGCTCATAGAAAAAGCCTTGTTGCGATAACTTAAAAATTTTAATTGTTATTAAGCTTTTTATTAGACTTCTGTTGCTAACCAAGCCACATAGTTCAGCATGTCTTGTTCTAAATTTTGGCCTCTGAGAGTATGTATTAGGATATATATTCTTGGAGGACACGGGGTTCATTTCTGGGGGGCTGGCTGTTTGGCATCACGGGCATTGTTACAGTGTGGCTTGGTTATGGGACCTCGCTCTCATTTGCTTTTGGGGAGCAAGGGTGACAGCTGTTTGCTGGCCGGGGTGTGGCCTCTTCAGACGCTCGCCCCCCCCCTAATTAACTTTCTTTCTGCTATTTTGCTAACGAGGGGAGTTAGAATTCTTTGAATATTTCTGTTTCTTTCTTTTTTTTTTTTTTTTTTTTTTTTTCAATTTTTAGTTTTTATCATGTAGGTTGTGCTTAAATTTGACGTTTTTTTCCTGCGCCTTAATATGCTTTTTAACATTTATTTAAATGAGATAGAATATCTTTCAACTGTACCATTTATAAAAAGTAAAGGGAATAGGGAGGGTAGGTTAAGGAAAGAAATGGTTACATACTTTAACTTTTTCAGCTCTTTTTTTTTTCTCTAGTACTTTACATCAGAAAACTTATTCATCCTATGATCCAAACTTTTTTCCAACTTTAATAATTTTAATTGTAATACTTAGCAGTTTTCAACGCAATAACGGTTTTTTTTTTAATTCCTTTTATTATCTTTTTTTAAACCTTGTTCTTTTTATGTTTTTTTTTTTCTTTACTGTTTTATTTTTAATTTAACATTTTCTTTAACATCCCGGGTAGTGCGGAGTTATCGGCTGATATTTTGTTAGTCGCTGAATGTCGTACGTGTATTATAGCTATAGTTATAAAGTAAATTTCAAATTATTGCGGTTGTTAAAACTTTCTTTTTAGTTTTGTGCAAGGGGGGGGGGGGACACATTTTTATTAACACAGCAAGCTCTAATATGTCTTATTTCCTTTAAATTCCTAAGTTTTAAATTTCTTACCTATTTTAATTATTTTTTCTTACAAAATTTCCAACTTACTCAGTAATAAAAGTGTTATTTTAAATAAATCTTTTCAAAGTACGTAAAATTAATATTTAAAATAAATAAATATGTCGTTTGTTTTTGAATATTACTAGATAATTTAATGATAGTTTTGTCTTTGTCACACATCTTTTACTCCAGTAACAGAGAAATCTACTCACACCAGCTTTTGTTAATAGCTTTTTATAACATGTCTTTAAAAAACATCTAATATCTAATGTATTATTAATACATTTAAAAAAAAAAAAAAAAAAAAAAAAACTTGTTTTTTTTTTAATACACTTATACATAATTTTATTCATTATATTATAAATGTATGGACATGAAAAGACGCCCTTTTTTTTTTTAAGAGAATCTCACTTTATCACTATGCCATCCAGTATACATTTGCAAACGTTTTTTCGAACAGCTAACAATTTTATTTTTCATTTTCAATTTAATTATACTTCTATCTCTCGTAATTCTTAATTTCTAACTTTCCTTAGCCCCACCTCTTTCCACGATCATCAACTGGACTTGAAGCGCCATCTATCGCCTTCCCCAAGCCCTGTTCTTTCCCTATGGCTATTCTAGCCCATATCCTAAAATCAGCTAGACACTTTTTAAACGTTTGGCGCCATCTCTCGTAGGTTACTCGCATTACTTTAAATCCTTTTTCGAGATCATCGACATGACTCGCATTTCTTTTACACTCTTTCTACTTACTATTTTCTATTAACATTATAAACTTTCTCCAGTACATTTTACTATATTTTAACGCATTTTTTGTATATTATTGTATTTTAAACTCAGGATGTTTTTCAGGATTGTTAGTAATTATTTCGCTCAATATCAAATGTTAATTTTCAGCAATGGCAGAAATTTTCTTTCACTTAATCTCAAAAGGTGATGTTCAGTGATGTTGGTATTTATTGGCCAACATTCACAGCTGTCAACTTTCTTTTCACAAATTCACATTTTTTTAATTTATTTATTTATTTATTTATTTATTTATTTTTTTTTTTTGGGGGGGGGGGATGTTCTTGTTGTTGGCCATTTACTTTGTGCTGCTTAAATACTTACAGGATTTTTTTTTTTTTTTTCATTTGCCATTTGCCGCTGCCACCGTCGGACTCATAAGGTGCCGGTGCGAGGCGGTTTTCCAACTTATCACTCTTAAACGCTTCTAACTTTTAATATATTCATACATTTTCACTAAAATTGATTTTCGAAGCCTCCAAACATAATACTCTCCTCCCCACCACAAAGCATCACACCCGCCACATTTTAATTTTTTTAGCGTTTTTTTGAGTTTGACACAAAACATACTCATTTCCACATAACTGTACTTCTACGCATACAATATTTACAAAACTGTTCTCTTAATTAAAGAAATGTTTCTCTCTACCCCCCCTCCCCCCTACTTTCTGCTATTTTCTTTGTCAAGCTTTCCTAAAAATATGTTTTTTTCACTATTTGTTTATTTTCTTTTTTCTCACGTCAATATCGCTATTTTATTTTTTTTTTCATGCTGTAATATACTGTTTTATTGCCCTCTTATATAAACTTAAGAGCATCTATGTTTTCTAGTGCGTTTAATATTTTTTTCATTTTTCACACAATCCTGAAATTTTCTTAGTTTTTTTTTGGGCCCGTTTTTCATCAAGTCCAGGCCGCTATTTCACTTTCTTCTTCAAATTAGAATACCTAGCTGCGGACTTTCACATTTTTGGACCATGTAACCAATTCAAACACCTAACTGTTACCAAACTGTTATTCTTTCAATAATTTCCCATCTATCTCTACGTGCAAATTCTCACATTATATAACAGTTTATTTTCAGCATTTCTGGGGGCTTTTTAGTTGCACTTAGTGTTAAGTTTGTTGTTTTTTTCACCTTACAAAAAATACTCAGTAAAACTCATCAAAATTTGTCAATTTACTTCCCAACACATATTATTCACACTCCAATAAATATTTCTTTCATACTTTCTTTTTTCTTCTCCCGAGTACGGCGTATTGCCTTCCACCGGAAAACTGGGATCATTTGCCGGCGCCGGACAAAGGTGCTGGGGTAAGGCTGAACCCCATTTCTCTTCACTAGTTGCTTCTAACTTGTAAATAATTCATACATATTTCATCATATTCAGCTTTAGTAATCCCCAAGTTGTTAGCCCCCCCCCCTCCAAAAATTCAACACACCTGCAGCAATTTTAGTTTTAGCGGATTCATTTTTTTTTCTTTTCTTTTCTTTTTTTTTTCCTTTTGTGTGTGTGTGTTTGTCGCAAAACACACTTTTTTTCTACATAACTAATCTTCCTCACATTCAATAACTATAAAAATTCTTTTCGTAAATTAACACATTTTGCTCTTCATACCCCCCCCCCCCCCACTTTTTATTAAGTTTCTTTGTCTAGTTTTCCTAAATATATGCATTTTTCATCATTTGTTTACACTCTTTTTTCTCACGAAAATATGGCTAGGTCTCGCAATTTATTCCTTTTTCATACTGTTATATACCGTTTTTTTGTCCTCTCATATAAACTTAAGTGAATTTATGTTCTCTAGCGCTTCTAATAAATTTTATCATTTTTTACAGAATCCTGAAATTCTCTTTTTTTTTGGGGGGGGGGGGGGGCCCGTTTTTCATCAGATTCCATTTCCCTCTTTCACTATCTTCTTCAAATTAGAATACCTATCTGCGGACTTTAACATTTTCGGACCATATAACCAATTCTAACATCTAACTGTAACCAAACTTATTTTTACAATTATTTCCCATTTACAGTTTTTTTTTTTGCCCACATATTTATAAGCTTTAGTGTGTTTTTTTTTCCTTTGTTGTATTAGTCTTTTTTTTTGTTTTATTTTTATTTATTTTTCTTCATTTTTCTTACACTCCTGAGTAGAATAATAATGTTTTTATTTACTTTTTAATTTACTCTTGCATCAAGTACGTTCTTAGACTTTCTCAGACTCCCCTGTGTTCGCAAAATGCCACAAGACTTTTCTCTCTTGCTTTTTGCACAGCATTTCCTCTTTACCACTCGTCGGTCGGGGTGGCGCGCTGCGGCTGGCCTTGGCTGGCGCCTGAGTCTCCCGTCTCTACCTCCAATAGCAATCATCATCAACAACAATCCTCCTCATCTATCGCAACAAGTTCCGCTCTACCCATATTTAAACATGTACTATTAATAAGTTACATAGCAAGGAATAGCAATTTGTCTTTCATCACCTTAGCGAGCCCCAATCGTTTCATTTTCTCTTCCCTTTCTCACCCAACAATTCCTTAAGTCTAAGCTTTTTGATACTGGTCAATCATTATTCTTTACCCTAAAGTCGAACCTAATAATTCCAGTCTAATTTTCAGCGCAGTCACGAGTTTTTGACAAACGGCAAGCTTTTGTTCCTACACTTTTCCATTTTGAAACATGCTGCGAGACCTGTAGAGCCATTCATGGGTTTATTCAGTCAAGTGGCGTGAGTGCCCAATGACCTAGTTTTTGACTTAGTATAATTTTCTTTTGTTTATCGTTTCGTAGTAGAAGCTTCTCATCCTGTTCCTTCCCTTGCTAACATGTCGCCAGGCAACGGAAGATTTCCTTCTGACAAAAACTCTAGCACTCAGTCAGCAGCTCGAAAGAGCAGGTCATCAACTAGAAATACCAGAGCAAAGCTGTCTAGAAGCGTTAGCCACAGCTCAGCAGCATCCACAATACATGAAAACACTGATGCAGAAACAGAAACATATACGATGGCAGAACTTATTACGATGGGAAAGTGCTACGTAACAAGAGCTGAAAACAGCATTGCTACAAAAAAACTCCCCACAGAAAAAACACTAAAAAATCTGAGATATGTATTTGAGTTCCTTCAAAATACAGAAGAGGCACTGCAGTCCAGGATACGCCAACTAGAAATAAATGAAGCAAGCCTCCAGACAAGCTGCCAGCACCTCCAAGAAAGCCTAGATCACGCACGCCAAACGAATGAGAAGATAATTGAAAGGATCCCAGACACCGTCACACTTATAGAAGCAGTCAGATCAACACTAAAACAAAATCAAGCAGACCAAGCTGCGGCAATAGAAAGCACCACCATTTCACCAACAGAAACAGCAACACCTCAAGTCCCACAAACATACAGTCAAACAGCCGCACAACCAGCCAAAAAGTTTGTTCTGGAAAGCTCTAACCGCAAAACCCTCATCATTAAAGGTACATCAATAACACCGGGAAAAGAAATCGAAATAATGCTATCTAAAGAGGCAATTGCAACGCCAATAAACGTGGATAAGGTGGCCCCCAGGAGAAATCACATAGAAGTTACCTGCAAAACAGAAGAGGACCTAAAGCGCCTACAAGCAGAGCTGCAGCACAATCAAGTTCTCAACAAAAAACTTAATTTTCTGCAGAAGGCAGTTCCAAAGCATAAAATGATTCTCCTGGGTGTCCCAGAGGCGCTGACGAAGGAGGCCCTCACTAATATTCTTGGCAAAACATACCATATAACTGAAGAAGACATCATCGTCCTCAAGGAGTTACCTAATAGACACAACGAGGCGACAAAAGATTTGATTCTTCTGCTGCCTAAGTCACTTGGCATAGAGCTCATAAATGATGGAGGCATCGTCATCGGCCTAAAGACCTGTCGCCTCCGACCAATACTACCATCCTGCGCTGTCGCCGCTGTCAAGGCCTTACCCACCACGAACGGAACTGCAAGGCGGCCACGTCTGTGTGTGCATGCTGTGGTGAAGCACACCATGAAAAATCATGTGCAGCAGCTCCACGATGCATCAACTACACCAAACATAACACACAACACAACACACATTTTCCAACAAGCCACAAAGCATCAGATTCTAGTTGCAGTGCCTAACGCTCAAAATATAGTTCAGAACGGGAAAGACTTAACCTGCTTTTCCAAATTGGTAACAGTTCGCAAGTTCACCTAACACCAGAAGAACCAAACAGACATCAACAAGTCAACACACAGCACCCAACCATACAAGAGGCAACACCAGCAAATAGCCCCTATCATCACGATGAATGGTATGGTAATCGCTCATATAGAAATGAATACCACCCACTCTATCAAGGAGGCCACAACGGGCATCACCATGACTGGCAAGGTAGGCCCTTCTATTGAATCTAACATAATTTTTGTTACTAACTTAACCAAGAACCCTTTATTTAAGTACCTTTTAATTAAGTACCTTTTCAGAAAACCAATATGTCTCTTCTAGCACCTTCGGACCCCCCACCATTTGGCCACATCAAAATCATTCAGGTTAATTTAAATCACTGCAAGGCAGCTAATGTCAGCCTAAAAAATTACATGATATCAGAAAATATAGACATTGCATTGCTGCAGGATGCCTACTGTGGCAATGATGGAGCGCTGCTGTCAATTTTTCCGAAAAATTGGGCGAAGTTCGCGTCCAAAGATAACAGCGCTCATCTGGTCGTCCAGAATACGGATCTGGCATACTCACACCTATTCACAGGAGACAACTGTGTTTTCATCACTATAATGGCGAAAGAAGGAAAACTAATTATAGGCTCTACCTACGCAGCACCGCGTTTCAATTTTGATGAAACCCTTATGGAGTGGCAACACTTAATAACTCATAAGCAGTACTTCATTTGCGGAGGTGACTTCAACGCAAACTCCACTGTTTGGGGTTGCCCACAGGAAACCATCCGCGGAGACAGTCTCATCGAGCATCTCGCAGTCCATAATTTAACCATTGTTAACATTGATAACAGAACACACACATTTGTCAGAATGAACAACACAGGTATTATAACACACAAAGGATTCCCAGATCATACGCTGGCGAATCCGAAGGCGGCACAAAAAATCAGGGACTGGCGAGTAATGGACATCCACAATGCCTCGGACCATAAATACATACGTTTCGGCTTTGACATTACACCACTGACTACAACTAAACGACGTTTCAACACAACCCGAGGAAATTTTAAAAAGTTTACACAAATCATTAAAACACACAGACCACTCCTTGCACAACACCTAAGGGATGCAACAAACATCACCGACATTAACTCCTTCACAAAAAAACTTATTGCTTCCATGCAAGAGGCGGCACGAGCATCCTTTAGACTAAAAAATACTCGGAGGACTCCAGTCTTCTCGTTCTGGACCACCGAACTAAAGACACAACGAAACAAACTCACAGCGCTAAGGAGAAAGATTAAACATCTACGAGAAACACACGGAAACACACCTTATTTTGAAAACCTTGGCGCTCAGTACAAAATACTCTCATCAAAATTCAAGAAAAGTGTTCAGGATGCCAGAGTCAAAGCCTGGCGGAATTTCTGCAGCAATCAATCAGAACCTTTTGGCACGGCACAAAAATTTTTTACAGGAAATTTCTTCACACCAGACGAAATTAAACTTGAGCTTCCACCCTCCATTTCATCCAGGCAAGCAAATATGGAGCACCTAACTGCAGCACTTTTCGGACCATCCTCGTATCCCAACAGGGACAATTCAGACCTCAATTTTTCGACACCTAATGATAAACCCTTTTCTAAAGCTGAAGTAGCATCTGCTCTACATACATTTAATGATAAAAAAGCCCCTGGCCCAGACTGCGTGGACTTCAAAATTTTAAAATTAACTTTCAAAATCATCCCAAAGTTGTTCACCAGATGGGCCAATCTGTGTCTCAATCACAATTACTTCCCTCAAACACTGAAGCAAGGTGAGGCCGTCTACTTCCTGAAAAAAGGAAAGAATGCCTCAGAACCCACATCCTATAGACCTATTTGTCTCCTACCAACTCTGGGGAAGCTGCTAGAAAAACTACTAATCACACGACTGGTGCACTTCATGGAGACGAATGGCATCTTGCATCATAGGCAATATGGGTTCAGAGAGGGTCGGTCATGTGACAAGGCCCTTTATGACATTCTTACTACTTGCAATGAAACCATCAGCAAAGAAGACTACACCTCACTTGTTTCACTAGATATTAAATGTGCTTTCGATAATGTAGAATGGAGGGACATTATCCAGCAACTAATTGAAATTCGCTGCCCGGCTAATATAGCTGGAACCATCGCATCCTACTTAAGCCTTCGTAGCATAATGATCAATTGGGGTTCAGGCACTTCGGTACATCAGCTCGAAAAGGGCTGCTCCCAAGGCTCCTGCCTTGGCCCAATACTTTGGTTACTCATAGCTAACATAAATCTAAAAGAGCTAGAATCTAGAGGCTTCATTCTCTTTGCATTCGCTGATGACTTCAGCTTTATTTTCTCGGGCAGGCGGCGCATGGACTTGGAGGCAATGGCGGCTCAAGCCCTCCCCGTATTCTGCCAACTGCTAACAAACCTCAACCTCCAGCTATCAAGCCAAAAATCACAAGCAGTCACATTTTCCAAACCACGCAAACTTGAACGTAAACCAATCATAAGAGTGAACGGGGTTAGTGTCGAGCATGTCTCACACCTCAAACTTCTTGGCCTCACCATAGATGAACACCAAAGCTGGACGGAACATATCAACACCCTCAGGATTAAAGTAGGAAAATTACACTTAAACGCACGTAAACTAACGTCAAAATCCTGGGGAATAAAGCCAACAATGTTAAAAATCTGGTACCACACAATAGTGGAGCGGATAATTTTCTACTGTGTGGGCGTCTGGGGAGGTAACCTCACGAAAGCCGTGAAGGACAAATTGACCTCGATGCAACGGCTCTTTTTGCTGCAAATTGCTCGAGGATACAGGACAATCTCAACGGACGCACTCACAGTAATAACAGGTATTCCTCCCATAACAATAACACTCCAATATGAATACCAGAAAAACAGGATCACACACCTAGAACATGAACCAACGTGTGCAGCACTTTTTCCACAAATACAACTACAGAGGAAGGTTCCCAGTTGGAGAATACATCCCGCAGAAGAGACATCTCACTTACAGATAAACACAACCAGGCACGGTTTTGAACACAGCTACTCTCCCCGCTGTCCGACCATTTTCACTGACGGGTCACGCACGGAGACTGGCGTGGCAGCAGCATTCTGTGCCATGAAAGGCGAGGTCGTGACCCATAAGTGGGCCTGCAGAATCGGTGATAACAACACTGTCTTCCAGGCTGAGCTGTTCGCGATTCTGCGGGCATTGGAATGGATTGTCTCTAACCCAACAGTACAATTTTACAGGCTATATTCAGACAGCCTCTCCAGCCTACAAGCAATCTTTACTCACCGCACAAAACATCCCATTGTACTCCAAATAAAACTATTTTTAAAAGACCTTGCACGGCGAGTAGCCCTGGGCCATGTGAAGGCACACATTGGCATTGCTGGCAATGAATTAGCTGATAAATTGGCAAAAGAAGCTACGGGAAGCACAAATATTGATCTTTCCCTCCCTGTTCCCCCATCCTACATTAGAGGGTTTTTAAAGTCTAAAATCATTCCTCAGTGGCAGGACCACTGGGATTACTCGGATAAAGGTCGACATACCCACAAATTGCTCGCTTTTGTCTCCCTAAACCTGCTTAACCTCGCCCCCCACACCTCAGCGTTCCTCACAGGACATGGTCCATTCCCTACTTACCTCAAATATTATAAACGTGTAGCCTCCAATGTGTGTCCATGTGGCCAGCGGGGCTTGCCTTCTCATTACTATTTTGACTGCCAACTGACCGTTGCCTGGCATCTCAGATCTCCCGAAATTCCCCCACCCTGTTGGCTAACCAATATTCTAACAAGACCAATCTTACTAAAAAAATTAAAAAATATTTTTAATTTCTTAATGGATTTATCGAACTTAACAAATTAAGTAACCAACTCTAGCTTTTATCAATTTTTTAACTAAACATATTAAATTCTTCACCACCAATCAGTACTGTAATTGATCTTCCTACCCTCCTTCTCCTGACTTTTCCTTATTTTGGCTGTACCTTGTCAGTGTTTGAGCACCTTGCTGTGCTCCCTTCGCAGTCTTAAGAAGTGGCCTCATCTCTCCAACGCAACAACTTGTGGCGCCATCTGTCGCGTCGGAACTGAGCTTCTCAGATTCCGGCGCATCATTATTATCCAAGGACCGCCTTGGCCGCGAACTGTGTGTCATGACGCAGGAGCGTTAAGGACTGTTCACCTACAAGTTCTTCATCACTGCACCTGCCGCTGTCTGTCCCGAGGGAGTGCGGGCTCCAACGGTTCAGCCTTTTTTCAGTTTCTTTTACTTTTTTTTTTGTTTTTAGCTTTCTTGCCTGACCCTTGTCGCGCTTAGGCTTGTCCTGGCAGTGCCGGCCTTTGGCCTAGTTTGTATTTTCTTTCTTTTCTTTTTTGTTGTTGTTTGAACCGTTTGCGCGTGCGCTGGCGGTCTCGGCGCGTGCCTTCCCTTCCGCCGGTGGCTGGAATCACCCAAAACGAATCCCCGCGTGCCGGGGAACATCCCGGGGGAGGTGCTAACGCTCTACGGCCTGGCTTTGCTGGGCCGAGTGGCCCCCCTTAGGCATTCAATATCTGTCATTTGGACTAAATGCAATATTAAAAAAAAATTTCAAATTTAAACATGTTGTATAGAGACATTTAAAATGTTAAAATATGCCAATATTTCCATAATCGGGTTTTTATCATGATTCAATAGGTTCCTCAAACTTATATATTTACTATTCTCTATTACTCATATTGACACTCTCTTTGTATTATTCTTAAACATTTGAAAAATCCGTTATAACGTCAAATTAATTTTCTTTTTAATTCTCTAAAGACATCATATTAAGCTGCTTTCTGTATTTTCTCCTTGTATTATTGATAAATGCTTGAAAATTTCCGTTTTATTACCAATAGGACGTCCTATTAATCTTTTTTTCAATTGGTGAAACTTTATATTTCATTTTCATTTTCACGTGGAAATCTTTCAATGGAAAATTATTTATTGTAGAAAGAATTTTATTGTGGATTTATAATTGTTGGCAACTGCTATAACGAAAAATGTTTAAATTTAATAGGAAAAGGCTGTTAGATTTTTGGTTTTTTATCGCTATATATTAAAATAATATGATTTTATCAAATTTTATTTATTGAGCTTCATAGTAGGTATTCAGCTATAAGTAAACAAAATTTCATGACTGTAAGTTATATAGTTTCTGACAACCGGCTCCGTGACAGCGGGACTAATAGGGTTTCATGAGATGAACGAAACCCTAAACAAGTGGGTAAGTGTGATCGAAGATCGCTCAAAGGGTTTCGTTTAATATTCCTTTCAAAATACTTTATCCTTTCTTTAGTAAATCCCCCCAAAAAAAATCATGTTTTTTATAAAGTAAAAATTTACCGGTCTATTTTTTCGTTTTTCGAATCCCGATAACGGACGAAGCCCGCTAATATACTACTGTCATAATAATATCTGTAATGTGGGCTAAATGCGATATTTAAAAAAAAATAATTTCAAAATTAAACATGTTGTACACCTTCAAAATGTTAAAATATGCGAATATTTCCATAATCAGGTTTTTATCATGTTTCAATACGTTCCTCAAACTCATATATTTACAATTCTCTATTACTCATATTGATACTCGCTTTGTATTATTCTCAAACATTTGAAAAATCAGTTAAACTTCCAATATGACGTCAGATTAATTTTCTTTTTAATTTTCTAATGATGTAATATCAATCAGCTTTGTGTACATACACATACTCATACTCCTTGTATTATTGAGAAATCTTTGAAATTTTCCATTTTATTACCACTATGACGTCAAACAATTTTATTTCATATTAATCATTTTTTCAATTGGTGAAACATTTTATTTCATTTTCATTTTTCACGTGGAAATCGTTCAATAGAAAGTTAATTATAGTAGAAAAAATTTCATTGTGGATTTTTAATTTTTGGCAACTTCTATAACGAAAAAATGTTTCAGTTTAATAGGAAAAGGCTGTTAGAATTTTGGTTTTTTATCTCTATTTATTAAAATAATACGATTTTTTCAAATTTTAATATTTTCAGCTGTATAGCTGGTATTCAGCTATATAAACACAAAGTTTCAACTCCGTAAGTTATATATTTTCCGAGAAAGGCTCTGCGACGGATAGAAAACGGAGCGGGAGTAATAGGATTTCGTGAGATGAACGAAATCCTAAAAATTTCATTTTTACATTTTTCTTATGCTGTTGAACATCAATCCTTTTACTTACCCATCATACGTAGTATAGGGTAAGTCTTGTAATCGTTTTAAAAATGAAAAATAAATGTTTTTGACGGATTTGCACGTTTTAGACACTGGGTATTCCGAAAAACATATTTTTAGAAAAAAAAATTGGCCATCCGTCTGTGTGCCTGTCTGTTAGTCTGTGTGTCTGTGTGTCTGTAAACGCTCTATCTCCCGAACAAATTGAGATAGACTTGAAATTTGGTATGTACTTAGTATGTAATAAGGGAAGAAGCCGATTGAATTTCAGTAACCTCGATTATCCGAAAAATTTTTTTTCGGATTCTCGAAATATTGGTTTTGGAAAAGGTATATAAAAATTTTCGAAATTGTTTATTTTAAGGAGTGAATATAAAAGACAATAAAAAAACATAAATTTTGCATAAAGAATGAAGTTGGTCGGATAATTAGTTGACGAGATATTTGAATCTTATTTTCCACAATTTTCGATTTTTCATGACCCTGTATTTAATCCAAATTTCAATTCAAAGATATATTTTAATTAGAAATGAAACGCGTAATCCGATGCTATAAACCGTTAGTTAATATGATTGTTATTTTTTTAGTTATAAGGATGTTTCTTTTACGCAATTCAGTAATAGAGCATTTAAAGTTTCTGACGTCATCAAGCCCGATTTTATCGAATTGCAATGCATTTTATAAGTAGTTTACTGATTTTTTATTGTCCTATTTTATGTTATGCCTGTCCATGATGGGTAAGTATTACGGTGGCCCCCAACGACTAGTTTAATATGCAGACGACATTTGTGATAAGTACATACAAAGTACACTCAATGAATTAAAATAACAAATTTCTTTTCATTTTCGTGAATTAAAATTTATCTTTGTTTGTAAAAAATATATTTACTTATAACAAAAATGTCTTATTTATTGGTGTTCTCTATAAATTATATTGGCTAAAAATTATTTTGATTCCTAAAGCTGAAAGTAAAATTTATACGATGGAATTTCTTTAACATAAGTTAATTTCATTTTACGTTAATCCAATTTTATCATGAACTTTATAAACCTATATATTCACTGTTAAAAATAAATCCGTTAATTCACGGTAAAACTACTGGCAGAAAAGTTGCCGGACTTTTTCCGTTCCGTTAGTACATTTTCCGTATTGAAAGATAAAGGAAGGGAAAACTCCGTTTGAAGAATCGGTAAGTTTCCGTTATAAATAAACTCGGTTTTAAAAAATGTCATCACTATTTGTGCTACCATCTATTGATTATTACGGGAGTATTTAATACTTGATATAATGCAAGAACATTTCCTGCCAGACCTGAGGATTGAACTGGGGACGTTAGTGGCTTGAGCCGAGTGCTTTACCGTAAGACCAGCGGGTCCTTGCTATAGTAAGAGTAGGAAACGATGATACGGGATGTCTTCAAATCGCGGCTTGGGACTTAAACAATTTGGTGTTTAGAAAACTGGTAATTTTGAAGTTAATTGCGGGGATATTTCGTAATGAGATGATGGTTGAAAACTATAGTATTAATAGAGGATAAAAACATGAATTATATATATTCTTAATTTGATAGTTAGATGTAAAATATAAATATTATATTTTGAATTAAATTCGATATTTTTTTTTTTTTTTTTGCTTTTTTGCGAAAATCGATTTTTAATCAACTATTATGTGTTTTTTAAATGTGTTCGTTTAGAATATATTTTCAGTGTGAGTGTTTTTTATAACTTTAAAAAATAAATTGCGAATAATTTTAAAGGAATGAGTTTAATTCGAAAGCATTATTTTGGTTGTTGCTTTTTTAAATAAAATCGATTTTTATTCACTTAATTTAGCTATTTTATATATATATTAATCTGTTTGTTTAGAATATATTTTAAGGGAGAATACTTTGTTATAACTTTAAAAAATGAATTGCAAATAATATTAAAAGAATGAAAAAAAATAATTTTTGCTTTTTTAAATCCGAAAGCATTATTTTCTTGTTGTTGTTTTAAATAATGTTGAAATTTTAATTTATTGAATTTTTAGTTTTTCTGTGCAGCAACATGTCAGTTTTTGAAACATTGAAAATAAACATGCAGCAGATAACGGAATATCTTCGTTGGCTGCTTTTTTCTCCGTCCGTTCCGTTGTTATCAGGAAATATGAGGAAATTTTCTGATTTTAACTGAAAATGCCCTTTTGTCATGAAAAGGGACTTTTTGTGTGAAATTCAGGAAAAATATACCCGTTAATTTCAGATTATTTTTAACAGTATACTGTAAAAAAAAATCCGTCAATTTACGGAAAAAGAACTGGCAGCAGAGTTGCCGGAATGTTTCCGTTTTTTGAGGAATCTTCTGTCTTTGTAGTCCATAAATGGCGCGATACAGACGCGAAGGAGTTGAAGCGCATGTGTGGCGATCAAAAGTACTGCAATCCCATTGGATGATAGATTTTTACTTTAATAATTCCGTATTTGAAACTCTGTAATCTTAAAAGTCTAAAAAGTGTACAATTTAGAGATACAGTTTATTCACTTTTTGTGCACAATTGAGTTTGCAGTTTTTATGCATAAGTTGAGGTGCCAAATACGCTCGGATTTTGTGCACTTTTTTTGCAAACTTTTTCTAGCTGGGTAGCAACAGATATACGGGATAGATTCCATTTTTCTAACAAAACGGAAACTTTCTGATCAAAATTCTCGGAAGACAACCTGTCAATAAACGAAATTTTTTAACAGTGTTCGCGCTGAAATCATTATTTTTTTATATTTCATTTTTTTTCTATAAATTTGATTCCTAAAATGATCATAATAAATTTTTGATATACACAGGTATCGATTCGTAGTACAACGTACATGAAAGCATCAGAATTAAAAAAAAAAATCGTGTATATTAAAGACTGTCATGTATGAATACTTTAAAATTTATTGCCATAATATAATTAGTAAAAAAGCATATGATATGTGATAGCACTATGCATAATAACAAGCACTTACAAGTTGATCTAAAACACTAAAAGCAACATTTCCGACCGAACTATGTTCCCAAAGTACAGTAACATTTCATTTGTTCAGCTTGTGTTATTTAATCAATGTACCGCAACTTAAATTAATCCTAATCTGATTTATCCAAAACAATGATTGAATCCAAATCAAGAGCATGCGTAAATTACATCCGATTTTTAATTTAAAAGAACACATTTTAGCTCGTTTGATCTTTCCTCATACGTTTACACAAACTTTCATGATATTACATTTCTTAAAATATTATTTTTTTTCCTGATATGTCATTTATATGTAATCACACTTCCATTACATAGTTTCGTTATATGTCAATTTCTTTGGCATTCAGAGAAAAATGTCACCCTTGAAGTTCTAAAACCAGCAATGTAATACTAAGTTTTACGGTGGTAGCGGACAGACATAACCCATTTGCCCGGATGTATATCTCATGCATCCGGTATGAATAGCCAGTGTGCTCAGAGTGGGACTTACAAAAAAGTTATTTTCCTTATGTACTAAAAGTTGAAATTTAATGATAGTTACTGATAGTGACATTACTGATTTTCATATACTTTTAAGAATCCTATTGAAACGTTACTGCACGCAGTTATTTCTTTCTTTTTGTTTTCATGAGTTCACATACGTACATACGTTGTACATATCGCGGTATACCGTATTTCAAGTATTTTTCAGATACCTATACTGCAAGGTTGCTGCATCCAGTCATTTCATTTTCTTTTCATGTCTGCGAAACACACATACATGCGTTATAGTAATCGGGGAATTACCGAATAACATGTACGTTTAAAATTCCTGTACAACGACATTGCTGTTAGAATTTTTTTTTGATTTTATGGTCGCTAAGTGCACTTACATTTCTTATAGTGATCGACATATTAACGAATTTCATAAATTTAATATTCTTATACAATGAGTTTGCTCCATTCAGAAATTTGTTTATTTTGTTTTCCTTATGCAAAGCGCCAATGAAAACATTCACGTAATGAACGAAAATGAAAACTTACATTCATTTTAGTGTTTGTGGTATTACCGGATAGCATATATTTTGAGATTCTTATATAACAAGGTTGCTGCATTCAGTGATTGTTTTTTTGTTTTCATGTGCAAGAAAAGTTCATACTTGTGTTATAATGATCGCAGCGTTGCTTTATGTCATGTTCTTTTGGGAATCATGTACATGGAAGTTATTCCTACATTTTTACCCTCTGTAGGATCTTGATTAAATTGATGGCCTCCTTTTCCATAACAGCTTACTCATTTCCAAATCATAGCAGATGCGCTGTTTTTTAACAAAGGGCAAATTAATCCTAGGGCAAGTGATTTTATTCCATCGATTTAAACATAATATTGTTGGCATTATCTCGTGCATTGCAATTTTCGTGCACATGAAATAGTAAATGAAGCTCGTGAGATATAAAGTTGTGTTTTCATAAATATTTATTTTGTTTCTAAATTTCCATACCTTTTTCAATTGTTACAAGAGAGAAAAATAATGCGTCAGAAAACTGTAACGAAATTTCACAGTTAAATAAGGTGAAGAAAGATATGTAAGTAAACAGTTTAGAAAACATATAACACATTGAAAAATACAGTTTTTGAAATTACCTTCCAGTGTCAAAAGTATTATTTTGTGCAGCCCTGTATATGATCAATAGTTGTGGATATATAGTACGATAAAATTTAGTTCAGTTAGAATATTCACATTTAGCGATTTTCGAAAATCGATAGAAATGCACACGAAATCTTTTTTACAGTCTTGTATATTACCTAGAAGACTTTTGTACAGACCCCATATTAAGCTAAAAGGCAACTTAAAACTCACTCGCAGCAATTACCAACCGTAAACGACAATGTATCTTTATCTTTGCGTAGCTCTGTATATGAATTTATTTATATTCCACTTACTTCTATTAGTCTACTAAATAGAGTTCAGCAGGAAAATGCTTAAACACAATTAAAAACTACCCTTAAAAAATTCACTCCCATAGTCTGTAATACTTCCGAATTTCCTTGTGTAGCCCTGTATATGATCAACCGAGTTTATAAATACACACGTACTATGAAAAAAAAAGTTAAAATGCAAACCAAAGTTGAAAACGCACTTATCACACATAAACTGTAAATATAGAACATGTACTGTAACCGATATATTTTGTGTGTTCCTGTAAATAAACGCAAAACACACAAGAGAGCAATTTATAGCGCACCTCAGTAATGCATATAATTTTCATTATGTTTGAAATAGTAAGATATCACTAAATTACACTGCAAACAATTTTTCCCCATAGAGCGATGTGTAACAGAATTCTTTTGTTTGACCCTGTAAATGAATAAAAAATGCTTTACATTTTATATTCTAGAAAAACATGTTTGAATGCGCTTCATAATTATACATTAAAGATTTAACAGTATATTTTAGATTTCTATATGTTCAGAAGCCAAATCATACAGAATAATAAATAAATATAATAATCGCTCAGACGCATTACATTCAAATATGAATTCATTGAAAACAATAATAGCATTCAAAATTAAAGAAAAAAGATGTTAAAAAATAGCTTTTGCAGCTTTATACAAAAAAGGAGATTTTTGTAAATATTTCTTTATTAAAACATTTCTCAAATCGAAAGTACTTTCTGACACATATCTGAATTCGATTTTGTTCAGAAATGCATAAAACTGGCAAATATTCTTATTCAGAAACTATGTAATTGGATGTCGTTTTTCGATTTTTTAAAAATTCAAAAGATCTTTCAGAAAAAACTGACAAAATTGACTTTTTGAATCAAATTTCCGAACGTGATAGCGCGGAAAAGGATAAAAACCTGTCGTCACGTGACACGAATCACTTATGAAAATACGAAAAAGCTAAAAACAACGTTGAAGCACACAAATTAAAAAACTTTAAAACACATACGGCCGTTTCAAAGATGCATAGATCCCCTTCATCAGTGTAAGGTGTGGGGGAAAAAAAATGTTAAAAGGGTTCAAAAGACCCACGCTCGGCTATAGCCCCGAATACTGGCTGTAATCTGACCAAAATGGCAAAGCAAGTGTAACCAGAGCACTTATACCTCGATAAGTAATTTAATTATCTAAAAATGGAAAACACTACTGGAATCTAAATCGCTTCAAAAGTCAAATCTGTCAATTTTATGCATTTTCAGTTAAAAATGAGTCGGAAAAATGTTTCAGAGAATTTCATGTTGTTGAGAGCTACTTAAGGTATATTTCCATTGATTCCATTATCAGAAATTTATTATGCTTATTATTTTTATAAAACAAATTGTCTGGGGCAATTAAGTCAGTTTCAGCCTGGATCCACTATGTAGTAAAAAAATGTAAGCCTGATCTCAGCTCAACCCGAGTCTGCCGAGGCAATTAGATTCGGAATCAGACATATCTGATGCCGATTTCTTATGCTTGACATGTTATATAACTGAATTGATGTTGCCATCAGCTCGTGCAGGACATGAATACTTATTCTCGCGAAAGTTATATTAATTGCAAATAGTTCGTATTTTATCGGTTTCGTTTAAAGTTTTATATCTGATCATTTTGATGTAAAGTTAATTTTGAAATCGGTATGTGATAGCGACAGTGATGAATTTTTTTGGAAAAAATATGTTAAACGTCTAAATATACTGATTCTGACGATATAATGAAAAAGTTTCAACAACTAAAAATCTAGAGGTTTTTACGGGCCGGACGCTCGTACCTAGCCCGGGGGCCCGTTAAATTTTTTTGTCGCCCCGGCCCGTTAAATATTTTCTCCTAATTCTGCTGTCCCGGCTCGGCCTTTTTGAAAGTTTGGCTTCATTTTGCTGGGCCTGGTACCGGCTCCTCGGATCAAGCCCGGGCCCATGCAGATCTCTTGAAGGCAATGGTGTGATAATGTGACTCATTATTTCTTAGGGGATAATTTAGGCCTTGAATACCTTGTATATATTGCCCTCATAATAAAATATTGGTAAAATTTCGCGATTCATGGAAAAATAGCAGAATACGTAAGGCGTCGACAGAAAAAAAGTTATTATCATAGACATTTATGATAGGCGAAACATTTGATGTCAAGTAATTTTGAAAATCTGTACCTTAATCAAACAAGTAACAAGTCGGTCAATTTCTTTTACTGTTAAATCCAAACTATATTGTTAATGGTCTGGAATAGTATCTTAGTTGTTTTTAAACAAAGAGGGAGTAAATCCCAGGGCAAAAGATCCTTTCTCATTGATTTAAACATAATATTCTTTGAAATATCCCATACATTGCTATATTCGAGCAAATGAAACAGTAGTGTAAATGAAGCCTATAGGATATATATTGCCTATCCTTGTACTTAAAACAATTTTATAATTAATGAGTGTCTTATTAAAAAACTTAATGACACTGAAAATCACGGTAAGAGCAAATGTTATCATTTTTAAGAAACACTAGATCATTATTTTAAAATAATTTTCATTCTCGTGAGTTAAAAATAAATTTTAAGTGACTTAAATAATTTTTCGCCACAAATATCAGGAAATACATGAAATACAGTTGAAGTTCATTTTTTATATATAAAATGTCACAACTATTTTCAAAAGTTCAGATCTTTGTTATTTTATTTCATTGTAAAAATACTATTCTATTTTTTTTAAATCAAAGATCCCATTCTTGATTTCCAGATACTTTTAAAATTTTACTTTAGATTTAAAAAAAACTTGCATGCAAATTGAATTGCAAGAATTAAATTCGACGTAATCGAAATGCAATAAAATCTTCCATAATGAACACTTCGCTAAGCTGGGCATAATCTTAGTTTTGTTAAAAAATCTATTTGATTAAAAATTCCACTAAAGTAATTATCTACTAAGTTCTGCTATCAAAGAAACCTACAAAATCTGCTGCAGTATTATTATAGTCCGGCACCCAGCGACATTTTTTATTTAAACATTTTATACAAGCTGATCTTTAATTATGTAATTGGTGTTACTTAATCAATCAAGAAAACATTCTTCAGGTGTCGCATATGAATGGCAAGTCGATTCGGGGAATTGAATTAGCTGATCGAATGGCTGGAAAATGGCTGAGCTTTAAATATGTAAATGGTGTTACTTAATCAATAAAAAGAAACAGTCTTTTAACTTGCAGTTGGATTGCACTGAAATTTTTGTATGTTATTGTCGTTTACTATAGCATGTGCCCTATTTCAAATGAAGTGTTTTGCACTTATAGTTTTTATACAGGGACAGTCAAAAATATTCCGCTACATTACATTCTATGGGAAATAATCGATTCACGTGAATTTTGATGACGATACGTCATTTGAAATATAATGAAATTTATATATAATTATGAAGGGCATTAAAACATGTTTTTTTTTTGTAGAATATGGGGTGCAAAGCATTTAATATTCATTTACAGGGTCGGACAAAATAATTCTATTACACATCGTTCTATGGGGAAAAATCGTTTGCAGTGTAAATTAGTGTATTTCACTTGTTCAAACATAATGAACATAATCAATCAAAAAATATCCTATAGCTATCTCATATGAATCGCAACCCGATTCGGGAGATTGAAAGCTATTACCACGGGCAGTGGCGATTTTTTGTAATTGGGTTGCCATTCATTTTCTTTGACTGGAGATAGTTGCGGTAGACGGGCTATTTCCATTGTTACAGAAATAAGGGAAATAACTGGAATTAATATATGTTTACAGATGTCATTTTTTCCTTACAGTTGTAAAGTAACTTAAAAAAAAAATTAACACAAAATGACGTCATGTTATAAACACCCATTTTCTTTCAAAGAGCTATTATATTTCATTATTATCCACTCCACGGATACTGAGCTTGAGACGTTAATGCCAGAGGGAGTCGAAAAGCTTCAGTGAGTGAAAATGATGTCATATTTAAAAGGAAATGAGTATTTTCGTTAATAAAACTAAATATGTTACTTCACATCTGTTTAAAAGATACAACTTTCTGGACATTTTTCTCACCGAACCTGAGATTAGAATTTCAAATCAAGAGTGAGAATGATCAAATGCAAAGTTGTAGCAGGCTAGTGTGACGTCAAATGTGAAAATATACACTGCTCAAAACAATTAAAGGATATTGCAGTTTTAGGTGGATTTTGTATCTGGGAAACTTTTTAGCTGATTGATACATGGTCGACAGACATAGTAGGTTATATGAGAATAAATTACACATGTTTGGCAGAAAAAAATGCATTTTATTGCGCATTTGTGTACAAAAGGAAAAAAACACAATTTGTGCATATGAGAAAAAAAGAATAAGAAAAGGTGTTTTCTTCAAAGAAAATCATTTTCAGTAGGGGGTATGGTTTCCACGGGCGACCAGCAACGTTGCACACCTTTGAGGCATGGACTCAATGAGGCTATTAATGACGAGTTGGGGTATTCTGCCCCACTCTTCCAGAAGAGCTCTTTCCAGTTCTTGGAGAGTTTGTGGGGGTTGTTGGCGGCCAGAAACTCGTCTTCCTAGAGCGTACCAAACGTGCTCGATTGGATTCATGTCTGGAGAACACGCTGGCCATTCCATTCGAACGATTCCTTCCTCGAAAAGGAAATCCTCCACCAGGTTTGCACGATGTGGCCTGCAGTTATCGTCCATTAAAATGAAGTTATCTCCGATTGCTGCAGCGTAAGGGACTACAATAGGTCTGAGGATCTCATCCCTATATCGGCGACCAGTCAGAGCTCCATCTCGAATGATGTAGAGGTCAGTGCGCCCGTCAATGGAGATGCCACCATACACCAACACTCCTCCACCGCCAAATCTGACACTTTCGTGCACGAACGCAGGATTATTCCTACTGCCACGGTCCCTCCAGATAAAAATACGCCTATTATCCGGATGCACAGAAAAACGGGACTCGTCAGAAAACAGAATATTGCTCCATTCATTTCTCCTCCAGTTGACATGCTCGGTTGCCCACTCCCTGCGGTCGCGACGATGCCTTGATGTTAATCTAACACATACCATCGGTCGGCGAGCATACAGACCTACAGCATGGAGCCGGTTTCGGACAGTCTGAGTTGAAATCATGGTGCCTGTAGCCGAGCGAAGGTGTTGTTGGAGAAGAGTAGCGTTCATATTTCGGTGTCTCCGAGCTGTTAACGCTAAATAACGATCTTCATTGGGCGTTGTTGCCCGTCTACGACCTTGCCCTGGTCTTCGGCCTGCACATCCACTCTCCAAAAAACGGTTCCAGATCCTGGAAATGACACTTTGTGACACTCCAATGGCTTGCGCTACTTCGGCTTGAGTTTGGCCCCCTTCTAACCTACCAACAATTCTCCAAGCTTCTGAATCTGTCAAATGACTTCGCTGAGACATCGTACTCATCGAAACAAAGCAAGCACTGAATGCCGATCATCCTTGTCTTCATTCTCTTTTATCCAGTTGAAAGTCAAATTTCATTCGCTGCCGCTGAAGCGACGTTTTTGACGTCGAACTCAAAATTTGCATACTCCACAGTTTGAAAACCAGAAAAATTTGCATTTGTGATTCTCTTCTTCTATTTTCGGCAAAAAAAATTTCGTTTATATCTTTATTTTATATAAAACTTCAAATATCCTTTAATAGTTTTGAGCAGTGTATTTTTTAATAACCTTTTGAGCGTTAAAATATTTCTTAAATGGCTAATATGAGAAGTATGCATGTAAATTTTGCGACGATTAAAATTACGTTATGTTCAGATTTTATATAAAAAAAATAATGTGTCATAGTGAGATATTTTTTTACTGATGTTTCATTCCGAAATGCCAACGATCGCAGTCTCGATTGATAACTTCATTATAATTTTTTATCTTGATTATATGTTACTGATTACTTATACAGACAAAGTTTAATATTTTGATAACTTTATAAAATAATCGAAATAGTACTTTGGTAACTTTGGTTAAAAATATTTATTGTAAATGGTAAACTATAGCCAATGTAAGGTTGATTTTTTAATGTAATTATCTTTGTAGGTTTATTATAAATTCAATCTAGCAGTTCATTCTTAAAAGATTTTCTTTCGTCGAATTTCGACGGGTTTTCCATCTGGTAATATAAAAAAAAATGCTATTACAAATCTTTTTCACGTGAGCGGAGCTGCGAGTAATAACTAATAATAATAATAATAACAATAATAATAATAATAACGATAACAATAATAATAATAATAATAATAATAATAAAGATAAGAATAAAACTTCGTAGTAACTTACTTAAGTTGGTTCGAAATTCAAGATTGAACGAAATTTTGCACTCTTTAGAAAGGTGCACTTATTACTTTCTTCTATCTATAATAGAAGAAAGTATTGTAATCGAAATTTTTTTCGACTTCCGGTTTTCGACGTATTTACACTTTTAGAGGTCAGAGATTCCGAAAAACATGTTTTTACAAAATGTCTGTCTGTCCGTCTGTCCGTCTGTGTGTCTTCATTGTACCATCTAAAAGTGTATGATGTTATGCTTCAAATTGAACCAAATTTTTTTGCTATGTTTTTGGCTATGGCAAGCAGGTTCTATCAGAATTTGGGGATATTTCGACGAAAGGGGGCGCTGTGATCGATATTTTTGTTCCATTTTCACTATTGTACCATCTAAAAGTGTATGATGTTATGCTTCAAATTAAACCACATTTTTTTGTTTGTTTTTGGCAATGGCAAACAGGTTCTATTACAATTTGGGGATATTTCGACGAAAGGGGGCGCTGTGCGCGATATTTTTGTTCCATTTTCACTACTGTACCATCTAAAAGTGTATGATGTTATGTTTCAAATTGGACCACATTTTTTTTCTATGTTTTTGGCTATGGCAAGCAGGTTCTATCAGAATTTGGTGATATTTCGACGGAAGGGGGCGCTGTGATCGATATTTTTGTTCCATTTTAACTATTGTATCATCCAAAAGTGTATGAAGTTATGCTTCAAATTGAACCTCATTTTTTTTCTCTGTTTTTGGCAATGGCAAGCAGGTTCTATTACAATTTGGGGATATTTTGACGAAAGGGGGCGCTGTGATAGCCATTTAGAGATTTAAAATTCAAAAAGATGTGCAAATTAAAAAAAAATTAGAAATCCTAAATTTTTTTTTCTTTAAATGTTCGGCCTTGATACGGAGAATCCGGAGCAATTTTGTTTTTCTTCTATCTTAAAAAATGGCTGAGATAGAGCGGTTTGAAATTTTAGGGTGGCTGACATTTTCAAACAAGACAGCAGAATTCATCTATAAACGGGTTTAATTTATGAGATTTAGTTAACATGGTTTCGGCAAATTTTCTTTCATTGTTGTAACTATTAATCCTATTATATGCTTATCACTATATATTTATATTCGCCAACGTCAAATTCTCGCCAAACATGGCGACAGTTTGCGGAATATTGCCAAATTTGGCGACCAAAATAAGTTGCCATAAATGAAGCCAACTTGGCTGTAGAGGACTAATTTGGCGATATTCTCATTCAAATTCAATGTTGACGAGAACTGGGATTGAGTCTTTTTTATTTAGGTTCCACGCATTTTACCTTCGTGTTTTCCAGTAAAATTAGCTAAAATCGTAAAACCAAGTAATAGGGAGGCTATCTGTTCCTGTCGGTTCAGGCAAAAAGGAC
Source organism: Maratus michaelseni (assembly GCA_963931845.1). NCBI lineage: Eukaryota > Metazoa > Arthropoda > Arachnida > Araneae > Salticidae > Maratus > Maratus michaelseni. Next base: position 55,397,342 of record OZ007597.1, read on the forward strand.
TTTTCGTAGTTTAGTATACATCGATTGTTCGCATCCTTGTAACCCGCGATTCGCAAGCAGCTGACGTACAACAGAATGACGAAAAATATTGATTTTATTGGAGATGTGATAGCGTATTTTGAAGTATTAGCATGACTGAGATAAAAGAAAGTTTTGGGATTGGCACATCCGACTAGTTAAAGTATCTGCTGAAAATTTCTAGTATCTATCACCGAATATTGGGATCAAATCAGTATTTTTGAATATAAAAACAATATATATGAAGTTCAACCTATTTCATGCTTGCATAAATATCGTAACTAAGCATTAGTTTATTATATCTAAAAGCTAGGAATTTTTTGAAACTTTATTTTTTCGGAAGTGCATACGCAAAAACTTTCCGATCATTTTATTATGAAAAGCACAAACCGCAAAGAAACATTATTGACCAGATGATTGATAAGACATGGTATACATCCTTAGTATTTCCTGACCTGGTCTAATTTTGACCATGTTTTATTTATGCAAATCATCTCCTATTATATAAAGTTAAATAAAAAGGAAAGTATAGCCTTACTCGATTTTTCAAAGAAATCATTTTATTCTAAATAAATACAAGATTCATAGAAAAAAATATAGTATTTTTCTTCAGTAAATATAGCATTTCAAAAAAGTTTTTAACGATAAGCGGAAATAAAATTCTTAAATTAATGCTTTTTATTTTTATTACATAAAATTCCCTGTTTAATTGTTGAAAAACGTTGATAAATATGTCTAATATGAATTCATTTCAGAAGAAATATATAACTACAAGTTTTATATAACATAGAATTGTGTAATTACATTAAGTTGATGAAATCTTTACTTCTATAATATTAGTTTTGTTTAAAGAGGGTTTAGATTCAAAGAGTGAATATAATAGTTATAGAAGCATATCATTTGGATAATCAAAATGAAAGCATTCAATCTTTGGAAAGAATTTGTTCATACTGCAACAGCTATTTACTCAAGAACATTTTAATGTTTGCCATCGCATTACATATAACAAAAATCATTAATATATATTACTTCATATGATAAAAGCATACATCACATAATAATACACATTAAAAGAATGAATTGGATGATAGAAGTTGAAGTTCGTAAAAAAACAATGGTAAAAACAATTCGTAAAAAACCCTTTTTATTTTTTACACATCCCTACCCTTGATTCTGAACAATATGAAAGAAGAACGAAATATCGTGCATCAGATGTATTTTATGAAATACTTTTCAACAATAACAGGATATTACTACGAAATTTCATTTATCCATACAATGAATTAAGATATCTAAATAAACAATTTAAAAAAACACATAAAACTGTAAAAATCCTTTTTCACCATTTGCTGTCCCTATCCGGAAATGTGCGCGACGTATCTCGTACATGCCTGTACATGATGTGTGGAATTTATACACAAGACTAAGTGCACGAAAACTTAGAAAAATTTGAAATACAGTATCATCACTAAAATATACCGCAAACATTTTCTCTCTATTGACTATAACGTAAAGGAAATATTTTGTGCGGCCTTGTAAACGATCTATAAATGCTTAAAACTTCATTTTCATCACTGAACATTCTATTGTAAACCTCAATAACATAAAAAAGTTACATGACAGACCGAGTATATTTATGAGAAATAGAGTACCACCAGACCGATTTTATAAAAACTTTTTAACTATGTAACACTTTCAAACTATAAAAAAAAGCTGAAAAATCCATATTAATAGTAATATTTTCAAAAGTAGGGAAAATGTACTCGTAAATTTTCTACGCTACATTATTTTATTCTGCTACATAATTTTATAATTGTGAAATATGACAAAGTGTGAATTAGTAGCTGTAAACTATGTAGTAAAATTAAATAAATCGTTAACATGTTTAGAAATTAAATAATAAAGATAAAAGAAAAACAATTACTATAAATGAAATTGCTTTTTCATCTAAATGCTTTATACAATTAAATTTTAACTTTCAATTTATAAAAAATACTAGATGTTACCCGTCATGATTTGACGGTAAATAACTTGAAAGTTCCTTTAGAAATATACATTTATTTTTATTTAGTTGCTTTTAAATTAATTAGGTATTGAAATTTTGATGAATTGTTATAATATGTAAGCGATTCTGATAGATATAAGACGATAGATGGTGTCAGCGAAATATCTGAGTTCTCAAACAATTAGAAATAATTTTTGGAGTGATTAACTATGATATTTTCTCTAATACAAATAACCGCTCATCAAATAGCATTTATGTTGCCATGTGAAACATATAAACAATAATTAAAGTATTGATTTACTGTTTTATTATCACGGTATAATTTACATTTCTAATGCATCGAAGTTTATTTTATGATTGCATTTTAAATATTAAACGTTAGTTTGCTTCATTTTGTTATAATAAAATTTACTAGCAATTAGCTAAAAATTTTGAGTCGTGTTATTTTATTACCATTTTTATTGTGAATTACTTTTTAAAAACTATATTTTTGTGTGAGATATGATTTTTTAAAAATGACAATGCATTTTTTTCAAAATTTTCAAATAATATTTAAAGGTTTGATTCACTGTTTTATTCTAATAGTGCTTCCAACACTGATCGACAGATCTAAAAAACATCTAAAAAAGCTATTATACTATTGATATGTTTTCTACTGCTTTAAGATCACCATTATTTACCTCTGAAATAAGGAGAACGTTTCTATGAAATATAGGAGATAAATTTTAACTTTCCTTTGATTATATTTTTAAAGAACCAGCGCTTTGAATCCATGCTTTTTCGATGATTTTTAAATGAAATAGTTTTCTTTGAAATGCTTATTTTTAAAGTAAGTATCGTTTTGAAATAAAAAATAAATGAGTATAATTTTCCTATCAATTTTATTTTTATAGGAATGTCTGTGCCTGAATCAATTTTTCTACATAATTTCCGCCAATATTAAGGCCCTTATCGTATCGTATAACCTAATATTTTTGAATCCTCTCTTCATAGAAGTCTGTCGCGGTTCTCTCACAATTTCATACAGAACACTGTGTGAAAGCCGAAGAAATTCATCAGACAATGACGAAATCGTAAAGGGCCTGTCCTGTTTAATTCGTTCGTCAACTTTCTGCACCAAATCTTCAGTATTGACTAAAGCTCGCCCACTTCGTTCCTCATCAGGAATATTCGTGCGGCACTCTTTAAAATCTCTAACCCATTTCCGTATCATTAGACCGGTCATAATGGGTTGACCGTTAACCTCGCTAATCTGACGATGAATTTCAGCCGCTTTCACGTTTTTAGCTTTAAGGAAACGAATCACCGATCGCATTTCTCAAGCGGCAGGATTCTCAATCGGCGGAGCCATTTTAAATACTAAAAAAAAAAAAAAAAAAAAAAAAAAAAAACATACGTTAACACGGTCGAATGTTTCCGTAATGGCGCCTGTGGCTTGCCAACATATGTAGGTTAAATGTGCGCATGCGCAAGGTGCGTAGGTAAACTGTGTTCGTAAGTCAAATGTGAATATTAAATTGTACTTAAATATATATGTATATCAGAGATAAAGCTAACCTTACAGTGCATGAATTTTTCTTTTAGAATTGTGTTTTTTTATACTTATACTAGCAAAACCCGCGGCTTTGCTCGCGTAATTCAGAAAAAATGCCAAGTGGTATTCGTTGGCCTATTTTCATTAGAGGATATTTTACTGCCACAGATAATTCAGAAATTACTAATTAAGCAAATTTCTGTAATGACTATATCACAGAAATTGCAATTTTAAAACTTTTCTGTTCCTGCTCACATTAAAATTTCAGAATTTTTAAAAAACTGTTCTATGGATGCATTTGTGTCTCTAACGTAACAGCCATGTAAAATTTCAAGTTTCTGTCCCCAACAATTTCAGATAAATCATTGTTTAGAAGGTTTTTAGAACTTTTTCAGCTGATTTCACTTTTTTAATTTTCGATTTGTTTTTTATGGAAACCGTTTTTAGCGAGCACTGAATTCTTAAAAATAGCCACCATGCCAAATTTCAACTTCCTATACCAGCAGCATCACTAAAATCCCAATTTTGGAGTGTTTTTTGCTTCTGCACCTTTTTTAAATTTCAAATTTTGTAAAAACTGTTCTGTGGAAGCATTTACGTATAAATATAACAGGCACATAGAAAAAAATCAAACCCAATTTGGGTCGAAAGATTCTTGGGTATGTGCCCAAATTGGGGATTTCATAATTTTTTTTTTTGAAAATGGGTATTTAACAGCGCCCAAAATGGATACACAGTGGTTAACAAAACAGACACGACCCAATTTGGGCACATAACCAAGAATCTTTCGGCACAAATTGGGTTTTATTTTTTTCTGTGCATGTTAAATTCTAAGTTTCCATCGCTAACATTTTTAAAAAATACATAATTTATAACGTTTTCCGCTCAGTTTAACCTTTAAACTTCGAATTTTTAATAGTCTGTTTATACCGAGCGTTTGCATCTTAAAAGTTACAACTATACTAAATTTCCAGTTTCTAACCCGAATAAATGTAATTAAATCATAACGTAGAACGTTTTTAGACAGTTTTCTGCTCATTTCAACTTATTAAATTTCGATTTTTTTAGAAAACACTCTTAGCGAGCATTTGCATTTTAAGAGTAACCATCATACCAAATACCAGCTGTATCACATAAATTGCAATTTTATTACTTTTTGTTAGTCCTGTTCTTTTACATTTCTCATTTTAGTAAACTGTTCTGGGTGATCAATTACGTGAGTAACAGCCAGGCGAAATTTTAAGTTTCTAGCCTTAATAGTTCCAAATAAATCGTAATTTATAACGTTTTAAGAACGCTTCTCGCGCATTTCACTCTTTTAAATTTCGATTTTTTTCAAATTGTTCTGTGCGACCAAATCAGCAGCCATGAAAAATTTTAAGTTTCTACCCCTGACAATTTCATAGTAATTGCAAGTTAGAACGCCTTTTAAACGCTTCCCACTCATTTCACCCTCTGAAATTTTGAATTTCTTTACAAACCATTGTTAGCGAGCAGTTGTATCCTAAAAAGAACCACTATGCCAAATTCCACCAAGAACAAGTTACTATCTTGCCGAATTTCAAATTTCTAATCTCTTCAGTTTAATAAAAATTACAATTTTAGAACGTTCTTCGCTCTTTCAATTCCCCGAGGGTAGTGGCACTGACAAAAAATATATCCTGTATTAGAGCACACAGGCTGTCACAATAAATTGGCGAGCATTGCGTTTGAAATCGGTTCGGTAGCTTAAAAGATTCCATAGAAATTGTATTTTAGAATGTATTTAGAACACATTTAGCTCATTTCACCCTTTTAAATTTTGAACTTTTTAGCAACTGTTCTTAGAGAGCCTTTACATCTTATAAGTAACTACCATGCCAAATTTCAAGTTTCTAGTTCCTTCAGTATAAACAAAATAGAAATTTTAAAACGTGTTTCACTCTTGCACCCCGTTGTGGTAGTGGCACCGACATAAAATATATCCTATGTTACAGAAGGGACTATTACCATAAATTTGCCGCCATCACTTTTGAAAATGATTCTGTAGTTGCAGAGATTCCATAGAAATTGTAATTTAGAATGTTTTTGGAACGCTTTTCGCTCATCTCACCCTTTTAAATTTAAAATTATTTTACAATTTGTACTTAGAGAGCATTTACATCTTATAAGTAACTACCATGCCAAAGTTCATGTTTCTAACTGCTTCAGTGCAAAAAAAAAATCGAAATATTTAAACGTTTTTCGCTCCTGCAACCCCCTGGTGGTAGTGGCAGAGACATAAAACATAGCCTATGTTGGATTAGGGACTGTCACCATCAAATTGCCACCATCACTTTTGAAATCGCTTCGATAGTTTCAGAGATTACCTCCTACAAAGAAACAAACAATCGTTACTTTTTTATAATATTAGTATAGATTAAGAATTCAACACCAGAAATTTTAAGAAAGATTTTTATCTTTATTTAGTAGCATATTTACGTTATTTTTCCAAGATTAATGTTTCTATAAAAATATACTGGTTGCAGAAAACTTGATTTATTTATTAAAAGTTAAATAGAAAATGTTGCCAATTGGCTACACTGTAGGGCTAAAAATAGTGAAATTTCAAAATTCAGAAAGGAGCAATGGCCTTGCTCTGTTCTCCCTCGTTTACAACTAATGACCTAGTTCGAGTAAGCCGTGAACCACATTTGTTAACCACATTTGAAGTGATTAAAATTGGGTTTTTTTTCTGAACACACTATAGAATACATTGCATTTATATACCAGGAAAACCGAAAGTAACCGAAATAATATGTGATGCAACATATGCAAATTATTTTGTTAAACTACTTCAATTATAGAGTTAATCTACAGTAATCGTATTCATAGACGAAGTTAGCGTCAAACTTGGGAAATAATAGCAACAATTAGTGTCAAAAACACCAATTAAAATAATTTAAGACAATATGATAAGTCTAAATTACCCGGTGTTGTTTATATTATTCCCTGTAAAGATTGCAATAGTGTCTACATTGGTGAAACAGGTAGATCATTGGAAATTCGCCTAAAAGAACATACTAGTGCTTTAAAAAATAGTAATTTGAATTCAAAAATTGTCCAGCATTCACTTCAAACGAATCACATCCCGCTAATTGCGAACGCCAGTATTTTGAAATCAGGTTGTAACAGCTACCATGGTCGATTACTCCTTGAGAGTTGGTTCACTCAATTGCGATCGCAGACGTTGAATGAAGCTCGTCCTGTCCCTAATGAATATTATCTGTTTTTAAAATAACTTCAACTTTCCTTGATTTCAAACCTTTTCTTTTTCCTTGTTCTGTGGTTTGTTATGCAATAGATTGTTTTTGTACTGATGATGCCTTGCGTGTCGCTTGGCGAAACGTCTACTATTTTGTATTTTTAACTGTTTTTAAGTATATATTTTTCTATAAATTTTTATTTTATGTGTACTCATGTCTGTCTTAAATTATTTTAATTGGTGTTTTTAATATTTTTCACATTCAGACGTTAAAATGTATACATTTTGCAAATTAGTGTCAAGTGTATAAGAATTACAATCCTTTTTTCACTGAGAAATGATCATTGTAGTATATTTTAGTATACTTCGCAAAAGTATTGGTTTGATTAAAAAAAAAAAAAAATAGCTATTTTTTCCTTCTTCTTCAACAAAATAAATACATAAATTTCCACGGGATTTTATCTAGTAATTTTTTTTTCTTACAAAATAAAGTAAAAATATTTCAGTGTGAATAATGTATGTAAGAAAGTGTGGTTAGTAAATTAAGGCACTTTCTGATGAAACAAAGTGTTTGTATCGAAAGATTAACGTGAGCAATAAAAATAAATTAATTGACATATATAAGCGAAAATGTTTATCAGTTATTGTAACAGAATGGTTTAAAGAATGTTCAGCTATTAAAACCGTTAGCCTATTTCTTCATAAACGTACACAGTTCTTGCGACAATGGACTGTACTAAATTCACCAAATAGAAGCTCAATCGAAAGCAATATTTGGCCACTCACACATATACATAATCAATAAACAACCTAAACTGAGCTTTTATGAAAACCTTAAGAAATTCTAATATATATGCATACAAACACATATAATTTGTGATAGGTTTAAAAAATGCTGAAACGGAATCGGTTAACCTCAAAATGTAAAAATATTCAAATATTTCAATAATCTGGTTTTATGATGGTTACAATAGTTTTGGACGGAAAATAGTTTTGGACGGAATGTGGACGGAAAGTAAACAATTTTGCAAAATATGAATATGGAGCTTACAGAACAGATTTATCTTTTATTAACATATTCTAATTCCTTTTACAAGCAATCTAGCTTTATATAACTACATTTCGTTTAAGAAAGCAAATCGGTTGTAAATCACAAAATACGATTAAGTGCATCTGACATACAAAGAAGTGACAATAGCATGTTTTGGAAATACATGGAAGATAATCAGTAGCACAAAACGAACGACAATATTCAAATGTTTAGCGAAATTTTTCTTAAAAAGAGAAAGAGACTGTCTACAGCAAAGCACTAAAAATTTGTTAATGTATATCAGGATTAGTAATTTGATATCAAACCTGTCGAGTGATTTTTATATATTTCTTGAGACTGTGGCCTGTATCATATTCACCAAATGGCTAAATCAAAAGCATAGTTTGGGCGCTATCTTCACTCATTCGTACACATATATAGCGACATAACAGAAAAAACTCCAAAATTGAGTTCTGGGGATCTAAACGTTAGGAAATTCTAATATATACGCCTACATACACACATAAATATGAAATAGGTTTAAAAATAGCGAAAAGGAATTCAGGGTGCCTCAAAATGTAAAAAATATACCAATATTTGAACAATCGGGTGACCAATATCATAATGAAAATACGTTTTTTATGTGTACGGAAACTAAATATTTTTGAAAATATGAATATAAAGATTACAGAACTCTTTTTAGCTTTTATTAACATTTTTTAATTCTTTTACATGAAATATAGCTTTATATAACTACATTTGTTTTGTGAAAACAAATCTGTTATAAATCACAAAATATCGTTAAGTGCATCTTACATTTAAAAAGTGACCATAATAAATTTTTGATACACATAAAAGTTAATCACTTGAAGAAAATAACTACAGAATTCAGATTGTTAGTGGAATTTTTGTTGAAAAGTAAATGTACTTTGAGTTGTTTCCTTGAAAGGTGCTATCGATCTGGCATATTACTCGCAACACTAGATACCTGATATTTGACATAAAGGTAGTGTTTAGGATAAAAAGAAAGACAAAATTAAACTTGTCGAATGTGTCAATCCTAAAACTTTCTTATATATCATACAGGTTTCGCAAACAAAGAATAAGCACCAATTTATATCAAGGTCTACCTGAATGTAAAGTTTTATTAAATGCCGTGTAGTTGTTCTTGAGATTTGACTTTTTCTGAAATCATGCAAATGCAGCATAGCAGTGCCACCTGTTGGGAGATTTAGACCAAAACCTAATCAACAACAACTTATGTCAACGTCTAACTGAATCTGAAGTTTGATGAAAATCCATGCATTAGTTCTTGAGATATAGTTATCGTGATAATAATGAAAAAAGAGGTATAGCAGCGCCACCTGTTGGGATATCTACAGCAAAACGTAATCAGCGTCTATTTATGTCAACGTCTAACTGAATATGAAGTATCATGAAATTTCGTGCATTCGTTCTTGAGATATAGCTATCGTAAAAATCACGAAAAATGTAATATAGCAGCGCCACCTGTTGGGATACTTACAAAAAACAGGAATAATATTTATTTATGTCAAGATATAAGTGAATCTGAAGTTTAATAAAAATGAGTGCATTAGATCTTGAGATAGAGCCATTGCGAAAATTGTGATAAATGCAGCATAGCAGCTGTTGGGCGATATTCACCAAAAACAATCAGCTTCAATTATATCAGGGACTAACTGAATACAAAGCTTTATTAAATTTTGGGCATTAGTTCTTGAGATAGAGCGCCCAAAAAAGTTTTGTCACATACACACAGACAGACTAACAGATTCACAGACAGACATTTTCTGAAAACTGTCAAATCATGTTCAGCACCTTCTAAAACGTATAAATCCGTCGAAAACTGGAAGTCAAAAATTTTCATGATTCCAATACTTTCTTCTTGTAAAGATAGAAGAAAGTAAAAATCCGGAAAATTCCAACAAATCAAGGAATTTTTAAATTTTCGATTTTCTTCGTATTTCTCGATTTTCTATTTCGAAGTTTTCTATTTTGTTTTTTAAATTTTCCCGATTTTTTATTAGTTCTTTTCTTTGCATCCTAAACACTATTTTTCGATTTTTTTTAACTAACCGGATTTTTTTATTTTTTCATTATTTTGTATAATGAACAAAAATCTTTACGCCAAATTTCAAGTTTATAGGGCTTCTAGATGTACGTCAGAATTTTGATGATCGATAAATAAGTGAGTGTAAAAAAATCGAAACTATGTGTTCACATATCTTCTGAACTAGAAAAGCTGGAATAGTGAAATATGAACATTTGGTTCTGTTTGCAAAGTTTTATAGCTAAACAAAGTTTCGGATTTCTGAGAAATTTAAGCACAAAGATGTGGTGTGGTTCAAAGTATCGTGAGTTGCTTTCTGACAAAGATGCTACGGCTGCGCTTTCTCGACTTGGTGGAGGCACATCCGTGACTTCAGATATTAACTGCTGAACTTATCACAACCTGCAACTTTATGTAATTTAGGTCAGTTTGAAATATAATCCCATGCGATATTAAACAAAAAATCTTGATATATGTTTTGTCAAAAAAAGTTTTGTACTCGATTTATTTTTGCTATAATTTCTTATATAAATATCGGCAATACGCAAAGTTCTCGTATAATAAAAACAAGCAATGTTCCAATAAGATCTTTAAATGTCGGAGACTCCAGACTTGTAGCATCGTAGTCATAATTTTTTGGTTTGGATTGGTGCAGTTGGACAAACACGTTTGAAAATACCATGACATCCCGCCCCTCTTCCTTCAAAAATACTTTTAATTAAACTATATAACGCAAAATAGCATGGGTTTGTAATATGCTATAAGTTAGATGACTTTAGATCATTTTTTAAAGTTTCTTTTGAACATAAAAACTTTTAATGTAATATATATTTGGACATAATTTCTACTATAAATATAACTAATGAGAAAAAATGTCCTATTATAAGAACGAGAAATGCTCCAGTAAAATCTTCAATCGTCAGAGGTTTCCATCGTGTAGTATCGTAATCATCATTTTTTGTCTTGTTTTGATGCAACTGTGCTATAAAATATGTATCTCTGTACATTTTAGGATACAGGTCTGCTGCAACAATGCGATGAACAACACGTTCCAGTTTCTTTGGGCAACAAAATTGTTTTGAATAAGCTATTGCAAAGTGCATTAAAGAGAAGCTATCTTCAGAGATGAAGTAGTCCCTGCTGAACTTAAGTAAGTCAAATCTTGATGATATAAATGCTTTTTTGTGGATATAATTAAAAAATGCTCGGTGACTATTTAACGATTCATTTTCGCCTCTTTTTAAACATTCTCCGATTGAGTTGAGTCTATCATCGTTTGTTTCTAACTGCCACATTTTAGCGCCTTTATATGTCATGCACATGACAGAATTTTCCTTCGCAGCTTTAGATAAGTCCATTATATCACGAATTCCAACCATCTTGGGAACAGTTATGACAGACAATATAACGGCTTTGTAGCTGTTAATCAGAACAGTGATTCCTAAAAACCAAAAAAGCAGTAACATTGTGGTGTTTCTTTGTCTTGCGTGAAATGAAAATGATTTTTCTAATAAGCCTCCAGCAGTCTCGAATAGAATAGTAGAATAAGTTTTCCTTCTCTTCAATAGAATGTATAAGAGAAGTGACATCAGGATGACACACAGTCCTATACCTACCCACACTTCAAAGGAGAACACATCACATATAGCAAAACTCTTTGGGTTCGGTTTCGGTTTATCTGTCATAAAAGTAACATCTGTTACGTGCATGGGATAGGTAAAATTTACTGCTTCCCTTCTTTCTTTCGTTACAATCGTTAGAATGCCTGATATATCAACTTCTCCTCTTATTAACATTCCCATTATTCCAGCCCAAGTGCCATCAGGTTTCTTTAAACCTCCGCCTTCGTCAGTCATGACAATATTAAAAGTGACTCCAAGACCTTTGGCAAGTGCTCGAATTATTGGAGCATTCCTAACACTGATAAGAGTTCCATCATGATTCCATATGAGAGTATCCGGTTCATTCGGCAGTGGTTTGAGAGTCGCTAGTTTCATTATTTTTGATGAATGGGATCCAGTCATTTTCTTCCTAAATTTTAAATTATATGTTAGATTTGCATTGCAAATCGTGACATAAATGACATATGATAAAATAAATTATCTGAATAAACATACATTTATTTAACGTACGTACAATATCTTTGCTATTTTGTGCTATTGTTATACAAACAATAAAAATTTATGAGCATATATTGGGTCTACTCAGCCCGTCCGACGGTTAACATATTGGACACAAAATTAGGTACTTTTGCGAGTTTCGATGGTTCGATATGAGTGTAGTGTAACCAATTGAATGTGGAAATCCTTTAGAGTTACCTCGTATTTGAATGATAATTTGGGTCACTTTTCCTTTAATATACGTCCTTGGAGGTACCCATTTGTAGCAATGTTGCCTTCGGAAAATGTATCATACATTTAGATATAAATGCTTGCACAAAAGATCCTTATTTGTGCTCATTTCTGTAGCTTGTTACTGTTTTGAGGATCACGCACATAAATTGAAAAACAATCATCAGAAATAAATGAAAAATAGTTTTAATGAAGTTTTATACACAACAATGCTGACTTTAATGACTTAAAAATATTTGTTATTTCTTTTTAATGTTGTTCGGTTAAACAAAACATATGCTTCTAATGTCGGGTCAAAGGTATCATGTCAGTGGAGGAAAAGCTACAAAGGCCTGTTCACTTACTTCAGCACTAGTAGATTCCCATACTGGGAGATAAGCGATGATTTGGCTTGTAGAAGATTTCTTTCTGATTTAATTTATAATATTTGTTTAATTTTGAGGTAAATCCTTGAATTGCCAGTCTATAGTCATAGGCTGCGTGGATATCAAATGATATCCACGCAGTCGGGAACGAATTAATAAATCATTGATTAAATTTCCCATCCCACCTTATATTCCAAACCCTTGAAGTAAAATAGTTTATTCCGAGCAAGCAAGAAAACGCGAAGAGACAACAACTCAACTCAACAATTAGTTTTTCACTGATGATGACCGAGTAAGTTCGGTTGAAAACGTTTTGGAATTTTTTTAAAGGACTTTAATGTTCTTTTAAATGTTTTATGTATGTTTTTACGCACCTTCAAGCAATATATTTACATTCAGTTGTATCTTTATGAATTTTAGTTATTAAACAAGGTGTATTTGCACTGAAATTTTACCTTTTTATTGAATATTTGTTTAATTTTGATGTAAATCCTTGAATTGCCAGATTCGTTGTTTGGAGGAATAAATTTGCACGAGTTACTGTTATGTTCAGCGCCGAATTTTTGATATTTGTTAAAGAATTCCTTTTACAATATTTTAAACCACTGTACTAATTTTTTTTCATTTGCGATTTTTGAATTTTTAGCGATTTTTATGCGATACGGGTTTTTTTTTAGCGTTTCGCGGCAATATTTTCACATTATTAAATATAAATCCGGTTTTAAACTTTTAGTAGAATTTAGTATATTTTATCCTCTTTTCAATAAAGTTAATTCGGAATTCGTACGTACAATTTTTAATTTTATGCGAATATTTTTATTTGAATTTATAGAATTTTTGAGTTTGCGAGGCGATTGTTCCATATTCATAAATGGAATCCTGTTTGTTTTTTAGTCCAAAAAAGAACATTTTTAACTCTGCCATTTTTTAATTCTTAGCGATTTTTAATGCTATTTTTAGCGTTTTGCGTGATTTTTCCACATGAGCAAAAATATTCCTCTTTATATCTTCTAGACAGATATAGTAAATTTTGTTTTCTTTACAATGAAAGCTATTCGGCATTCATCAGGTTGAAACGCTAATTTTTAACAATTCTCTGAAAGATTATTTGCCTTTATAGGAAGATACAAAACATTATTCGATTACTTGATATATGAATGAGAATTTCTGTAAATTTTATGTATTTACGAATGAAAAAGACTTCATGAAAATGTTAGAAATTAGTTTGACAAACAGCCGTAAAGAAAACTACAATTTTTGACTAAAGACTGCAAGTATCTAAAAGTGGAAGTATCGAAATGAGTTTTCCATTTTTTAATAAATGAATTACTTAAGAGTTATATGCGATATGTCTCACGTGAGACACATTTTCCCCCTTTCTCGTTCTGCGGCGTAGGAAATTTGGTTCAAAACGCCAGCTTTGACAGTATTTTCTGAAAGATCTTCTGCCTTGATCAAAAAATGGAAAACGTCTTTCGATTACAAGGTTTCTGAATAAACGCACCTACGAATTTCATGCGTTTCCAAACAAAAATGCATTAAAATTATGTCAAAGTAGCCAGTTTGGATTTGAGAACAGCCTTAAGGGTGCGAAAACCGATAAATGATATAAATATTTTCTAAATTGGATATTCTACCAAGAGAAAAAGGGGCTGTGCATATATAACGTCATCACTGTAGGGGAGGGGGGGGGTCTGGCACTTAATATCGTAAGATAGCTTTTGTCTTTTGGTATCGTCAGTGTTGAATTCTGACACTTTCCTCCGGAAGGGATTTCTGTGACTCCGGGGGGGGGGGAATTCCAGTTTTTGACCAATGAAAGCATAAAATCGCAAACCTTCCATTGGTTGATAACGATATCCAGTACTGAATTCAGGGGGTCCTGAATTCAACACTGGATATCGTTATCATTTTTATCCAATCAATTTTTTTTGTAACTTTTTCTTTACATCAAAATAATCTCTTATCTTATTTTTTTAATCTTGTTTTATTTATTTTAAAGTTTATAAATTCAAAAGATGTGCAGTGTTTGTGAAACCGTATAAAAAGTTTATTGAAAAAAATTAACATTTTAAATAAATATAAGATTTTTATTATATAGCATTCTTCAATTTTTATGTTTAAAGCAAAAAAAAAAAAAAAATAAATAAAAATAAAAATAATCTAATTATGTCCTTACAAACGTTATTCAATTTCAGATTCAGTATAAATTTTATCCCAAGATTTATAATATCACTTTTTAAAAAATGACTATGAAAACAGAATGGAAAACAATATTTTTTCCTCAGTGTTCTGAAAGCTGTCAAAAGGTGCTTCTCCAAATCCAAAGGAGCTACTTTTTGACACAATTTTGAATTCATTTTTGTTCGGAAACTGGTGAAATTGGCAGGTATTTTTAAGCAACAACTGTGTCAACAAAATGAGTTTTCCATTTTTCGGTCAAGGCAGACGACCTATCAGAATATACTGTCAAAGTTGGCGTTTTGAATCAAATTCCAAGAGCGAGAAAAGGGGAAATCGTGCCGTCATCTGACACGAATCGCTTATAACTCGACAAGACTTTATTTGTCAAAAACTGGAAAACTCATTTCGTTTCCAAATAGCTTTCCTCGTCAGGTCTGCCAATTTGATGCATTTGCGTTTAAAAATGTGTCAGAAAGTTTTGTGTTGTTGAGCAGCTCATTTGAGAACCACCTTATATAATCACAAAAATCCACATTTTGGGCGAAATTGAAGAGATTTTTTTTATTCCTATAATCTACAGATTTGTCAATTTCGTTTCATCTGATTTACATCAATTTAAATTATAATTCAACCTATCAAATTAACTTACATTTATGTATAAAACTAAAATATAAACTATGGATAACTGGTGATTTTTTTTTGCTGTTGTTGTTTGTATGTCAGTTTATGAGTCTAAAATACTGTTGCTATGTTGAATATATACCATATCTCAAAAGACAATTAATTGTTGATACCCTTTGTAATTAAAATAAGAATACTTTTAATTAACGTTCATTGAATGTTCGTAAATAAAGAACTTTTTTCATCACAAGTTTATTTTACAGAAAAGAAAATTCTTGTTATATTATATATTCTATCCATATCTTTCGTATATATTTGAGATGAAATTTTCCGTAAAATTCAAATCCGTCGAAATTTTTACTCTATCTTTAATCGTTTAAAAAATGTAATATTTGATTGGACATAAAAAATCTAAAATCTCCGGCAATCGCAGGAGAATTTTCTGTCACAGATCACCCCCACTTAACACTAGGGGTGTCCTAGTTTTACCCACTGATTTATTCCATACGCCAAAATTTCGCCAGAAACTTATTTCGCGAAGAGATACAAGTTCAGTTAATATTACAGGTATTGATAATAAAAATGTTTATACATTAAGCTAAATGAATTTTGCTTAATAAGTAAACCGTTTTTCATTGGAAAAATCTAAAAAAATCAGACTTAAAATGCTTTTTCTTTCAAATTCAGTAAATAACTATTTCTTCTCGCGGACGAACACTTTTTTCTAGCATAATATCCATTGACAAGTTAGCTCTTCCTACACTTTAGAAAATCGTTTCTAGCAAACAGTTGACAAAAAATTGCATTGTTACATTTTTTCTTATGCTGTTGAACTGCAATCCTTTTTAATATGCAGACGACATTAGTGACAAATACATACGAAGTACACTCAATGAATTAAAATGACAAATTTCTTTTTTTTTTCCGTGAATTAAAATTTTTTTGAGTGTAAAAAATATATTTATTTATAACAAAAATATCTTATTTATCGGGTGTCTCTATAAATTATATTGGCTAAAAATTATTTTTATTTCAAAAGGTAAAAGTAAAATTACACGATGGAATTTCTTTAACATAAGTTAATTTCCTTTCACGTTAATCTAATTTTATCATGCAACTTAGCTTTATATACCTACAGTGGTGGCCAAAAGTGTGGACATTTTTTGAAAGTTTCATGTTTTTCCACTTTTTGTGCTTGTAGAATATATTAATTTTCACTTAAATATAAACGTTTATATATCAAATTGAAGGTAATTTAATGTAGAATTTAATAATAAAAACAGTATTACAATATCTGTATATCTGTATTACAAAAAAAAGTTATGCAACTACACTCATTGCCATAAAAATTTGCGCACCAAGAAAAAGACGTCCAAATGAAACTAAATTTTACACGCGTAAGTACTACTGCTATATAAGTAAGTGATTAGAAAACCAAAGAAAAGGGATCATTTATTGCAGAAAAAACTACAAATGAATTGAAATTTTAGTACTCTGTCGGACCCCCTCTAGCACGAATGCACGATGCGATACGAGCAGGCATTGAGGCATACAAGTTCTGTATGATGTTCTGAGACATCTCGTTCCACAGTTGCTGTAAACGTGCCTCGAGTTCAACCAAACTCGTAGGGTGTCCAACTTGCCGTCCCAAATGATCCCAGATATGCTCGATTGGTGACAAATCTGGGGATCGCACAGGCCGGGGAAGGGTGGTAATGTGGCGGAGGCAGGCTTGTGACATCCTTGCTGTGTGTGGCCGAGCATTGTCTTGCTGCAAAATGGCTCCTGGGAGCACATAAGGCTGAAGGATGTTCTGGACGTACCGCTGGGCTGTCATTGTGCCACGGATCGATATTAGAGGTGACCGTGTATCGTATGGCACCCCATACAATCACACCAGCTGTGGGAGCGGTGTGTCGCTCTAAAGCTAAGGCAGGATTGAGGCGTTCACCACGGGTCCTCCACACGCGAATACGATTGTCATCGCGGCTCAAATTGAATCTAGACTCGTCGCTGAAGACGACCTGGTTCCATTCCGTTGCAGTCCAATCCCGTCGTGCGTGACACCACTCCAAACGGAGGCGTCGGTGGATGGGTGTCATTGGCAGCACACGTAATGGGCGCCGCGATACCAGATGCCCTTCAGCCATGCACATTGCGTTGATTCGGAAAGACACAGGGATCCGTAGTGAAGGTGCTGCCTGTGTCTGGATAGCGGCCAATGAGGCAGTTGGCTCTACGCGTGTGTTTCGTATGATGTGACGGTCTTCTCGACGACTGGTCTGACGAGGGCGTCCCGAGCCTGGTCGACGTGTAAATGACGTCTCTTCAGTCCACTGGTCCCAACACCTCCTCACAGTAAAATCAGAACGGACTACTTGACGAGGTACTCGCCGAGCTGACCACCCAGCTTCCATCATCCCGATTATTCTTCCCTTCTCGAACTATGACAACTGCTTATATTGTCTTCGATGGCTGCGTAACGGTATGTCTACCTCAGCGTTTCCTTTGCAAAAGAAAAGGTACACTCATGCAAGTTCTGCTTACCAGTTTTATACTCCAAGGAGGACGAAGTTCAACGTCCTCTAGTGGCATTACGCAATGCGCAATCACGCTGCATTTCTAATCATTTGCATGTCTGCCTGATATCTAACTTCATGCCAAATTTCGTTAAGATCCCACAATTATTTCTTGGTGCGCAAATTTTTATGGCAATGAGTGTAATAGTAAGATCTATCTTAGATTTGCATTTTTTTTAAAGTGATACTTACAAAATCAATACTTAGTAGGATAACCCTTATTTTTTAAGACAGCTTCACAGCATCTTTTCATCGAGTGAACGAGTGTTTGGAGTTCATCTTTCGTAATCACATGGTGCCAAGAATCAATTATAACTTCAATAAGTTGTCTTTTATTGGATGGATGTTTTTTTCGTACAAGAATTTTCAAACGTCGCCACAAATTTTCAATTGGATTGAGATCAGTGCTGTTTCCTGGCCATGGTAATATATCTATGCCTTTATTTTGAAACCATGCTTTGCATACTTCTGCTGTGTGGCATGGAGCTGAATCCTGCTGAAAAATAAATGGTGCGTTGTTGGGGAAGAGATCCCTGATGGAAGGTATCAATTTTGGTTCCAGGACAGTTTCGATGTATTTTTTGGCATTCAGGATGCCATCAATCACTTGAATTTGGCCCACACCATCTACAGACATACATGCCCAAATCATGACATTTGTTGGGTTTTAGTGTAGTTGCTTCAATGCAATCAGGATGAAGTGCTTCTCCTACTCTACGTCGCACGTATTTTCTACCATCACTACCAAAGAGCGATATTTTACTCTCATCGCTCCAGATTACTTGATTCCATTGATTTTCTGACCATTTAATGTGTTCTTTTGCCCACTTAACTCGTTTTTCGCGTAGCGTTTGATTTAAATATGGTTTTTCCTTGGAATTTTAGCTTGTAGTCCAAATTCTGATAACCCAATCACACCCAAAGAGCTGGTCAGGTAGATCTCCGCGTAAGGAGATTAGGTGAAATTCGCCACGCGGCAGGTACGCAAACTTGTTAATCTGGTCATAATGCCCTGTAGGTAGGGGCATGGTCTGCGGTTTAATAATAATAATAATATCAATTGGAGATCCTATTGTAGCTGGAAAATTAAATGTAGTTTTTTAAAAATATTACAGGATGCGATGAAAATTAAAAGAGAGCTTGATATAATTCTTCAATGAAATACTGCATATTCAAGCATATAACACGCACTTTTGATTCAAGAAAATTGATTGAAATTTACAGATGCGAACAGAAGAATACTCCGGTTATAAAATTAACATATTAAAATTTATGGATAATTGATTATCATAAGAATTAAGATTCATATTTTACAAAAGATGCTAAGGAGGGTGTTCACACATTTTTGTGAAGATTTTGACTTTCTCTACGATTTAAATTTACAGAGAAAAAACCTATAAGGCATCAATTCGGAATAGAGTTTAATTATCGTCTTCATCATTTAAAATATTCTTTGTTTTATAATGTCACTGGAAAATACACAAGGGATAGAAGGTTATGTATTTGCGCTTTACGAAGAGAAATACTCTTATTCTATTATCAAAAGAAAGTGTGAAAAGTATGGTTTTAATACTTCTTCAAGTAAATTAAGTACATAATTTATAAAAAAGGAAAGAAACATAAAAATTTACATTTGTGACTGGGAAAAAGGTAAAACATGCATACCCAACAAAGGTACGTTCATCGCTTTTTACATCTAAAGTCACATCTGATATTTTAAAAGAAAATCCAACGCCAATAGAACTATCGCAAAGTCGTTACATCTCTATAAGAACTGTAATCAAAATTGTAAAATCTTATTTAATGTTAATCAAAACAACAAGTAAAAAAAAAAAAATGTTCACCACCTAATGCGAAAACGTGTTTCTCAGCGTACGCCTGTATGCAGATTGTTGTATGAAAATTTCTTTTCTTGGAAATATACAATTGATTAGGTTTGGTTTTTTGATTGCAATATAAGAAGGTCTATTTACTACCGAAAAAGACCTAAAATGTTAGATTAGAGGAAACAAGGAAATTTGTTGCGCTATTTTTAACTAAAATTTTGAGATGTCTGTATCGGATTTTTACGGGTTATTTTTAATAAACATACCACGGGTTTCATGCTTCTATCTATTACCGTTTCCGAGTTATTTATTTTCAAAGTAAGGGGATCTTCGTGAAACAACATGTATACACACAATGTTTTGCTGAATATATTTATTTCTTGACTTTTTTATTTTTATTATGAAAGTTGATTATTAAAGTTTTCATAAAAGCATCTTGAATAAAAACAAACAAATTCTCAAATAAAACTAATTTCATTTTGAGTTGATTAAGGATTTTCAAACACATATTATTGAAGTCTGTATACCAAAAAAGCAACATAATATCATATTTATTATTTTTTTTAAACATACGTTTATTGATTATGTTTTATGATTTCATCCTCCTTTATTAATTATAATTCTATTAAGGAACTCATCTTGCATAAATGCAGGAAAATTAGATTTCCTTTTATGTGATAATTTACAAATTTTAAATGATTTTATACTATTTATCTTTTTGGCGATGAAATTATTTTTAACAAATAAAGGTAAAATACTATTAAATGTACGTTCAATATCAGTCTGTGTAAATCAAGGATCATACATAAAAACTATTTATCTTGAATTGTGAGAGTAAGTGGAGATTAAAAAGTAAATAATGGAGAAAAATTATTTGTAAATAAAACACGAAGATGGCTTTAAGAGGAAACAATTAAAATTTTAAAATGCAGAAAATGGCTGGAGAACAAGAAATTTTTAAGAATAAAATTATTTGATGGATTGTTTCTTTTCTTCGCGTTTTCGCAACAACCCTTTATTTTTGTTATCTACATAGAGATGGTCTCGGGCTGTTTTTTGTGAAGCCTGACCCATCCAAGCCCCATGACCAAAGTACGCAGTAGAAAGTTGCTAATAATATTTTGAGAGAGTTATTATATCTTAAGTGGTATATCATCATGCTTTAAAAGAAAATACAACTCCAATAGAACTATCGGAATTTTTTTAAATATCTCTATAGGAACAGTAATTATTTTGTAATCAAAATTATAAAATCTCATGAAAGGTAATCAAAACAAGACAAACAAAAAAAAAAACACGATATTCACCGCTTAATGCAAAAACGTGTTTCTTAGCGTAAGACTTAATGCAGATTGATGTATGAAAATTATTTGCCGAATGAAAATGGATATATATAAATACAATTGATGAGGTTTGGATATATTTATGATTCCAATAGAAGAAGGTCTATTTACTACCGAAAAAGATGAGACAAAGACCTAAAATGTTACATCAGAGGAAATTAAGATTAATTTTCTTTCAAGATTAATTTTTTTCATTTAAAAATATCTTGTTACATAGAAATAAGTATTAATCCTAAATACTTCTTCATGACAACGTTTTGTGCTCTTCATATCCCTGAAACTTTGCTTAAAACAGCAAATTTGTTATTTATACCTAACCATTGGCATAAATCTGTAAAAGTAAGAACTGTTATTCTTTTAAAATATCATTGTACAACTACAGCAGAAAGTCATCAGTTATGTTTTCCGGTAATTCTGGAAAAGGACTTCAAACAAAAAGAAAGGATTGACAAGGAATATGCTGCGGCTAACACGGACCGCGGAAAAGTTTCAGAATCAAATAAAATATTTCTCCTTATATCCCATCCATAACAATTCAATTCTCTTTCAGGCCCTGAAAATTTGTTTAAAACAGCAAATTTGTTATTTATACCCAACCACTGGCATGAATCTGCAAAAGTAACAACTCTTATTCTTTTAAAATATCATTGTACAACTACAGCAGAAAGTCGTGAGTTATGTTTTCCGGTAATTCTGGAAAAGGACTTCAAACAGAAAGAAAGGATTGACAAGGAATATGCTGCGGCTAACACGGACCGCGGAAAACTCTCAGAATCAAATACAATATATATCCTTATATCCCATCCATAACAATTCGATTCTCTTTCCGACCGATTTTTAAAGCATTGTAAACCACTTTAAGAAACGTATACATACTTTTTCATGAAACAGCTTTTTTTTTTTTTTTCAATTTGTAAATGAATATAAATTTTTCTAGGAGATCGAAACCGTCCTAATCCAAAGACTGCTACAAAAACTTATCTCAAGCCAAATTCAGACCCGGGCTTGGGCTCGGGATGAACCCGTCTCATCTGTAATACATACTAGAGTCCTGTTCGGGTCAGGTTATGCATGATTCGAACACAAAAACTATTTGTAGTCAACAGAAAAGCACGGTATGAACCCAATTTACATCATTCTGAAATTAACCGATACCCCAAATGACTGAAACTTAATTCACACTATAATGCCATATCAATATCTCCTATAACAATTTTATAGATTGTGTAGAAAAATTAACATATAGGTACATACTAATTTATATTCAAACATGTAGTATTAATTTTAAACAATACTGTATTTAATATTATTGTATTATTATACAATATAATTGTACAATAATATTGTATCATTATACAATTGGTATAAATATTATTATGTATTATTATAATAATATTATTATTATATATATTATTATGCATTATTATATTATTTTTATTATATATTATTATGTATTATTATACAATTATTATATTATTATACAATATATTGTATTATTATACAATATTATTGTGTTATTATACAATATTGTATTGAGGGTCGGGTTACCACACCCGACCCTCAAGAGTCAAAACCCTATCCAAAACAATTAGAGTCTCCATCCGAACCGCAATGGTAAAAAGTACTACCAGTGTTACCCGACAAAACCCGCGAATTTGTTCGTCAAGCTAAAGTAGGGTTACCTGTCCCATTGGAAGATTCTAATCCACATTATTTTTAATCACATTGCTTCCAATATAGCTCATTTTGACGCGCAGAAGGCGATGGTAAATTATTTTTTTTAACACGAAAATATGCACGATACGAAGACTATTCTAAAAATGTAATGTAGCACCGTGTACCTGAAACACCACACTCAAAATTCGTGACGATTGCAAAATTTTTACGAAAGTTTAAAGCATATAAAACAAGAACGAAAAATCATGCGTCAAGCATAGATGATGTAACACTTTCCAACGCATCCAAATTAATTTTGCACATCTTTAGCGTAAGGTGTAAGTTGATATCTAACTAAACAATTTTGAAACCGCATAACATATTTAAAAATCCAATTTCACGAATTATCAACAATAATCGGAAAAATATCCGAGCTTTTTTGTGCAGCCCTGTATATGATCTATAGATCTGTATATATACTAAATATAATGCTAAATTTTAGTTCAGTTAGGAAACGCGTAGCACAGTTTAAAATTTTCGTTCTCCAATTTCCGACAATAAACGGAAATGTACTCGAGAACTTTTGTGCTGCCGTGTATTTAATCTATACAATTTATATTCACCAAGTAATAGGAAAATAATGAGTTAAATTTAAAAGCGCTTTCAGCAACTGAAAAAGCATCCCCAGCATTTATTAATTATAAGCAGTACTTTAACCGAATTCTTTCTTTTCTGTGCCCTTGTTAATGAACGATGAAAGCTATAGACACAATATTCTATAGTAATCCTGTTGTGATCCACGTTAGTGATATACAGTGGTGGCCAAAAGTGTGGACATTTTTTGAAAGTTTCATGTTTTTTCAAATTTGTGTGCTTGTAGAATATATTAATTTTCACATAAATACAAACGTTTATACATCAAATTCAAGGTAATTTAATGTAGAATTTAATAATAAAAACAGTATTATAATATCCGTATTACAAAAAAAGTTATGCAACTAATAGTAAGATCTATTTTAGATTTGCATTTTTTAAAGTGATACTTACACAATCAATACTTAGTAGGATAACCCTTATTTTTTAAGACAGCTTCACAGCGTCTTTTCATCGAGTGAACGAGTGTTTGGAGTTCATCTTTGGTAATCACATGGTGCCAAGAATCAATTATAGCTTCAGTAAGTTGTCTTTTATTGGATGGACGTTTTTTTCGTACAAGAATTTTCAAACGTCGCCACAAATTTTCAATTGGATTGAGATCAAGGCTGTTTCCTGGCCATGGTAATATATCTATGCCTTTATTTTGAAACCATGCTTTGCATACGAATCATCAATCATATCAATGAACGGTAGTGCATTTCATATACTTTTTCGTTGCCCTGCATGAACTATAGCTAAACTTCTTTAGCATCAAATTAAAGTGTAATTACTGATTAAAGTGATAAAAACATAACACGAAAGGCTTAAAAATACCTTTTAATATGTAGATGACATATGTTTCATGGGCTCAAATGACGACTTCTTCAGATCAAAATGATAAATAAAATATTCTCGCAAAGTTTTTGAAAATGATAAGCATAAATCACGAGATCACGTGACTAATGTAAGCAGGTGCTTAAATTGGTCAAACTGGAAAACGTGAAAATTATTATTTTTATTTAAATTTTTATTGCTTTTTAAATTTGTAAACCATCGCGTGCCAAATTTTAGGTTTGTAAACCATCGCGTGCCAAATTTTAAGTGATTCGAACGAAACTGATTCGTTGCAAATGTTCTCTTTACGCAAATATATTTCTATTGATTAACGGATAATGGATGGGAAATAAACTCTTGATGGAAAAATTATTTTACTATTTTTGAAATTAATCTGCAAAGGCTTACTTTTAATATCCTGGCACTGAAAGTTGTTCTTCCTTTTAATTATCCTGGCATTCTATGTAGTCTAGCTAAGGCTGTAGCTCTTCTGACATATTTGATATCGGCCATATGTTCTTTTATTCTCGTTCTTTCAGTCTCATGTCCCAGGCGCTGTTAGGCCTAGTCGGACTATTGGAAATTAAATATATTGTATATATTGGGGCCAGAAGTGTATTAGCTGTGATGAAATAATTCGTAAAGTATTGTAGAGTTATCTGTCTAAGACTGCATTAAAGTTCATATTTTATTATTCATCGTAGTTGTTCATATAATTCCAGTAAAATAACTGTTTACATATCATCTTCTTACAAATATGGGGGCTTGGATGCCAGGATAATTAAAAGGAAGAACAACTTTCAGTGCCAGGATATTAAAAGTAAAAGCAACTAGTAGTAAAATGGAAACCAAAGCTAAAGTGTTGTAAAACGCCAGTATCAAAAGTTGGGTTACGAATTAGCAAGGTGAAAACCGTAATCGTAATACTCCAAGTACAATTTTGAAACATAAACATGGGAACTCTAAATAAAGCTAAGAGAACTGATTTAATAAATCACTGAGAGGAATGCGGAATTGAAGCACCAGAAAAACCGACAATACCTGTCCTAATAAAGCTGATTAAAAGCTGGGAGAGTTACGATGAAGATTTTATAAAAGATCGCTTAGACGTAGTGATAGCAGCTAGAAAAGAAAACAGAAGAAGAAAGAGAAATATAAGAGAAAAACTACAGGCGCAATCAAAATTTAAAGAAAAGAAATTACAAGCAGAACTAGAAGAGAAGAAATTACAAGCAGAACTAGAAGAGGCAAATGACGGTTGCAAATGGAAATGAAAAGGGAAGAGGGAAAATGGAAAGTAGAATTGGAGCAAAAAGACCGCGAAATAGATTTTGAAATTAAGAAAATACAGATACAAAAAAATTCAAGAGAACACATTGATGAAAACCCAAGGACAAATCCAGGTAAGCAATTTGAATTGCTTAGATTATTAACTAAAGATGAAACTTCGAATGATATTAGTTTATATTTGGCTATGTACGAAAGGCAAATGGCGCAAACGGGGATTGATAAAAAAGAATGGGTAAACTATTTAATTAATCTAATGCCATTAGATGTGATCAATATAATAACGAGAGAAAACGAACCCGAAACTCACGATTATGATTACATAAAAAATATTCTGCTAAAACGCTACAAACTATCGCTAGAAGAGTTTAGGCTGAAATTTTTCTCTTCTAAAAAGGAGCCATCAGCTAATTGGCACGATTTCGCTTATGAGATCAAGGTGTATTTTCAACAATGGATTGAAGGTCTTCAAGTAGATAACTTTGAAGAATTGTCGGAATTAAATGTAGTTAATAAAATCAGGCATAATTTACCTGCGGAAACAAAGATACATTTCGTAGAGGAACTATTAGTAATAAAGAAAATTGATGAATTAGTTAATAAATTAGATAATTACGAAACGGCACGAAGGGTTTGCAATAAACAGTCATGAAAAAATACAAGCGGTAGTTTTGATGACAGAAGATCGAGAGCGGCTGACTATGCCAATTCAAAAAAAACGCCAAGTTGACAATAGGCACAGTGTGAATCGCGGAAAAGAAGAGTCGCATATAATCTGTTTTACATGTGGCAACCCTGAACACGTGAGTGCGAAATGTACCATGGCGAGTAATACACAACAAGAATATTCAAATTTCAACCCGCAACGTAATCAAAATTGGCGAGAAACAAAATACCAAGATGAGACCCAAAACACGCAAAGAAAAATAGTTAATATGGGCATGTTAAATGGTAAAAAAGGAAGAATCTTAGATATTCACGGAATAAAAACAAACGTAATAATTGATACACGGAATGATATTTCAATCGCCAATTCAAGATATCATACTGCAATAAACTCGCCAAAATGAACCAGCGACAATATATCTATATCAGGCATAGGTGGAAAAGAAATTAAGCCAATGTTTTTTTTCTGAGATAAAGTCTACGTGGACGATATAGAAATCCAGGATAAATTTTACGTGGTACAAGAGACGGACTGCGATTTAATAATAGGTAGAAAAGCAGTAGAATGCATGACGTTAAAAGTAGCGGAAGATGGTGTTAGAATAATAAGCGACAACACAGTACGATTAGAATACATTAAAATTAACGAAGCTCCGTCCAAAATCGATGAAGTAGCTACATCAAGTATAAACAACGGTAATCGAGGTTGGGAAAATATCGTTAATATCGACTACGTAATTGACGAGGTGGATTTGACTGATATTAGAAATTTAGCAAACAAAGAAAAAATAAGAGAATTAATAAAATCATATTAGCCGAATAAAACAAAAGATACAGGATTATATTGTGAATGGAATGTTTACTATCCATCTCCAGAAGAAAGTGATGAAATTAGTAGTCCTGCACATGGTAGAAAAGACTATGTAATAGATCGCAGTAGGAATTTTGATCATAGGGCAAAGAAAAGAAATTTTAGAAAACCATTTGATAAAAGAAGCAATAATAGATATGGCCAAAGATATTTTAAACAGTCATTTATTTAACCATGGAAATTACAATAAATATAGATTTGGGAAACAGAGTTCCGATAATTCTTACACTGTAAAAAATGACCAATGTTTCTTATTTTATGAAAATATACTATAACCACGAACGAAAATATAATATAATCTTCTGACTTATCCGAAATTCCGAACAGCGTGTTCCATTGTCTTTTGAATCCCCAGAAACCAATACATTTCCAAAATTTAAAGAATTATTTATAAAAAAAAATTATTTTTAGCTGCCCGTATTTTTCAGAAACGTTTCCGAAGGGTTTTTATAGTGTATTAATGAGTGTCCTTAGCCTGGAATACCTGTTTTTCGAATGCTATCAATTCTAAAGTAAACATTTTCATGCTAAAAAAAAATGTTTAACAGACAAACATGCAAAATTAACAGCGTTAACAATAACATTAAAATTAAGATTATTTCTTTACTCTTTCATGTATAAATTAACTTATGCGGCTGAAAACGTGTACTTGAGAATTGATGACATTCGAAAAACGGGTATTCCAGGCTGAGGACACTAATTAATACACTATAAAAACCCTTCGGAAAGGTTTCTGAAAAATACGGGCAGCTAAAAATAATTTGCTTTTACAAATTATTTTTTAAATTTTGGAAATGTATTGGTTTCTGGGGATTCAAAAGACAATGTAACATGCTATTTGAAATTTCGGATATCTCAGAAGATTATATTATATTTTCGTTCGTGGTTATAGTATATTTTCATAAAATAAGAAACATTGGTCATTTTTTACAGTGTACCAAAATGAATCTGAGATTTCTGAAAACTTTGAGATTAAAGATTCTTTGATACCTCAAGACATAACAGAAAATGCTTCACCTAATTCAAAAGCAAGGTATAATCCAAATTTTTCCCCTAGGTACGTCAATAGAGGCTACTATCATGGTCGAAATAATTATAATTATGATGGCCGACGATCATGTAAGGCTAGTTATAATGAACATAGAAATTCAGAACCATCACATAAGAGTATTTCTTACCGTGTATTTAAAGGAGCTTATAGTGGAAGAGATGCTTATTGAAATTCTTATCATTCTAGAAGCAATAGATACATAGCTTCTAAAGATTGAGAGAAATATCCGGAAAGAAATTTCAGAGATATTAAATATGCAGATTCCAAAGATAAAGATCAATATGCAGAGAGAAATTACAGGGGAAACAGATATATAGCTTCTAAAGTTATAGAGCAATACCCGGAAAAATAAAAATCTGAAAAAATTAAGGGGTCTCAGGAGTCTTACTTTTCCTTCGAAGATGCAAGTTTGCATCATGTCACATTTTATTTTATATCTGATTTCGTATAACACACAATAAAATGAAATGTTTACCACTAATAGGCCAATATATGCTTGATTGAACATAATTATTTCAATATTGTACATTTCATATTTAATTATTTAAAAAAAAAGTTTAAATTTAAAAAAAAGTTAAAAAAAGACTTTTTTGCCTGGTATCCACTGCGCGCAAGGTTGTAAAAAAAATATTGCTTAAAAAATAACAAACAAAACTGATAATGATGTAAAATGTATGTATCTTGAACTTATATTTCAATTTCAAGCAATTAAAAATTTAATTTATTTTAAAATCGGCATTTTTTCAACAAAAAAATGAATTTTTTAAATATTTTACAGTTTAAATTTAAATTTAAGAAAAAATAAATTTTTAATTTTTGGAAATTGAACTATAAGTTCATTATCAGTTTTGTTTGTTATTTTTGAAGCAATATTTTTTCTACAACCTTGTGCACAGTAGATACCAGGCGATTTTTTTTTTACTTTTTTTAAAACTTTTAACTTTTTAAAATAATTAAATGTGAATTGTACAACATTGAAATAATTATGTTAAATCAATCTGATATTGACCTATTAGTGGTAAAAATTTCATTTTATTGTGTGTTATATGAAATTAAAAAATAAAATAAAATGTGATATGATGCAAACTTGCATCTTCGGAGGAAAAGTAAGACTCCTGAGACCCCTTAACTGTTTATGTATGAAAAACATAATAAATCAAGATGCTGATGTCGAGACGCCATCACGTCAGGATGACCGATATGTAGGATTTCAGTTTAAACACTTCATTTCCTTTATGTCGTGCATAATCATCAAATTAACTGACGCTCTAGTACTACTATTATCCATGATTTAAATGCACGAGTTATAAAAAGTTTAGATCGCCAGATCAGAATATCTTCAAAATTGAAAAAGAGCCAGTCTTTTAATTTTTTACTGTGAAGCAAGCATCGAAATGAGAAATAGCCAGTAAAGGGGCTGTTAGGCCTAGTTGGACTATTGGAAAAGAAATATATTGTATATTGTTGGGGCCAGAAGTGTATTAGCTGTGAAGAAATTATTAGTTAAGTATTGTAGAGTTATCTGTCTAAGACTGTATTAAAGTTTATATGTTGTTATTCAACGTAGTTGTTCATGTAATTCCAGTAAAATAACTGTTTACATATCATCTTCTTACATATATATCAGTTTTTAAAGGTCGTAATATAAACTCAGCTAAAAGTCCAGATAAATTCATTCGTTGAACCCTCCTTCAGATCATGCAATTCGTTCAACGAATAAATTTATTCAACCTTTGGATAACATCCATTTTCCGGAGAAATATTTAATAGCTGGTCTAGATGTCATCTCTCTTTACCCATCCGTTGACACTTAATAAGTCACTATAACAATAAAAAACTGTATTGTTAACTTAAGGAACATTAATGAAAATATGAAAACGACATTAAAGAGTGCTCTTAATCTTATAGTTAATAAAAACTATTTTACATTTGACAATAAAATCTAAAAGCAAAATAATGGGGCCCCGATGCGTTTACGTATACCCACACTTTTAGTTGAATATGACGTGAGAAATAAAAATAAATTAATTGAGATATAAGAGAAAATATTTCTCAATTATTGCCACAAAAGTGTTGAAAAGATGTGCAGATAAGTGAACAGTCGAACGATTTCTTCAATAATGTATACAGTTCTGTACAGTGGCAAATGTGACAAACAGTGTACGTAACAAGTTTTCCAAATGGAAGGTAAATCGAAAGGAATATTTGAGTGCTATGGTGTTTATTTACACACATATACCATCGTAAAACATCCTAACATGTGCTCTACTGATCTAAAAACGTCAGGAAATTCTAATATGTATGCATATATACACACATACACATATATTATTTTTAATAATACAGAAGATGTGTTAACCTCAAAATGTAAAAATATTCCAATATTTCAATAATTGTGTTTTATGATGATTGGATTTTTTTTTTCATTCAGCACTATGAGAAACAAGAAAGCTCTATTGGGATCGCCGTACCTAATAACTGCGACATTTAAATTAGGGGACAATATTTAAGACTGGGAGATCAGCGATGAGGAGGCCCATAGCGATCACAAATTCATAAGTTTTAACATAAAATACGGCAATAAAAGTTACTATAGACACGGACTTGAGACTAAACATTGTAAACACGCAAAATTTCACAAAAGTATTATCAGAAATAAATGCATCAAAGAACTTAAAAAACTGACGCATAATGATCAAATAAACAATTTACTCTAAAACTCCACTTTACTCTAAATTTCCAAAATGAGAACAGAACTTTAAATGTTACAAGCAAAGAAAAACACCGGACTTAACAGCTCCGTCATGATTGACCACAGACATTAAAATAGCCAGAAACAAGGTCAGGGCATACAGAGGAGATACCAAAAGCAAGAAGGCAAAGAACTAAAACACAAGCAACATCTAGAATACAGGAAAAAGGCAAAATTAAAAAGATTAGCACAAAATCAAACGCAGCACATGAAAGAAATACTGTGAGGAGATAATAAACACATATGGACTACAATACAAAATAGAAGTAAATAAAGCAACAAAACTATTAAGATTAGTAAACATCCTCCCAAGCAATAAACTGGTTACAATAAAAAAACACATTAAACCCCTATTTAAGAGACTCAAACACAGTACACAAACTCATGCCAACTCCACCCACGTTCAAAGATACAAGCCCACTAGTCATATCAAAACCAAAACTGAATAATGAAACTTTGCCATATGACGGGCCCAATATATTCGCGAGTCGCAAGGTAAATTATTCCCTTCTTCCCCCCCCTCCCTCTGGATATTTTAGAATATAATACAAATGAAATTTATTTGGATAATCAAAATTATTTTACTGTTTCATTTATTTACCTCCGTGTTTCGAATAATCGGCTGCTCGCTCTGAACTTGATAAATTATTTAGGCTAAATAATAATGTTATTTTGGAAGCTGACTCCAGTTCCCATCATCCTGTTTGGTGTACTTGTGGTATAACTGATAATTTAGGAGAAATCATATATCAGTACTGCGTTAAGAAATAATATTGAAATGTTTACCCCATCTTCCCACCCAGTTTTGGCCCCGAGGTTGTAATAAGACTATTTACCTGGCTTTACATGGTAACATATCCTACATTTTTACCATTATCACTTTTTCGACTCTTGCCTTTGATCACCTCACTTATGTCGAAATGATATGTCTATTCCTGGGGAAGTCAACTCAATAACCAAAAGTTGTCTAATAGATAAGCTCCGGGAATTCTGAGATTACAAATTCGGAACTTAAAGAAATACCCATTGAAATTGTTACTTATTTTGAAAATTTGATTAATGCAATTTTCTATTTTAGGCATTTTTCTTTCTCTTGGAAGCAGGCTGTTTTAATTTTCTGGTGTGAAACGAACAAAGGACCCCGCACTGGCAAAGAGTTACAGACCCATGAGTTTGCTTCATGTGCTGTGTAAACTAACTGAGCATATTGTATTCCTCCAGCAGTTCTATACTAACACAAATAACCTTCAAACCACTGTGAATCAGCTGTTTAGAGTGTTTGAATTCAACTATGATGAAAATGATAACTAGAGGTAATCTTTTAATTGAATTCACGATAGCCTAATTTACAAACTGCTAAAATAAAAATCCCTACTGTTAATGTTTCATTTTATTTTCTGTTACATTCGAGGTGGAATGTTTATTGTACGCTATGCTAATAAATTCTCAATACTTCGCCCTGTTAACGTATAAGTGTTACAGAGCCCTCTGTAATAAGTGTAATGTAATAAGTTTAATGCTATAAGTTCTAAATGTATGACACAGTACACAAATTGTTGTTTTCAATAAACATGAATCGTTTAAGTTTCACGGTTTGTAAAAAAATATAGCAATCTATTCATTTATAAACAAATCATGATAAATATCTTGTTTAAATTAATTTAAGTTGCAGTAAGAGTAGTTAATTTTTAACAGGGGCACCACTTTAAATTTTTCTTGCCAGAAGAAGGGGGATATCCTTGTATTATAACCGTTATGCACATCTCAGGAGCAATTGATGAAGTTTAATCCTCGCATATATATATTTTTTAATTAGCTGCCGTACTTATTAATGATAAATGTGTCTCACTTTGGGAATGTTACAACAGCAAGACTTTATCAAATATTAATGATACTTATTTATTTCTGTGCTCAAAGTGTTTATATAATACTAATATTTGTATTTTAAACAAATATGACAAGTCGTTTATGCTTCTTGTTCAATTTATCCTTAAAAAGGATCCAGCAATAAACTGAAACAATTCTGTTTGAGTTTGACTTACCATGACTGATGCACTTTGAAATATCAAATTCCTTTAGAGAGGGAGATCTTCATCCCTAGCCTCCCCCAAATAGGGCTCCTGATTGAATATTTTTAATCCATTACTGTTAATTTTATAGATGAAAAGTGTTCGCAGTACTTTCATTAAAGAATATCTTCATCAATGATTATTTTCATAATGATCATATTATCCTCATTCATATATGCACTTTCATTAATGATTAGCCCCTAGCCTTTCACAAATGGCGGCGTTCCAGATTGTAAACCTTCAGTCAATTACTGTTAATTTTATAGAAGAAAGTTATGTTCACAATACTTTCATGTAAAAATAATCACCAAATTAAGAGACAACGTTTGCACAATTAACAAATTTTGAAATACATTATATTAAAATATTTTTTTTAATAACACTAAATCATTTTTAGAGAAACCTTTTAGCCACACCTGATAGTCATAAGTAGCGCAGCTGTAGGATTCATTTATGCGGTTTTTTTAAATAATCTAAAAATCTTTTTCCTTCATATGTTTTTCAAAAAATCGAATTCAAGCTATTTTTTTCTGTTTATTCCCATAACCACTTAAATATACCGAGTAAATATGGGTACAAGTAACTTTTATTAAATATTATATTAATGCACATGCATATGAGTAGAAGACAATCGATTTTGACATATACGATAGTGCTATTTTTTATGTAAATAAATGAGTAATTTTATATGTTTTGTATAATTTAAGTATAGTTTTATTACCTTTTACTTTGATTATTTTTCTCTGTGTCGACTTATGAATTTCTAATAGAACAGTTATGATAAGGAAAGTTATAGAATGAGGCTCTTTATATTGTTTTTTCTGAGTTTAATGCATAGATATTATTTACATTTTCAGTTATTAATAAAATTACATATCTATTTTGACATTATTGTAATGTAATATTCAGAGACAGTAACTCTACTATTAGCCAAATCTGTACTTATAATTGTACACGAGTTTTTGTCATTTCTTTAATCGACTTTGCATTTTTATTGGAAACCTGTGAATAGGTTTTAATAAATGTGTGCCAAATATTTGTGGCCACTACCTGAGTGTCATAAAATATAGTTATATAGCCAATGATTTTTGGAATAACATAATAATCAAAAATGCTTATAAACGTTTGTTCTACTTAATATTATATATTGAAATTATGCAAATTTAACATATTTTCATCGATACCTATAAAAAACTGTTATTTAATAAATAATAAACAAATAAAATAAACAAATCAGAAAAACTTAAAGTATTGTACAAGAAATTGTACATTTCTAAATATTGAAATAACTTGATAACATGAAAGGAAGTCTTTGTGCTTTTCTTTAAATTTTTTCCAAAATTTTTTTTTTGTTAGTTTTACTGGTATATGGTTATTATTCTTCTATATTTGTTTTTCGATTCACATATTCCGCGAAAATCTATAATTTCAAACATAAACTTTCCAAAATACCAATTCTTGTTTCTGTAGCATTATAACAAATACATTTATTTTGAGAGTGGATACATATAAAAAAAAATATCCAAAGATTCGATGTAGTTAATATATTTTAATCAGGTAAACTTACATGTTTAGCTGTATTTTCTAATTGAAATTTTACCGATTCATTATAAATTGATCTTTTAAGAATATATTCTTAGATCCTCAAAAAAGTTTAAAATGACACTTTGTTAATTTTGAGATATTCTTTTCCTTTCGAATGCAACCTTATATCAAGCCTGATGAACAGAAAATTAAAAAAAAAAATGTCAAAATTGGGGGAGACTGTCTTACTTTTGATCATATGTCCATCAAATTTCATATACAACAAAAGATATCATTTCTAAAACTTCGTATTGAATTCCATTTCTGCAGTTTATATTACTACTTAAGAAATAGCCATTATTTTATGCATCTTAGTATCATTATTAGTTAAGAAACACTTAAAAAGAAGCGATTACTTTATCCTCGAATGTATTGCTGTGGTGGGATTGACCACACCTACAACAAGTTGAGCGGATGTGTTGGAACAGGAAAGGCTTCATTCAGTACGAAACTGTTGTGAGGAAAAATTAGCAACTGCAGATTCTGTACGTCCGGAAATACATCAATTAAAAGCAGCAACTCCTCAAACATTATTTGGTTGCTATTATAGCTACAATACACACCTTCCGAATTCCAGTTTGCTAAAGCTGCAATCTAAGCAATTAATTCGGTAATTATTCCGCATTTTTCATAATCTTCAGCGTTGTTAAAACGAATTTTTAAATTTTCCTGTCTCTCTTCAGCATTATGATATTGATAACCTTGTTCAAAAACTCTTTGTGTGATATGCAGCAGATTTTTATCACCGGAGTAGTTGGTGGAACCTGAGAAAAGATCGCAAAAAATAACGGGGTTTACACTACTGATTAAATTTATAAAATTTATGTTAATTTATGGTTCAAAAGGAAGATTTTTATGTTTCATAAAAAGGAAATTCTTATTTTTCGATCTTGAGATTCTGTTTAAGAGAAATAAAAATGAG
The DNA here is from genome assembly GCA_963931845.1 of Maratus michaelseni. NCBI lineage: Eukaryota > Metazoa > Arthropoda > Arachnida > Araneae > Salticidae > Maratus > Maratus michaelseni. Next base: position 55,432,820 of record OZ007597.1, read on the forward strand.
AAAACTATACAATATAAATACGAACAAAAAACTTAAATGGCAAAAGCTTATTTTTTATAGATTAAAAAAGAATCTCTGAACGGTTATCGTATATTTTTCAGGCTACCAACCCATAGCAAATACAGGTTTTTGAAGGGAAAAAATAAGTTTACTAAAAATTTACATTGCTAAAAAACACAAAATATCGCAAAATACAAAAATGTTTTTCACTTATTGTATAACATTTCCTGATGAAGAACACAAAATATTCGTTAAACGTTTTAGAAAATAAATATAATCTTTCCTAATTACAACCTAATTACAACCTATTTAATTCCCAAATAGTCGATGTGACAATATAATAAATTATAACACCTTGTAATTATATATTTCTTTTAAATGCTAAACGGTGTAAATTAACAACATAATAAACACAGTAAAATAACTTTTATTAGGTTGTTTGACACGTTTCGGCATATAAATGTAATAATAATGTAATAATTTGTGATATTGGTTTGAATGTACACCATAAACATAAATTAATCATGGATATCGCCAATAATAAGAAACCAAAAAACAAAGTTGATTCGCAAAAATACAAACTTTATACTCGTCAGTATTATGCAAGATTTCTTGAAAAATAAAATACAGCCTTAAACCATTCAATATCTGCCCTCAGAAATTAAAGAATCTAATTTTCAGTAAAATTGACCCAATTAATTTTGAGAATTATTCAGGAGTATATGAAATACGTTTTATTAAAGGAGACTGATCTAAGAATTACTATATTGGCATGACCAGCAGGAAATTTAGTTACAGAACAAAGGAGCATATAACTGATATTAAGTACAATAGAAAAACTACAGCCCTGGCATGAATATATCAAGAAGAAACCATCCAAATAATTTCAATTAAATTAAAATAATTTTTCCCTCCAGTCTATACTATCCATCCGTAATAACAGAATCTATAGAGATACTAACACGAAAAAATACAATATGTAACGATGCGGCATCTTTTAACTTACTGAAATTCTGGCTCGAGTAACTCCATAGTTACAGATATGAAAATAAACAGCCAAGTGCAAATAAAAGATTACGTGCGTAAATTTAAAAAAAGTACTTGAAAATTAAATGATAGAACCTTATATAATAACTTCAAAGACCGGGCAATTATGGAATATTCTCATTTGGTTTTGAAAATCGCTCGGAGTGAGCCGAAACGCGTCAAACAACCTAATAAAAGTTATTTTACTATTTATTTATTACGTTGTTAATTTGATTTGATTTGATCTGATTGCCTAAGAGGGACTGCTCAGACAAGGAAACCAAGTCTGTAGAGCATAGTATCCCTCCCGGTCCCTTTATTAAGGTCTTAAAAAAAAAAAAAAAAAAAAAAAAAAAAAAAAAAGGTTACAGTGTTCAGCCCCAGCTGATGCCGCCGGAAAACGCGACAATGAGCGGCAAAACATAAACATAAGAAAGAAATATAATACAGGCGACCCTGCCAGGAGTTCTCCAATACGAGCAAGTGACAGGGACTGAATAAGGCTTTTACAGGAGTGGTCCATCACTGCCGGAAAACAGATTTTCCCACGCGACACTGGACAGTTAGGGGCATCAGTAGGTGGTGAAAACTACAGGGGGCAAAGAATTGACGAATTGAGATCCAACAGACGGGCTCCCTAAGTTAAATTTGAGAGGTAAGTTAAGTGGTCAAAAATGCTTTTTAGTTTCCTCTTTAGAAGTGGGCGAGTTAGGATATTAGCGAGCCAATTTTTTGGAGGGTTTTGAGTGCACCTGAGATGCCATTGGCTTGTCAGTATGCAGTGAAAATATGGGTGAGATGCTGTACCCTGTTCATCGCACTCGCATTGGTCTGAAGATGAACATTTGAATCTGTGTAGGTACTGGCGGAAGGGTCCATGACCAGTAAGAAAAGCTGTCGTGTGAGGGGTGAGGTAAAATAGTGTGTAGGAGAGTTTGGGGATTAGCGTATGAGTATGTCGGCCTTTGGTTGAGGTGGTTCAATGTACTTGCCAGTCTTTTGAAATATTTTTTTTAATGTACGTTTAATGTAGCTATGTGGGAATGGAAGGTGGTGATCAATGTTAGGTTTTTTGTGGCTTCTTTTGCTAAAGTGTCTTGGGGGATCAATAATAACATGCTAAAAATATGGTACAATACAATTATAGAAAAGATTATTCTGTATGGGGCTGGAATTTGGGGAGGTAAACTAACAAAAACGTTGTTAATTTACACCTTTTAGGATTTAAAAGAAATATATAGTCGATGTGACGTCAAGACAAATTTCCAATCGTCACAAATTGTTACCGATGCAACGCCGACCATAAGCTTAAATATCTTTTTAATTCATTGCAATACAACTTTTTGTCAACCGTCACGATTGATACCGCAATGACGTTACTGTCACTGATTTTAATCTTACAAATCACGTGATTCTAAAATTATCAAGAAGCTTTTTGGAGATTTTAACCATCGTTAATAATAATAATAATAAAATAATAAAATAATATTAAACCATATTTAATTCTACTGGGATTTTTAGGTGACCATCATTAAATGTGATATTACTGACAATGATTTTAATCTCTTATGTTAGATGACGTTACTATTCAAAAAACATTTTGGTTATTTATATCAGTGTTTATTCTTACTTCGTCCTCTCATAGTGCTCTTAGGAAAGCGATATGTTTAATAATAATAATAAAATTAATTAATAAATAATGATAATATTAACAATAATATTAATAATAATAGTAACAATAATAAAATATAGCAGCTTAAGTGTAGATACGGAGAAAAGCATATCAAAATTCCATGAAATTTTACCTTTACTCAAAAAATACACTTAATGGAGCATTATCTTCTATACTGAGTGCTTCCAGTATCCTTCATCAAATTTCAGGATCAAATGAGCATTCTCGAATCCTTGAAACACTATATATGAACGACAAATGTTATTTTGACGAAGAACAAATGAAAACAAATGCTTTAAGTTTTCATAAAACTCATTATTAAACTTGGAGCTATGAAATAAAAAAATACTGATTTAGTTGTCGTTTCCTCTTCAAATTATATGTACAAAAACAGAGCCATAATTTTAAAATTTAAAATGCAAAAGCCAATTATACGTTAGTGGCCAAATGGCTGGTAAAACGAAAATACAACAAATGCAAATTTCCCATTCCTCTGTGTTTTGCCTATGTTTTATTTGTGAAAAACATCTGAAAATAGAAAGTTAAACGAGAAAGGAAAGGAACATTTTATTTCTCACCTCTTGAATAATTTTTATTATAGTATAAACACAATATTTATAGGAAAATGTTTTTTTCTTATTTAAAAATATTATACCAAAATCTTCCATTTCCTAAAGTTACGGGAAAATAAATAGTTTAGAGATTAAATTTATTTTTTTAATGCATAAGATTCAGTGGTGAATGGTACAAAATATTGGTATTATAGAACCACGTCACTTGGTTACTTGTACGTAATAGGAGAATGATTGCAGATTAAACATATCATAAATTATAGTTGTAGGATTTGAATTTAAATATACTTTATTTTCTTTATGACGTGCGTGATCATCAAATTAACTGACGCTCTGGTATTTTTTATTATCCATGATTTCAAAGCATGAGTTATAAAAATTCTCGATCAGGAGATCAAGGTTTGGATATCTTTAAAATTAGGAAAAGAGCAGGTTTTTGAATTTTTATCATTCATGAAGCGTCGAAATAGGAAATGTCAATAAAGGCACTGTTAGTCCTAATTAGACTATTCGGAAGTAAGAGTATTATATGCTTTAAGTGAGAAATGTAAAATATTTGATTAAGTTACCAACGAAGCGTTGTAAAATTATCTTTTTTGAATTTTATTAAAGTTCACGTGTTGTTATATCCACGTCTAGTTATTCAATAAATTAAATTAAATAAATTAAATTTTTACATATTACCTACCTACAAATTTATCTTTTTTAATTCTTTTTTCTTTAGATCTCCTTAAATTTATTATATAAGGACGATAAATAAACGAAACATAATTGAATGTTTTAACACCATCATAGCAGAGTCCTTTACATAAGTTTTAATATTTAATCACCGGTATTTTTAACAAGAATTTTTTACCTAATTTAATTACAGAAATGGTAAAATTTAGTTTTCAAAATTACTGGAAAAAATAATTAAGGATTCCTAGCATTTTTTATGCGTTACATATACACATCGCTTGCCACGAAGTTAATTCAGAAATATATTTTATGTGCAGAAATCTAGTGACAAAAAAGTTTAAAAAAAAAAAAAAAAAAAAAAAAAAAAAAAAAAAAACGTTGAAAACAGAACCATATAGCAAAATTTAAAGTTTAATAACGTACCGAATATTCATTTTATATGCAAACTACATTACGCATCTAGATTTACTATTGAAATCAGTTTTCTTAAAAATATAATTTTGATTAAGTGCAGGTTAGATTCAAAAAGTGACTATAATATGCATATGACCCAATCATAAAGACCACAATAAAGAAAACTTTTTACATTTTCGTAAGAATATGGACATACAGATTAAAGTATTTACTCCATAGTTTAATGCACGTTCAGTTTAAACACGACCACATAAGCAATAATTAACTATATAATTAATTAATAAGCGTTATTACTAATCGATTTATGATTTGCGTCATGCTATTCAAAATCGTAGGGGAAATTTATGCAAAGGTTTTCATTGCCTCATACTACCATTTTCATACATTTCACTTAGTTGGATATTTTGACGCAAAATATACATTTGCATAAATTTTACCTACGATTCTGAATCGCGAGACGCAAAAGATAAATTAAAATAAATGCATTTCAATGTATAATATATACTCAGTAGAAGTGTGATACATTCAACAGTGTATTGGAAAATTAAGTCTTATTTGAATGTGTAAATGCACATTAGAAGAGAAGATACTATTATTTTAATTGCACTTTAAAACAAAACTTTTAAAGTTACATCAAGACGTCTCGCGAATTTTGATATCGTTTTTTTTTAAATCCATATTTTGATTTTTGAGAGATGTGAATGAAAAAACTTCAGTGAATAAATTTTATATTCCATCAAAATTTTATATCATGATTTTTAAGACACTTATTTAAAAATTTTGGAGCCATAGTAAAGTGCTGCGTCAAAAATTTTAATCCGTTCAGGGTTTTTGAACTGATATAATTATTTTTTGTAATTAATGATTAAAAGATGAAAAAATTAAATATAAAGTCAAATGCAACGAATTCCTGGTGGTGATGTTCATGTACCTTCAGTCCCCTCTCTTACCCCCTCCCCCCATCTTCACTCCTCAATAAAAAATATCTCATACTTCGATTTTAAAGCATCGTGTTCTTTAAAATTGTTTTTTTAAAAAAAGAAATCTATTTATTAAGATATGGAAATAACGTGCAAATTACATGTATTTAATGTTTTTTTTTTGTTTCGTTTTACACAGTGTTTTTATTAGCATAAGCAAGAATTTCAAAAATAATTTCATGTTAGCCTAATACTAAAATAACAATATTTACTTACCTGCCAACCACTAAACACCTGTATCTGATGGATACGTTGAATAATATCTCGTGTACAGAAGCAACTTATAATATGTAAACTGAATCTACTATTTTCGCTTATATCTATTTTAGAAATCTAGCCTTATTAAAATTTTATTTCGAAAAAACAATTTCGATGGTCATTCTACAATATTTATTTTGTCTAAGTACATCATGATTTAACTCGATGGCAATAGCATACTGAAATCTCTTCAGAATAGACATATTTGGGAACTTTTTAACTTATTGGGTTCATTCGTAATCGTACCCACTGCACCCAGAAAAAGGAATTGATTAAAACAACAAAACATGTTTTGTTGAGCACATTTTAGTTGATTTAGCAAAATTTTTACTTGAAGTAAAAAAAAAAATGGTTTTGTTGCTTAGACAAAAAAATATTGTTAACACTCTTACAAAATTTTAACAAAATTTCATCAATTTTACTTGAATTAACAAAATCTGTTTTTTGAACTTTACAATAATTTTGTAATTCCAGCAAAATTTTGTTGTTTTTTCAAAATTTAAAATGTTGTGAAGTAGCCATAACTCTCTCACGTAACTCGATTTACTTGACTTATATAGCTATATAATTAAAGGATTAACATATTTTTTGGATAATTAAATCTTATTTTCATTGGGATGGACCAAGGTAGTTTTAAAAAATCCCCCTGTCCCATTTATTACTTTCTTCCATCTTTACAAGAAGAAAGTATTGCAATCATGAAAATTTTCGACTTCCGGTTTCCGATGGATTTTAGAATGTCCTCAACACGATTTGACTATTTTTAGAAAATGACTGTCAATGACTCTATCTGTCTGTATGTGACAAAAATTTTGTGGGTGCTCTATCTCAAGAACTAATTCACGGAATTTAATAAAACTTTAAAATCAGTTACTTCCTGATATAAATTGTTGCTGATTAGTTTTTGGTGTAAATCGCGCAACAGGTGGCGCTGCTATGTTGCATTTTTCGCGATTTCTGCAATAGCACTATCTCATTTTCAGAAGTAAATTACGCCTATAATATTTAAATAATAACCAGTGAATTTTTATCCTGCTTTTTGCAGGCGTAATTCACTGCTGAAAATGAATTAAAAATTAACCATGTGTTGCCATATGCTGGACTTTGTATTGTCGTCTCATGTTTGCCGCAGAAATTTGCGTGCTCCTGATGACCATTTTCATCTTGTGCTCCGGTCAGGGTTCGTAAATATGATATTTTCGAAAATATCAAAAATATCCGATATTTTGATATATATCCGATATTTCCAAAATAGTCAACTTACTGCTGATAATAAATATTTTCAAGTATAATATAGATTAGAAACTAAAATATATTGCACTTAACATGAAAAGTTAAACAATATACTAAAACTGCTTTTTCCCTCCTTTTATTTATTTTCTTTTTTTTTTCTTTTGATCAAAATTGAAGATAAACTAATCAACAAAACAGAAACAATTTGCTTTATACACTTATAAAAAAACAACTATAAGATTCAGTATCAACTATCAAAAAATCAAAAATTTTTAAAACTAAAAATTAAATAAAAAATTGTTTTTTTTTTTTTTTTTTTAATTGAAAAATTTAAACATAAATGTCAGCTTATTTTTTTATTCCCTAATATGTTGTACATTTTTAGCTCAACACCACCAAAACCAGAAATTGATTCTTTTCTAATGAAGCTGTATAGAACTGAATATCTAAATTAGACTGTTTATCTTTCTATATCGGTCCTGAATTAGTTATATCCTACATAATTATTATTCCCATATAATCTACATTTAAATATAAAAACTTCAAACAAAGCTTGGAAAAGATTTTTCCTTTTTTCTTTAGCTAGAAAAGTCACTGCCAGAGACAAATGTTCTTTATCTACAGAATGGAACAGTCAATATTAGTTGAAAATTTCATTTACACTTGTTTTGACTTAAAATATCAAAAATATCTTGCACAGTGATATTTTGAAAATAAATATCAAATATTGAAAATAACAAACATCTTGATATTTTGAAAATAAATATCAAATAATATGAAAATATCGAAAATATCAAAAATCTTGATATTTTGAAAATAAATATCGGATATATATCATGATAGATATCATAATATATATCCATTGATATATATCAACGAACCCCGGCTGCGGTTGCATCCGTTCCGACATATATAAGAGTGAGAAATGCCGAGCTCAGATATAGTTCCTTGTAGCTCAGTGGTAGAGCTTCAGATCGCTGTTCTGAGGACCCGGGATCAACTCCCAGCTTGGGCAATTTTCACTCTCTCAGTTTCCGCTTGAAATAAAGCAGAATAAAAATTCACTTGTTGTTATTCAAGGTTTACAGGCGTAATTGGATTTATATAAATTGGATATTTAGTTTCGTTTATTTAACAAACGTTTTTGTAGTATAAACAAAACAAGTTCGTAATATAACAAAATATATTTTGTTGAAAAAAGAAAACAGATTGTTAAAATAACACATAGCATATATCTATGTAACAAAAAAAATTTTGTTAATTCAAGTAAAATTGAACCATTTTACTTGAATTAACAAAACATTTTTTTGTTGACGATACAAAAAATTTCTTTGGAATTGGAAAAATAATCAACAATATTTTTTTGTTGATTCAAACAAAATTCCCATTGACCCATATTTAAACGAAAAGTTTTGTTGGGTCAGCCAAATTTTTGTTGATTCAACAAAACTTTTTTCTTGGTGTGCCAATTCACTAAACAGCAAACGTGATGTGGAACTGTTAAGTTTTTTTTTGTGATAGCTTTTATGTTCTCATTTTCTAGTAATTGTAATATTTCAGGAACGTTTTACTACTATAATTTCTTTAGATTAGCCACCTTGTTGTACTAGTGATTTTATTATATTTTTAAAATTATATTAACTTTTCAACGACGAAACATTTACATCTATTACAGAAAATGAATAATATCTCATGTAAGAAAGATACATATACAAATGTAAACTCATACTACGAGATCATACATACTACGACACCTACGAGAATCCATATTACACGTTCACTGTTTTTGTATTTATTTTTGTTTTGTATTTTTGTATTTATTTTTGTTATGTATTTTTGTTATTATTTTGTTTTGTTATTATTTTGATATTCTTTGAAATATGGTGGCTAAGCAACCGATAATTTAAAGAGCAAAGTAATAGAAATGCATTTTAAAATTTGTATAAATTATGAAAATAAAAGTTTTATATTTCCCGAACAGATGCGAAAATTTTTCCAATAATTTAAACAATTAATTTCTAAATTCTAATAAGTATATTGAGAAATTTTCAAAGCGATCGGATTGAATTAAGATCTCCATTTCGTAAATTTACTATCCATAATTTAGCATTTACAATTATTCCAATGCGTGATCTTCTTTTCGGTGAATGTTAAAATTAAAAAATCCTCTGACTTCCCATTGAAAAGCATTATGACTTAAAATAAAATGTTCCATATTTTTCGAACGAATGAACCAAATTTAGCCAAAAACTATATAGTTATTTCCGAGTACCTCACCAACATACCCACCAAAAATGAACCTAATAGGACGATTTTTACCTCAGTTATCGTGGAACAGACAGCAGACAAACAAACAAACAGAAACCAAAATCGTTTCGGTCACTTCACTGACGTTTCGGCAATTATTCCGGTGCCTTCCCCCAAATTTGTTCTTCGCCCTTTGTCCCTCCCTTTCCGGAGCCCTAAGATTGAAATGTTTCAAACTATTCAGTTAAAAAAAATAATCATCAAATTTCGTTGCTCACCAATAAAATAAATGTATAGCCATCTAAATTAACCCACTAAACTCCCAAATCATGCATCCCCCTCCTTTGCCCCCGTTAAATATTTTTTTATATATAAAATTTCTAAGGCCCTATATTAGTGATAATAAATAATCAATCCCGCGGCCCCCATTTTCCCTCTTTCCCTTTTCCCTCCCCCCCTCCAGGGTAGACATTCGAATCTTTTTTTTTTTACTATTTATTTAAAAAATAATAATCTGCAACATTCGTTCCCCACTAATAAAAATAAATAAATAATCACTAAATTAACCCATTTTTCAAAATTCTCGGTTATTTCCTCTTTCTAGAAAGCGATTCGAATCTTCAAAGCAATTATTTTAAAAAGCAATCCACAACAATCGTTTCTCAGTAGTAAAAATAAATAAATTATTTATCTAAATTACTCCGCCTAACCTCCCAATTTTACGCTTCCTCCGCCTTTCCCGCCCACCCTAACATAAGTTTATTTTATATAAATAATTCAATATCTTTATTTTTATATAAAAAAATCTTTTTTCCTATTTAATGTTCTTTATTGACAATAAATAATCAATCATACAAATTATCCCCGGCCCCCTCATAAAAATATTCAAAAGTTTACCCCTTTCTATATAAAGAAAATAATAAACAAAATTCGTTCCACACTAATTAAATAAAACAAATAATCATGTAATCCTCTACCCCTAACCTCCCAATTGTACCTTTCCCCCACACTAGCATAATTTCTTATAAATAATTTAATATATTTATTGTTATATAAAAAAAATCTTCTGTCCTATTTAATGCTTTTTAGTGACAATAAATAATCAGTCATACAAATTATCCTCTGCCCCCCCTCCAGAATACAGAGATTCAAATCATTACACTTTTTATTTAAAGAAAATAATATACAAAATTCGTTGCACACTTATTAAAAAAAAAAATAATAATCATCATCTTAACCCTCACCCTTAACCTCACAAACTTACCTTTCTCCCTTCTGTGCTCCTCCTAGCATACAAAGAAATTTCACACAAAGAAAAGCATGCATTCTTCGAAATTAGTAGATGGAAAAACATGTATTGCCTATGAATGCATTTTGCGTGCACCGATGTCGGTTAACAATAATCGTTTACAATATATCGGTGTTGTTTCAGTTAATAGAAAAACACCCTTAACTTGTTTGAATTAATATGCGCCAGACAAACCGTACTACTTGCACAAATGTGTGTACTAAAATTTATTATTGTTGGAGCTTTTGTGTTCAATGGTTTTATAATATTTGTATATTATTAAAGTGTTACATTTGGAAAATTAACAAAGCAGAAGATGTAAAATAAAATGTTGACAAGACAAACAACTAACTAGGATTTTGGAAAATGACCGAGACAAATAACCAAAAGTAAACGAATTTACTAGAGTGTATATTTATTATCAATATGCTTAACCATTTCTACAGAGGGATCCAACATACTGATTTTACATTGCTCTGTAAATCGTAATGGAGCGTACTTTAAGAGAGATTCTATATGTTAATATGAAATGCCAATTTTTCATAAATTTACAGATTAACCTAAAATCCTGCAACCACGAGTATCTGGCGGATACTCAATATTAATTAAAGAGAGTGGTTGGATTAAATGATCACTTTAATTACGATTTAGAGCAGGACAGTGCGAAATCAAAAAGATGGCCATAGTGATAATAGTGGTAGTGTATAAAAAAATAACTCGTTTGAATGCAGAGAAAATTAGGGACATCAAAAATACTAGAACGCACTACACTAAGAGTTCAAAATTTTAGAATAGCAAAATGAAGTAATATATATATATATATATATATATATATATATATATATATATATATATATATATGTTTACTGCTGAATCAAAGGGCTGAATGTATATGTAGCTTGTGTTAGTTTTTTATGTACGTGTGATGTGCTTTGTATTAAAACTATGTTTAAACTCCAGTAAAAAGTCCACCTCGATTTCTTAATTATGTTGTTGCTAAACTTTATTAATTTTACATATCTAATATACTATAAAATGACAACGAAGGTCAAGTTTCTTACCGGAATTTAAGAAAAAAAGAAATCCCACCTGATTAGCAAAATGGCTAAGCTTTTGATTTCGCATCTACCAGTACGTGCTGTCGCAATATTTTAAATGTGTGCTTCATTTCGAGGGGGGCAAGTGTTGAATTTTTTTTCTTCTCTGCAATAAATAAAGGGCAACAATGTTTGCCAATTTTAAGGAATTTAATGATTCCATTGAATCGTTTCAATCATATGTTAAGAGATAGGAACAGAGTTTTTCATCACATGATGTGGAAGAAAAAAAAGGTACCTTCTATAATTTCATGGATGGGTCCAAAATTATATACTTTGCTGTCAGGTTTAACTTCTTAATCCGGATTAAAAATTATTAAAAATCCGCTTTAAAATATGAAGAAAATGATGAAATTCTGTTAAAGCACTTAAACCCCGCCCCTAATAAATTTTGTTCTAGAATTAAATTCCGTAATCCTTATCAAAATGAAAATGAATCTATACAAGATTTTGTTTCAAAATTAAAGAAGTTAACAACTTTTTGTGCTTTTGCTGGTGAAACATTAAATGAAAATCTTTTAGAACAGTTTTTAAGAGGTTTAAAAAATGAAAGTATTCAAAGTAAATTACTTTCGCAAATTAAAGATTTAACTTTTGAGAAAGCTATTGAAAAAGCAATTATTTTGAAAAATAATGAACATGACATTTCGGAATTGAAACATAAAAATTTAAATGGAAATAAATTGGCATGTTCTAAAAATGTCCAACCGAATAAAATTCCAAATAATTTTCAAAAACAGAAAATTAAAAATAATGTAAATAAGGGGAATTCTGAAGTAAATAAAAATAAACTGAAATGTTATAGATGTGGAAATCCATTACATCTCATCAACATGTGTAAACATATAAATACTGTTTTCAATAAATGTAAAAAAAGAGGCCATCTTAGTAAAGTATGTAAAAGTAATTCTCAGAAACAAACAAATGTATTGCAGACTGTCGACATTTTATCTGTGAATCATGATACAAGTTCTACTCCAATAAAAGCGTGCGTTTTAATTGAAAACAAAGCTAAAGCTGAAATGGAATTAGCTACGGGCTCCGGAAATTCGGCGGTACCTGTAAAGAGTTTTCTGAGAATTTTTACGAATAATAAAATTTTGCCGCCAGATGTTCAGTTGAGAACTGCAACGGGTGAGGTGTTTACACCTGTGGGGTATGTAAATGTAGATGTTTCTTATGCAAATATTACTAAAAATCTTAAATTATATTTGATTAAAGAAGATAATTTCCCACTTTTATTTGGCAGAGACTGGGTAGCTGCATTTAATTTGTTTCCCACTGATTTGAAATCTGTCTATGTAAATGAAATTGCAAATTCTACTGAAAAACTGAAAGTATTATTAAATGATTTTTCTGATTTATTTTCGGATAAAGTAGGGGAAATAAAAGGTTTGAAAGCAGAACTTTATTTAGAAAAAGGTTCTACGCCCACATTTTGTAAGGCTAGAACAGTTACTTATGCTCTACGTAATGCAGTAAATGATGAAATTCAAAGGTTACAGGATGAGGGTATTATTAAACATGTCACCAGTAGTAAGTGGGCAACTCCTATAGTTCCAGTTGTAAAACCTAATGGTAAAATACGTTTATGCGGATACTTTAAAGTTACAGTAAATAAATTTTTGAAGGTGGAAAAATATCCTTTACCTAGGGTAGAGCACATGTTAGCCACTTTAGGTGGTGGTTTACATTTTACAAAAATTTATTTAAATCAAGCTTATCTTCAGTTACCTGTAGACGAAAAATCACAGGAGTTGTTAACTATAAACACTCCGAAGGGCTTATTTCAATTTTTGAAGTTACCAATGGGTCTTACTAGTTCTCCAGCAATTTGGCAAAGATCTATTGAACAAATATTAAGTGGTATTGAAGGTGTTACAGTGTTCATTGACGATATTGTTGTTACAGGGGAAACGCATGAAATTCATTTGAAAAGGATAAAACAAGTTTTAGAAAGATTACGTGAATATAATATAAGGATTAATAAAGATAAATCAATTTTTCTAGTTGACCATATTACATATTGTGGTTATAAAATTGATAAGTAAGGTATTCATAAAACGCAAGATAAAATTGAGGCTATTGTAAATGCTCCGAGACCAATTAATGTGTCACAAGTTAAAGCTTTTTTAGGTTTAGTCCCATATTATTCTAAATTTGTACCAAATTTATCTACAATTGCTCATCCTTTAAATCAATTGCTCAAAAAGAATGTGAAATTTATATGGTCTCCTGTTTGTGAACAAGCATTTAAAAATATAAAAAATGAAATTATTTCAGAAAGAGTTCTTACACATTTCAACCCTGAATTGCCAAATTGCCTTTAGTGTTAGCAACCGATGCTTCTCCATATGATATCTCTGCAGTTCTTTCGAATGTGATGCCAGATAACGTGGAAAAACCAATTGGTTTTGTGTCCAGAACTCTCACTAATGCTGAAAAAAAGTATAGCCAGGTGGATAAGGAAGCACTTTATTATCTTTGGAGTAAAGAAATTTTTTCAGTATTTATATGGTAATAGGTTTACTTTATTTACAGATAGTAAACCACTCGTGTCTATATTTTATCCAAATAAAACTATTCCTGTCCTTTCAGCTGCTCGGATGCAAAGATATGCATTATACTTACAAGCGTTTAAATATGATATTCGCTATAAGAAAACATCCGAATATGGAAATATCGATGCTCTTTCACGACTTCCATTACGTAGTGAAGATTTACGCCCACAATTAAATTTAAGTAATGTAATTGATGAATCTGAATTTTTTCAAAATAACCAAATTTCTACGTTGACTTTAAACGCCAAATTAATTGCTGTAGCTACAAAATCCGATCCTTTATTATGTCAACTTTTTCATCATCTAATTTCTGGTTCTCCAATTCCTAAAAGTTTACTTTTTGGTGGCAAGCAAGAAGAATTTACTCTTCAACATAGTTGTATTTTAAAAGGATGTAGAGTAATTATCCCAGAAGTTCACCGAAAACAAATTTTACATGATTTGTACTTTGGACATTTCGGTATAGTGAAAATTAAGTCCTTAGCTCACAATTTTGTTTGGTGGCCAGGAATTGACCAAGATATTGAAGATCTTGCACGGAATTGCACTACTTGAGTCAATTTAAAAAATAATCCACCTAAGGTATTATTGTTTACTGCAGAATCAAAGGGCTGAATGTATATGTAACTTGTGTTTGTGTTTTATGTACATGTGATGTGCTTTGTATTAAAACTATGTTTAAAGTCCAGTAAAAAGTCCACCTCGATTTCTTAATTATGCTGCTGCTACACTTTATTAAGTTTACGTATCTAATATACTATAATATTTGTCAAAAGTCAGGATCAAATATAAACACAAGTACAGCATGAAATTAATTGAAACAGTGAGTGAAGGAAAATTTACAATCAATGAACCAGAAATTAGTACAAATAAAAGGTGTAGGGATCACTGATTTTCCCTATTTTTTACTAGAAGATGGAAATACGTTTATTGATTAGTTTTCCTTTCCCAGTATTCATTACGCACTGGAGGATTATCGATGTTCTTCTTCCAAGTAATATGATGATATAGCATTTTATTAATAGTTAAAATTAATTCAAATGTAATTTTATCTTTGTAAGTTATCCAATTATTAAATGTTCAGGAGTAAACTGAATTACTTTTACATAGTCAAAAACAGTAAAAGCGTTCAAAAGTTGTTATGATAATGACTATAATTAATAAATACTATTATTATTGTTCACGGGAAAGTTAGTTAAAATTATCTTTCTTACTCCTTTTGTTTTCTTTTTTTTTAAGTGAAACTTTAAAAAATTCTTCTGTCAAATGTAAGATAAGTTAAACGCTTAAGAGTCATATTTTTTCACGCAGCAAAATGGCGGCTAGAGTTTTGAAGCCAACAAGAGGATTGTATAAATTGAAATGATTTACAGGGAACACCACCAATTAGAAAAAAAATAAGCTAAAACAATGAAGTGCGATAATTTCTTCTCCCGGTCTTAAAAGCATTTCTGCTATCACTCTTGGTTAATTGACAAGGTTTTAAAAGTATAGAAAGGTTTTTAACCCGCTCATGATTAGCGTCCAAAAATTACGACATTTTGATTTTCTGAAAATAAATTAATATAATTTTAGACAGATTTTTTGTCTATTTTTCCCGTTTACTTCACATCTTTTACAACAAAATATTGATATTAGCATAATATACGAAATAATTTATTTCATGAAGCGCAATTAGAAAAACCGGAGTATTGAAAGATGAAAAATTAAAAATAAGCGCGAAGTACGCGATAAAAAATTTAAATAAATGACAAAACTTTGGAGAGATTGCAAATCCTATCACTTCAGAAGAAAATCTATCCAATTAAGATCATCATGAAATGAATTTAATTTAGGCTTCAGAAAATGTTCTAAATAAAATAAAACAACAGTTAAAATGAACTGATTTTAATGTATCACATGTAAGTAAAGAACAGCAATAGCAACTTTTCAAAATTTTGCTCTCACACACTGCAGAATTTCTAAGTCGTTAGTGACAATAGGCTTCACTGACAAAATAAATCCAAAGCTCAATTACATACGCAATAATCCTATTCGTACATTCTCTTACGTTTACTCCAAGATTTGCAGAAGCAACCTTCTGATCAACTAGAAGAAATACAAGCAGCGGGACTAATCGAAAGAACTATTACGGGATTGGGCATGTCCCAAGGTTCTTGCTAAGAAGAAAACTGGAAATAAAAATGAGTCTCCAAAATCTAGGAATGACTTAGATCTTCGTATTTTGATATCAATATCCAACTTTCATCATAACCCCATCCAAAGATTTAGACAGTATTTAGTTATTTAGATAAACTAAGGGATCCAACCCGTGTTTCCTGTGTTACAAAACATATGTGAAAACCATTTTTTTTAAACCTCTAACAGGTTTTAACATTTATATATTTCATTAGATTGCCCTCTAACAACATCAAAAGTATTCTTATCTGAAAAAATATCAATAGAGTATTCAAATAAAGAATATAAATTTAATCAAAGCTACGATTTCGTATTAGGCGTATGCCAGGAGTTAATAGCCTAAGAAATCGTCGAAGATTTCACTGCTTACAGCAGCATCTTTCAGTGGTTTAATCGGGTTGTCCGATTACATGTGTATTAAATTTGAGTTTTATTTATATTGTTTTATTTATTTATTGATGAACTCTTAATTTATTTATGGAAACAAATGTTATTGTTATTATTGAAGTAGTTATAGATTTGTTAAAAAAATTATGTTGGAAAATTATTTAAAAAACCTTAAAAAATCTCTAAATTGAGATACAGTTTACAAACAAATTACATATGAAAAAAAGTTTTTTTTTCTTTTTGACGGTAAAAAAATTGAAGTTGTGCGATGTTTAAAAGTTAAACAAAGGCACTAAAAGCAAAATTTATTGGTCAGGTGTTGCCATCGTCAAAATGACGTCATTGTTGTTCACGGACACGTTTTCTCTTTAGAAGATATGTATAAATGTTTCACTATTTGTGATTATAAAGAATGCCTATTGGAAAATTGGTTGCCAGAAGAATATCAGAATTACACACAAACAAGAAAATTGGGTGCAAATAGCTTTATTTTGTGACTTTTACATCTAGAAATATAACTTGCATTCTTTTTCATTCCATACATGGTATAACAGCAAATATACTACAGCAACACATGATATTTGTATTGAAAATTTAAAAGTTAAAAAAAAGTAATCAATCGCATAAAACAACAACCGTTTGACAGATATAGACATAATCATACACTGTTAAAAATTTTCTGCTGGTTTGAACCAACTTTTGGTGCTGCAGTAGCTGCAGTCATAAGATTGTTGCAGCTCTCTCCAGCAATTGCAGCTATGGTTCAACAGGAGTTTCAAATGTTTGAACGAGATTTCACCATCTTACGGTTGGAACTATTGCAGCACCGATAGTTTGTTTAAACCAGCACAAACCTAGCAAAAGTGTAAACAAGAAAATTGGGTGCAAATAGGTTTATATTGTGGTTTTCACATCTAGAAATTTAACTTGCATTTTTTTTTAATTCTATGCATGGTATAACAGCAAATATACTACAGAGTATCAAAGAAACATCGAAAGAGCAACATATGATATTTGTGTTGAAAATTTAAAAGTTCAAAAAAAGTAATCAATCACACAAAACAACAAACATGGGAGAGATCAGGACATAATCATACACCGTTAAAAATTTTCTACTGGTTTGAATCAACATTTGGTGCTGCAGTATCTGCAATCATAAGATGGTTGTAGCTCTCTCCAGCATTTGAAGCTACTATGGTTTAACATGGTTTCAAATGCAACTGCTGGAACGAGATTTCACCATCTTACGATTGGTACTACTGCAGCACTAATAGTTTGTTTAAACCAGCACACAATTTTTAACAGTGTAAACAAGAAAATTCGGTGAAAATAGCTTTGTTCTGGGAATTTTATAACGACACGCATAGCTTGCATTCTTGTGTTTATGCTGTATAATTTATTAGAAAATTTACTTTATTAATTTAAAATCAAAATTGCAAGCAAAAACTTATAGTATTTGTATTCGAAAAACGTTTAATATGTAGACAAATGTACAACAGAAATATACAAAATTATAAAAGAAGAAATTAGAGTAGAGATAACTTTATTTCGCAATTTTTCAGCGATAAATATAACGTGAATTTTTGGTGTTGTTCTTGTTGTTTTGCATACTGTACATCATGTTGCAATACGACGAAAATAATTGTATACCATGAAAAATAAGTAATATAAACTAAGGTATCATAAACTACTTGAAGAATTTTAGAGACAATTGCACCTTTAATAAAAAATCAAACTTTGGTAAACCTTCAAAAAATATTAAAAAAATAATAAAATCGATCTTGCCAACTGAAAAATATTGCGTTATTAGAACTGGTTAAGTTGGTCCGAGGCGCAAAAATATTGATACTTAAAATACGCTTTTAAGTCGCATACATATAGAAATTGTAATAAAATTAAAAAAATTCAAGACAAACACCTAATTTTAATATCATATTTGGATTATTCGGTAAATATTACCTTTGGGAATTAGACTGAAATTCATTTTGTCACGTAGTATGCATGAAGGAAATTCAACATTGCTCCATGAATATTAAATTAATGAGATAATAGAAGTACCAGGGAGATAAAATTAACTTGAAAAAAGAAAATATTTTACCTTAAAATTTTCCAAAATATAAAATATCCCAGGATTTTATTTTTTGAAATTGTGGTGAAAGAGCTGTTCATAAAAATAAGTTTTCCTTAAACTATAGAAAATCTAAAACGTATTTAAAGAAGTATGAGTGAAATTAACCTGCGGCTTATAGTTTTATATGCACAGTTGGCCAAAACTAAAAACAAAACATTCCATACATAATCAACGAACTATCTCAGAAAAAACGGAAATAGCCATTCTACTGAAAATTATACCTTTTTTTAATGTATGTTATAAAAATAATCCCAAGGGATCGTCTTCATTTTAAAATTGTACCAAATTCTGAAATTTACAAAACTAGTACTCAATTCTGATATCATGTGGTTTTTTGGTACATTTTACATTCGGATATCAAAAAGAAGTCAATCGGTCAAATAGTTTATAGGTATTGTGAAGATTTAAAGTTTGGACCTGCTAACATGAAATTCCTTCCATGAAATTTTCGTCATAAGTGGTACCATTGGAAAGTCTTTCCATGAATATTAACTAGCGATTAATTAATTAAACACTATTCTAGCTTAAATAAAGATTAGTCTAGCATGATTTATCGCAAAACGTATCCCTAACTTAGGATGGTGTCATCCATCTTTATTTATGAAGTTGCGGTTGAAATTAGCACAAATCTCGGGAACGGTCATTTCGAGCAGATAATCTCTGTATTTTTATTAAACCTCTTGTAAAGACCTTTGCAACGATAAAACACTTGACGAAATGCAGAACTAACACTTGAAGATATTCCTCAGTAAGTAGGAGGGTCTGGGGAGTACCCAATCTCTGAAGTTTATGTTTAATATACCCCCACTGTAATTTAAGAAGGTCAAAAAGAAGTTTTTTAAAAAGGAAGGAAATGCCACAAATCAATGTCAAGCCCCACAACGTAATGTCTTCTAAAGATATTTCTCTCACAATTTATAGGGTTTGTACAGTATAAGCTTTATAGCAGTAGTTCATATATATGCATGTAGAAATGCCAAGCTCCCACAAATCTTCCGTAATATGTAAATAAATTTGACGAAGCTTAACAGCGTTTCAAACCAGAATATTTATTTGATGAATCTTTATTTATTTATTTTCAAATCTCTACGTGGAATATATTTAACTTAATTTCTTAATTTCTGGTGCGAAACGTATTAAACCTGGGTCAAATTAACCCACATATTACGGAAGATTAGCGAGAGCTTGATACCTCTGTGCATGTATCATATTTGTACAGCAGTAATAACAATTATTAACTTGCTTTTTGATGTGTTAGAAATATGTGAAGTGACACATTATATATACTGTTTAATTATTTGTTTGGTGAAACCCTCAGTTATTGACATCTAATCAGTAATTGACACTTGAGCAAAAATATAACTCAAATATGCATTTTGTTGTAAAATTCTGTAAAGTAATGTCATCTAGTGGTAAACGAGACACTAATTGTTTTTTCTGGAGTCAATTTATTCACCACAAGAACATATTCAGTGAGGAAAAATCTTTTAAGAATACAAAAAGTTCCATTTTGAAGCAACCATCATTTTTCTAAAATTGAGGAATTGGTTTTCTAATCTATTTGTAATCCAACCATCCTAAACTATTTTTCTTAAAGTTATATTAGTAGACCTTAGTTTAAAGATGCATATTATACATTAGGGCCATGATTTAGGGTTTATAGTGTGCTAGTTACTGGTTCCTAGAATTTCATTTCACCAGTCTCTGACAGTGGTGCTAGTTATTGGTTATATTACAGAAAGTTGAAATCTATTATTTGAACTGTTTAAAAATGCATAATAATAAATTAAATTTATCTTAATCACAGTTAAAATTTATTTTACCAGTGTCTGACACCAGATGTCAATTACTGGTTCATAAATGTCAGTTATTGGATATCTGCATTATTAATAATGCAATACTAAATATTACTGCTATATACTCTTACTATATACTCTGCATTACTAATCATGCAGCACAGCTTACTAAATCCCACGTTTCACAATAAATATTAATGTCTTTTGTTTTTATAATAAAGAACAAAGCTATTTAAAGTCATTTTAATCTTTTAAAATAAAGTGTCAGTCACAGGTTCACTTTGTGTCAGTTATTGGTGTTTAAAAATACGGATTATGTCGGTTAGTGGAGTTTTTGATCATATTTGTGAAAAAAATTAATTTTTAATGATAAAATGTATAATTTTTCAAAATTTTACCAACAATATTTTTTTAATATATCTCTACAATCCTCTGAAAAACAAAGGTAAGTATAAAATAGATTTAAATTTTTGTAATAATGATTTGAAAAAGAAAGAATCCTTAACGTGTCAGTTACTGGTGGTTTTAACCCTACAAAGATAAAATGTAGTGATCATACGGAGTTAAATCAAAATTTAATTTTACAGTTTCATACAGTTGCAAATACAGTGATCATTACATGGATCGTAGGTAATAACATTTTAGTTCTATTATTTCTAAAAAGTAATTTTCGACTTACATAATCGCAGAAATTCTTGGATTAAAAAGTCTAATATTACTATTCGGAAATATATATATTTATATGCCAATATAATATCTATATTATATTGACAATAAAAATTAATTAATCCACGAGTCATAAAACTAATGTCAGTGTGCTATGTTTGCAGCAGTAATAAAAATTATTAGATTATATTTCTTGTGCAATTGAAATTTATGCTGTTACACGCTATCAATTGTGATGTACTTTTGAGGTGAAATTTTAAATTCGCATATTAGAAACTTCTAGAAATATTTTCGGTTTAAATAAAATTATATGTTACAATTCATATTTTTTTCAAAATAAGTATAATTTCGAAATTAATTTTCTAAAAATATATTAATTATAATCTATGAATATTTTAACAGAAATCGATTTCTAGAATTTTCAAACATGCGCGTCCAAAATTACAGCTCATTTCTTCTAAGAATGTTTTGAGTTATGCTTAAAAACTGTCTGTACTGCAATGTGTTTTGCAATGATTAAAAATGAATTTAACATTAGAAGTTCAAAACTTTGAACATGCATAATTCCTAAACTACTAGACCGAATGATTTCCTGTTTGGTATAGTAAGGTAAAATGTATCTTCAAATATGATGTCAAGGTGTTAATATCGAAAATTTTAAATTACAATACTACAATTTCTATATTTAGATGATCTCCTAGGCACACTTAATATTATAACTTTAGATAGTAGTCGCTGTTACTAAACGATTAGTATTAGTCACAATTCTATACAATTATTTGCAGCAGAGTTAGTAGGGTATGATAATTTTTTCCAGGAATATACAAAGAACAAAAGTAATGACAGTACAGAGTCAATGCAAACGTTATATTTGTAGTCCATAGTGGTGTAATGCAATCATTCGGCATCTTTAATAACAACTATAAGTTTACATTTTAGGTGCATTATACATAATTGTAGTTACGAATCATAATAAACTATTTGTACAAAAACAATAATCATTGATTGTAATAATAGTTCATACTGGTGCAAATACTATCATTGTTATATCTAATAATAATAATTTTCTTACATTTCAGGTGTATTGAAGACAAAAAGAGATGAATATACAATATCAATGCTAACTTCAAAGTAGTTGTTCGTACTGATGAAAATATTATTATTGTGTAGTAGTAATAACAATTGTTACCTTACATTTCAGTGTATTAGAAATTTATGCTGTGACATTGTATCAATACAGGTGAATTTCTACAAAGAAAAAATTTAGTGATCTTACCATACGAGGCATTTTGTTAATATAGGAGAGAGTCGTACAGATCGAGACATATTTTTGATAAAACAAACGTTAAATAAGGGCTGAATATATTCCACTGAAAAGATTTTTGCCATTGTATATATAAAAGTTTTTATTGCGAGGATCTTGTTTACTAATACACAGGATTCGAGACAAAAAAAATTCATTTTAGAATAACATTAGAATCCGTCTCTTTTTAGAATCCGTCTTGAAACTACAGCTAGTTTGCACAGAAATGTGCTGGTGTTTTATGTGCTTCACCGGCAGATTCAGCAATTTGGTACATGACGTGTATGTGTCTGAATGTCGGAGTACCATACATTGGGAACAATTGTAGACGTTTTAAAGCGTTCAAAAGCTGATAAATCGAGGGACTAGAGTTTGTAGCTACTATGCGGTGGTAAGATAAGAAATGTGCATCCTATCTATGGACACCTACTATTTAAAGACATAAAAGTAAATTAATATAAAGTACAATGCAGATTATTCATAATAAAAAATATATATATTTGTAATAGTGCACATTTATACATTGTTTTATTTTTTACCAGCATCTCATGTGTCACTGTGTATCAATTCGTTGAAACAAAATGGACATGCACTTTTTTTATTGCTTTTGTTAGAAATACGTTTTTGGTATTAATTTGAGAAATAGTGCAACATACGTATAATATTTAAGGGAATTAAAACTCTTAACATGTCTACGAATGAAAAAAAATGACCATTTTTTTGTCATTTTATATCTTAATACTTTACAAAAACACAAATCTTAAAGGCAGGAATCATGTATCTTCTTTCATTTCATATTTTTTTCGGATCATAATGGAGGCAATTAGTTTTTATTAGGGTGTTTAAACATTTTTACATATTTAGAGCAGGAAATTGTATTTACAGGTTACGCCCATTAGTACAAAAACCTTCTACATGTAAAACAAAGTTTTTGGTATCTAATTATACTAGAGTGTGCCTTGTATTTACCCTGAACCTAAATTTTATTTATTTATAGCGTTTGTATGTTTTAAAAACAGAACTGTACCTTCCTTATATACAATTACAAAATTTTAGAAATGTAACGCCGAGAAATAAATATTTTTTATCATCAACGAAAAAGATGAAAATTTAGGGTCACGTCATAGAACCTTACCACACACAATATACAGTGGAACTCCAGCTTTAGTTTTGTCCGGGATCTGTTGAAAATGTCATGAAAAAATATGGAAAAGTTTTTTAACTACCTTACGGGCAATGACAAATTCAGATTAAATAAAAAACGACTTTAAAGTTTTCACTTTGAAAATACCTATGAGTATGTAAAATATTTTGCATGCGGTTTGCTGTAATGCGTTCAGAAATGATTGCTCTTTAATATATATATATATTAAAATAAATTGTTTGATAGTTTAAGAGATTTCTTAAACTGAAATATCACTTATAATTAGAGTGCAGATGTATGATTTGTAACACAGTTATATGTGTAAGTTTCAAGTTCAAAAAATATTTTCCATTCTTAACGTTCAAACGAAACAACAACCACTCTGAAAATATGTTGGGTGTACTCCAAACAAAGCCGAATATACATTTAAGGTACTTACGTATTATTCAAGTCAGGAAGATAGTTATCCAAAAACGTTTGTTAATCCCCAATCATGTTTAGCGTTGTCAATCGCCAATCGCGTTCAAAACAGTAATTTAATATCATTTATGAAGTACATAACATCGTAAAATAAGGGTATATGATATAAAAGCAAAAATAAATAATAAAAAACAATATATTAGTATACATTTATTAAATACATAACATCAGATTGACGACTTTTAGTTTTAAACGATATTTACGATTGTAGTTTTATTTTTGGTTGTATGTTATACTCGCCGGAATGCATATTACATAGACATACAACATAACCACATATTACATCTATGAATATAAAATACATACATATCTATATATTATATTATATTATACAGTTATATATAAATGCTTCCGCAGTTACCTTTAATATTTATATTACATAATATTACATAAAAAGTTGCAATGTAGAAAGAATAGAAAAGGGTTACTGTAATTAGTATTATAGGCGTCATTTTTGCCGCGGTGTATTTACCTGGCCCGGGTAATACGTACGTACCATATTTAGCGGTAGAAACATAATTTTTGTTTTAAAAGCTTTTCTATTTTATTGTGTATGCTATTTCAGTGTGTACTACTCTCTCCGACATTTACTATCATTTGATATTTTTTTTTTATAATTTTTGTGATAGCAGTTTTAAACAAAAATTGTTTACAAGTAGAAATTACTTATCAATTTAGGAAAAAATAAGGAGAAATGATTCCCGCGAACTGTATTGTTATCTTCTACGAATAATAAAATACAATTAACATTGATGTAAATAAAAATATTTTTCATAAATAAAACAGTGCTAGTACTAAAAGGGAATAAATCATCATGGTTTAAACGGATTAAATGTTTTCATACAAATATTTTTATGTAGTTTATTTCAATTGAATAATAAATACGTAAATGCGATTTGAATAAATTAATATTCTTTTCTGCTATTCATTTTCTTTTTTTCACAAAATGCAGTAACACTGAATACTTACTTGCATGTAAATTAGAAATGTCCCAGTCATATTCATGAAAATCACTGACGTCAGAGAAACTCCGTATTTCTGAGTATGTGTAACTTCGGACGCGCTTCTTTCTTCTGTGTAATACTTGCGTTGATGGCTTACTGCACTGCAAAAATCTGAACAAAAACAAAAATACAGCGGAAATATCTACCTATCTACGATTTATGAAACCTTCCTGTTATCTTCAGAAACCATATCGATAGAATCAAGTCATAAACAAGCAAAAATTATGAGTTATTGAGATTTACAGAAGTGTTTTGGAAATAAAACAAGAACGAAAAATCATGCGTCAAGCATAGATTATGTAACACTTTCCAACGCTTCCAAAATAATTTTACGAATCATACTCTTTAATAAGCTAAAAGATAACATCTAAGTAATCCGAATACTTTTATTCAGCCCTGTATAGGATCTATAGATTTGTATATATACTACATAGGATGCTAAATTTTAGTTCAGTTAGGAAACACGGAGCACAGTTTAAAATTCTCCGTCTGGAGTTAAATAATACGGAAATGTGTTCCCGAACTTTTGTGCTTCCCTGTATAAAATCCTTTTGTGTGTCCCTGTAAATGAACGATGACTGCTATACACACACTATTCTGTAGTAAGTCTCTTGTAATGAACCTTATATAAATTTCAATGCGTTTAAAATAGGGAAACATTATTTAAATAAACCGCAGACGATTTTTCTCCATAGACGTCATGTAACGGAATTCTTTTGACTGTCCCTGTAAAGTAAGTATAAGTGCTATGCACACCGTATTCCATATTAAGCTTCTTCTAATGCAACTTAGTGATATATATAAATTTCAATGCGTTTAAAATAGTGAAACATTATTTAAATAAACCGCAAATGATTTTTCCCCATAGACCGCAATGTAACGGAATTCTTTTGAGTGTCTCTGTAAAAAAAACTATAAGTGCTACACACTTCCGTTGAAATAGGGAACATGCTATAGATAACGATTATAACATATAAAAATTGCAGGGCAATCCGAGAATATTTACGGGAGTTAGAGCACGGACAGATGGCCAGACGGCAGACGGCCAGACAAACCGAAGTCATAAACACTTTTCAACTAGGTTGGAAAGTGTTAAAAAGGTCAATTTATTTACAGTTAATTAAGGATCCCTCCCTTATTTTTACTTAAATTTCAAAAATCTATTGGTTCCTGCAGTTCCTCTTCTATGGTTTTATATAGATTTCTGGAGATAATGCAAATTTTTGTAGTACTGGGGTAAAATAGCAAGTTACACTGGATTTTCATAAATATTTCTTCATTTGAAACATTTTAGAATTTTTCACAGTATGACAGTGTTTTCTCATAATGGTTTCTGTACGGAAGATAATATGCTATATTTGGTTGGTGAAAGCAGTTCTCTTAAAAATTTAAATTTTTATTAAGAGTAAAGTAGATATATATATATAATTCAGATGATATTATGGTATTTCATATGTAAGGCGGAATTAGTAGCACAACACTCATGAAAATTTCGATGTCTTGAAAAAAGTTTGTGTCAAGTAAAATCTGTTTACGTAAACGATTTTTTAATCTTGCTATAATTGTCATATAATATCTTCAGCGAATCGCATTAAAGTGGTAATAAGAATCATCTTTTAGCCCTAAATGTATACTACATGCTTAAAAAAAAATAGGACTTAATTGATCACAATAAGTGTAATAGTATGAATTGGTTATTTTCCACTCAAGCCGAATGTATCGAGCTGAAGCTAAAATTAAATTAGTATTGACAATATTTGAGGACATTTATTCCACTTTCGGTCACGCCAATACTTTAACCACTGTCGATTATGGTGGCCAAAAAAGTCTTAGGTGTCCAAAAGGATATAATATTACGTAGTATGTTCTAATAGAAATTATTTAGCGACTTTTATGCTTCATAATTACACCTTATAAAAGAACTTGTCAACACTGGAGACTTTTCTTGGATATCATGAAATACCGCATGTCACCTTGATAACCGTCTAATTATTTCAGGAAATGGATTACACAAGTTTTTTCATGTATGTCACATCGAGTTGACAACACACGCTCATGAGATGATTACGTATGGTCAGTAATTGTGGGAATGCTGTTGTCACCATTTTATTCGTTGTTCTTATTAGCCCTACGGATTTTCTATGGCTTAAAAATCAAGTGATTTAGGTCAGTCGGGATGAGATAGTCTATCTGTTTGTTTATCAAACCGGTAATTACGGAAGCACACATGTTAGCACGTCAGTTGTTATCTTGGAAAATGGGTGTGTACAAGCAAATGTTGGATGAAAGCTAGTACGTAATCACCAAGAATGATAAGTGAACATCTTGGATCATACCAACATCATAACCACTAAAACAGTGGATGAAGTCATAGAGCACAAAACACGACTTCAACGTAAAAGATTGATCTCCGGTATGAACAGCACCTTCCACAGACTGCCGATTGACTGCTTCATATGACAATCTGTTCTCTGGAGATCTTCAGTCATTTGAAAAAAGGGAAAATTGAAATTTCTCAAACAACACCACACACCAGTCAGCGACTGTCCATGTTCGATGTTTGCTGATCAATTTCAAATGTGAATCATTATGTGCCACTATGAGCAATATCCATTTTTTAAGGTATCCGGATCAAAATGTTCATTATACGTACTTCACCTTCGTAATGTTTGCGCAGAAAATGTTGCTTGGAATGGAGTTTTATTCACTGATTGCAGCGATTAATGTTGATACTGATAGGGATTTTCATTCAAAAGGCGATGCACTCATCCCTTCCCCGTCTGTGTTAGAATATTTTTAACGACCCCAATTCTGACACAATGTTTTACCACCATTCTTTGAAGTGGATACACAATTCCTTGTGAGTACGTTTTACAATCTGCTTAGATACAGCAACAGATCGCCCTTTTACGCACTATGTGGTCGCGGACACTCTCAAACATAATAGCCCTATTTTTGCGCTCTGTCACGACCCTGTATTTATAGATTATCAAGCCCCTTTAACTTCATAGAAACTAAATCACTCCAAGCTGCTGCTGTAATCTTAGAACAGAAGTCTAGGCTCACATCAAAACCTGATTCCTCTGCAACGCTATCTGTACCAGTTAAACGAAATCCCTGTGCTTTCAAACAAGGGCAATTAATTTTTCTTCGGTGTGCATATGTTCATGTGCAGCGACAAAAAAATTTAGACAAAAGTGTTTTTTGCATTTTGTAAGGACTAAAGAGAGCGGTTACAGAGTTAGTTATATTTTTTTAATTTGGTAAATATAATCTTTGAAGTTTATTCTTTAATATAGTATCAAATATATTTCCTAGAAAATAATAGTATGTTTAATATGTTTGAAAACATAAAAAAAAGATAACAAAATAGTATTTTAAAAATTAAATTACGAAAGAGTATTTCATAACGTTTAAATTGGATGCATATTGCATTTGGTATTTCGATTTTCTGATAAAAATATTTATATTTTACTGAATTTTTGAAGGCAGAACCTTTTTTTTTTCAATTTATCTGGAAAGGTACTTGCAAAACAGTTCCAATGTCATATATAATCACATATATGTAATATGTCATAATATCTTCATAAATTGTCTGTCATTAATAAAATAATATTAATGCAACTTTTTGTATAAAATTTCTGCTATGAGCACGAGTAATGAACAAAGATGTCCTACAAAGAGAACAATAAAAGCTCCAGTGAGATCTTTGAGCTTTAGAGGTAAGACAGCTGAATTGTCATCAACAATTCCTAACTCTTTAGGAAGGCGCAACTGCGCAACGAAATCTTGTTCTCTTAGAATTTTTTCATACAGACCGGCAGCAACAATCCGATGAACAACGGTTTCCAGATTTTTTGGGCAACAGAAATTTTTTGAATAAGGTATTCCGATGAAGGATATTTGAAAACTATCATCAGATACGTAGTAGTATCTTTGGTACATTGTTATCTCGATTCTTTCTGCAAGAAATGTTTTTTTATATGGATAATTATGAAATGCTGGCATACCGTATAGCCCTTCTGAGCTACTTTTATTTACACAGTCAACAATTGTCTTGAAGCTATCATCTGCAGACCAGTCGTCATCCCATGAAAAACACTTGATTGAATTTTGTTTTGCAGCTTTGGACAAATCTGATACATCTCGAATACCAACCATCGTAGGAGCAGTCATAATAGACAATATGAGCGCTCTGCAGCTCGCAGTAAGGATAGCGACTCCTATAAACCAATGAAGCAGCAACAGTGCAGTATTGCTTTGTCTTACCTCAAAAGAAAATGGTTTTTCTAATAGACATCCAATACTCTCCAACAAAATGGTTGAAAACCTTTCTCTCTTCTTCAAAAGAAAATACAAGAAAAATGATATGAGAATGAGACACAGTCCTATGCTTAACCATACTTCCAAAGTAAAAACATCAAATATAGCAGTGCTCTTTGGACGTGGTTCCAGTTTATTTGTCATAAAAGTAGTATCTGTCACAAGAAGTGGATATGTAAATGGAAATGCTTCCAGACTTTTTTCATTCATGGTAAATCCGCTGACTGACAAATCAGCTTCTCCTCTTTCCATCATTCCTTTAAGTCCAGTCGATTTTCCATCAGGCTTCAATGAACCAAGTATGTTGTCTTCTGGAATAACAATATTGAAGGTGACTCCAAGTCCAATGGCGAGTAGTCGGATTATTGGAGCTTGAAAAATGTGCATCGGAGTCCCATTCAGAATCAATGTATTCTGTTGGCTTGTGTCATTTTCATAAAGTCTTAACGTAGCTATTTTCAATAATGTCGATGGCAGGATTTCAGTCATTTTCTTCCTAAATTGTAAATTTGGAATTTATTTTATATTTATCTAAATTGCAGGTATGCTAAAATAAATATTTTATACTGTAATTTAAAAAATATATTTATGTCCTGATTCTCCCATTGTTTCAGTACACTGAAAAAAATTAAGTACTCAAAAATGAGAAAATCGATGCGCTCACATCGAATTGATTATGTTTGATTCAAAAATGATCCTATAATTTCTCAATTTTGAAACATCACATGTTATTAAACCCGTACTTTGTTAAACCGATAATTGTGTACTTTGTAATGATTTATTTCATTTATTGCGGCGTAAAAGATATTCATTAATAGGAAAAAAATTCAATATACTTTGAAAATCAGATAATAATATTACATTTTTATTCCTAGGAAGGATAAAAAATTGCGTCTCTTTTATAGTAAGTTATGCTTATAATGCGTCAGATTACATTGCGTTTCTGTTACGAGTGCTTCGTATATACATGCGCGGTCGGTCTGGTCTGTGTACTGAATGAGATGGATTCCTTCGTGAAATGAAAATTGTAAGAATGGGATTTTCAATGTTTTCATATTTGAACACACCCATAGAATCAAAAACGAGTACATGTGCTTCTGAATTTTGAGTACATTTGGATCGGAGCTATTTTGAGTATGTGATGTGATTAAAATTGAGTACTTTTTAGTCAATTTTGAGAACCCATTTTTTTTCAGTGTATATACTTTAATCTATACTTATAAAGGAGTAGCTTGATTTTCTCATAATCAACGCCGAGCCTCAACCGTTTATCCTAGAACAATGAATTTTGGAAGACATGTTCTTTACACAATGTAGGCGCGTGCTAAGAAAGGATTTTTGAAAATTCACAGTATAAAGAGGTCAAATGGGGGTCGAAAGTTATAGATAACTTTGTCTTTTCGACATATCTCAGCAGGAGTTTTAAGTAGGAGCGTGAAATTTGGGATAACAATTCTACTAAAGAATATTTAAACATGTATTTCAGGCGATTTTAGAAATTCAATCATTAAGTAGGTTAAATGGGGGTTCAAAAATTTTCGGTGATTTCACATTTTCTCCATATTTCATCAGCAGTTTTAGGTAAGAGCGTGAATTTCAATATGACAAATCTACTAAAAAATAATTAAACACGTATTTTATTACAATAATTATAAACGATTTTAGATATTCAACCAGTAAGGGGGTTAAATGGGGGTCAGAAGTTTTAGGTCATTTTGCCTTTTCGCCATATCTCAACAACAGTTTTAGTTAAAAGCGCGAAATTCAGGATGACAAACGTACTAAAAGTTAGTTAAACACATATTTCAGCGATTTTAAAAAATCCACTGCTAAGGGTTTAAATGGGGGGTCGAAAGTTTTAGGTCATTTTGCCTGTTCGCCATATCTCAGCAGAATTTTTAGTTAGGAGCCCGGAATTCAGGATAACAAATCTACAAAAAATGTAGACAAACATGTATTTCAGCAATTTTAGAAATTCAGCAACTAAGGTGGGTTAAATAGGAGGTCAAATATTTTAGGTCATTTTACCATATCTCAGTAGAAATTATAGGCAGAATCATGGGTAAGTAAAATGTAAAAATATTAGTTATTGTTAAGTCTCTGTTAGATTTCCTCCATGTGAATAGAGTTCGCTTTTTAAAGAGTAAGAGATATATATTACAAAGTGGGGGAAAAGAGTGCATCCTCAGTTTAGAGATGCTTTGGTGGGACGTGATCAATAAAAGGTTGAGAATTACTGCTCTAAGCAATTATTTCCCCTTTTTCACAAAAATTGAATTTAAAGAAAAATTTTAGGTGCTATACTAATTATTTCTAAATTTTGAAAATATGCACATCATATAAAATTTTTTGGTATGCATTAAATGTATTATCCATTACCTAAAAATATTTGTTATTTCTTTTTAATTTTGTTTGGTTGAATAAAACATCTGCTTCTAGAAAATCATTTCTAGCAAACGGTTGCTAAACAAGTGGGTAAGTGTGATCGAAGATCGCACAAAGGGTTTCGTATAATATTCCTTTCAAAACACTATACACTGTAAAAAATGACCGATGTTTCTTATTTTATGAAAATATGCTATAACCACGAACGAAAATATAATATAATCTTCTGAGTTAGCCGAAATTTCAAATAGCATGTTACATTGTCTTTTTAATCCCCAGAAACGAATACATCTTCAAAATTTAAAGGATAATTCATAAAAACAAATTATTTTTAGCTGCCCGAATTTTTCAGAAAAGTTTCCGAAAGGTTTTTATAGTGTATTAATTAGTGTCCTCAGTCTGGAATACCTGTTTTTCGAATGTTATCTATTCTCAAGTACACGTTTTCCGCCGCATAAGTTAATTTATACATGAAAGAGTAAATAAATAATCTTAATTTTAATGTTATTGTTAACGCTGTTAATTTTGCATGTTTGTCTGTTAAAAAAAATTTTTTTGAGCATGAAAATGTTTATTTCCGAATAGATAGCATTCGAAAAACAGGTATTCCAGGCTAAGGACACTAATTAATACACTATAAAAACCCTTCGGAAACGTTTCTGAAAAATTCGGGCAGCTAAAATTAATTTGTTTTTATAAATTATTTTTTAAATTTTGAAGATGTATTCGTTTCTGGGGATTCAAAAGACAATGTAACATGCTATTTGAAATTTCGGATAACTCAGAAGATTATATTATATTTTCGTTCGTGGTTATAGCATATTTTCATAAAATAAGAAATATCGGTCATTTTTTACAGTGTATACTTTCTTTACTAAATCCAAATAAATTTCATTTTCCAAGGGAAAAAAAAGTCATGTTTTTTATAAAGTAAAAATTTACCAGTCTATTTTTTCCGTTTTTTCGAATTTCTGAACCGGCCCGCTATTATACGCTGTCATAATAATATCTGTCATGTGGACTAAATGCGATAATAAAAAAAAATCATTTTCAAAGTTAAACATGTTGTATAGAGATCTTTAAAATGTTAGACGTCAGATTAATTTTCTTTTTAATTCTCTAATGACGTCATATTAAGCTGCTTTCTGTATTTACACATACCCATACTCCTTGTATTATCCCCGAGCCGTCAGAGATTTTTATTCTCGTTTTGTTTCGAATATCTGAACCGCCCCGAAAGCGGGTCGCTTTCGGGGTCATCACTGTCATAATAATATCTGTCATTTTATCTGTTTCTCTGGTACGCGGAGAGGAAGGACGTTATTGTGTTGTGCTCCTACAAATGTCTGGCTAAAGCCCCTCCAAAGGTCAGCGGGCCGGGCGCCCTTGATGGAAATGGATACATGAATGTCTCAGCTACAAAAATAGGTAAACAGCATGTTTCTACGTTAATTATTAATTGTTTTATGTACATATTACTTAATTTGCTCTAGCCTAGCCTGCTGTTTGTCAACCAGTGACTGCTTCCATCTTAATTTTTTTTGTCTTATTGTGTTTTAATTGTAATTTGCTTAAACAATGTAATAAAAAGTTACCTCTTAATATTAGCAAGCTCATAGAAAAAGCCTTGTTGCGATAACTTAAAAATTTTAATTGTTATTAAGCTTTTTATTAGACTTCTGTTGCTAACCAAGCCACATAGTTCAGCATGTCTTGTTCTAAATTTTGGCCTCTGAGAGTATGTATTAGGATATATATTCTTGGAGGACACGGGGTTCATTTCTGGGGGGCTGGCTGTTTGGCATCACGGGCATTGTTACAGTGTGGCTTGGTTATGGGACCTCGCTCTCATTTGCTTTTGGGGAGCAAGGGTGACAGCTGTTTGCTGGCAGGGGTGTGGCCTCTTCAGACGCTCGGCCCCCCCTAATTAACTTTCTTTCTGCTATTTTGCTAACGAGGGGAGTTAGAATTCTTTGAATATTTCTGTTTCTTTCTTTTTTTTTTTTTTTTTTTTTTTCAATTTTTAGTTTTTATCATGTAGGTTGTGCTTAAATTTGACGTTTTTTTCCTGCGCCTTAATATGCTTTTTAACATTTATTTAAATGAGATAGAATATCTTTCAACTGTACCATTTATAAAAAGTAAAGGGAATAGGGAGGGTAGGTTAAGGAAAGAAATGGTTACATACTTTAACTTTTTCAGCTCTTTTTTTTTCTCTAGTACTTTACATCAGAAAACTTATTCATCCTATGATCCAAACTTTTTTCCAACTTTAATAATTTTAATTGTAATACTTAGCAGTTTTCAACGCAATAACGGTTTTTTTTTAATTCCTTTTATTATCTTTTTTTAAACCTTGTTCTTTTTATGTTTTTTTTTCTTTACTGTTTTATTTTTAATTTAACATTTTCTTTAACATCCCGGGTAGTGCGGAGTTATCGGCTGATATTTTGTTAGTCGCTGAATGTCGTACGTGTATTATAGCTATAGTTATAAAGTAAATTTCAAATTATTGCGGTTGTTAAAACTTTCTTTTTAGTTTTGTGCAAGGGGGGGGGGGGACACATTTTTATTAACACAGCAAGCTCTAATATGTCTTATTTCCTTTAAATTCCTAAGTTTTAAATTTCTTACCTATTTTAATTATTTTTTCTTACAAAATTTCCAACTTACTCAGTAATAAAAGTGTTATTTTAAATAAATCTTTTCAAAGTACGTAAAATTAATATTTAAAATAAATAAATATGTCGTTTGTTTTTGAATATTACTAGATAATTTAATGATAGTTTTGTCTTTGTCACACATCTTTTACTCCAGTAACAGAGAAATCTACTCACACTAGCTTTTGTTAATAGCTTTTTATAACATGTCTTTAAAAAACATCTAATATCTAATGTATTATTAATACATTAAAAAAAAAAAAAAAAAAAAAAAAAAAAAAAAAAAAAAACTTATGTTTTTTTTTAATACACTTATACATAATTTTATTCATTATATTATAAATGTATGGACATGAAAAGACGCCCTTTTTTTTTTAAAGAGAATCTCACTTTATCACTATGCCATCCAGTATACATTTGCAAACGTTTTTTCGAACAGCTAACAATTTTATTTTTCATTTTCAATTTAATTATACTTCTATCTCTCGTAATTCTTAATTTCTAACTTTCCTTAGCCCCACCTCTTTCCACGATCATCAACTGGACTTGAAGCGCCATCTATCGCCTTCCCCAAGCCCTGTTCTTTCCCTATGGCTATTCTAGCCCATATCCTAAAATCAGCTAGACACTTTTTAAACGTTTGGCGCCATCTCTCGTAGGTTACTCGCATTACTTTAAATCCTTTTTCGAGATCATCGACATGACTCGCATTTCTTTTACACTCTTTCTACTTACTATTTTCTATTAACATTATAAACTTTCTCCAGTACATTTTACTATATTTTAACGCATTTTTTGTATATTATTGTATTTTAAACTCAGGATGTTTTTCAGGATTGTTAGTAATTATTTCGCTCAATATCAAATGTTAATTTTCAGCAATGGCAGAAATTTTCTTTCACTTAATCTCAAAAGGTGATGTTCAGTGATGTTGGTATTTATTGGCCAACATTCACAGCTGTCAACTTTCTTTTCACAAATTCACATTTTTTTAATTTATTTATTTATTTATTTATTTATTTATTTATTTTTTTGGGGGGGGGGGGGGATGTTCTTGTTGTTGGCCATTTACTTTGTGCTGCTTAAATACTTACAGGATTTTTTTTTTTTTTTCATTTGCCATTTGCCGCTGCCACCGTCGGACTCATAAGGTGCCGGTGCGAGGCGGTTTTCCAACTTATCACTCTTAAACGCTTCTAACTTTTAATATATTCATACATTTTCACTAAAATTGATTTTCGAAGCCTCCAAACATAATACTCTCCTCCCCACCACAAAGCATCACACCCGCCACATTTTAATTTTTTTAGCGTTTTTTTGAGTTTGACGCAAAACATACTCATTTCCACATAACTGTACTTCTACGCATACAATATTTACAAAAACTGTTCTCTTAATTAAAGAAATGTTTCTCTCTACCCCCCCTCCCCCCTACTTTCTGCTATTTTCTTTGTCAAGCTTTACTAAAAATATGTTTTTTTCACCATTTGTTTATTTTCTTTTTTCTCACGTCAATATCGCTATTTTATTTTTTTTTTCATGCTGTAATATACTGTTTTATTGCCCTCTTATATAAACTTAAGAGCATCTATGTTTTCTAGTGCGTTTAATATTTTTTTCATTTTTCACACAATCCTGAAATTTTCTTAGTTTTTTTTGGGCCCGTTTTTCATCAAGTCCAGGCCGCTATTTCACTTTCTTCTTCAAATTAGAATACCTAGCTGCGGACTTTCACATTTTTGGACCATGTAACCAATTCAAACACCTAACTGTTACCAAACTGTTATTCTTTCAATAATTTCCCATCTATCTCTACGTGCAAATTCTCACATTATATAACAGTTTATTTTCAGCATTTCTGGGGGCTTTTTAGTTGCACTTAGTGTTAAGTTTGTTGTTTTTTTCACCTTACAAAAAATACTCAGCAAAACTCATCAAAATTTGTCAATTTACTTCCCAACACATATTATTCACACTCCAATAAATATTTCTTTCATACTTTCTTTTTTCTTCTCCCGAGTACGGCGTATTGCCTTCCACCGGAAAACTGGGATCATTTGCCGGAGCCGGACAAAGGTGCTGGGGTAAGGCTGAACCCCATTTCTCTTCACTAGTTGCTTCTAACTTGTAAATAATTCATACATATTTCATCATATTTAGCTTTAGTAACCCCCAAGTTTTTAGCCCCCCCCCCAAAAATTCAACACACCTGCAGCAATTTTAGTTTTAGCGGATTCATTTTTTTTTCTTTTCTTTTCTTTTTTTTTCCTTTTGTGTGTGTGTGTTTGTCGCAAAACACACTTTTTTTCTACATAACTAATCTTCCTCACATTCAATAACTATAAAAATTCTTTTCGTAAATTAACACATTTAGCTCTTCATACCCCCCCCCCCCCACTTTTTATTAAGTTTCTTTGTCTAGTTTTCCTAAATATATGCATTTTTCATCATTTGTTTACACTCTTTTTTCTCACGAAAATATGGCTAGGTCTCGCAATTTATTCCTTTTTCATACTGTTATATACCGTTTTTTTGTCCTCTCATATAAACTTAAGTGAATTTATGTTCTCTAGCGCTTCTAATAAATTTTATCATTTTTTACAGAATCCTGAAATTCTCTTTTTTTTTTTGGGGGGGGGGCCCGTTTTTCATCAGATTCCATTTCCCTCTTTCACTATCTTCTTCAAATTAGAATACCTATCTGCGGACTTTAACATTTTCGGACCATATAACCAATTCTATCATCTAACTGTAACCAAACTTATTTTTACAATTATTTCCCATTTACAGTTTTTTTTTTTTGCCCACATATTTATAAGCTTTAGTGTGTTTTTTTTTTCCTTTGTTGTATTAGTCTTTTTTTTTTTGTTTTATTTTTATTTTTTTTTCTTCATTTTTCTTACACTCCTGAGTAGAATAATAATGTTTTTATTTACTTTTTAATTTACTCTTGCATCAAGTACGTTCTTAGACTTTCTCAGACTCCCCTGTGTTCGCAAAATGCCACAAGACTTTTCTCTCTTGCTTTTTGCACAGCATTTCCTCTTTACCACTCGTCGGTCGGGGTGGCGCGCTGCGGCTGGCCTTGGCTGGCGCCTGAGTCTCCCGTCTCTACCTCCAATAGCAATCATCATCAACAACAATCCTCCTCATCTATCGCAACAAGTTCTGCTCTACCCATATTTAAACATGTACTATTAATAAGTTACATAGCAAGGAATAGCAATTTGTCTTTCATCACCTTAGCGAGCCCCAATCGTTTCATTTTCTCTTCCCTTTCTCACCCAACAATTCCTTAAGTCTAAGCTTTTTGATACTGGTCAATCATTATTCTTTACCCTAAAGTCGAACCTAATAATTCCAGTCTAATTTTCAGCGCAGTCACGAGTTTTTGACAAACGGCAAGCTTTTGTTCCTACACTTTTCCATTTTGAAACATGCTGCGAGACCTGTAGAGCCATTCATGGGTTTATTCAGTCAAGTGGCGTGAGTGCCCAATGACCTAGTTTTTGACTTAGTATAATTTTCTTTTGTTTATCGTTTCGTAGTAGAAGCTTCTCATCCTGTTCCTTCCCTTGCTAACATGTCGCCAGGCAACGGAAGATTTCCTTCTGACAAAAACTCTAGCACTCAGTCAGCAGCTCGAAAGAGCAGGTCATCAACTAGAAATACCAGAGCAAAGCTGTCTAGAAGCGTTAGCCACAGCTCAGCAGCATCCACAATACATGAAAACACTGATGCAGAAACAGAAACATATACGATGGCAGAACTTATTACGATGGGAAAGTGCTACGTAACAAGAGCTGAAAACAGCATTGCTACAAAAAAACTCCCCACAGAAAAAACACTAAAAAATCTGAGATATGTATTTGAGTTCCTTCAAAATACAGAAGAGGCACTGCAGTCCAGGATACGCCAACTAGAAATAAATGAAGCAAGCCTCCAGACAAGCTGCCAGCACCTCCAAGAAAGCCTAGATCACGCACGCCAAACGAATGAGAAGATAATTGAAAGGATCCCAGACACCGTCACACTTATAGAAGCAGTCAGATCAACACTAAAACAAAATCAAGCAGACCAAGCTGCGGCAATAGAAAGCACCACCATTTCACCAACAGAAACAGCAACACCTCAAGTCCCACAAACATACAGTCAAACAGCCGCACAACCAGCCAAAAAGTTTGTTCTGGAAAGCTCTAACCGCAAAACCCTCATCATTAAAGGTACATCAATAACACCGGGAAAAGAAATCGAAATAATGCTATCTAAAGAGGCAATTGCAACGCCAATACACGTGGATAAGGTGGCCCCCAGGAGAAATCACATAGAAGTTACCTGCAAAACAGAAGAGGACCTAAAGCGCCTACAAGCAGAGCTGCAGCACAATCAAGTTCTCAACAAAAAACTTAATTTTCTGCAGAAGGCAGTTCCAAAGCATAAAATGATTCTCCTGGGTGTCCCAGAGGCCCTCACTAATATTCTTGGCAAAACATACCATATAACTGAAGAAGACATCATCGTCCTCAAGGAGTTACCTAATAGACACAACGAGGCGACAAAAGATTTGATTCTTCTGCTGCCTAAGTCACTTGGCATAGAGCTCATAAATGATGGAGGCATCGTCATCGGCCTAAAGACCTGTCGCCTCCGACCAATACTACCATCCTGCGCTGTCGCCGCTGTCAAGGCCTTACCCACCACGAACGGAACTGCAAGGCGGCCACGTCTGTGTGTGCATGCTGTGGCGAAGCACACCATGAAAAATCATGTGCAGCAGCTCCACGATGCATCAACTACACCAAACATAACACACAACCCAACACACATTTTCCAACAAGCCACAAAGCATCAGATTCTGGTTGCAGTGCCTAACGCTCAAAATATAGTTCAGAACGGGAAAGACTTAACCTGCTTTTCCAAATTGGTAACAGTTCGCAAGTTCACCTAACACCAGAAGAACCAAACAGACATCAACAAGTCAACACACAGCACCCAACCATACAAGAGGCAACACCAGCAAATAGCCCCTATCATCACGATGAATGGTATGGTAATCGCTCATATAGAAATGAATACCACCCACTCTATCAAGGAGGCCACAACGGGCATCACCATGACTGGCAAGGTAGGCCCTTCTATTGAATCTAACATAATTTTTGTTACTAACTTAACCAAGAACCCTTTATTTAAGTACCTTTTAATTAAGTACCTTTTCAGAAAACCAATATGTCTCTTCTAGCACCTTCGGACCCCCCACCATTTGGCCACATCAAAATCATTCAGGTTAATTTAAATCACTGCAAGGCAGCTAATGTCAGCCTAAAAAATTACATGATATCAGAAAATATAGACATTGCATTGCTGCAGGATGCCTACTGTGGCAATGATGGAGCGCTGCTGTCAATTTTTCCGAAAAATTGGGCGAAGTTCGCGTCCAAAGATACCAGCGCTCATCTGGTCGTCCAGAATACGGATCTGGCATACTCACACCTATTCACAGGAGACAACTGTGTTTTCATCACTATAATGGCGAAAGAAGGAAAACTAATTATAGGCTCTACCTACGCAGCACCGCGTTTCAATTTTGATGAAACCCTTATGGAGTGGCAACACTTAATAACTCATAAGCAGTACTTCATTTGCGGGGGTGACTTCAACGCAAACTCCACTGTTTGGGGTTGCCCACAGGAAACCATCCGCGGAGACAGTCTCATCGAGCATCTCGCAGTCCATAATTTAACCATTGTTAACATTGATAACAGAACACACACATTTGTCAGAATGAACAACACAGGTATTATAACACACAAAGGATTCCCAGATCATACGCTGGCGAATCCGAAGGCGGCACAAAAAATCAGGGACTGGCGAGTAATGGACATCCACAATGCCTCGGACCATAAATACATACGTTTCGGCTTTGACATTACACCACTGACTACAACTAAACGACGTTTCAACACAACCCGAGGAAATTTTAAAAAGTTTACACAAATCATTAAAACACACAGACCACTCCTTGCACAACACCTAAGGGATGCAACAAACATCACCGACATTAACTCCTTCACAAAAAAACTTATTGCTTCCATGCAAGAGGCGGCACGAGCATCCTTTAGACTAAAAAATACTCGGAGGACTCCAATCTTCTCGTTCTGGACCACCGAACTAAAGACACAACGAA
The DNA here is from genome assembly GCA_963931845.1 of Maratus michaelseni. NCBI lineage: Eukaryota > Metazoa > Arthropoda > Arachnida > Araneae > Salticidae > Maratus > Maratus michaelseni. The sequence goes on from OZ007597.1 coordinate 55,473,487, forward strand.
ACAAACTCACAGCGCTAAGGAGAAAGATTAAACATCTACGAGAAACACACGGAAACACACCTTATTTTGAAAACCTTGGCGCTCAGTACAAAATACTCTCATCAAAATTCAAGAAAAGTGTTCAGGATGCCAGAGTCAAAGCCTGGCGGAATTTCTGCAGCAATCAATCAGAACCTTTTGGCACGGCACAAAAATTTTTTACAGGAAATTTCTTCACACCAGACGAAATTAAACTTGAGCTTCCACCCTCCATTTCATCCAGGCAAGCAAATATGGAGCACCTAACTGCAGCACTTTTCGGACCATCCTCGTATCCCAACAGGGACAATTCAGACCTCAATTTTTCGACACCTAATGATAAACCCTTTTCTAAAGCTGAAGTAGCATCTGCTCTACATACATTTAATGATAAAAAAGCCCCTGGCCCAGACTGCGTGGACTTCAAAATTTTAAAATTAACTTTCAAAATCATCCCAAAATTGTTCACCAGATGAGCCAATCTGTGTCTCAATCACAATTACTTCCCTCAAACACTGAAGCAAGGTGAGGCCGTCTACTTCCTGAAAAAAGGAAAGAATGCCTCAGAACCCACATCCTATAGACCTATTTGTCTCCTACCAACTCTGGGGAAGCTGCTAGAAAAACTACTAATCACACGACTGGTGCACTTCATGGAGACGAATGGCATCTTGCATCATAGGCAATATGGGTTCAGAGAGGGTCGGTCATGTGACAAGGCCCTTTATGACATTCTTACTACTTGCAATGAAACCATCAGCAAAGGAGACTACACCTCACTTGTTTCACTAGATATTAAAGGTGCTTTCGATAATGTAGAATGGAGGGACATTATCCAGCAACTAATAGAAATTCGCTGCCCGGCTAATATAGCTGGAACCATCGCATCCTACTTAAGCCTTCGTAGCATAATGATCAATTGGGGTTCAGGCACTTCGGTACATCAGCTCGAAAAGGGCTGCTCCCAAGGCTCCTGCCTTGGCCCAATACTTTGGTTACTCATAGCTAACATAAATCTAAAAGAGCTAGAATCTAGAGGCTTCATTCTCTTTGCTTTCGCTGATGACTTCAGCTTTATTTTCTCGGGCAGGCGGCGCATGGACTTGGAGGCAATGGCGGCTCAAGCCCTCCCCGTATTCTGCCAACTGCTAACAAACCTCAACCTCCAGCTATCAAGCCAAAAATCACAAGCAGTCACATTTTCCAAACCACGCAAACTTGAACGTAAACCAATCATAAGAGTGAACGGGGTTAGTGTCGAGCATGTCTCACACCTCAAACTTCTTGGCCTCACCATAGATGAACACCAAAGCTGGACGGAACATATCAACACCCTCAGGATTAAAGTAGGAAAATTACACTTAAACGCACGTAAACTAACGTCAAAATCCTGGGGAATAAAGCCAACAATGTTAAAAATCTGGTACCACACAATAGTGGATCGGATAATTTTCTACTGTGTGGGCGTCTGGGGAGGTAACCTCACGAAAGCCGTGAAGGACAAATTGACCTCGATGCAACGGCTCTTTTTGCTGCAAATTGCTCGAGGATACAGGACAATCTCAACGGACGCACTCACAGTAATAACAGGTATTCCTCCCATAACAATAACACTCCAATATGAATACCAGAAAAGCAGGATCACACACCTAGAACATGAACCAACGTGTGCAGCACTTTTTCCACAAATACAAGTACAGAGGAAGGTTCCCAGTTGGAGAATACATCCCGCAGAAGAGACATCTCACTTACAGATAAACACAACCAGGCACGGTTTTGAACACAGCTACTCTCCCCGCTGTCCGACCATTTTCACTGACGGGTCACGCACGGAGACTGGCGTGGCAGCAGCATTCTGTGCCATGAAAGGCGAGGTCGTGACCCATAAGTGGGCCTGCAGAATCGGTGATAACAACACTGTCTTCCAGGCTGAGCTGTTCGCGATTCTGCGGGCATTGGAATGGATTGTCTCTAACCCAACAGTACAATTTTACAGGCTATATTCAGACAGCCTCTCCAGCCTACAAACAATCTTTACTCACCGCACAAAACATCCCATTGTACTCCAAATAAAACTATTTTTAAAAGACCTTGCACGGCGAGTAGCCGTGGGCCATGTGAAGGCACACATTGGCATTGCTGGCAATGAATTAGCTGATAAATTGGCAAAAGAAGCTACGGGAAGCACAAATATTGATCTTTCCCTCCCTGTTCCCCCATCCTACATTAGAGGGTTTTTAAAGTCTAAAATCATTCCTCAGTGGCAGGACCACTGGGATTACTCGGATAAAGGTCGACATACCCACAAATTGCTCGCTTTTGTCTCCCTAAACCTGCTTAACCTCGCCCACCACACCTCAGCGTTCCTCACAGGACATGGTCCATTCCCTACTTACCTCAAATATTATAAACGTGTAGCCTCCAATGTGTGTCCATGTGGCCAGCGGGGCTTGCCTTCTCATTACTATTTTGACTGCCAACTGACCGTTGCCTGGCATCTCAGATCTCCCGAAATTCCCCCACCCTCTTGGCTAACCAATATTCTAACAAGACCAATCTTACTAAAAAAATTAAAAAATATTTTTAATTTCTTAATGGATTTATCGAACTTAACAAATTAAGTAACCAACTCTAGCTTTTATCAATTTTTTAACTAAACATATTAAATTCTTCACCACCAATCAGTACTGTAATTGATCTTCCTACCCTCCTTCTCCTGACTTTTCCTTATTTTGGCTGTACCTTGTCAGTGTTTGAGCACCTTGCTGTGCTCCCTTCGCAGTCTTTAGAAGTGGCCTCATCTCTCCAACGCAACAACTTGTGGCGCCATCTGTCGCGTCGGAACTGAGCTTCTCAGATTCCGGCGCATCATTATTATCCAAGGACCGCCTTGGCCGCGAACTGTGTGTCATGACGCAGGAGCGTTAAGGACTGTTCACCTACAAGTTCTTCATCACTGCACCTGCCGCTGTCTGTCGCGAAGGAGTGCGGGCTCCAACGGTTCAGCCTTTTTTCAGTTTCTTTTTCTTTTTTTTTTGTTTTTAGCTTTCTTGCCTGACCCTTGTCGCGCTTAGGCTTGTCCTGGCAGTGCCGGCCTTTGGCCTAGTTTGTATTTTCTTTCTTTTCTTTTTTGTTGTTGTTTGAACCGTTTGCGCGTGCGCTGGCGGTCTCGGCGTCGTGCCTTCCCTTCCGCCGGTAGCTGGAATCACCCAAAACGAATCCCCGCGTGCCGGGGAACATCCCGGGGGAGGTGCTAACGCTCTACGGCCTGGCTTTGCTGGGCCGAGTGGCCCCCCTTAGGCATTCAATATCTGTCATTTGGACTAAATGCAATATTAAAAAAAAAATTTCAAATTTAAACATGTTGTATAGAGACCTTTAAAATGTTAAAATATGCCAATATTTCCATAATCGGGTTTTTATCATGATTCAATAGGTTCCTCAAACTTATATATTTACTATTCTCTATTACTCATATTGACACTCTCTTTGTATTATTCTTAAACATTTGAAAAATCCGTTATAACGTCAAATTAATTTTCTTTTTAATTCTCTAAAGACATCATATTAAGCTGCTTTCTGTATTTTCTCCTTGTATTATTGATAAATGCTTGAAAATTTCCGTTTTATTACCAATAGGACGTCCTATTAATCTTTTTTTCAATTGGTGAAACTTTATATTTCATTTTCATTTTCACGTGGAAATCTTTCAATGGAAAATTATTTATTGTAGAAAGAATTTTATTGTGGATTTATAATTGTTGGCAACTGCTATAACGAAAAATGTTTAAATTTAATAGGAAAAGGCTGTTAGATTTTTGGTTTTTTATCGCTATATATTAAAATAATATGATTTTATCAAATTTTATTTATTGAGCTTCATAGTAGGTATTCAGCTATAAGTAAACAAAATTTCATGACTGTAAGTTATATAGTTTCTGACAACCGGCTCCGTGACAGCGGGACTAATAGGGTTTCATGAGATGAACGAAACCCTAAACAAGTGGGTAAGTGTGATCGAAGATCGCTCAAAGGGTTTCGTTTAATATTCCTTTCAAAATACTTTATTCTTTCTTTAGTAAATCCCCCCCAAAAAAATCATGTTTTTTATAAAGTAAAAATTTACCGGTCTATTTGTTCGTTTTTCGAATCCCGATAACGGACGAAGCCCGCTAATATACTACTGTCATAATAATATCTGTAATGTGGGCTAAATGCGATATTTAAAAAAAAATAATTTCAAAATTAAACATGTTGTACACCTTCAAAATGTTAAAATATGCGAATATTTCCATAATCAGGTTTTTATCATGTTTCAATACGTTCCTCAAACTCATATATTTACAATTCTCTATTACTCATATTGATACTCGCTTTGTATTATTCTCAAACATTTGAAAAATCAGTTAAACTTCCAATATGACGTCAGATTAATTTTATTTTTAATTTTCTAATGATGTAATATCAATCAGCTTTGTGTACATACACATACTCATACTCCTTGTATTATTGAGAAATCTTTGAAATTTTCCATTTTATTACCACTATGACGTCAAACAATTTTATTTCATATTAATCATTTTTTCAATTGGTGAAACATTTTATTTCATTTTCATTTTTCACGTGGAAATCGTTCAATAGAAAGTTAATTATAGTAGAAAAAATTTCACTGTGGATTTTTAATTTTTGGCAACTTCTATAACGAAAAAATGTTTCAGTTTAATAGGAAAAGGCTGTTAGAATTTTGGTTTTTTATCTCTATTTATTAAAATAATACGATTTTTTCAAATTTTAATATTTTCAGCTGTATAGCTGGTATTCAGCTATATAAACACAAAGTTTCAACTCCGTAAGTTATATATTTTCCGAGAAAGGCTCTGCGACGGATAGAAAACGGAGCGGGAGTAATAGGATTTCGTGAGATGAACGAAATCCTAAAAATTTCATTTTTACATTTTTCTTATGCTGTTGAACATCAATCCTTTTACTTACCCATCATACGTAGTATAGGGTAAGTCTTGTAATCGTTTTAAAAATGAAAAATAAATGTTTTTGACGGATTTGCACGTTTTAGACACTGGGTATTCCGAAAAACATATTTTTAGAAAAAAAAATTGGCCATCCGTCTGTGTGTCTGTGTGTCTGTCTGTGTGCCTGTCTGTTAGTCTGTGTGTCTGTGTGTCTGTAAACGCTCTATCTCCCGAACAAATTGAGATTGAGACTTGAAATTTGGTATGTACTTAGTATGTAATAAGGGAAGAAGCCGATTGAATTTCAGTAACCTCGATTATCCGAAACAATTTTTTTCGGATTCTCGAAATATTCGTTTTGGAAAAGGTATATAAAAATTTTCGAAATTGTTTATTTTAAGGAGTGAATATAAAAGACAATAAAAAAACATAAATTTTGCATAAAGAATGAAGTTAGTCGGATAATTAGTTGACGAGATATTTGAATCTTATTTTCCACAATTTTCGATTTTTCATGACCCTGTATTTAATCCAAATTTCAATTCAAAGATATATTTTAATTAGAAATGAAACGCGTAATCCGATGCTATAAACCGTTAGTTAATATGATTGTTATTTTTTTAGTTATAAGGATGTTTCTTTTACGCAATTCAGTAATAGAGCATTTAAAGTTTCTGACGTCATCAAGCCCGATTTTATCGAATTGCAATGCATTTTATAAGTAGTTTACTGATTTTTTATTGTCCTATTTTATGTTATGCCTGTCCATGATGGGTAAGTATTACGGTGGCCCCCAACGACTAGTTTAATATACAGACGACATTTGTGATAAATACATACGAAGTACACTCAATGAATTAAAATAACAAATTTCTTTTCATTTTCGTGAATTAAAATTTATCTTTGTTTGTAAAAAATATATTTACTTATAACAAAAATGTCTTATTTATTGGTGTTCTCTATAAATTATATTGGCTAAAAATTATTTTGATTCCTAAAGCTGAAAGTAAAATTTATACGATGGAATTTCTTTAACATAAGTTAATTTCATTTTACGTTAATCCAATTTTATCATGAACTTTATAAACCTATATATTCACTGTTAAAAATAAATCCGTTAATTCACGGTAAAACTACTGGCAGAAAAGTTGCCGGACTTTTTCCGTTCCGTTAGTACATTTTCCGTATTGAAAGATAAAGGAAGGGAAAACTCCGTTTGAAGAATCGGTAAGTTTCCGTTATAAATAAACTCGGTTTTAAAAAATGTCATCACTATTTGTGCTACCATCTATTGATTATTACGGGAGTATTTAATATTTGATATAATGCAAGAACATTTCCTGCCAGACCTGAGGATTGAACTGGGGACGTTAGTGGCTTGAGCCGAGTGCTTTACCGTAAGACCAGCGGGTCCTTGCTAGAGTAAGAGTAGGAAACGATGATACGGGATGTCTTCAAATCGCGGCTTGGGACTTAAACAATTTGGTGTTTAGAAAACTGGTAATTTTGAAGTTAATTGCGGGGATATTTCGTAATGAGATGATGGTTGAAAACTATAGTATTAATAGAGGATAAAAACATGAATTATATATATTCTTAATTTGATAGTTAGATGTAAAATATAAATATTATATTTTGAATTAAATTCGATATTTTTTTTTTTTTTGCTTTTTTGCGAAAATCGATTTTTAATCAACTATTATGTGTTTTTTAAATGTGTTCGTTTAGAATATATTTTCAGTGTGAGTGTTTTTTATAACTTTAAAAAATAAATTGCGAATAATTTTAAAGGAATGAGTTTAATTCGAAAGCATTATTTTGGTTGTTGCTTTTTTAAATAAAATCGATTTTTATTCACTTAATTTAGCTATTTTATATATATATTAATCTGTTTGTTTAGAATATATTTTAAGGGAGAATACTTTGTTATAACTTTAAAAAATGAATTGCAAATAATATTAAAAGAATGAAAAAAAATAATTTTTGCTTTTTTAAATCCGAAAGCATTATTTTCTTGTTGTTGTTTTAAATAATGTTGAAATTTTAATTTATTGAATTTTTAGTTTTTCTGTGCAGCAACATGTCAGTTTTTGAAACATTGAAAATAAACATGCAGCAGATAACGGAATATCTTCGTTGGCTGCTTTTTTCTCCGTCCGTTCCGTTGTTATCAGGAAATATGAGGAAATTTTCTGATTTTAACTGAAAATGCCCTTTTGTCATGAAAAGGGACTTTTTGTGTGAAATTCAGGAAAAATATACCCGTGAATTTCAGATTATTTTTAACAGTATACTGTAAAAAAAAATCCGTCAATTTACGGAAAAAGAACTGGCAGCAGAGTTGCCGGAATGTTTCCGTTTTTTGAGGAATCTTCTGTCTTTGTAGTCCATAAATGGCGCGATACAGACGCGAAGGAGTTGAAGCGCATGTGTGGCGATCAAAAGTACTGCAATCCCATTGGATGATAGATTTTTACTTTAATAATTCCGTATTTGAAACTCTGTAATCTTAAAAGTCTAAAAAGTGTACAATTTAGAGATACAGTTTATTCACTTTTTGTGCACAATTGAGTTTGCAGTTTTTATGCATAAGTTGAGGTGCCAAATACGCTCGGATTTTGTGCACTTTTTTTGCAAACTTTTTCTAGCTGGGTAGCAACAGATATACGGGATAGATTCCATTTTTCTAACAAAACGGAAACTTTCTGATCAAAATTCTCGGAAGACAACCTGTCAATAAACGAAATTTTTTAACAGTGTTCGCGCTGAAATCATTATTTTTTTAAATTTCATTTTTTTTCTATAAATTTGATTCCTAAAATGATCATAATAAATTTTTGATATACACAGGTATCGATTCGTAGTACAACGTACATGAAAGCATCAGAATTAAAAAAAAAAATCGTGTATATTAAAGACTGTCATGTATGAATACTTTAAAATTTATTGCCATAATATAATTAGTAAAAAAGCATATGATATGTGATAGCACTATGCATAATAACAAGCACTTACAAGTTGATCTAAAACACTAAAAGCAACATTTCCGACCGAACTATGTTCCCAAAGTACAGTAACATTTCATTTGTTCAGCTTGTGTTATTTAATCAATGTACCGCAACTTAAATTAATCCTAATCTGATTTATCCAAAACAATGATTGAATCCAAATCAAGAGCATGCGTAAATTACATCCGATTTTTAATTTAAAAGAACACATTTTAGCTCGTTTGATCTTTCCTCATACGTTTACACAAACTTTCATGATATTACATTTCTTAAAATATTATTTTTTTCCCTGATATGTCATTTATATGTAATCACACTTCCATTACATAGTTTCGTTATATGTCAATTTCTTTGGCATTCAGAGTTGGGTTGGGTTGATTATTGACGGCCAATTATCGACACTAGGGATATAGGCCCGGGGGGAGCGCCCTTCGTGGGGGTCTTTCTAAGGGAACCTAATCCGTATTTACGCATGGAGAAAATCCACGGCTCGAAAGAAAACCACGAAAACTCCGAGCGATTAGGCCGACGGGCGCGATTGGGATCGAACCCAGCACCTCCCGTCTACCAGCTTCGAGAGCACAACCTCTCAGCCACTGGTGGGGCGTTGGCATTCAGAGAAAAATGTCACCCTTGAAGTTCTAAAACCAGCAATGTAATACTAAGTTTTACGGTGGTAGCGGACAGACATAACCCATTTGCCCGGATGTATATCTCATGCATCCGGTATGAATAGCCAGTGTGCTCAGAGTGGGACTTACAAAAAAGTTATTTTCCTTATGTACTAAAAGTTGAAATTTAATGATAGTTACTGATAGTGACATTACTGATTTTCATATACTTTTAAGAATCCTATTGAAACGTTACTGCACGCAGTTATTTCTTTCTTTTTGTTTTCATGAGTTCACATACGTACATACGTTGTACATATCGCGGTATACCGTATTTCAAGTATTTTTCAGATACCTATACTGCAAGGTTGCTGCATCCAGTCATTTCATTTTCTTTTCATGGCTGCGAAACACACATACATGCGTTATAGTAATCGGGGAATTACCGAATAACATGTACGTTTAAAATTCCTGTACAACGACATTGCTGTTAGAATTTTTTTTTGATTTTATGGTCGCTAAGTGCACTTACATTTCTTATAGTGATCGACATATTAACGAATTTCATAAATTTAATATTCTTATACAATGAGTTTGCTCCATTCAGAAATTTGTTTATTTTGTTTTCCTTATGCAAAGCGCCAATGAAAACATTCACGTAATGAACGAAAATGAAAACTTACATTCATTTTAGTGTTTGCGGTATTACCGGATAGCATATATTTTGAGATTCTTATATAACAAGGTTGCTGCATTCAGTGATTGTTTTTTTGTTTTCATGTGCAAGAAAAGTTCATACTTGTGTTATAATGATCGCAGCGTTGCTTTATGTCATGTTCTTTTGGGAATCATGTACATGGAAGTTATTCCTACATTTTTACCCTCTGTAGGATCTTGATTAAATTGATGGCCTCCTTTTCCATAACAGCTTACTCATTTCCAAATCATAGCAGATGCACTGTTTTTTAACAAAGGGCAAATTAATCCCGGGGCAAGTGATTTTATTCCATCGATTTAAACATAATATTGTTGGCGTTATCTCGTGCATTGCAATTTTCGTGCACATGAAATAGTAAATGAAGCTCGTGAGATATAAAGTTGTGTTTTCATAAATATTTATTTTGTTTCTAAATTTCCATACCTTTTTCAATTGTTACAAGAGAGAAAAATAATGCGTCAGAAAACTGTAACGAAATTTCACAGTTAAATAAGGTGAAGAAAGATATGTAAGTAAACAGTTTAGAAAACATATAACACATTGAAAAATACAGTTTTTGAAATTACCTTCCAGTGTCAAAAGTATTATTTTGTGCAGCCCTGTATATGATCAATAGTTGTGGATATATAGTAAGATAAAATTTAGTTCAGTTAGAATATTCACATTTAGCGATTTTCGAAAATCGATAGAAATGCACACGAAATCTTTTTTACAGTCCTGTATATTACCTAGAAGACTTTTGTACAGACCCCATATTAAGCTAAAAGGCAACTTAAAACTCACTCGCAGCAATTACCAACCGTAAACGACAATGTATCTTTATCTTTGCGTAGCTCTGTATATGAATTTATTTATATTCCACTTACTTCTATTAGTCTACTAAATAGAGTTCAGCAGGAAAATGCTTAAACACAATTAAAAACTACCCTTAAAAAATTCACTCCCATAGTCTGTAATACTTCCGAATTTCCTTGTGTAGCCCTGTATATGATCAACCGAGTTTATAAATACACACGTACTATGAAAAAAAAAGTTAAAATGCAAACCAAAGTTGAAAACGCACTTATCACACATAAACTGTAAATATAGAACATGTACTGTAACCGATATATTTTGTGTGTTCCTGTAAATAAACGCAAAACACACAAGAGAGCAATTTATAGCGCACCTCAGTAATGCATATAATTTTCATTATGTTTGAAATAGTAAGATATCACTAAATTACACTGCAAACGATTTTTCCCCATAGAGCGATGTGTAACAGAATTCTTTTGTTTGACCCTGTAAATGAATAAAAAATGCTTTACATTTTATATTCTAGAAAAACATGTTTGAATGCGCTTCATAATTATACATTAAAGATTTAACAGTATATTTTAGATTTCTATATGTTCAGAAGCCAAATCATACAGAATAATAAATAAATATAATAATCGCTCAGACGCATTACATTCAAATATGAATTCATTGAAAACAATAATAGCATTCAAAATTAAAGAAAAAAGATGTTAAAAAATAGCTTTTGCAGCTTTATACAAAAAAGGAGATTTTTGTAAATATTTCTTTATTAAAACATTTCTCAAATCGAAAGTACTTTCTGACACATATCTGAATTCGATTTTGTTCAGAAATGCATAAAACTGGCAAATATTCTTATTCAGAAACTATGTAATTGGATGGCGTTTTTCGATTTTTTAAAAATTCAAAAGATCTTTCAGAAAAAACTGACAAAATTGACTTTTTGAATCAAATTTCCGAACGTGATAGCGCGGAAAAGGATAAAAACCTGTCGTCACGTGACACGAATCACTTATGAAAATACGAAAAAGCTAAAAACAACGTTGAAGCACACAAATTAAAAAACTTTAAAACACATACGGCCGTTTCAAAGATGCATAGATCCCCTTCATCAGTGTAAGGTGTGGGGGAAAAAAATGTTAAAAGGGTTCAAAAGACCCACGCTCGGCTATAGCCCCGAGTACTGGCTGTAATCTGACCAAAATGGCAAAGCAAGTGTAACCAGAGCACTAATACCTCGATAAGTAATTTAATTATCTAAAAATGGAAAACACTACTGGAATCTAAATCGCTTCATAAGTCAAATCTGTCAATTTTATGCATTTTCAGTTAAAAATGAGTCAGAAAAATGTTTCAGAGAATTTCATGTTGTTGAGAGCTACTTCAGGTATATTTCCATTGATTCCATTATCAGAAATTTATTATGCTTATTATTTTTATAAAACAAATTATCTGGGGCAATTAAGTCAGTTTCAGCCTGGATCCACTATGCAGTAAAAAAATGTAAGCCTGATCTCAGCTCAACCCGAGTCTGCCGAGGCAATTAGATTCGGAATCAGACATATCTGATGCCGATTTCTTATGCTTGACATGTTATATAACTGAATTGATGTTGCCATCAGCTCGTGCAGGACATGAATACTTATTCTCGCGAAAGTTATATTAATTGCAAATAGTTCGTATTTTATCGGTTTCGTTTAAAGTTTTATATCTGATCATTTTGATGTAAAGTTAATTTTGAAATCGGTATGTGATAGCGACAGTGATGAATTTTTTTGGAAAAAATATGTTAAACGTCTAAATATACTGATTCTGACGATATAATGAAAAAGTTTCAACAACTAAAAATCTAGAGGTTTTTACGGGCCGGACGCTCGTACCTAGCCCGGGGGCCCGTTAAATTTTTTTGTCGCCCCGGCCCGTTAAATATTTTCTCCTAATTCTGCTGTCCCGGCTCGGCCTTTTTGAAAGTTTGACTTCATTTTGCTGGGCCTGGTACCGGCTCCTCGGATCAAGCCCGGGCCCATGCAGATCTCTTGAAGGCAATGGTGTGATAATGTGACTCATTATTTCTTAGGGGATAATTTAGGCCTTGAATACCTTGTATATATTGCCCTCATAATAAAATATTGGTAAAATTTCGCGATTCATGGAAAAATAGCAGAATACGTAAGGCGTCGACAGAAAAAAAGTTATTATCATAGACATTTATGATAGGCGAAACATTTGATGTCAAGTAATTTTGAAAATCTGTACCTTAATCAAACAAGTAACAAGTCGGTCAATTTCTTTTACTGTTAAATCCAAACTATATTGTTAATGGTCTGGAATAGTATCTTAGTTGTTTTTAAACAAAGAGGGAGTAAATCCCAGGGCAAAAGATCCTTTCTCATTGATTTAAACATAATATTCTTTGAAATATCCCATACATTGCTATATTCGAGCAAATGAAACAGTAGTGTAAATGAAGCCTATAGGATATATATTGCCTATCCTTGTACTTAAAACAATTTTATAATTAATGAGTGTCTTATTAAAAAACTTAATGACACTGAAAATCACGGTAAGAGCAAATGTTATCATTTTAAAGAAACACTAGATCATTATTTTAAAATAATTTTCATTCTCGTGAGTTAAAAATAAATTTTAAGTGACTTAAATAATTTTTCGCCACAAATATCAGGAAATACATGAAATACAGTTGAAGTTCATTTTTTACATATAAAATGTCACAACTATTTTCAAAAGTTCAGATCTTTGTTATTTTATTTCATTGTAAAAATACTATTCTATTTTTTTTAAATCAAAGATCCCATTCTTGATTTCCAGATACTTTTAAAATTTTACTTTAGATTTAAAAAAAACTTGCATGCAAATTGAATTGCAAGAATTAAATTCGACGTAATCGAAATGCAATAAAATCTTCCATAATGAACACTTCGCTAAGCTGGGCATAATCTTAGTTTTGTTAAAAAATCTATTTGATTAAAAATTCCACTAAAGTAATTATCTACTAAGTTCTGCTATCAAAGAAACCTACAAAATCTGCTGCAGTATTATTATAGTCCGGCACCCAGCGACATTTTTTATTTAAACATTTTATACAAGCTGATCTTTAATTATGTAATTGGTGTTACTTTATCAATCAAGAAAACATTCTTCAGGTGTCGCATATGAATGGCAAGTCGATTCGGGGAATTGAATTAGCTGATCGAATGGCTGGAAAATGGCTGAGCTTTAAATATGTAAATGGTGTTACTTAATCAATAAAAAGAAACAGTCTTTTAACTTGCAGTTGGATTGCACTGAAATTTTTGTATGTTATTGTCGTTTACTATAGCATGTGCCCTATTTCAAATGAAGTGTTTTGCACTTATAGTTTTTATACAGGGACAGTCAAAAATATTCCGCTACATTACATTCTATGGGAAATAATCGATTCACGTGAATTTTGATGACGATACGTCATTTGAAATATAATGAAATTTATATATAATTATGAAGGGCATTAAAACATGTTTTTTTTTTGTAGAATACGGGGTGCAAAGCATTTAATATTCATTTACAGGGTCGGACAAAATAATTCTATTACACATCGTTCTATGGGGAAAAATCGTTTGCAGTGTAAATTAGTGTATTTCACTTGTTCAAACATAATGAACATAATCAATCAAAAAATATCCTATAGCTATCTCATATGAATCGCAACCCGATTCGGGAGATTGAAAGCTATTACCACGGGCAGTGGCGATTTTTTGTAATTGGGTTGCCATTCATTTTCTTTGACTGGAGACAGTTGCGGTAGACGGGCTATTTCCATTGTTACAGAAATAAGGGAAATAACTGGAATTAATATATGTTTACAGATGTCATTTTTTCCTTACAGTTGTAAAGTAACTTAAAAAAAAATTTAACACAAAATGACGTCATGTTATAAACACCCATTTTCTTTCAAAGAGCTATTATATTTCATTATTATCCACTCCACGGATACTGAGCTTGAGACGTTAATGCCAGAGGGAGTCGAAAAGCTTCAGTGAGTGAAAATGATGTCATATTTAAAAGGAAATGAGTATTTTCGTTAATAAAACTAAATATGTTACTTCACATCTGTTTAAAAGATACAACTTTCTGGACATTTTTCTCACCGAACCTGAGATTAGAATTTCAAATCAAGAGTGAGAATGATCAAATGCAAAGTTGTAGCAGGCAAGTGTGACGTCAAATGTGAAAATATACACTGCTCAAAACAATTAAAGGATATTGCAGTTTTAGGTGGATTTTGTATCTGGGAAACTTTTTAGCTGATTGATACATGGTCGACAGACATAGTAGGTTATATGAGAATAAATTACACATGTTTGGCAGAAAAAAATGCATTTTATTGCGCATTTGTGTACAAAAGGAAAAAAACACAATTTGTGCATATGAGAAAAAAAGAATAAGAAAAGGCGTTTTCTTCAAAGAAAATTATTTTCAGTAGGGGGTATGGTTTCCACGGGCGACCAGCAACGTTGAACACCTTTGAGGCATGGACTCAATGAGGCTATTAATGACGAGTTGGGGTATTCTGCCCCACTCTTCCAGAAGAGCTCTTTCCAGTTCTTGGAGCGTTTGTGGGGGTTGTTGGCGGCCAGAAACTCGTCTTCCTAGAGCGTACCAAACGTGCTCGATTGGATTCATGTCTGGAGAACACGCTGGCCATTCCATTCGAACGATTCCTTCCTCGAAAAGGAAATCCTCCACCAGGTTTGCACGATGTGGCCTGCAGTTATCGTCCATTAAAATGAAGTTATCTTCGATTGCTGCAGCGTAAGGGACTACAATAGGTCTGAGGATCTCATCCCTATATCGGCGACCAGTCAGAGCTCCATCTCGAATGATGTAGAGGTCAGTGCGCCCGTCAATGGAGATGCCACCATACACCAACACTCCTCCACCGCCAAATCTGACACTTTCGTGCACGAACGCAGGATTATTCCTACTGCCACGGTCCCTCCAGATGAAAATACGCCTATTATCCGGATGCACAGAAAAACGGGACTCGTCAGAAAACAGAATATTGCTCCATTCATTTCTCCTCCAGTTGACATGCTCGGTTGCCCACTCCCTGCGGTCGCGACGATGCCTTGATGTTAATCTAACACATACCATCGGTCGGCGAACATACAGACCTACAGCATGGAGCCGGTTTCGGACAGTCTGAGTTGAAATCATGGTGCCTGTAGCCGAGCGAATGTGTTGTTGGAGAACAGTAGCGTTCATATTTCGGTGTCTCCGAGCTGTTAACGCTAAATAACGATCTTCATTGGGCGTTGTTGCCCGTCTACGACCTTGCCCTGGTCTTCGGCCTGCACATCCACTCTCCAAAAAACGGTTCCAGATCCTGGAAATGACACTTTGTGACACTCCAATGGCTTGCGCTACTTCGGCTTGAGTTTGGCCCCCTTCTAACCTACCAACAATTCTCCAAGCTTCTGAATCTGTCAAATGACTTCGCTGAGACATCGTACTCATCGAAACAAAGCAAGCACTGAATGCCGATCATCCTTGTCTTCATTCTCTTTTATCCAGTTGAAAGTCAAATTTCATTCGCTGCCGCTGAAGCGACGTTTTTGACGTCGAACTCAAAATTTGCATACTCCACAGTTTGAAAACCAGAAAAATTTGCATTTGTGATTCTCTTCTTCTATTTTCGGCAAAAAAAATTTCGTTTATATCTTTATTTTATATAAAACTTCAAATATCCTTTAATAGTTTTGAGCAGTGTATTTTTTAATAACCTTTTGAGCGTTAAAATATTTCTTAAATGGCTAATATGAGAAGTATGCATGTAAATTTTGCGACGATTAAAATTACGTTATGTTCAGATTTTATATAAAAAAAATAATGTGTCATAGTGAGATATTTTTTTACTGATGTTTCATTCCGAAATGCCAACGATCGCAGTCTCGATTGATAACTTCATTATAATTTTTATCTTGATTATATGTTACTGATTACTTATACAGACAAAGTTTAATATTTTGATAACTTTATAAAATAATCGAAATAGTACTTTGGTAACTTTGGTTAAAAATATTTATTGTAAATGGTAAACTATAGCCAATGTAAGGTTGATTTTTTAATGTAATTATCTTTGTAGGTTTATTATAAATTCAATCTAGCAGTTCATTCTTAAAAGATTTTCTTTCGTCGAATTTCGACGGGTTTTCCATCTGGTAATATAAAAAAAATGCTATTACAAATCTTTTTCACGTGAGCGGAGCTGCGAGTAATAACTAATAATAATAATAATAACAATAATAATAATAATAACGATAACAATAATAATAATAATAATAATAATAATAAAGATAAGAATAAAACTTCGTAGTAACTTACTTAAGTTGGTTCGAAATTCAAGATTGAACGAAATTTTGCACTCTTTAGAAAAGGTGCACTTATTACTTTCTTCTATCTATAATAGAAGAAAGTATTGTAATCGAAATTTTTTTCGACTTCCGGTTTTCGACGTATTTACACTTTTAGAGGTCAGAGATTCCGAAAAACATGTTTTTACAAAATGTCTGTCTGTCCGTCTGTCCGTCTGTGTGTCTTCATTGTACCATCTAAAAGTGTATGATGTTATGCTTCAAATTGAACCAAATTTTTTTGCTATGTTTTTGGCTATGGCAAGCAGGTTCTATCAGAATTTGGGGATATTTCGACGAAAGGGGGCGCTGTGATCGATATTTTTGTTCCATTTTCACTATTGTACCATCTAAAAGTGTATGATGTTATGCTTCAAATTGAACCACATTTTTTTGTCTGTTTTTGGCAATGGCAAACAGGTTCTATTACAATTTGGGGATATTTCGACGAAAGGGGGCGCTGTGCGCGATATTTTTGTTCCATTTTCACTACTGTACCATCTAAAAGTGTATGATGTTATGTTTCAAATTGGACCACATTTTTTTTCTATGTTTTTGGCTATGGCAAGCAGGTTCTATCAGAATTTGGTGATATTTCGACGGAAGGGGGCGCTGTGATCGATATTTTTGTTCCATTTTAACTATTGTATCATCCAAAAGTGTATGAAGTTATGCTTCAAATTGAACCTCATTTTTTTTTCTCTGTTTTTGGCAATGGCAAGCAGGTTCTATTACAATTTGGGGATATTTTGACGAAAGGGGGCGCTGTGATAGCCATTTAGAGATTTAAAATTCAAAAAGATGTGCAAATTAAAAAAAATTAGAAATCCTAAATTTTTTTTTCTTTAAATGTTCGGCCTTGATACGGAGAATCCGGAGCAATTTTGTTTTTCTTCTATCTTAAAAAATGGCTGAGATAGAGCGGTTTGAAATTTTAGGGTGGCTGACATTTTCAAACAAGACAGCAGAATTCATCTATAAACGGGTTTAATTTATGAGATTTAGTTAACATGGTTTCGGCAAATTTTCTTTCATTGTTGTAACTATTAATCCTATTATATGCTTATCACTATATATTTATATTCGCCAACGTCAAATTCTCGCCAAACATGGCGACAGTTTGCGGAATATTGCCAAATTTGGCGACCAAAATAAGTTGCCATAAATGAAGCCAACTTGGCTGTAGAGGACTAATTTGGCGATATTCTCATTCAAATTCAATGTTGACGAGAACTGGGATTGAGTCTTTTTTATTTAGGTTCCACGCATTTTACCTTCGTGTTTTCCAGTAAAATTAGCTAAAATCGTAAAACCAAGTAATAGGGAGGCTATCTGTTCCTGTCGGTTCAGGCAAAAAGGACTTTTCGTAGTTTAGTATACATCGATTGTTCGCATCCTTGTAACCCGCGATTCGCAAGCAGCTGACGTACAACAGAATGACGAAAAATATTGATTTTATTGGAGATGTGATAGCGTATTTTGAAGTATTAGCATGACTGAGATAAAAGAAAGTTTTGGGATTGGCACATCCGACTAGTTAAAGTATCTGCTGAAAATTTCTAGTATCTATCACCGAATATTGGGATCAAATCAGTATTTTTGAATATAAAAACAATATATATGAAGTTCAACCTATTTCATGCTTGCATAAATATCGTAACTAAGCATTAGTTTATTATATCTAAAAGCTAGGAATTTTTTGAAACTTTATTTTTTCGGAAGTGCATACGCAAAAACTTTCCGATCATTTTATTATGAAAAGCACAAACCGCAAAGAAACGTTATTGACCAGATGATTGATAAGACATGGTATACATCCTTAGTATTTCCTGACCTGGTCTAATTTTGACCATGTTTTATTTATGCAAATCATCTCCTATTATATAAAGTTAAATAAAAAGGAAAGTATAGCCTTACTCGATTTTTCAAAGAAATCATTTTATTCTAAATAAATACAAGATTCATAGAAAAAAATATAGTATTTTTCTTCAGTAAATATAGCATTCCAAAAAAGTTTTTAACGATAAGTGGAACTAAAATTCTTAAATTAATGCTTTTTATTTTTATTACATAAAATTCCCTGTTTAATTGTTGAAAAACGTTGATAAATTTGTCTAATATGAATTCATTTCAGAAGAAATATATAACTACAAGTTTTATATAACATAGAATTGTGTAATTTCATTAAGTTGATGAAATCTTTACTTCTATAATATTAGTTTTGTTTAAAGAGGGTTTAGATTCAAAGAGTGAATATAATAGCTATAGAAGCATATAATTTGGATAATCAGATTGAAAGCTTTTTATCTTTGGAAAGAATTTGTTCATACTGCAATAGCTATTTTCTCAAGAACATTTTAATGTTTGCCATCGCATTACATATAAAAAAATCATTAATATGTATTACTTCATATGATAAAAGCATACATCACATAATGATACACATTAAAAAAAGCATGAATGGGATGATAGAAGTTGAAGTTCGTAAAAAACGAATGGTAAAAACAATTCGTAAAAAACCCTTTTTATTTTTTACACATCCCTACCCTTGATTCTGAACAATATGAAAGAAGAACGAAATATCGTGCATCAGATGTATTTTATGAAATACTTTTCAACAATAACAGGATATTACTACGAAATTTCATTTATCCATACAATGAATTAAGATATCTAAATAAACAATTTAAAAAAACACATAACACTGTAAAAATCCTTTTTCACCATTTGCTGTCCCTATCCGGAAATGTGTGCGACGTATTTCGTACATGCCTGTACATGATGTGTGGAATTTATACACAAGACTAAGTGCACGAAAACTTAGAAAAATTTAAAATACAGTATCATCACTAAAATATACCGCAAACATTTTCTCTCTATTGACTATAACGTAAAGGAAATATTTTGTGCGGCCTTGTAAACGATCTATAAATGCTTAAAACTTCATTTTCATCACTGAACATTATATTGTAAACCCCAATAACATAAAAAAGTTACATGACAGACCGAGTATATTTATGAGAAATGGAATACCACCAGACCGATTTTATAAAAACTTTTTAACTATGTAACATTTTCAAACTATAAAAAAAAGCTGAAAAATCCATATTAATAGTAATATTTTCAAAAGTAGAGAAAATGTACTCGTAAATTTTCTGATAACACGCTACATTATTTTATTCTGCTACATAATTTTATAATTGTGAAATATGACAAAGTGTGAATTAGTAGCTGTAAACTATGTAGTAAAATTAAATAAATCGTTAACATGTTTAGAAATTAAATAATAAACATAAAAGAAAAACAATTACTATAAATGAAATTGCTTTTTCATCTAAATGCTTTATACAATTAAATTTTAACTTTCAATTTATAAAAAAAAAATCGATGTTACCCGTCAAGATTTGACGGTAAATAACTTGAAAGTTCCTTTAGAAATATACATTTATTTTTATTTAGTTGCTTTTAAATTAATTAGGTATTGAAAATTTGATGATTTGTTATAATATGTAAGCGATTCTGATAGATATAAGACGATAGATGGTGTCAGCGAAATATCTGAGTACTCAAACAATTAGAAATAATTTTTGGAGTGATTAACTAACATATTTTCTCTAATACAAATAACCGCTCATCAAATAGCATTTATGTTGCCATGTGAAACATATAAACAATAATTAAAGTATTGATATACTGTTTTATTATCACGGTATAATTTAAATTTCTAATGCATCGAAGTTTATTTTATGATTGCATTTTAAATATTAAACGTTGGTTTGCTTCATTTTGTTATAATAAAATTTACTAGCAATCAGCTAAAAATTTTGAGTCGTGTTATTTTATTACCATTTTTATTGTGAATTACTTTTTAAAAACTATATTTTTGTGTAAGATATGATTTTTTAAAAATGACAATGCATTTTTTCAAAATTTTCAAATAATATTTAAAGGTTTGATTCACTGTTTTATTCTAATAGTGCTTCCAACACTGATCGACCGATCTAAAAACATCTAAAAAAGCTATTATACTATTGATATCTTTTCTACTGTATTAAGATCACCATTATTTACCTCTGAAATAAGGAGAACGTTTCTATGGAAATGTAGAAGATAAATTTTAACTTTCCTTTGATTATATTTTTAAAGAACCAGTGCTTTGAATCCATGCTTTTTCGATGATTTTTAAATGAAATAGTTTTCTTTGAAATGCTAAAGTATGTACGAGGGGTATTTTTAAAGTAAGTATCGTTTTGAAATAAAAAATAAATGAGTATAATTTTCCTATCAATTTTATTTTTATAGGAATGTCTGTGCCTGAATAAATTTTTCTACATCATTTCTGCCAATATTAAGGCCCTTATCGTATCGCAGAACCAGTTTTTGAATCCTCTCTTCATATAAGTCTGTCGCGGTTCTCTCACAATTTCATACAGAACACTGTGTGAAAGCCGAAGAATTTCATCAGACAATGACGAAATCGTAAAGCGCCTGTCCTGTTTAATTCGTTCGTCAACTTTCTGCACCAAATCTTCAGTATTGACTAAAACTCGCCCACTTCGTTCCTCATCATGAATATTCTTGCGGCACTCTTTAAAATCTCTAACCCATTTCCGCATCATTAGACCGATCATAATGGGTTGACCGTTAACCTCGCTAATCTGACGATGAATTTCAGCCGCTTTCACGTTTTTAGCTTTAAGGAAACGAATCACCGATCGTATTTCTCAAGCGGCAGGATTCTCAATCGGCAGGGCCATTTTAAATACTCAAAAAAACATACGTTAACACGGTCGAATGTTTCCGTAATGGCGCCTGTGGCTTGCCAACATATGTAGGCTAAATGTGCGCATGCGCAAGGTGCGTAGGTAAACTGTGTTCACGAGAATTTCAAAACGGTATTTACTTTAAAAATAACCCTCGTATAATGTTGCAGAAAATTAACATTTTATGACCATTCTTAATCTTCACAAATGATCAAAAGAGGGTATTTTTTAATTCTACTGTACTATCATGGCCATTACTGAATTGGACTTTGATATAATTTTTCAATTATGACAATCTTATCTTATTATCTCTTTACTAAACGCTTTTCTCTCTTGGCTTTCTAAGATTGGGGTAGATTTCAGTTTATCTCTAGACTTGAATAGTCTAGCTTTTATATTCCATTAGTATTTACATATATTTTATACCATATCAGTGTGTAAGTTCATGAAGCTAGATGTTGGAGATTTTTGGGATTTGATAGTGATTGAGAATTCTGCCAGAATTACTATAATTATGATTAACAAAATATAATTATGATTAACAAAACTTGCCAGTGTAATATTTGTGTTCTTTTATTAATTGCAACATTATCTCATTGTTTTAATTTCGCCCCTTTTTTCAAATATATTGTTTTCTCGATAAAGTTTTTTAGCAGAACTCATATGCTGGTTAATTACCATCAACCCCAAAACACTCATAATACAAACGAATTGAATTAAATCCTTTGCAAGCGTCCCCTGATTGGTTGAACTGGACAGTGTCAGTTTTGTTGCAAAACAGTTGTTGGATAATGTGAGTTATGCATCAAAATGAGATTTTCAGAATTTCTTTTCAGCCTTTATATGTTTATTATAGTCCAAATCACTATTACAGTCCTTTTCGCCTTAAAAAGACGAACACGGTGATATGAATAACTCAACACCTTAAAAAAGTGATAATGTGACTTTTGCATCTGCACCATTCACATATGAAATTTCTTTTCGGCTGCTTGTAACTAGTCCAAATACTAAGTATATAACTAATATTAATACTAATCAATACTAACTGCTTATAACTGCTTATAACTTATACGCTAGTCCTATGAGATTCCGTCTTAGAAAATTTTACAGCATGTCTTTGCTTAGTCATTGAGTGGGGGCTGTGTCGCATTGAACCCCGTTTAAGATAATAATTAAGCAAATGCATATAAAAATAATATTAGTAATTGCTTTCCATCTGGGTTTCTATCTGGGGGTTTCCATCTGGGAGAAGTACAGAGACCCTCTAATGAAGGTGACTTCTTATTTATTTTACTGAAGAATATATTCAACTGTTAGTTCCGTATTTCGTCAACTGTGGTAGTGTTAAAAAGGTCTTGCCGTGAGTGCCAAGAAAAATATCTGAACGACACGCCTGAATACTTCCCGGACACGAGATACGTATAAATTTCTTCTCTGGCGTTTGTTAATCGTTAATTACTACCCATGGCTAGAACTTTTCAACGATACCACATATAGCGAAAGAGGCTTTCTTTTTTTCTTTATGTATGACATCATAGAATAAATTGGAGTGTACCTTATGAACGGTTGGATTCGGACTGATAGTTTCCAGTTTTTTTTTTTATATTCCTGGTAAGTTTTTTCAAATGACATCCCCCTTGAAAAAACGGATCTAATTTTCACTTTTCTTTAAGTATGACGTCACGGAAGAAATCGGCTCGTTTCTCGTGAACGGTTGGATTCGGGAGGATAATTTGACTATTTTTCTGGATCCTCGTAGCAAGATCTTTAAAGGATACCACTTTTGACGAAATCCAGAATTACCAGTTGAATATGTAAAGCCGCCTTCGGCGTAGCTTAAGTCTCACACTATTGTAAACCATCAAACAAAGTTAAATATGTTCCTTAGTTTGAGTTTAAATATTTTAAGTCAAATGTGAATATTAAATTGTACTTAAATATATATGTATATCAGAGATAAAGTTAACCTTACAGTGCATGAATTTTTCTTTTAGAATTGTGTTTTTTTATACTTATACTAGCAAAACCCGCGGCTTTGCTCGCGTAATTCAGGAAAAATGCCAAGTGGTATTCGTTGGCCTATTTTCATTAGAGGATATTTTACTGCCACAGATAATTCAGAAATTACTAATTAAGCAAATTTCTGTAATGACTATATCACAGAAATTGCAATTTTAAAACTTTTCTGTTCCTACTCCCATTTAAATTAAAAAAAAATTTAAAACTGTTCTATGGATGCATTTGTGTCTCTAACGTAACAGCCATGTAAAATTTCAAGTTTCTGTCCCCAACAATTTCAGATAAATCATTGTTTAGAAGGTTTTTAGAACTTTTTCAGCTGATTTCACTTTTTTAATTTTCGATTTTTTTTATGGAAACCGTTTTTAGCGAGCATTGAATTCTTAAAAATAGCCACCATGCCAAATTTCAACTTCACTAAAATCCCAATTTTGGAATGTTTTTTGCTTCTGCACCTTTTTTAAATTTCAAATTTTGTAAAAACTGTTCTGTGGAAGCATTTACGTATAAATATAACAGGCACATAGAAAAAAATAAAACCCAATTTGGGTCGAAAGATTCTTGGGTATGCGCCCAAATTGGGGATTTCATAATTTTTTTTTGAAAATGGGTATTTAACAGCGCCCAAAATGGATACACAGTGGTTAACAAAACAGACACGACCCAATTTGGGCACATACCCAAGAATCTTTCGGCACAAATTGGGTTTTATTTTTTTCTGTGCATGTTAAATTCTAAGTTTCCATCGCTAACAATTTCAAAAAATACATAATTTATAACGTTTTCCGCTCAGTTTAACCTTTAAACTTCGAATTTTTAATAGTCTGTTTATACCGAGCGTTTGCATCTTAAAAGTTACAACTATACTAAATTTCCAGTTTCTAACCCGAATAAATGTAATTAAATCATAAAGTAGAACGTTTTTAGACAGATTTCAGCTTATTAAATTTCGATTTTTTTAGAAAACGCTCTTAGCGAGCATTTGCATTTTAAGAGTAACCATCATACCAAATACAAGCTGTATCACATAAATTGCAATTTTATTACTTTTTGTTAGTCCTGTTCTTTTACATTTCTCATTTTAGTAAACTTTTCTGGGTGATCAATTACGTGAGTAACAGCCTTGCGAAATTTTAAGTTTCTAGCCTTAATAGTTCCAAATAAATCGTAATTTATAACGTTTTAAGAACGCTTCTCGCGCATTTCACTCTTTTAAATTTCGATTTTTTTCAAATTGTTCTGTGCGACCAAATCAGCAGCCATGAAAAATTTTAAGTTTCTACCCCTGACAATTTCATAGTAATTGCAAGTTAGAACGCCTTTTAAACGCTTCCCACTCATTTCACCCTCTGAAATTTTGAATTTCTTTACAAACCATTGTTAGCGAGCAGTTGTATCATAAAAGGAACCACTATGAAAAATTCCACCAAGAACAAGGTACTATCTTGCCGAATTTCAAATTTCTAATCTCTTCAGTTTAATAAAAATTACAATTTTAGAACGTTCTTCGCTCTTGCAACTCCCCGAGGGTAGTGGCACTGACAAAAAATATATCCTGTATTAGAGCACACAGGCTGTCACAATAAATTGGCGAACATTACGTTTGAAATCGGTTCGGTAGCTTAAAAGATTCCATAGAAATTGTATTTTAGAATGTATTTAGAACACATTTAGCTCATTTCACCCTTTTAAATTTTGAACTTTTTAGCAACTGTTCTTAGAGAGCCTTTACATCTTATAAGTAACTACCATGCCAAATTTCAAGTTTCTAGTTCCTTCAGTATAAACAAAATAGAAATTTTAAAACGTGTTTCACTCTTGCACCCCGTTGTGGTAGTGGCACCGACATAAAATATATCCTATGTTACAGAAGGGACTATTACCATAAATTTGCCACCATCACTTTTGAAAATGATTCTGTAGTTGCAGATATTCCATAGAAATTGTAATTTAGAATGTTTTTGGAACGCTTTTCGCTCATCTCACCCTTTTAAATTTAAAATTATTTTACAATTTGTACTTAGAGAGCATTTACATCTTATAAGTAACTACCATGCCAAAGTTCATGTTTCTAGCTGCTTCAGTGCAAAAAAAAAAAATCGAAATATTTAAACGTTTTTCGCTCCTGCAACCCCCTGGTGCTAGTGGCAGAGACATAAAACATAGCCTATGTTGGATTAGGGACTGTCACCATCAAATTGCCACCATCACTTTTGAAATCGCTTCGATGGTTTCAGAGATTACCTCCTACAAAGAAACAAACAATCGTTACTTTTTTATAATATTAGTATAGATTAAGAATTCAACACCAGAAATTTTAAGAAAGATTTTTAACTTTATTTAGTAGCATATTTACGTTACTTTTCCAAGATTAATGTTTCTATATAAATATAGTGGTTGCAAAGAACTTGATTTATTTATTAAAAGTTAAATAGAAAATGTTGCCAATTGGCTACACTATGCACTGTAGGGGTAAAACTAGTGAAATTTCAAAATTCAGAAAGGAGCAATGGCCTTGCTCTGTTCTCCCTCGTTGACAACTAATGACTTAGTTCGGGTAAGCCGTGAACCACATTTGTTAACCACATTTCAAGTGATTAAAATTGGGTTTATTTCTGAACACACTATAGAATACATTGCATTTATATACCAGGAAAACCGAAAGTAACCGAAATAATATGTGATGCAACATATGCAAATTATTTTGTTAAACTACTTCAATTATAGAGTTAATCAATTATAGAGTTAATCGTATTCGTAGACGAAGTTAGCGTCAAATTTGGGAAATAATAGCAACAATTAGTGTCAAGTGTATGAGAATTACAATCCTTTTTTCACTGAGAAATGATCATTGTAGTATATTTTAGTATACTTCGCAAAAGTATTGGTTTGATTTAAAAAAAAAAAAAAGCTATTTTTTCCTTCTTCTTCAACAAAATAAATACATAAATTTCCACGGGTTTTTATCTAGTAATTTTTTTTTCTTACAAAATAAAGTAAAAATATTTCAGTGTGAATAATTTATGTAAGAAAGTGTGGTTAGTAAATTAAGGCACTTTCTGATGAAACAAAGTGTTTGTATCGAAAGATTAACGTGAGCAATAAAAATAAATTAATTGGCATATATAAGCGAAAATGTTTATCAGTTATCGTAACAGAATGGTTTAAAGAATGTTCAGCTATTAAAACCGTTAGCCTATTTCTTCATAAACGTACACAGTTCTTGCGACAATGGACTGTACTAAATTCACCAAATAGAAGCTCAATCGAAAGCAATATTTGGCCACTCACACATATACATAATCAATAAACAACCTAAACTGAACTTTTATGAAAACCTTAAGAAATTCTAATATATATGCATACAAACACACATAATTTGGGATAGGTTTAAAAAATGCTGAAACGGAATCGGTTAACCTCAAAATGTAAAAATATTCAAATATTTCAATAATCTGGTTTTATGATTGTTACAATAGTTTTGGACGGAAAATAGTTTTGGACGGAATGTGGACGGAAAGTAAACAATTTTGCAAAATATGAATATGGAGCTTACAGAACAGATTTATCTTTTATTAACATATTCTAATTCCTTTTACAAGCAATCTAGCTTTATATAACTACATTTCGTTTAAGAAAGCAAATCGGTTGTAAATCACAAAATACGATTAAGTGCATCTGACATACAAAGAAGTGACAATAGCATGTTTTGGAAATACATGGAAGATAATCAGTAGCACAAAACGAACGACAATATTCAAATGTTTAGCGAAATTTTTCTTAAAAAGAGAAAGAGACTGTCTACAGCAAAGCACTAAAAATTTGTTAATGTATATCAGGATTAGTAATTTGATATCAAACCTGTCGAGTGATTTTTATATATTTCTTGAGACTGTGGCCTGTATCATATTCACCAAATGGCTAAATCAAAAGCATAGTTTGGGCGCTATCTTCACTCATTCGTACACATATATAGCGACATAACAGAAAAAACTCCAAAATTGAGTTCTGGGGATCTAAACGTTAGGAAATTCTAATATATACGCATACATACACACATAAATATGAAATAGGTTTAAAAATAGCGAAAAGGAATTCAGGGTGCCTCAAAATGTAAAAAATATACCAGTATTTGAACAATCGGGTGACCAATATCATAATGAAAATACGTTTTTTATGTGTACGGAAACTAAATATTTTTGAAAATATGAATATAAAGATTACAGAACTCTTTTTAGCTTTTATTAACATTTTTTAATTCTTTTACATGAAATATAGCTTTATATAACTACATTTGTTTTGTGAAAACAAATCTGTTATAAATCACAAAATATCGTTAAGTGCATCTTACATTTAAAAAGTGACCATAATAAATTTTTGATACACATAAAAGTTAATCACTTGAAGAAAATAACTACAGAATTCAGATTGTTAGTGGAATTTTTGTTGAAAAGTAAATGTACTTTGAGTTGTTTCCTTGAAAGGTGCTATCGATCTGACATATTACTCGCAACACTAGATACCTGATATTTGACATAAAGGTAGTGTTTAGGATAAAAAGAAAGACAAAATTAAACTTGTCGAATGTGTCAATCCTAAAACTTTCTTATATATCATACAGGTTTCGCAAACAAAGAATAAGCACCAATTTATATCAAGGTCTACCTGAATGTAAAGTTTTATTAAATGCCGTGTAGTTGTTCTTGAGATTTGACTTTTTCTGAAATCATGCAAATGCAGCATAGCAGTGCCACCTGTTGGGAGATTTAGACCAAAACCTAATCAACAACAACTTATGTCAACGTCTAACTGAATCTGAAGTTTGATGAAAATCCATGCATTAGTTCTTGAGATATAGTTATCGTGATAATAATGAAAAAAGAGGTATAGCAGCGCCACCTGTTGGGATATCTACAGCAAAATGTAATCAGCGTCTATTTATGTCAACGTCTAACTGAATATGAAGTTTCATGAAATTTCGTGCATTCGTTCTTGAGATATAGCTATCGTAAAAATCACGAAAAATGTAATATAGCAGCGCCACCTGTTGGGATACTTACAAAAAACAGGAATAATATTTATTTATGTCAAGATATAAGTGAATCTGAAGTTTAATAAAAATGAGTGCATTAGATCTTGAGATAGAGCCATTGCGAAAATTGTGATAAATGCAGCATAGCAGCGCCATCTGTTGGGCGATATTCACCAAAAACAATCAGCTTCAATTATATCAGGGACTAACTGAATACAAAGCTTTATTAAATTTTGGGCATTAGTTCTTGAGATAGAGCGCCCAAAAAAGTTTTGTCACATACACACAGACAGACTAACAGATTCACAGACAGACATTTTCTAAAAACTGTCAAATCATGTTCAGGACCTTCTAAAACGTATAAATCCGTCGAAAACTGGAAGTCAAAAATTTTCATGATTCCAATACTTTCTTCTTGTAAAGATAGAAGAAAGTAAAAATCCGGAAAATTCCAACAAATCAAGGAATTTTTAAATTTTCGATTTTCTTCGTATTTCTCGATTTTCTATTTCGAAGTTTTCTATTTTGTTTTTTTAATTTTCTCGATTTTTTATTAGTTCTTTTCTTTGCATCCTAAACACTATTTATGTCAAATTTCAAGTTTCTAGGTCTGAGAGATCAAATTAATTTCGATTTTTCGATTTTTTTTAACTACCCGGATTTTTTTATTTTTTCATTATTTTGTATAATGAACAAAAATCTTTACGCCAAATTTCAAGTTTATAGGGCTTCTAGATGTACCTCAGAATTTTGATGATCGATAAATAAGTGAGTGTAAAAAAATCGAAACTATGTGTTCACATATCTTCTGAACTAGAAAAGCTGGAATAGTGAAATATGAACATTTGGTTCTGTTTGCAAAGTTTTATAGCTAAACAAAGTTTCGGATTTCTGAGAAATTTAAGCACAAAGATGTGGTGTGGTTCAAAGTATCGTGAGTTGCTTTCTGACAAAGATGCTACGGCTGCGCTTTCTCGACTTGGTGGAGGCACATCCGTGACTTCAGATATTAACTGCTGAACTTATCACAACCTGCAACTTTATGTAATTTAGGTCAGTTTGAAATATAATCCCATGCGATATTAAACAAAAAATCTTGATATATGTTTTGTCAAAAAAAGTTTTGTACTCGATTTATTTTTGCTATAATTTCTTATATAAATATCGGCAATACGCAAAGTTCTCGTATAATAAAAACAAGCAATGTTCCAATAAGATCTTTAAATGTCGGAGACTCCAGACTTGTAGCATCGTAGTCATAATTTTT
The DNA here is from genome assembly GCA_963931845.1 of Maratus michaelseni. Taxonomy (NCBI): domain Eukaryota; kingdom Metazoa; phylum Arthropoda; class Arachnida; order Araneae; family Salticidae; genus Maratus; species Maratus michaelseni. Next base: position 55,503,104 of record OZ007597.1, read on the forward strand.
TGGTTTGGATTGGTGCAGTTGGACAAACACGTTTGAAAATACCATGACACATCGCCCCTCTTCCTTCAAAAATACTTTTAATTAAACTATATAACGCAAAATAGCATGGGTTTGTAATATGCTATAAGTTAGATGACTTTAGATCATTTTTTAAAGTTTCTTTTGAACATAAAAACTTTTAATGTAATATATATTTGGACATAATTTCTACTATAAATATAACTAATGAGAAAAAATGTCCTATTATAAGAACGAGAAATGCTCCAGTAAAATCTTCAATCATCAGAGGTTTCCATCGTGTAGTATCGTAATCATCATTTTTTGTCTTGTTTTGATGCAACTGTGCTATAAAATATGTATCTCTGTACATTTTAGGATACAGGTCTGCTGCAACAATGCGATGAACAACACGTTCCAGTTTCTTTGGGCAACAAAATTGTTTTGAATAAGCTATTGCAAAGTGCATTAAAGAGAAGCTATCTTCAGAGATGAAGTAGTCCCTGCTGAACTTAAGTAAGTCAAATCTTGATGATATAAATGCTTTTTTGTGGATATAATTAAAAAATGCTCGGTGACTATTTAACGATTCATTTTCGCCTCTTTTTAAACATTCTCCGATTGAGTTGAGTCTATCATCGTTTGTTTCTAACTGCCACATTTTAGCGCCTTTATATGTCATGCACATGACAGAATTTTCCTTCGCAGCTTTAGATAAGCCCATTATATCACGAATTCCAACCATCTTGGGAACAGTTATGACAGACAATATAACGGCTTTGTAGCTGTTAATCAGAACAGTGATTCCTAAAAACCAAAAAAGCAGTAACATTGTGGTGTTTCTTTGTCTTGCGTGAAATGAAAATGATTTTTCTAATAAGCCTCCAGCAGTCTCGAATAGAATAGTAGAATAAGTTTTCCTTCTCTTCAATAGAATGTATAAGAGAAGTGACATCAGGATGACACACAGTCCTATACCTACCCACACTTCAAAGGAGAACACATCACATATAGCAAAACTCTTTGGGTTCGGTTTCGGTTTATCTGTCATAAAAGTAACATCTGTTACGTGCATGGGATGGGTAAAATTTACTGCTTCTCTTCTTTCTTTCGTTACAGTCATTGGAATGCCTGTTATATCAACTTCTCCTCTTATTAACATTCCCATTATTCCATTCCAAGTGCCATCAGGCTGCTTTAAACCACCTTCGTTTTCCTCTGGCATGACAATATTAAAAGTGACTCCAAGACCTTTGGCAAGTGCTCGAATTATTGGAGCATTCCTAACACTGATAAGAGTTCCATCATGATTCCATATGAGAGTATCTGGTTCATTCGGCAGTGGTTTGAGAGTCGCTAGTTTCATTATTTTTGATGAATGGGATCCAGTCATTTTCTTCCTAAATTTTAAATTATATGTTAGTTTTGCATTGCAAATCGTGACATAAATGACATATGATAAAATAAATTATCTGAATAAACATACATTTATTTAACGTACGTACAATATCTTTGCTATTTTGTGCTATTGTTATACAAACAATAAAAATTTATGAGCATATATTGGGTCTACTCAGCCCGTCCGACGGTTAACATATTGAACACAAAATTAGGTACTTTTGCGAGTTTCGATGGTTCGATATGAGTGTAGTATAGCCAATTGAATGTGGAAATCCTTTAGAGTTACCTCGTATTTGAATGATAATTTGGGTCACTTTTCCTTTAATATACGTCCTTGGAGGTACACATTTGTAGCAATGTTGCCTTCGGAAAATGTATCATACATTTAGATATAAATGCTTGCACAAAAGATCCTTATTTGTGCTCATTTCTGTAGCTTGTTACTGTTTTGAGGATCACGCACATAAATTGAAAAACAATCATCAGAAATAAATGAAAAATAGTTTTAATGAAGTTTTATACACAACAATGCTGACTTTAATGACTTAAAAATATTTGTTATTTCTTTTTAATGTTGTTCGGTTAAACAAAACATATGCTTCTAATGTCGGGTCAAAGGTATCATGTCAGTGGAGGAAAAGCTACAAAGGCCTGTTCACTTACTTCAGCACTAGTAGATTCCCATACTGGGAGATAAGCGATGATTTGGCTTGTAGAAGATTTCTTTCTGATTTAATTTATAATATTTGTTTAATTTTGAGGTAAATCCTTGAATTGCCAGTCTATAGTCATAGGCTGCGTGGATATCAAATGATATCCACGCAGTCGGGAATGAATTAATAAATCATTGATTAAATTTCCCATCCCACCTTATATTCCAAACCCTTGAAGTAAAATAGTTTATTCCGAGCAAGCAAGAAAACGCGAAGAGACAACAACTCAACTCAACAATTAGTTTTTCACTGATGATGACCGAGTAAGTTCGGTTGAAAACGTTTTGGAATTTTTTTAAAGGACTTTAATGTGCTTTTAAATGTTTTATGTATGTTTTTACGCACCTTCAAGCAATATATTTACATTCAGTTGTATCTTTATGAATTTTAGTTATTAAACAAGGTGTATTTGCACTGAAATTTTACCTTTTTATTGAATATTTGTTTAATTTTGATGTAAATCCTTGAATTGCCAGATTCGTTGTTTGGAGGAATAAATTTGCACGAGTTACTGTTATGTTCAGCGCCGAATTTTTGATATTTGTTAAAGAATTCCTTTTACAATATTTTAAACCACTGTACTAATTTTTTTTCATTTGCGATTTTTGAATTTTTAGCGATTTTTATGCGATACGGGTTTTTTTTTAGCGTTTCGCGGCAATATTTTCACATTATTAAATATAAATCCGGTTTTAAACTTTTAGTAGAATTTAGTATATTTTATCCTCTTTTCAATAAAGTTAATTCGGAATTCGTACGTACAATTTTTAATTTTATGCGAATATTTTTATTTGAATTTATAGAATTTTTGAGTTTGCGAGGCGATTGTTCCATATTCATAAATGGAATCCTGTTTGTTTTTTAGTCCAAAAAAGAACATTTTTAACTCTGCCATTTTTTAATTCTTAGCGATTTTTAATGCTATTTTTAGCGTTTTGCGTGATTTTTCCACAGGAGCAAAAATAATCCTCTTTATATCTTCTAGACAGATATAGTAATTTTTTTTTTCTTTACAATGAAAGCTATTCGGCATTCATCAGGTTGAAACGCTAATTTTTAACAATTCTCTGAAAGATTATTTGCCTTTATAGGAAGATACAAAACATTATTCGATTACTTGATATATGAATGAGAATTTCTGTAAATTTTATGTATTTACGAATGAAAAAGACTTCATGAAAATGTTAGAAATTAGTTTGACAAACAGCCGTAAAGAAAACTACAATTTTTGACTAAAGACTGCAAGTATCTAAAAGTTGAAGTATCGAAATGAGTTTTCCATTTTTTAATAAATGAATTACTTAAGAGTTATATGCGATATGTCTCACGTGAGGCACATTTTCCCCCTTTCTCGTTCTGCGGCGTAGGAAATTTGGTACAAAACGCCAGCTTTGACAGTATTTTCTGAAAGATCTTCTGCCTTGATCAAAAAATGGAAAACGTCTTTCGATTACAAGGTTTCTGAATAAACGCACCTACGAATTTCATGCGTTTCCAAACAAAAATGCATTAAAATTATGTCAAAGTAGCCAGTTTGGATTTGAGAACAGCCTTAAGGGTGCGAAAACCGATAAATGATATAAATATTTTCTAAATTGGATATTCTACCAAGAGAAAAAGGGGCTGTGCATATATAACGTCATCACTGTAGGGGAGGGGGGGGGTCTGGCACTTAATATCGTAAGATAGCTTTTGTCTTTTGGTATCGTCAGTGTTGAATTCTGACACTTTCCTCCGGAAGGGATTTCTGTGACTCCGGGGGGGGGGGAATTCCAGTTTTTGACCAATGAAAGCATAAAATCGCAAACCTTCCATTGGTTGATAACGATATCCAGTACTGAATTCAGGGGGTCCTGAATTCAACACTGGATATCGTTATCATTTTTATCCAATCAATTTTTTTTTTGTAACTTTTTCTTTACATCAAAATAATCTCTTATCTTATTTTTTTAATCTTGTTTTATTTATTTTAAAGTTTATAAATTCAAAAGATGTGCAGTGTTTGTGAAACCGTATAAAAAGTTTATTGAAAAAAATTAACATTTTAAATAAATATAAGATTTTTATTATATAGCATTCTTCAATTTTTATGTTTAAAGCAAAAAAAGAAAAATAAATAAAAATAAAAATAATCTAATTATGTCCTTACAAACGTTATTCAATTTCAGATTCAGTATAAATTTTATCCCAAGATTTATAATATCACTTTTTAAAAAATGACTATGAAAACAGAATGGAAAACAATATTTTTTCCTCAGTGTTCTGAAAGCTGTCAAAAGGTGCTTCTCCAAATCCAAAGGAGCTACTTTTTGACACAATTTTGAATTCATTTTTGTTCGGAAACTGGTGAAATTGGCAGGTATTTTTAAGCAACAACTGTGTCAACAAAATGAGTTTTCCATTTTTCGGTCAAGGCAGACGACCTATCAGAATATACTGTCAAAGTTGGCGTTTTGAATCAAATTCCAAGAGCGAGAAAAGGGGAAATCGTGCCGTCATCTGACACGAATCGCTTATAACTCGACAAGACTTTATTTGTCAAAAACTGGAAAACTCATTTCGTTTCCAAATAGCTTTCCTCGTCAGGTCTGCCAATTTGATGCATTTGCGTTTAAAAATGTGTCAGAAAGTTTTGTGTTGTTGAGCAGCTCATTTGAGAACCACCTTATATAATCACAAAAATCCACATTTTGGGCGAAATTGAAGAGATTTTTTTTATTCCTATAATCTACAGATTTGTCAATTTCGTTTCATCTGATTTACATCAATTTAAATTATAATTCAACCTATCAAATTAACTTACATTTATGTATAAAACTAAAATATAAACTATGGATAACTGGTGATTTTTTTTTGCTGTTGTTGTTTGTATGTCAGTTTATGAGTCTAAAATACTGTTGCTATGTTGAATATATACCATATCTCAAAAGACAATTAATTGTTGATACCCTTTGTGATTAAAATAAGAATACTTTTAATTAACGTTCATTGAATGTTCGTAAATAAAGAACTTTTTTCATCACAAGTTTATTTTACAGAAAAGAAAATTCTTGTTATATTATATATTCTATCCATATCTTTCGTATATATTTGAGATGAAATTTTCCGTAAAATTCAAATCCGTCGAAATTTTTACTCTATCTTTAATCGTTTAAAAAATGTAATATTTGATTGGACATAAAAAATCTAAAATCTCCGGCAATCGCAGGAGAATTTTCTGTCACAGATCACCCCCACTTAACACTAGGGGTGTCCTAGTTTTACCCACTGATTTATTCCATACGCCAAAATTTCGCCAGAAACTTATTTCGCGAAGAGATACAAGTTCAGTTAATATTACAGGTATTGATAATAAAAATGTTTATACATTAAGCTAAATGAATTTTGCTTAATAAGTAAACCGTTTTTCATTGGAAAAATCTAAAAAAATCAGACTTAAAATGCTTTTTCTTTCAAATTCAGTAAATAACTATTTCTTCTCGCGGACGAACACTTTTTTCTAGCATAATATCCATTGACAAGTTAGCTCTTCCTACACTTTAGAAAATCGTTTCTAGCAAACAGTTGACAAAAAATTGCATTGTTACATTTTTTCTTATGCTGTTGAACTGCAATCCTTTTTAATATGCAGACGACATTAGTGACAAATACATACGAAGTACACTCAATGAATTAAAATGACAAATTTCTTTTTTTTTTTCCGTGAATTAAAATTTTTTTGAGTGTAAAAAATATATTTATTTATAACAAAAATATCTTATTTATCGGGTGTCTCTATAAATTATATTGGCTAAAAATTATTTTTATTTCAAAAGGTAAAAGTAAAATTACACGATGGAATTTCTTTAACATAAGTTAATTTCCTTTCACGTTAATCTAATTTTATCATGCAACTTAGCTTTATATACCTACAGTGGTGGCCAAAAGTGTGGACATTTTTTGAAAGTTTCATGTTTTTCCACTTTTTGTGCTTGTAGAATATATTAATTTTCACTTAAATATAAACGTTTATATATCAAATTGAAGGTAATTTAATGTAGAATTTAATAATAAAAACAGTATTACAATATCTGTATATCTGTATTACAAAAAAAAGTTATGCAACTACACTCATTGCCATAAAAATTTGCGCACCAAGAAAAAGACGTCCAAATGAAACTAAATTTTACACGCGTAAGTACTACTACTATATAAGTAAGTGATTAGAAAACCAAAGAAAAGGGATCATTTATTGCAGAAAAAACTACAAATGAATTGAAATTTTAGTACTCTGTCGGACCCCTCTAGCGCGAATGCACGATGCGATACGAGCAGGCATTGAGGCATACAAGTTCTGTATGATGTTCTGAGACATCTCGTTCCACAGTTGCTGTAAACGTGCCTCGAGTTCAACCAAACTCGTAGGGTGTCCAACTTGCCGTCCCAAATGATCCCAGATATGCTCGATTGGTGACAAATCTGGGGATCGCACAGGCCGGGGAAGGGTGGTAATGTGGCGGAGGCAGGCTTGTGACATCCTTGCTGTGTGTGACCGAGCATTGTCTTGCTGCAAAATGGCTCCTGGGAGCACATAAGGCTGAAGGATGTTCTGGACGTACCGCTGGGCTGTCATTGTGCCACGGATCGATATTAGAGGTGACCGTGTATCGTAAGCAATGGCACCCCATACAATCACACCAGCTGTGGGAGCGGTGTGTCGCTCTAAAGCTAAGGCAGGATTGAGGCGTTCACCACGGGTCCTCCACACGCGAATACGATTGTCATCGCGGCTCAAATTGAATCTAGACTCGTCGCTGAAGACGACCTGGTTCCATTCCGTTGCAGTCCAATCCCGTCGTGCGTGACACCACTCCAAACGGAGGCGTCGGTGATGGGTGTCATTGGCAGCACACGTAATGGGCGCCGCGATACCAGATGCCCTTCAGCCATGCACATTGCGTTGATTCGGAAAGACACAGGGATCCGTAGTGAAGGTGCTGCCTGTGTCTGGATAGCGGCCAATGAGGCAGTTGGCTCTACGCGTGTGTTTCGTATGATGTGACGGTCTTCTCGACGACTGGTCTGACGAGGGCGTCCCGAGCCTGGTCGCCGTGTAAATGGCGTCTCTTCAGTCCACTGGTCCCAACACCTCCTCACAGTAAAATCAGAACGGACTACTTGACGAGGTACTCGCCGAGCTGACCACCCAGCTTCCATCATCCCGATTATTCTTCCCTTCTCGAACTATGACAACTGCTTATATTGTCTTCGATGGCTGCGTAACGGTATGTCTACCTCAGCGTTTCCTTTGCAAAAGAAAAGGTACACTCATGCAAGTTCTGCTTACCAGTTTTATACTCCAAGGAGGACGAAGTTCAACGTCCTCTAGTGGCATTACGCAATGCGCAATCACGCTGCATTTCTAATCATTTGCATGTCTGCCTGATATCTAACTTCATGCCAAATTTCGTTAAGATCCCACAATTATTTCTTGGTGCGCAAATTTTTATGGCAATGAGTGTAATAGTAAGATTTATCTTAGATTTGCATTTTTTTTAAAGTGATACTTACAAAATCAATACTTAGTAGGATAACCCTTATTTTTTAAGACAGCTTCACAGCATCTTTTCATCGAGTGAACGAGTGTTTGGAGTTCATCTTTCGTAATCACATGGTGCCAAGAATCAATTATAACTTCAATAAGTTGTCTTTTATTGGATGGATGTTTTTTTCGTACAAGAATTTTCAAACGTCGCCACAAATTTTCAATTGGATTGAGATCAGTGCTGTTTCCTGGCCATGGTAATATATCTATGCCTTTATTTTGAAACCATGCTTTGCATACTTCTGCTGTGTGGCATGGAGCTGAATCCTGCTGAAAAATAAATGGTGCGTTGTTGGGGAAGAGATCCCTGATGGAAGGTATCAATTTTGGTTCCAGGACAGTTTCGATGTATTTTTTGGCATTCAGGATGCCATCAATCACTTGAATTTGGCCCACACCATCTACAGACATACATGCCCAAATCATGACATTTGTTGGGTTTTAGTGTAGTTGCTTCAATGCAATCAGGATGAAGTGCTTCTCCTACTCTACGTCGCACGTATTTTCTACCATCACTACCAAAGAGCGATATTTTACTCTCATCGCTCCAGATTACTTGTTTCCATTGATTTTCTGACCATTTAATGTGTTCTTTTGCCCACTTAACTCGTTTTTCGCGTAGCGTTTGATTTAAATATGGTTTTTCCTTGGAATTTTAGCTTGTAGTCCAAATTCTGATAACCCAATCACACCCAAAGAGCTGGTCAGGTAGATCTCCGCGTAAGGAGATTAGGTGAAATTCGCCACGCGGCAGGTACGCAAACTTGTTAATCTGGTCATAATGCCCTGTAGGTAGGGGCATGGTCTGCGGTTTAATAATAATAATAATATCAATTGGAGATCCTATTGTAGCTGGAAAATTAAATGTAGTTTTTTAAAAATATTACAGGATGCGATGAAAATTAAAAGAGAGCTTGATATAATTCTTCAATGAAATACTGCATATTCAAGCATATAACACGCACTTTTGATTCAAGAAAATTGATTGAAATTTACAGATGCGAACAGAAGAATACTCCGGTTATAAAATTAACATATTAAAATTTATGGATAATTGATTATCATAAGAATTAAGATTCATATTTTACAAAAGATGCTAAGGAGGGTGTTCACACATTTTTGTGAAGATTTTGACTTTCTCTACGATTTAAATTTACAGAGAAAAAACCTATAAGGCATCAATTCGGAATAGAGTTTAATTATCGTCTTCATCATTTAAAATATTCTTTGTTTTATAATGTCACTGGAAAATACACAAGGGATAGAAGGTTATGTATTTGCGCTTTACGAAGAGAAATACTCTTATTCTATTATCAAAAGAAAGTGTGAAAAGTATGGTTTTAATACTTCTTCAAGTAAATTAAGTACATAATTTATAAAAAAGGAAAGAAACATAAAAATTTACATTTGTGACTGGGAAAAAGGTAAAACATGCATACCCAACAAAGGTACGTTCATCGCTTTTTACATCTAAAGTCACATCTGATATTTTAAAAGAAAATCCAACGCCAATAGAACTATCGCAAAGTCGTTACATCTCTATAAGAACTGTAATCAAAATTGTAAAATCTTATTTAATGTTAATCAAAACAACAAGTAAAAAAAAAAATGTTCACCACCTAATGCGAAAACGTGTTTCTCAGCGTACGCCTGTATGCAGATTGTTGTATGAAAATTTCTTTTCTTGGAAATATACAATTGATTAGGTTTGGTTTTTTGATTGCAATATAAGAAGGTCTATTTACTACCGAAAAAGACCTAAAATGTTAGATTAGAGGAAACAAGGAAATTTGTTGCGCTATTTTTAACTAAAATTTTGAGATGTCTGTATCGGATTTTTACGGGTTATTTTTAATAAACATACCACGGGTTTCATGCTTCTATCTATTACCGTTTCCGAGTTATTTATTTTCAAAGTAAGGGGATCTTCGTGAAACAACATGTATACACACAATGTTTTGCTGAATATATTTATTTCTTGACTTTTTTATTTTTATTATGAAAGTTGATTATTAAAGTTTTCATAAAAGCATCTTGAATAAAAACAAACAAATTCTCAAATAAAACTAATTTCATTTTGAGTTGATTAAGGATTTTCAAACACATATTATTGAAGTCTGTATACCAAAAAAGCAACATAATATCATATTTATTATTTTTTTTTAAACATACGTTTATTGATTATGTTTTATGATTTCATCCTCCTTTATTAATTATAATTCTATTAAGGAACTCATCTTGCATAAATGCAGGAAAATTAGATTTCCTTTTATGTGATAATTTACAAATTTTAAATGATTTTATACTATTTATCTTTTTGGCGATGAAATTATTTTTAACAAATAAAGGTAAAATACTATTAAATGTACGTTCAATATCAGTCTGTGTAAATCAAGGATCATACATAAAAACTATTTATCTTGAATTGTGAGAGTAAGTGGAGATTAAAAAGTAAATAATGGAGAAAAATTATTTGTAAATAAAACACGAAGATGGCTTTAAGAGGAAACAATTGAAATTTTAAAATGCAGAAAATGGCTGGAGAACAAGAAATTTTTAAGAATAAAATTATTTGATGGATTGTTTCTTTTCTTCGCGTTTTCGCAACAACCCTTTATTTTTGTTATCTACATAGAGATGGTCTCGGGCTGTTTTTTGTGAAGCCTGACCCATCCAAGCCCCATGACCAAAGTACGCAGTAGAAAGTTGCTAATAATATTTTGAGAGAGTTATTATATCTTAAGTGGTATATCATCATGCTTTAAAAGAAAATACAACTCCAATAGAACTATCGGAATTTTTTTAAATATCTCTATAGAAACAGTAATTATTTTGTAATCAAAATTATAAAATCTCATGAAAGGTAATCAAAACAAGACAAACAAAAAAAAACACGATATTCACCGCTTAATGCAAAAACGTGTTTCTTAGCGTAAGACTTAATGCAGATTGATGTATGAAAATTATTTGCCGAATGAAAATGGATATATATAAATACAATTGATGAGGTTTGGATATATTTATGATTCCAATAGAAGAAGGTCTATTTACTACCGAAAAAGATGAGACAAAGACCTAAAATGTTACATCAGAGGAAATTAAGATTAATTTTCTTTCAAGATTAATTTTTTTCATTTAAAAATATCTTGTTACATAGAAATAAGTATTAATCCTAAATACTTCTTCATGACAACGTTTTGTGCTCTTCATATCCCTGAAACTTTGCTTAAAACAGCAAATTTGTTATTTATACCTAACCATTGGCATAAATCTGTAAAAGTAAGAACTGTTATTCTTTTAAAATATCATTGTACAACTACAGCAGAAAGTCATCAGTTATGTTTTCCGGTAATTATGGAAAAGGACTTCAAACAAAAAGAAAGGATTGACAAGGAATATGCTGCGGCTAACACGGACCGCGGAAAAGTTTCAGAATCAAATAAAATATTTCTCCTTATATCCCATCCATAACAATTCAATTCTCTTTCAGGCCCTGAAAATCTGTTTAAAACAGCAAATTTGTTATTTATACCCAACCACTGGCATGAATCTGCAAAAGTAACAACTCTTATTCTTTTAAAATATCATTGTACAACTACAGCAGAAAGTCGTGAGTTATGTTTTCCGGTAATTCTGGAAAAGTACTTCAAAAAGAAAGAAAGGATTGACAAGGAAAATGCAGTGGCTAACACGGACCGCGGAAAAGTTTCAGAATCAAATAAAATATTTCTCCTTATATCCCATCCATAACAATTCGATTTTCTTTCAGACCCTGAAAATCTGTTTAAAACAGCAAATTTGTAATTTATACCCAACCACTGGCATGAATCTGCAAAAGTAACAACTCTTATTCTTTTAAAATATCATTGTACAACTACAGCAGAAAGTTATGAGTTATGTTTTCCGGTAATTCTGGAAAAGGACTTCAAACAGAAAGAAAGGATTGACAAGGAATATGCTGCGGCTAACACGGACCGCGGAAAACTTTCAGAATCAAATACAATATATATCCTTATATCCCATCCATAACAATTCGATTCTCTTTCCGACCGATTTTTAAAGCATTGTAAACCACTTTAAGAAACGTATACATACTTTTTCATGAAACAGCTTTTTTTTTTTTTTTTCAATTTGTAAATGAATATAAATTTTTCTAGGAGATCGAAACCGTCCTAATCCAAAGACTGCTACAAAAACTTATCTCAAGCCAAATTCAGACCCGGGCTTGGGCTCGGGATGAACCCGTCTCATCTGTAATACATACTAGAGTCCTGTTCGGGTCAGGTTATGCATGATTCGAACACAAAAACTATTTGTAGTCAACAGAAAAGCACGGTATGAACCCAATTTACATCATTCTGAAATTAACCGATACCCCAAATGACTGAAACTTAATTCACACTATAATGCCATATCAATATCTCCTATAACAATTTTATAGATTGTGTAGAAAAATTAACATATAGGTACATACTAATTTATATTCAAACATGTAGTATTAATTTTAAACAATACTGTATTTAATATTATTGTATTATTATACAATATAATTGTACAATAATATTGTATCATTATACAATTGGTATAAATATTATTATGTATTATTATAATAATATTATTATTATATATATTATTATGCATTATTATATTATTTTTATTATATATTATTATGTATTATTATACAATTATTATATTATTATACAATATATTGTATTATTATACAATATTATTGTGTTATTATACAATATTGTATTGAGGGTCGGGTTACCACACCCGACCCTCAAGAGTCAAAACCCTATCCAAAACAATTAGAGTCTCCATCCGAACCGCAATGGTAAAAAGTACTACCAGTGTTACCCGACAAAACCCGCGAATTTGTTCGTCAAGCTAAAGTAGGGTTACCTGTCCCATTGGAAGATTCTAATCCACATTATTTTTAATCACATTGCTTCCAATATAGCTCATTTTGACGCGCAGAAGGCGATGGTAAATTATTTTTTTTAACACGAAAATATGCACGATACGAAGACTATTCTAAAAATGTAATGTAGCACCGTGTACCTGAAACACCACACTCAAATTTCGTGACGATTGCAAAATTTTTACGAAAGTTTAAAGCATATAAAACAAGAACGAAAAATCATGCGTCAAGCATAGATTATGTAACACTTTCCAACGCATCCAAATTAATTTTGCACATCTTTAGCGTAAGGTGTAAGTTGATATCTAACTAAACAATTTTGAAACCGCATAACATATTTAAAAATCCAATTTCACGAATTATCAACAATAATCGGAAAAATATCCGAGCTTTTTTGTGCAGCCCTGTATATGATCTATAGATCTGTATATATACTAAATATAATGCTAAATTTTAGTTCAGTTAGGAAACGCGTAGCACAGTTTAAAATTTTCGTTCTCCAATTTCCGACAATAAACGGAAATGTACTCGAGAACTTTTGTGCTGCCGTGTATTTAATCTATACAATTTATATTCACCAAGTAATAGGAAAATAATGAGTTAAATTTAAAAGCGCTTTCAGCAACTGAAAAAGCATCCCCAGCATTTATTAATTATAAGCAGTACTTTAACCGAATTCTTTCTTTTCTGTGCCCTTGTTAATGAACGATGAAAGCTATAGACACAATATTCTATAGTAATCCTGTTGTGATCCACGTTAGTGATATACAGTGGTGGCCAAAAGTGTGGACATTTTTTGAAAGTTTCATGTTTTTCAAATTTGTGTGCTTGTAGAATATATTAATTTTCACTTAAATACAAACGTTTATACATCAAATTGAAGGTAATTTAATGTAGAATTTAATAATAAAAACAGTATTATAATATCCGTATTACGAAAAAAGTTATGCAACTAATAGTAAGATCTATTTTAGATTTGCATTTTTTAAAGTGATACTTACACAATCAATACTTAGTAGGATAACCCTTATTTTTTAAGACAGCTTCACAGCGTCTTTTCATCGAGTGAGCGAGTGTTTGGAGTTCATCTTTGGTAATCACATGGTGCCAAGAATCAATTATAGCTTCAGTAAGTTGTCTTTTATTGGATGGACGTTTTTTTCGTACAAGAATTTTCAAACGTCGCCACAAATTTTCAACTGGATTGAGATCAAGGCTGTTTCCTGGCCATGGTAATATATCTATGCCTTTATTTTGAAACCATGCTTTGCATACGAATCATCAATCATATCAATGAACGGTAGTGCATTTCATATACTTTTTCGTTGCCCTGCATGAACTATAGCTAAACTTCTTTAGCATCAAATTAAAGTGTAATTACTGATTAAAGTGATAAAAACATAACACGAAAGGCTTAAAAATACCTTTTAATATGTAGATGACATATGTTTCATGGGCTCAAATGACGACTTCTTCAGATCAAAATGATAAATAAAATATTCTCGCAAAGTTTTTGAAAATGATAAGCATAAATCACGAGATCACGTGACTAATGTAAGCAGGTGCTTAAATTGGTCAAACTGGAAAACGTGAAAATTATTATTTTTATTTAAATTTTTATTGCTTTTTAAATTTGTAAACCATCGCGTGCCAAATTTTAGGTTTGTAAACCATCGCGTGCCAAATTTTAAGTGATTCGAACGAAACTGATTCGTTGCAAATGTTCTCTTTACGCAAATATATTTCTATTGATTAACGGATAATGGATGGGAAATAAACTCTTGATGGAAAAATTATTTTACTATTTTTGAAATTAATCTGCAAAGGCTTACTTTTAATATCCTGGCACTGAAAGTTGTTCTTCCTTTTAATTATCCTGGCATTCTATGTAGTCTAGCTAAGGCTGTAGCTCTTCTGTCATATTTGATATCGGCCATATGTTCTTTTATTCTCGTTCTTTCAGTCTCATGTCCCAGGCGCTGTTAGGCCTAGTCGGACTATTGGAAATTAAATATATTGTATATATTGGGGCCAGAAGTGTATTAGCTGTGATGAAATAATTAGTAAAGTATTGTAGAGTTATCTGTCTAAGACTGCATTAAAGTTCATATTTTATTATTCATCGTAGTTGTTCATATAATTCCAGTAAAATAACTGTTTACATATCATCTTCTTACAAATATGGGGGCTTGGATGCCAGGATAATTAAAAGGAAGAACAACTTTCAGTGCCAGGATATTAAAAGTAAAAGCAACTAGTAGTAAAATGGAAACCAAAGCTAAAGTGTTGTAAAACGCCAGTATCAAAAGTTGGGTTACGAATTAGCAAGGTGAAAACCGTAATCGTAATACTCCAAGTACAATTTTGAAACATAAACATGGGAACTCTAAATAAAGCTAAGAGAACTGATTTAATAAATCACTGAGAGGAATGCGGAATTGAAGCACCAGAAAAACCGACAATACCTGTCCTAATAAAGCTGATTAAAAGCTGGGAGAGTTACGATGAAGATTTTATAAAAGATCGCTTAGACGTAGTGATAGCAGCTAGAAAAGAAAACAGAAGAAGAAAGAGAAATATAAGAGAAAAACTACAGGCGCAATCAAAATTTAAAGAAAAGAAATTACAAGCAGAACTAGAAGAGAAGAAATTACAAGCAGAACTAGAAGAGGCAAATGACGGTTGCAAATGGAAATGAAAAGGGAAGAGGGAAAATGGAAAGTAGAATTGGAGCAAAAAGACCGCGAAATAGATTTTGAAATTAAGAAAATACAGATACAAGAAAATTCAAGAGAACACATTGATGAAAACCCAAGGACAAATCCAGGTAAGCAATTTGAATTGCTTAGATTATTAACTAAAGATGAAACTTCGAATGATATTAGTTTATATTTGGCTATGTACGAAAGGCAAATGGCGCAAACGGGGATTGATAAAAAAGAATGGGTAAACTATTTAATTAATCTAATGCCATTAGATGTGATCAATATAATAACGAGAGAAAACGAACCCGAAACTCACGATTATGATTACATAAAAAATATTCTGCTAAAACGCTACAAACTATCGCCAGAAGAGTTTAGGCTGAAATTTTTCTCTTCTAAAAAGGAGCCATCAGCTAATTGGCACGATTTCGCTTATGAGATCAAGGTGTATTTTCAACAATGGATTGAAGGTCTTCAAGTAGATAACTTTGAAGAATTGTCGGAATTAAATGTAGTTAATCAAATCAGGCATAATTTACCTGCGGAAACAAAGATACATTTCGTAGAGGAACTATTAGTAATAAAGAAAATTGATGAATTAGTTAATAAATTAGATAATTACGAAACGGCACGAAGGGTTTGCAATAAACAATCATGAAAAAATACAAGCGGTAGTTTTGATGACAGAAGATCGAGAGCGGCTGACTATGCCAATTCAAAAAAACGCCAAGTTGACAATAGGCACAGTGTGAATCGCGGAAAAGAAGAGTCGCATATAATCTGTTTTACATGTGGCAACCCTGAACACGTGAGTGCGAAATGTACCATGGCGAGTAATACACAACAAGAATATTCAAATTTCAACCCGCAACGTAATCAAAATTGGCGAGAAACAAAATACCAAGATGAGACCCAAAACACGCAAAGAAAAATAGTTAATATGGGCATGTTAAATGGTAAAAAAGGAAGAATCTTAGATATTCACGGAATAAAAACAAACGTAATAATTGATACACGGAATGATATTTCAATCGCCAATTCAAGATATCATACTGCAATAAACTCGCCAAAATGAACCAGCGACAATATATCTATATCAGGCATAGGTGGAAAAGAAATTAAGCCAATGTTTTTTTTCTGAGATAAAGTCTACGTGGACGATATAGAAATCCAGGATAAATTTTACGTGGTACAAGAGACGGACTGCGATTTAATAATAGGTAGAAAAGCAGTAGAATGCATGACGTTAAAAGTAGCGGAAGATGGTGTTAGAATAATAAGCGACAACACAGTACGATTAGAATACATTAAAATTAACGAAGCTCCGTCCAAAATCGATGAAGTAGCTACATCAAGTATAAACAACGGTAATCGAGGTTGGGAAAATATCGTTAATATCGACTACGTAATTGACGAGGTGGATTTGACTGATATTAGAAATTTAGCAAACAAAGAAAAAATAAGAGAATTAATAAAATCATATTAGCCGAATAAAACAAAAGATACAGGATTATATTGTGAATGGAATGTTTACTATCCATCTCCAGAAGAAAGTGATGAAATTAGTAGTCCTGCACATGGTAGAAAAGACTATGTAATAGATCGCAGTAGGAATTTTGATCATAGGGCAAAGAAAAGAAATTTTAGAAAACCATTTGATAAAAGAAGCAATAATAGATATGGCCAAAGATATTTTAAACAGTCATTTATTTAACCATGGAAATTACAATAAATATAGATTTGGGAAAGAGAGTTCCGATAATTCTTACACTGTAAAAAATGACCAATGTTTCTTATTTTATGAAAATATACTATAACCACGAACGAAAATATAATATAATCTTCTGACTTATCCGAAATTCAGAACAGCGTGTTCCATTGTCTTTTGAATCCCCAGAAACCAATACATTTCCAAAATTTAAAGAATTATTTATAAAAAAAAATTATTTTTAGCTGCCCGTATTTTTCAGAAACGTTTCCGAAGGGTTTTTATAGTGTATTAATGAGTGTCCTTAGCCTGGAATACCTGTTTTTCGAATGCTATCAATTCTAAAGTAAACATTTTCATGCTAAAAAAAATGCAAACATGCAAAATTAACAGCGTTAACAATAACATTAAAATTAAGATTATTTCTTTACTCTTTCATGTATAAATTAACTTATGCGGCTGAAAACGTGTACTTGAGAATTGATGACATTCGAAAAACGGGTATTCCAGGCTGAGGACACTAATTAATACACTATAAAAACCCTTCGGAAACGTTTCTGAAAAATACGGGCAGCTAAAAATAATTTGCTTTTATAAATTATTTTTTAAATTTTGGAAATGTATTGGTTTCTGGGGATTCAAAAGACAATGTAACATGCTATTTGAAATTTCGGATATCTCAGAAGATTATATTATGTTTTCGTTCGTGGTTATAGTATATTTTCATAAAATAAGAAACATTGGTCATTTTTTACAGTGTACCAAAATGAATCTGAGATTTCTGAAAACTTTGAGATTAAAGATTCTTTGATACCTCAAGACATAACAGAAAATGCTTCACCTAATTCAAAAGCAAGGTATAATCCAAATTTTTCCCCTAGGTACGTCAATAGAGGCTACTATCATGGTCGAAATAATTATAATTATGATGGCCGACGATCATGTAAGGCTAGTTATAATGAACATAGAAATTCAGAACCATCACATAAGAGTATTTCTTACCGTGTATTTAAAGGAGCTTATAGTGGAAGAGATGCTTATTGAAATTCTTATCATTCTAGAAGCAATAGATACATAGCTTCTAAAGATTGAGAGAAATATCCGGAAAGAAATTTCAGAGATATTAAATATGCAGATTCCAAAGATAAAGATCAATATGCAGAGAGAAATTACAGGGGAAACAGATATATAGCTTCTAAAGTTATAGAGCAATACCCGGAAAAATAAAAATCTGAAAAAATTAAGGGGTCTCAGGAGTCTTACTTTTCCTTCGAAGATGCAAGTTTGCATCATGTCACATTTTATTTTATATCTGATTTCGTATAACACACACTAAAATGAAATGTTTACCACTAATAGGCCAATATATGCTTGATTGAACATAATTATTTCAATATTGTACATTTCATATCTAATTATTTTAAAAAAAGTTTAAATTAAAAAAAAAAGTTAAAAAAAGACTTTTTTGCCTGGTATCCACTGCGCGCAAGGTTGTAAAAAAAATATTGCTTAAAAATAACAAACAAAACTAATAATGATGTAAAATGTATGTATCTTGAACTTATATTAAACAGTCATTTATTTAACCATGGAAATTACAATAAATATAGATTTGGGAAAGAGAGTTCCGATAATTCTTAACCAAGATGAATCTGAGATTTCTGAAAACTTTGAGATTAAAGATTCTTTGATACCTCAAGACATAACAGAAAATGCTTCACCTAATTCAAAAGCAAGGTATAATTCAAAATTTTACCCCTAGGTACGTCAATAGAGGCTACTATCATGGTCGAAATAATTATAATTATGATGGCCGACGATCATGTAAGGCTAGTTATAATGAACATAGAAATTCAGAACCATCACATAAGAGTATTTCTTACCGTGTATTTAAAGGAGCTTATAGTGGAAGAGATGCTTATTGAAATTCTTATCATTCTAGAAGCAATAGATACATAGCTTCTAAAGATTGAGAGAAATATCCGGAAAGAAATTTCAGAGATATTAAATATGCAGATTCCAAAGATAAAGATCAATATGCAGAGAGAAATTACAGGGGAAACAGATATATAGCTTCTAAAGTTATAGAGCAATACCCGGAAAAATAAATATCTGAAAAAATTAAGGGGTCTCAGGAGTCTTACTTTTCCTTCGAAGATGCAAGTTTGCATCATGTCACATTTTATTTTATATCTGATTTCGTATAACACACAATAAAATGAAATGTTTACCACTAATAGGCCAATATATGCTTGATTGAACATAATTATTTCAATATTGTACATTTCATATTTAATTATTTAAAAAAAAGTTTAAGTTAAAAAAAAAGTTAAAAAAAGACTTTTTTGCCTGGTATCCACTGCGCGCAAGGTTGTAAAAAAAATATTGCTTAAAAAATAACAAACAAAACTGATAATGATGTAAAATGTATGTATCTTGAACTTATATTTCAATTTCAAGCAATTAAAAATTTAATTTATTTTAAAATCGGCATTTTTTCAACAAAAAAATGAATTTTTTAAATATTTTACAGTTTAAATTTAAATTTAAGAAAAAATAAATTTTTAATTTTTGGAAATTGAACTATAAGTTCATTATCAGTTTTGTTTGTTATTTTTGAAGCAATATTTTTTCTACAACCTTGTGCACAGTAGATACCAGGCGATTTTTTTTTACTTTTTTTAAAACTTTTAACTTTTTAAAATAATTAAATGTGAATTGTACAACATTGAAATAATTATGTTAAAACAATCTGATATTGACCTATTAGTGGTAAAAATTTCATTTTATTGTGTGTTATATGAAATTAAAAAATAAAATAAAATGTGATATGATGCAAACTTGCATCTTCGGAGGAAAAGTAAGACTCCTGAGACCCCTTAACTGTTTATGTATGAAAAACATAATAAATCAAGATGCTGATGTCGAGACGCCATCACGTCAGGATGACCGATATGTAGGATTTCAGTTTAAACACTTCATTTCCTTTATGTCGTGCATAATCATCAAATTAACTGACGCTCTAGTACTACTATTATCCATGATTTAAATGCACGAGTTATAAAAAGTTTAGATCGCCAGATCAGAATATCTTCAAAATTGAAAAAGAGCCAGTCTTTTAATTTTTTACTGTGAAGCAAGCATCGAAATGAGAAATAGCCAGTAAAGGGGCTGTTAGGCCTAGTTGGACTATTGGAAAAGAAATATATTGTATATTGTTGGGGCCAGAAGTGTATTAGCTGTGAAGAAATTATTAGTAAAGTATTGTAGAGTTATCTGTCTAAGAATGTATTTAAGTTTATATGTTGTTATTCAACGTAGTTGTTCATGTAATTCCAGTAAAATAACTGTTTACATATCATCTTCTTACATATATATCAGTTTTTAAAGGTCGTAATATAAACTCAGCTAAAAGTCCAGATAAATTCATTCGTTGAACCCTCCTTCAGATCATGCAATTCGTTCAACGAATAAATTTATTCAACCTTTGGATAACATCCATTTTCCGGAGAAATATTTAATAGCTGGTCTAGATGTCATCTCTCTTTACCCATCCGTTGACACTTAATAAGTCACTATAATAATAAAAAACTGTATTGTTAACTTAAGGAACATTAATGAAAATATGAAAACGACATTAAAGAGTGCTCTTAATCTTATAGTTAATAAAAACTATTTTACATTTGACAATAAAATCTAAAAGCAAAATAATGGGGCCCCGATGCGTTCACGTATACCCACACTTTTAGTTGAATATGACGTGAGAAATAAAAATAAATTAATTGAGATATAAGAGAAAATATTTCTCAATTATTGCCACAAAAGTGTTGAAAAGATGTGCAGATAAGTGAACAGTCGAACGATTTCTTCAATAATGTATACAGTTCTGTACAGTGGCAAATGTGACAAACAGTGTACGTAACAAGTTTTCCAAATGGAAGGTAAATCGAAAGGAATATTTGAGTGCTATGGTGTTTATTTACACACATATACCATCGTAAAACATCCTAACATGTGCTCTACTGATCTAAAAACGTCAGGAAATTCTAATATGTATGCATATATACACACATACACATATATTATTTTTAATAATACAGAAGATGTGTTAACCTCAAAATGTAAAAATATTCCAATATTTCAATAATTGTGTTTTATGATGATTGGATTTTTTTTTTCATTCAGCACTATGAGAAACAAGAAAGCTCTATTGGGATCGCCGTACCTAATAACTGCGACATTTAAATTAGGGGACAATATTTAAGACTGGGAGATCAGCGATGAGGAGGCCCATAGCGATCACAAATTCATAAGTTTTAACATAAAATACGGCAATAAAAGTTACTATAGACACGGACTTGAGACTAAACATTGTAAACACGCAAAATTTCACAAAAGTATTATCAGAAATAAATGCATCAAAGAACTTAAAAAACTGACGCATAATGATCAAATAAACAATTTACTCTAAAACTCCACTTTACTCTAAATTTCCAAAATGAGAACAGAACTTTAAATGTTACAAGCAAAGAAAAACACCGGACTTAACAGCTCCGTCATGATTGACCACAGACATTAAAATAGCCAGAAACAAGGTCAGGGCATACAGAGGAGATACCAAAAGCAAGAAGGCAAAGAACTAAAACACAAGCAACATCTAGAATACATGAAAAAGGCAAAATTAAAAAGATTAGCACAAAATCAAACGCAGCACATGAAAGAAATACTGTGAGGAGATAATAAACACATATGGACTACAATACAAAATAGAAGTAAATAAAGCAACAAAACTATTAAGATTAGTAAACATCCTCCCAAGCAATAAACTGGTTACAATAAAAAAACACATTAAACCCCTATTTAAGAGACTCAAACACAGTACACAAACTCATGCCAACTCCACCCACGTTCAAAGATACAAGCCCACTAGTCATATCAAAACCAAAACTGAATAATGAAACTTTGCCATATGACGGGCCCACTATATTCGCGAGTCGCAAGGTAAATTATTCCCTTCTTCCCCCCCCCCTCCCTCTGGATATTTTAGAATATAATACAAATAAAATTTATTTGGATAATCAAAATTATTTTACTGTTTCATTTATTTACCTCCGTGTTTCGAATAATCGGCTGCTCGCTCTGAACTTGATAAATTATTTAGGCTAAATAATAATGTTATTTTGGAAGCTGACTCCAGTTCCCATCATCCTGTTTGGTGTACTTGTGGTATAACTGATAATTTAGGAGAAATCATATATCAGTACTGCGTTAAGAAATAATATTGAAATGTTTACCCCATCTTCCCACCCAGTTTTGGCCCCGAGGTTGTAATAAGACTATTTACCTGGCTTTACATGGTAACATATCCTACATTTTTACCATTATCACTTTTTCGACTCTTGCCTTTGATCACCTCACTTATGTCGAAATGATATGTCTATTCCTGGGGAAGTCAACTCAATAACCAAAAGTTGTCTAATAGATAGGCTCCGGGAATTATGAGATTACAAATTCGGAACTTAAAGAAATACCCATTGAAATTGTTACTTATTTTGAAAATTTGATTAATGCAATTTTCTATTTTAGGCATTTTTCTTTCTCTTGGAAGCAGGCTGTTTTAATTTTCTGGTGTGAAACGAACAAAGGACCCCGCACTGGCAAAGAGTTACAGACCCATGAGTTTGCTTCATGTGCTGTGTAAACTAACTGAGCATATTGTATTCCTCCAGCAGTTCTATACTAACACAAATAACCTTCAAACCACTGTGAATCAGCTGTTTAGAGTGTTTGAATTCAACTATGATGAAAATGATAACTAGAGGTAATCTTTTAATTGAATTCACGATAGCCTAATTTACAAACTGCTAAAATAAAAATCCCTACTGTTAATGTTTCATTTTATTTTCTGTTACATTCGAGGTGGAATGTTTATTGTACGCTATGCTAATAAATTCTCAATACTTCGCCCTGTTAACGTATAAGTGTTACAGAGCCCTCTGTAATAAGTGTAATGTAATAAGTTTAATGCTATAAGTTCTAAATGTATGACACAGTACACAAATTGTTGTTTTCAATAAACATGAATCGTTTAAGTTTCACAGTTTGTAAAAAAATATAGCAATCTAATCATTTATAAACAAATCATGATAAATATCTTGTTTAAATTAATTTAAGTTGCAGTAAGAGTAGTTAATTTTTAACAGGGGCACCACTTTAAATTTTTCTTGCCAGAAGAAGGGGGATATCCTTGTATTATAACCGTTATGCACATCTCAGAAGCAATTGATGAAGTTTAATCCTCACATATATATTTTGTAATTAGCTGCCGTACTTATTAATGATAAATGTGTCTCACTTTGGGAATGTTACAACAGCAAGACTTTATCAAATATTAATGATACTTATTTATTTCTGTGCTCAAAGTGTTTATTTAATACTAATATTTGTATTTTAAACAAATATGACAAGTCGTTTATGCTTCTTGTTCAATTTATAAAAAACATTCTGTTTGAGTTTGACTTACCATGACTGATGCACTTTGAAATATCAAATTCCTTTAGAGAGGGAGATCTTCATCCCTAGCCTCCCCCAAATAGGGCTCCTGATTGAATATTTTTAATCCATTAATGTTAATTTTATAGATGAAAAGTGTTCGCAATACTTTCATTAAAGATTATCTTCATCAATGATTATTTTCATAATGATCATATTATCCTCATTCATATATGCACTTTCATTAATGATTAGCCCCTAGGCTTTCACAAATGGCGGCGTTCCAGATTGTAAACCTTCAGTCAATTACTGTTAATTTTATAGAAGAAAATTATGTTCACAATACTTTCATGTAAAAATAATCACCAATTTAAGAGACAACGTTTGCACAATTAACAAATTTTGAAATATATTATTTAAAAATATTTTTTTAAATAACACTAAATCATGTTTAGAGAAACCTTTTAGCCACACCTGATAGTCATAAGTAGCGCAGCTGTAGGATTCATTTATGCGGTTTTTTTAAATAATCTAAAAATCTTTTTCCTTCATATGTTTTTCAAAAAATCGAATTCAAGCTATTGTTTTTCAGTTTATTCCCATAACCACTTAAATATACCGAGTAAATATGGGTACAAGTAACTTTTATTAAATATTATATTAATGCACATGCATATGAGTAGAAGACAATCGATTTTGACGTATACGATAGTGCTATTTTTTATGTAAATAAATGAGTAATTTTATATGTTTTGTATAATTTAAGTACAGTTTTATTACCTTTTACTTTGATTATTTTTCTCTGTGTCGACTTATGAATTTCTAATAGAACAGTTATGATAAGGAAAATTATAGAATGAGGCTCTTTATATTGTTTTTCTGAGTTTAATGCATAGATATTATTTACATTTTCAGTTATTTATAAAATTACATATCTATTTTGCCATTATTGTAATGTAATATTCAGAGACAGTAACTCTACTATTAGCCAAATCTGCACTTATAATTGTACACGAGTTTTTGTCATTTCTTTAATCGACATTGCATTTTTAGCGGAAACCTGTGAATAGGTTTTAATAAATGTGTGCCAAATATTTGTCGCCACTACCTGAGTGTCATAAAATATAGTTATATAGCCAAGGTTTTTGGAATAACATAATAACCAAAAATGCTTATAAACGTTTGTTCTACTTAATATTATATATTGAAATTATGCAAATTTAACACATTTTCATCGATACTTATATAAAACTGTTATTTAATAAATAATAAACAAATAAAATAAACAAATCAGAAAAACTTAAAGTATTGTACAAGAAATTGTACATTTCTAAATATTGAAATAACTTGATAACATGAAAGGAAGTCTTTGTGCTTTTCTTTAAATTTTTTCTAGAATTTTTTTTGTTAATTTTACTGGTATATCGTTATTATTCTTCTATATTTGTTTTTCGATTCACATATTCCGCGAAAATGTTTAATTTCAAACATAAACTTTCCAAAATACCAATTCTTGTTTCTGTAGCATTATAACAAATACATTTATTTTGAGAGTGGATACATATAAAAAAAATATCCAAAGATTCGATGTAGTTAATATATTTTAATCAGGTAAACTTACATGTTTGGCTGTATTTTCTAATTGCAATTTTACCGATTCATTATAAATTGAACTTTTAAGAATATATTCTTAGATCCTCAAAAAAGTTTAAAATGACATTTTGTTAATTTTGAGATATTCTTTTCCTTTCGAATGCAACCTTATATTAAGCCTGATGAACAGAAAAAAATGCCAAAATTGGGGGAGACTATCTTACTTTTGATCATATGTCCATCAAATTTCATATACAACAAAAGATATCATTTCTAAAACTTCGTATTGAATTTCATTTCTGAAGTTTATATTACTACTTAAGAAATAGCCATTATTTTATGCATCTTAGTATCATTATTAGTTAAGAAACACTTAAAAAGAAGCGATTACTTTATCCTCGAATGTATTGCTGTGGTGGGATTGACCACACCTACAACAAGTTGAGCGGATGTGTTGGAACAGGAAAGGCTTCATTCACTACGAAACTTTTGTGAGGAAAAATTAGCAACTGCAGATTCTGTACGTCCGAAAATACATCAATTAAAAGCAGCAACTCCTCAAACATTATTTGGTTGCTATTATAGCTACAATACACACCTTCCGAATTCCAGTTTGCTAAAGCTGCAATCTAAGTAATTAATTCGGTAATTATTCCGCATTTTTCATAATCTTCAGCGTTGTTAAAACGAATTTTTAAATTTCCCTGTCTCTCTTCAGCATTATGATTTTGATAAGCTGGTTCAAAAACTCTTTGTGTGATATGCAGCAGATTTTTATCACCGGAGTAGTTGGTGGAACCTGAGAAAAGATCGCAAAAAATAACGAGGTTTACACTACTGATAAAATTTATAAAATTTATGTTAATTTCTGGTTCAAAAGGAAGATTTTTATGTTTCATAAAAAGGAAATTCTTATTTTTCGATCTTGAGATTCTGTTTAAGAGAAATAAAAATGAGAAAACTACACAATATAAATACGAACAAAAAACTTAAACGGCAAAAGCTTATTTTTTATAGATTAAAAAAGAATCTCTGAACGGTTATCGTATATTTTTCAGGCTTACAACCTATTTAATTCCCAAATAGTCGATGTGACAATATAATAAATTATAACACCTTGTAATTATATATTTCTTTTAAGTGCTAAACGGTGTAAATTAACAACATAATAAACACAGTAAAATAACTTTTATTAGGTTGTTTGACACGTTTCGGCATATAAATGTAATAATAATGTAATAATTTGTGATATTGGTTTGAATGTACACCATAAACATAAATTAATCAGGGATATCGCCAATAATAAGAAACCAGAAAACAAAGTTGATTCGCAAAAATACAAATTTTATACTCGTCAGTATTATGCAAGATTTCTTGAAAAATTAAAATACAGCCTTAAACCATTCAATATCTGCCCTCAGAAATTAAAGAATATAATTTTCAGTAAAATTGACCCAATTAATTTTGAGAATTATTCAGGAGTATATGAAATACGTTTTATTAAAGAAGACTGATCTAAGAATTACTGTATTGGCATGACCAGCAGGAAATTTAGTTACAGAACAAAGGAGCATATAACTGATATTAAGTACAATAGAAAAACCACAGCCCTGGCATGAATATATCAAGAAGAAACCATCCAAATAATTTCAATTAAATTAAAATAATTTTTCCCTCCAGTCTATACTATCCATCCGTAATAACAGAATCTATAGAGATACTAACACGAAAAAATACAATATGTAACGATGCGGCATCTTTTAACTTACTGAAATTCTGGCTCGAGTAACTCCATAGTTACAGATATGAAAATAAACAGCCAAGTACAAGTAAAAGATTACGTGCGTAAATTAAAAAAAGTACTTGAAAATTAAATGATAGAATCTTATATAATAACTTCAAAGACCGGGCAATTATGGAATATTCTCATTTGGTTTTGAAACTCGCTCGGAGTGAGCCGAAACGCGTCAAACAACCTAATAAAAGTTATTTTACTATTTATTTATTACGTTGTTAATTTGATTTGATTTGATCTGATTGCCTAAGAGGGACTGCTCAGACAAGTAAACCAAGTCTGTAGAGCATAGTATCCCTCCCGGTCCCTTTATTAAGGTCTTTAAAAAAAAAAAAAAAAAAAAAAAAAAAAAAAAAAAAAAAAAAAAAAAAAAAAAAGGTTACAGTGTTCAGCCCCAGCTGATGCCGCCGGAAAACGCGACAATGAGCGGCAAAACATAAACATAAGAAAGAAATATAATACAGGCGACCCTGCCAGGAGTGCTCCAATACGAGCAAGTGACAGGGACTGAATAAGGCTTTTACAGGAGTGGTCCATCACTGCCGGAAAACAGATTTTCCCACGCGACACTGGGCAGTGAGGGGCATCAGTAGGTGGTGGAAACTACAGGGGGCAAAGTATTGACGAATTGAGATCCAACAGACAGGCTCCCTAAGTTAAATTTGAGAGGTAAGTTAAGTGGTCAAAAATGCTTTTTAGTTTCCTCTTTAGAAGTGGGCGAGTTAGGATATTAGCGAGCCAATTTTTTGGAGGGTTTTGAGTGCACCTGAGATGCCATTGGCTTGTCAGTATGCAGTGAAAATATGGGTGAGACGCTGTACCCTGTTCACCGCACTCGCATTGGTCTGAAGATGCACATTTGAATCTGTGTAGGTACTGGCGGAAGGGTCCATGACCAGTAAGAAAAGCTGTCGTGTGAGGGGTGAGGTAAAATAGTGTGTAGGAGAGTTTGGGGATTAGCGTATGAGTATGTCGGCCTTTGGTTGAGGTGGTCCAATGTACTTCCCAGTCTTTTGAAATATTTTTTTTAATGTACGTTTAATGTAGCTATGTGGGAATGGAAGGTGGTGATCAATGTTGGGTTTTTTGTGGCTTCTTTTGCTAAAGTGTCTTGGGGGATCAATAATAACATGCTAAAAATATGGTACAATACAATTATAGAAAAGATTATTCTGTATGGGGCTGGAATTTGGGGAGGTAAACTAACAAAAACGTTGTTAATTTACACCTTTTAGGATTTAAAAGAAATATATAGTCGATGTGACGTCAAGACAAATTTCCAATCGTCACAAATTGTTACCGATGCAACGCCGACCATAAGGTTAAATATCTTTTTAATTCATTGCAATACAACTTTTTGTCAACCGTCACGATTGATACCGCAATGACGTTACTGTCACTGATTTTAATCTTACAAATCACGTGATTCTAAAATTATCAAAAAGCTTTTTGGAGCGTTTTGACCATCGTTAATATTAATAATAATAAAATAATAAAATAATATTAAACCATATTTAATTCTACTGGGACTTTTAGGTGACCATCATTAAATGTGATATTACTGACAATGATTTTAATCTCTTATGTTAGATGACGTTACTCTTCACAAAACATTTTTGTTATTTTTATCAGTGTTTATTCTTACTTCGTCCTCTCATAGTGCTCTTAGGAAAGCGATATGTATAATAATAATAATAAAATAAATTAATAAATAATGATAATATTAAAAATAATATTAATAATAATAGTAACAATAATAAAATATAGCAGCTTAAGTGTAGATACGGGGAAAAGCATATCAAAATTCCATGAAATTTTACCTTTACTCAAAAAATACACTTAATGAAGCATTATCTTCTATGCTGAGTGCTTCCAGTATCCTTCATCAAATTTCAGGATCAAATGAGCATTCTCGAATCCTTGAAACACTATATATGAACGACAAATGTTATTTTGACGAAGAACAAATGAAAACAAATGATTTAAGTTTTCATAAAACTCATTATTAAACTTGGAGCTATGAAATAAAAAAATGCTGATTTAGTTGTCGTTTCCTCTTCAAATTATATGTACAAAAACAGAGCCATCATTTTAAAATTTGAAATGCAAAAGCCAATTATACGTTAGTGGCCAAATGGCTGGTAAAACGAAAATACAACAAATGCAAATTCCCCATTCCTCTGTGTTTTGCCTATATTTTATTTGTGAAAAACATCTGAAAATAGAAAGTTAAACGAGAAAGGAGAGGAACATTTTATTTCTCACCTCTTGAATAATTATTATTATATTATAAACACAATATTTATAGGAAAATGTTTTTTTCTTATTTAAAAATATTATACCAAAATCTTCCATTTCCTAAAGTTACGGGAAAATAAATAGTTTAGAGATTAAATTTATTTTTTTAATGCATAAGATTCAGCGGTGATTGGTACAAAATATTAGTATTATATAACCACGTCACTTGGTTACTTGTACGTAATAGGAGAATGATTGCAGATTAAACATATCATAAATTATAGTTGTAGGATTTGAATTTAAATATACTTTATTTTCTTTATGACGTGCGTGATCATCAAATTAACTGACGCTCTGGTATTTTTTATTATCCATGATTTCAAAGCATGAGTTATAAAAATTCTCGATCAGTAGATCAAGGTTTGGATATCTTCAAAATTAGGAAAAGAGCAGGTTTTTTAATTTTTATCATTCATGAAGCGTCGAAATATGAAATGTCAATAAAGGCACTGTTACTCCTAATTAGACTATTCGGAAGTAAGAGTATCATATGCTTTAAGTGAGAAATGTAAAATATTTGATTAAGTTACCAACGAAGCGTTGTAAAATTATCTTTTTTGAATTTTATTAAAGTTCACGTGTTGTTATATCCACGTCTAGTTATTCAATAAATTAAATTAAATAAATTAAATTTTTACATATTACCTACCTACAAATTTATCTTTTTAAATTCTTTTTTCTTTAGATCGCCTTAAATTTATTATATAAGGACGATAAATAAACGAAACATAATTGAATGTTTTAACTTCATCATAGCAGAGTCCTTTACATAATTTTTAATATTTAATCACCGGTATTTTTAACAAGAATTTTTTACCTAATTTAATTACAGAAATGGTAAAATTTACTTTTCAAAATTACTGGAAAAAATAATTAAGGATTCCTAGCATTTTTTATGCGTTACATATACACGTCGCTTGCCACGAAGTTAATTCAGAAATATATTTTACGTGAAGAAATCTAGTGACAAAAAAGTTAAAAAAAAAAAAACCGTTGAAAACAGAACCATATAGCAAAATTTAAATTTTAATAACGTACCGAATATTCATTTTATATGCAAACTACATTACGCATCTAGATTTACTATTGAAATCAGTTTCTTAAAAATATAATTTTGATTAAGTGCAGGTTAGATTCAAAAAGTGACTATAATATACATATGACCCAATCATAAAGACCACAATAAAGAAAACTTTTTACATTTTCGTAAGAATATGGACATACAGATTAAACTATTAACTCCATAGTTTAATGCACGTTCAGTTTAAACACGACCACATAAGCAATAATTAACTATATAATTAATGAATAAGCGTTATTACTAATTGATTTATGATTTGCGTCATGCTATCCAAAATCGTAGGGGAAATTTATGCAAAGGTTTTCATTGCCTCATACTACCATTTTCATACATTTCACTTAGTTGGATATTTTGACGCAAAATATACATTAGCATAAAATTTACCTACGATTCTGAATCGCGAGACGCAAAAGATAAATTAAAATTAATGCATTTCAATGTATAGTATATACTCAGTAGAAGTGTGATACATTCAACAGTGTATTGGAAAATTAAAAGTCTTATTTGAATGTGTAAATGCACATTAAAAGAGAAGATACTATTATTTTAATTGCCCTTTAAAATAAAACTTTTAAAGTTACATCAAGACGTCTCGCGAATTTTGATATCGTTTCTTTTAAAATCCATATTTTGATTTTTGAGAGATGTGAATGAAAAAACTTCAGTGAATATATTTTTTTTTTTTTTCATGCTGCAAATAATGTTCGTAACTGTGGATATAAATAAAACGAAAAAAAAAATGATGAAATAAAATAAAATATATGTGTCTATATATATATATATATATATATATATATATATATATATATATACATTTAAATAATAGCATAGAGTCCATCAAAATTTTATATCATGATTTTTAAGACACTTATTTAAAATTTTTGGAGCCATAGTAAAGTGCTGCTTCAAAAATTTTAATCCGTTCAGGGTTTTTGAACTGATATAATTATTTTTTGTAATTAATGATTAAAAGATGAAAAAATAAATATAAAGTCAAATGCAACGAATTCCTGGTGGTGATGTTCATGGACCTTCAGTCCCCTCTCTTACCCCCTCCCCCCATCTTCACTCCTCAATAAAAAATATCTCATACTTCGATTTTAAAGCATCGTGTTATTTAAAATTGTTTTTTAAAAACAAAGAAATCTATTTATTAAGATATGGAAATAACGTGCAAATTACATGTATTTAATGCTTTTTTTTTTTTGTTTCGTTTTACACAGTGTTTTTATTAGCATAAGCAACAATTTCAAAAATAATTTCATGTTAGCCTAATACTAAAATAACAATATTTACTTACCTGCCAACCACTAAACACCTGTATCTGATGGATACGTTGAATAATATCTCGTGTACAGAAGCAACTTATAATATGTAAACTGAATCTACTATTTTCGCTTATATCTATTTTAGAAATCTAGCCTTATTAAAATTTTATTTCGAAAAAACAATTTCGATGGTCATTCTACAATATTTATTTTGTCAAAGTACAGCATGATTTAACTCGATGGCAATAGCATACTGAAATCTCTTCAGAATAGACATATTTGGAAACTTTTTAACCTATTGGGTAATCGTAATCGTACCGACTGTCAATTCACTAAACAGCAAACGTGATGTGGTACTATTAAGTATTTTTTTATGATAGCTTTTATGTTCTCAATTTCTAGACATTGTAATATTTCAGGATCGTTTTACTACTATAATTTCTTTAGATTAGCCACCTTGATGTACTAGTGATTTTATCCTATTTTGTAAATTATATTAACATTTCAACGACGAAACATTCACATCTATTACAGAAAATGAATAATATCTCATGTAAGAAAGATACATATACAAATGTAAACTCATACTACGAGACCATACATACTACGACACCTACGAGAATCCATATTACACGTTCACTGTTTTTGTAATTTTCGTTTAAAAAAAAATATTTCGCTAATTATTCCATAATAGTTAAACGGCAACTTGTATCAAAATAAATTCTCTTTTATGTCAATAGTATACGAAAATCATCTGAAAACAATGTATTTTGATAATAACGTATTGCAGAAAAATGGTGCGAGTTACTTGAATTTTATTATTTTGATATTCTTTGAAATATGGTTGCTAAGCAACCGATAATTTAAAGTGCAAAGTAATAAGAAATGCATTTTAAAATTTGTATAAATTATGAAAATAAAAGTTTTATATTTCCCGAGATGCGAAAATTTTCCAATAATTTAAACAATTAATTTCTAAATTCTAATAAGTAAATTGAGAAATTTTCAAAGCGATCGGATTGAATTAAGATCTCCATTTCGTAAATTTACTATCCATAATTTAGCATTTACAATTATCCCAATGCGTGATCTTCTTTTCGGTGAATGTTAAAATTAAAAAATCGTCTGACTTCCCATTGAAAAGCATTATGTCTTAAAATAAAATGTTCCAGATTTTTCGAACGAATGAACAAAATTTAACCAAAAACTATATAGTTAATTCCGGGTACCTCACCAACATACCCACCAAAAAATGAACCTAATAGGACGATTTTTACCTCAGTTATCGTGGAACAGACAACAGACAAACAGACAAACAAACAAACAGAAACTAAAATCGTTTCGGGTCTTAACAGTGAGTGTTCACTGACGTTTCGTCAATTATTCCGGTGCCTTCCCTCAAATTTTTTCTTCGCCCTTTGTCCCTCCCTCTCCGGAGCCCTAAGATTGAAATGTTTCAAACTCTTCAGTTAAAAAAAAATAATCATCAAATTTCGTTGCTCACCAATAAAATTAGATGAATAAATTAACCCACTAAACTCTCAAATCATGCATCCCCTTCCTTTGACCCCGTTAAATATTTTTTTATATATAAAATTTCTAATGCCCTATATTAGTGACAATAAATAATCAATCCCGCGGCCCCCATTTTCCCGCTTTCCCTTTTGCCTCCCCCCTTCCAGCATAGACATTCGAATAGTTTTTTTAAATTATTTATTTAAAAAATAATAATCTGCAACATTCGTTCCCCACTAATAAAAATAAATAAATAATCACTAAATTAACCCATTTTCAAAAATTCCCGGTTCTTCCCTCTTTCTAGCAAAGCGATTCGAATCTTTAAAGCAATTATTTTAAAAAGCAATCCACAACAATCGTTTCTCAGTAGTAAAAATAAATAAATTATTTATCTAAATTACTCCGCCTAACCTCCCAATTTTACGCTTCCTCCGCCTTCCCCCCACCCTAACATATCTTTATTTTATATAAATAATTAAATATCTTTATTTTTATATAAAAAAATCTTTTGTCCTATTTAATGTTCTTTATTGACAATAAATAATCAATCATACAAATTATACCCGGCACCCCTCCAGCATACAAATATTTAAATTTTAACTCTTTTTATTTAAAGAAAATAAAATAACAAGAGAGGAAAATTCTGCTATAAGGCCGAATATAGATTGCCACACACGGCTTTTATTTAAAAAATAAATAAACTAGCTGTAACTCAGAATAAAAACGCAATAACAACAAACAATTTTAAAATATCTAAATAACAAATAAAAATTCCCCTGTTAGTGTTGAGTTGTTCTATAACCATTCGATTTAGAAAAATATTTTTCTACCACTGAGCAATTTTTTTTAATGAAATTTAATTCATGTTGCTATGGCAGCAGACGATAAAACGATATCTTTGGAAT
Source organism: Maratus michaelseni (assembly GCA_963931845.1). Lineage (NCBI taxonomy): Eukaryota > Metazoa > Arthropoda > Arachnida > Araneae > Salticidae > Maratus > Maratus michaelseni. The sequence continues at coordinate 55,537,083 of OZ007597.1, forward strand.
AAGGGAATAAATAGAAGAAAATTTTTTGTTGATGTTTGTGATAAAATGTTTTTCTTTATTTTTTAAAAATGTATATACATAATTCACTTTTATATTTTAACAGAATAATAAGTTTACTATAATTTGTTACTCATGCTATGGCCAGTATACACGATACACGTCGAGCCACAATGCCTTTATCATTATCTTTTTACGCGTAAAAGTTTCGCTACGGCACTCCATTGTGAAGTTTTGTAATTTTTGAAATGTAATATTTGAAAAACGACATAATCATTAGATTTGAAATTTATATCAAGAAAAATACAATTTTTTATCATTCTAACGTGGTTTGTAAAACAATTTTGTGACAAATACTTTTCGAGTTATTAATTTTTTAAGTAACTTCAAATGTTTCATTTTCCGAGATTAATCTGTGGCAACGATGGATTGCTGTGACTTTTCATAAACATGAAAAATGATAGAGATTGAAAGAATAAGCCACCCTGTGTGTGGCTAATATACAAAATTCGTTCCACACTAATTAAATAAATCAAATAATCATCTAATCCTCTACCCCTAACCTCCCAATTATACGCTTTCTCCCCCTTTCCCCCACACTAGCATAATTTCTTATAAATATTTTAATATATTTATTGTTATTGTTATATAAATTTTGTGACAAATAAAAAAAAAATCTTCTGTCCTATTTAATGCTTTTTAGAGACAATAAATAATCAGTCATACAAATTATCCTCTGCCCCCCTCCAGAATACAGAGATTCAAATCTTTACACTTTTTATTTAAAGAAAATAATATACAAAATTCGTTGCACACTTATTAAAAAAAAAAAAAAATCATCATCTAAACTCGTACCCTTAACCTCACAAACTTACCTTTCTCCCTTCTTTGCTCCTCCTAGCATACAAAGAAATTTCACACAAAGAAAAGCTTGCATTCTTCGAAATTAGTAGATGGAAAAACATGTATTGCCTATGAATGCATTTCGCGTGCACCGATGTCGGTTAACAATAATCGTTTACAATATATCGGTGTTGTTTCAGTTAATGGAAAAGCACTCTTAACTTGTTTGAATTGATATGAGCCAGACAAATCGTACTACTTGCATAAACGTGTGTACTAAAATTTATTATTGTTGGAGTTTTTGTGTTCAATAATTTATAGTATTTGGTATATTATTAAAGATGTACATTTGGAAAATTAACAAAGCAGAAGATGTAAAATAAAATGTTGACAAGACAAACAACTAACTAGGATTTTGGAAAATGACCGAGACAAATAACCAAAAGTAAACGAATTTACTAGAGTGTATAGTTATTATCAATATGCTTAACCATTTCTACAGAGGGATCCAACATACTGATTTGACATTGCTCTGTAAATCGTAATGGAGCATACTTTAAGAGAGATTCTATATGTTAATATGAAATGCCATTTTTTCATAAATTTACAGATTAACCTAAAATCCTGCAACCACGAGTATCTGGCGGATACTCAATATTAATTAAAGAGAGTGGTGGGATTAAATGATCACTTTAATTACGATTTAGAGCAGGACAGTGCGAAATCAAAAATATGGCTATAGTGATAATAGTGGTAGTGTATAAAAAAATAACTGGTTTGAATGCAGAGAAAATCAGGGACAACAAAAATACTAGAACACACTACACTAAGAGTTCAAAATTTTAGATAGCAATATATATATATATATATATATATATATATATATATATATATATGGTGTTTGGTTTTAAATATAATTACTAGATGGCAGCACCACAGCGAGTTACTACTGTGTTTACTGCTGAATCAAAGGACTGAATGTATATGTAGCTTGTGTTAGTTTTTTATGTACGTGTGATGTGCTTTGTATTAAAACTATATTTAAACTCCAGTAAGAAGTTCACCTCGATTTCTTAATTATGCTGCTGCTAAACTTTATTAAGCTTACATATCTAATATACTATAAAATGGCAACGAAGGTCAGGTTTCTTACCGGAATTTAAGAAAAGAAGAAATTCCACCTGATTAGCAAAATGGCTAAGCTTTTGATTTCGCATCTACCAGTACGTGCTGTCGCAATATTTTAAATGTGTGCGTCATTTTGAGGGTGGTAAGTGTTGATTTTTTTTTCTTCTCTGCAATAAATAAAGGGCAACAATGTTTGCCAATTTTAAGGAATTTAATGATTCCATCGAATCGTTTCAATCATATGTTAAGATATAGGAACAGAGTTTTTTATTACATGATGTGGAAGAAAAAAAAGGTACCTTCTATAATTTCATGCATGGGTCCAAAATTATACACTTTGCTGTCAGGTTTAACTTTTCCTAAAAATCCGGAAGCTTTAAAATATGAAGAAAATGATGAAATTCTGTTAAAGCACTTAAACCCCGCCCCTAATAAATTTTGTTCTAGAATTAAATTCCGTAATTCTTATCAAAATGAAAATGAATCTATACAAGATTTTGTTTCAAAATTAAAGAAGTTAACAACTTTTTGTGCTTTTGCTGGTGAAACATAATTTACTTCATGAAGCGCAATTAGAAAAACCGGAGTATTGAAAGATGAAAAATTAAAAATAAGCGCGAAGTACGCGATAAAAAATTTAAATAAATGACATAACTTTGGAGAGATTGCAACTCCTATCACTTCAGAAGAAAATCTATCCAATTAAGAACATCATGAAATGAATTTAATTTAGGCTTCAGAAAATATTCTAAATAAAATAAAACAACAGTTAAAATCAACTGATTTTAATGTATCACATGTAGGTAAAGTGCAGCAACAGCAACTTTTCAAAATTTTTCTCTCACACAATGGAGCATTTTCCAAGTTGTTAGTGGCAACAGGTTGCACTGACAAAATAAATGCAAAGTTCAATTACATACACAAGAATCCCATTCGTACATTCTCTTACGTTTACTCCAAGATTTGCAGCAACAACCTTCTGATCAACTAGAAGAAATACAAGAAGCGGGACTAATCAAAAGAACTGTTATGGAATTGGGCTTGTCCCAAGGTTCTTGTTAAGAAGAAAACTGAAAATAAAAATGAGCCACCAAAATATAGGGATGACTTAGATCTTCGCATTTTTAATATCAATATCCAACTTTCATCATAACCCCATCCAAAGATTTAGACAGTATTTAGTTATTTAGATAAACTAAGGGATCCAACCCGTGTTTCCTGTGTTACAAAACATATGTGAAAACCATTTTTTTTAAACCTCTGACAGGTTTTAACATTTATATATTTCATTAGATTGCCCTCTAACAACATCAAAAGTATTCTTATCTGAAAAATATCAATAGAGTTTCCAAATAAATATTAGAAATTTATTCAAAGCCACACTTTCGTATTAACCGTATGCCAGGAGTTAATAGCCTAAGAAATCGTCGAAGATTTCACTGCTTACAGCAGCATCTTTCAGTGGTTTAATCGGGTCGTCCGATTACATGTGTGTTAAATTTGAGTTTTATTTATATTATTTTATTTATTTATTGATGAACTCTTAATTTATTTATGGAAACAAATGTTATTTTTATTATTGAAGTATTTATAGATTTGTTAAAAAAATTATTTTGGAAAATTATTTTAAAAACCTTAAAAAATCTCTAAATTGAGATACAGTTTACGAACAAATTACATATGAACAAAGATTTTTTTTTCTTTTTGAAGGTAAAAAAATTGAAGTTGTGCGATGTTTAAAAGTTAAACAAAGGCACTAAAAGCGAAATTTAATGGATTGGTGTTGTCATCGTCAATATGACGTCAGTGTTGTTAATGGACACGTTTTCTCTGTAGAAGATATGTATAAATGTTTCACTATTTGTGATTATAAAGAATGCCTATTGGAAAATTGGTTGGCCAGAAGAATATCAGAATTACACACAAACAAGAAAATTGGGTGCAAATAGCTTTATTTTGTGACTTTTACATCTAGAAATATAACTTGCATTTTTTTTGTTTTTTTCCTTCTATACATGGTATAACAGCAAATATACTACAGAGTTTCAAATAACCATTGAAAGAGCAACACATGATATTTGTATTGAAAATTTAAAAGTAAAAAAAAAAAAGTAATCAATCGCATAAAACAACAGACGTTTGTAATATATAGACATAATCATACACTAGGGGTGCACAACCTGTGGCCCGCGGGCCAAAAGTGGCCCGCAATCGTATTACTGGTGGCCCGCGGATCAATTTCGCCGATCGAACGCGAAAAAATCATGAATTTCGCCGATCAGGTGCATAGAAATCGCGAATTTTGCCAAATTTCGCCCGTCGGGTGTGTAAAAATCGCAAATTTTTCCGATCGAGTGCATATAAATCGCGAATTTTGCCGATCGGGTGTGTATAAATCGTAAATTTCGCCGATCGCGTGTGTAAAAATCGTGAATTCTGCCGATCGTCTGCGTAAAAATCGTGAATTTTGCCGATCGTCTGCGTAAAAATCGTGAATTTTGCCGATTGTCTGCATAAAAATCGTGAATTTTGCCGATCGGGCCCGTATAAATCGCGAATTTCGTCGATCGTATGCGTAAAAATCGCGAATTTCGTCGATCGTATGCGTAAAAATCGTGAATTTTGCCGATCGGGCACATAAAAATCACGAATTTTGCCGATTAGGCGCGTAAAAATCGCAAATTTCGCCAATCGGGTGCAAAAAATTGCAAATTTCGCTGATCAGATGCGAAAAAAATTGCAAATTTTGCCGATTGGGCGCGTAAAAATCGCAAATTTTGCCGATCGAGCGCGTATAAATCGCAAATTTCCCCGAACGTGTGCGTAATAATCGTGAATTTCGTCAATCACTAGGAAAAAACTATGAATATTGTCAATCGCGCATGGAAAAAAAAATGCAAATTTTTCCATCCTTTCCAACAGAATTGGGTTAAGCTGACTAAGGAGGTGGTTGAGTATATTGAGCTAACCCTCCTTTTAAAATTAGCATTTTTATTAACTTTTAGGCCGACCCGGAACAAAATTTTGTCCACCCTAACATGGATGTTGGCTCTCGACAATCCAGTCATTTTTGTGACTGCCCCTCCTCTTATAAAGGTTGTGCACCCCTTTGATATCCACATTTTATGACTGAATATGTTAAGAAGTACAATTTAGAATAATATATGTTTCTCCTCCTCTCCACCTTCATTCATGAAAGCAGCATTTTTTTTCGGCACTGGCAATCTTTAAAGCTAAATTTATTCCTTTAAATAAAGTCAAGGAGTATTTTCACTCTTTGAAAATAATATTAGCTATATCTCTTGTATAAATACAAACGTAAACTGCTGATATATCATTGCCAACAGAACTGAATACATTGACAGGGAAAGAAGAAACCTAGGGGGCTAAATCTACCCTTCCGAAATTTATGTTTTTTTAATCTGATTCCCCCCCCCCCGGTCACACCTCCTCGAAACAAAAAATTTCTGATGGTGGCCCTCGACAACCCAGTCATTTTTGTAAGTGGCCCTTTGCTTAAAAAGGTTGTGCACCTGTATCATACACTGTTAAAATTTTTCTGCTGGTTTGAACCAACTTTTGATGCTGCAGTAGCTGCAGTCATAAGATTGTTGCAGCTCTCTACAGCATTTGAAGCTACTATGGTTTAACATAGTTTCAAATGCAACTGTTGGAACGAGATTTCACCATCTTACGATTGGAACCACTGCAGCACTAATAGTTTGTTTAAACCAGCACACAAGTTTTAACAGTGTAAACAAGAAAATTAGGTGAAAATAGCTTGTTCTGTGAATTTTATAACGACACGCATAGCTTGCATTCTTGTGTTTATGCTGTATAATTTATTAGCAAATTTACTTTATTAATTTAAAATAGAAAATTGCAACTAAAAACGTATAGTATTTGTATTCGGAAAACATTTAATATGTAGACGAATGTATAACAGAAATATACAAAATCATAAAAGAAGAAATTAGAGTAGAAATAACTTTATTTCGCGATTTTTCAGCGATAAATATAACGTGCATTTTTGGTGTTGTTCTTGTTGTTTTGCATACTGTACATCGTGTTGTAATACGACGAAAATAATTGTATACCATGAAAAATAAGTAATATAAAGATAGGTATCATAAACTATTTGAAGAATTTTAGAGACAATTGCACCTTTAATACGAGATCAAACTTTGATAAAACTTTAAAAAATATTAAAAAAATAAAAAAATCGATCTTGCCAACTGAAAAATATTGCGTTCTTAGAACTGGTTAAGTTGGTCCGAGGCGCAAAAATCTTGATACGCCCTCCTTCCTCCTATTCTGGCTAAAATATAATATTGAGATTAAAAAAAAAAAATAACGCAAACCGTCTTCGAGAAAAAGGTTATCCTCTATTAATTCTACGCAAATCTTCGTGTATAAATTATGTTGGTACCTGTCGATAAGTATCAACGTGTACAAACTAATTACTTAAAATACGCTTTTAAGTCGCATACATATAGAAATTGTAATAAAATTTAAAAATTTCAAGACAAACAAGTAATTTTAATATCATATTTGGATTATTCGGTAAATATTACTTTATTAATTAGACTGGAATTCATTTAGTCATGTAGTATGCATGAAGGAAATTCAACATTGCTTCATGAATATTAAATTTGTGAGATAATAGAAGTACCAGGCAGATAAAATTAACTTGAAAAAAGAAAATATTTTACCTTAAAATTTTCCAAAACATAAAATTTTTCCAGGATTTTATTTTTTGAAATTGTGGTGAAAGATCTGTTCATAAAAATAATTTTTCCTTAAACTATAGAAAATCTAAAACGTATTTAAAGAAGTATGTTTGAAATTAACCTGCGGCTTATAGTTTTATATGCACAGTTGGCCAAAACTAAAAACAAAACACTCCATACATAATCAACGAACTAACTCAGAAAACCCGGAAATAGATATTAGACTGAAAATTGCATCTTTTTTTTAATGTATGTTAAAAAAATAATCCCAAGGGATCGTCTTCATTTTAAAATTGTACAAAATTCTGAAATTTATAAAGCTAAACTCCATTCGCTGAAATAAGATAACAGAAGTAAACAAATGCACATTAAGATTGGCGATGCTTAAACCTGGCGCTGTACCAGAAGCACCAAACAGACTGTCTGAAGTGTTTGAGATTACAAACATTAGTGTTAACAAATCGAAATAAAAAATAAAATTCGCCAAGCTAGGGATTTGTGCCAAATGTGTGGCTCCTTGGCGATTTTTCTGCAACCCGTTTGTTTACTTTCGTTATCTCCTTTCCCTGAACAGACTATAGTACTCAATTCTGACATCATGTAGTTTTTTGGTACATTTTACATTCGGATATCAAAAAGAAGTCAATCGGTCAAATAGTTTATAGGTATTGTGAAGGTTTAAAGTTTGGACCTTCTAACATGAAATTCCTTTTTAATCGTTACAAAACAGATCGCAATGCGGGTAGTTTTTAGAGCATAACTCAAAAACTACTGGGTTTAATGATCTGTAATTTTCGATTCACACCTTTTAAACTACTAGAAATTAGTTTCTGTTAAAAGTTTTATAGGTTACATTTCAAAATACTTTTGAAAATTAGTTTTAAAACATGTATATTTTCCAACAGACGAAGTCTAGACGTTAGAGGGGGGAGCGATTCGAATATCTATTTAAATTTAAAACAAATAAACGCGTTTATTATTATTTTTTTTTGGTAATTGTTTTTGAAATGCCATTAGCATTTTTTCTGAAAGACCCTATTAATATATATATTATGTGCATTTTCAGAATATATGAGTAAAAAGCATTTATGCATAAAAATGTAAAATTTTGTGTCATGGACACCATCTAAACAAAAATATTTTAACAAAGGCATCGGATTTCTTATCATATTATAAATAAGAAAAAAATAGTCACTAAGCTTACTAACGCTGACTAGCTAGGGAACATATTGAACTGTTAGTTTTCGATATCGCCAAGAGTTGTATCGTTTGAAATGTCTTGCCAAGAGTGGAGAGAAAAATATATGACTCGCCCTTCTGAATACAATATTTCACGAGATACGGTCCGATTTCTTCCGAGACGTCATACATAAGGAAAAATAAATAAACTACCATTTTGACAAAGGTGGTATCGTTGCAGAGGACTTGCTTTGAGAATCAATAAAATTATAAAAGTTATTTATCTGGAGATAAGGACATACTGCTTCTATGGCGTCATCCATAAAGAAAAAAAGAAACATGTTTTCGTCATAAGTGGTGCCATTGGAAAGTCTTTCCATAAATTTTAACTAACGATTAATTAATTAAACACTATTCTAGCTTAAATAAAAATTAGCCTAGCATGATTTATCGCAAAACGTTTCTTTAACTTATGTATGAAGTTGCGGATGAAATCAGCACAAATCTCGGGAACGGTCGATTCGAGCAGATAAGTCTCTGTATTTTTATTAAACCTCATGTAAAAACCTTTCCAACGATAAAACCCTTGACGAAATGCAGAACTAACACTTTAAGATATTCCTCAGTAAAGAGGAGGATCTAGGGAGTACCCAATCTCTGAAGTTTATGTTTATTATACCCCCACTGTAATTTAAGAAGGTCAAAAAGAAGTTTTTTAAAAAGGGAGGAAATGCCACAAATCAATGTCAAGTCCCACAACGTAATGTGTTCTAAAGATATTTCTCTTACCATTTATAGGGTTTGTACAGTATAAACTTTATAGCAGTAGTCCATATATATGCATGTAGAAATGCCAAGCTCCCACTAATCTTCCATAATATGTCAATTAATTTGACCAAGCTTAACAGCGTTTCAAACCAGAATATTTATTTGATAAATCTTTATTTATTTATTTTCAAATTTCTACATGGAATATTTTTAATTTCTGAATTTCTGGTGCGAAACGTATTAAACCTGGGTCAAATTAATCCACATATTACGGAAGATTAGTGAGAGCTTGGCACCTCTGTGCATGTATCATATTCGTACAGCAGTAATAACAATTATTAGCTTGCTTTCAGATGTGTTAGAAATATGTGATGTGACACATTATATATACTGTTTAATTATTTGTTTTGTGAAACCCTCAGTTATTGACATCTAACCAGTAATTGACACTTGAGCAAAAATATAACACAAATAGGCATTTTGTTGTAAAATTCTGTCAAGTAATGTCATATAGTGGTAAATGAGACACTAATTTTTATTTTGGAGTCAATTTATTCACCACAAGAACATATTCAGTGAGGAAAAAACTTTTAAGAATACAAAAAGTTCCATTTTGAAGCAACCATCATTTTTCTAAAATTGAGGAATTGGTTTTCTAATCTATTTGTAATCCAACCATCCTAAACTATTTTTCTTAAAGTTATATTAGTAGACCTTAGTTTAAAGATGCATATTATACATTAGGGCCATGATTTAGGGTTTATAGTGTGCTAGTTATTGGTTCCTAGAATTTCATTTCACCAGTCTCTGACAGAGGTGCTAGTTATTGGTTATATTACAGAAAGTTGAAATCTATTATTTGAACTGTTTAAAAATGCATAATAATAAATTAAATTTATCTTAGTCACAGTTAAATTTATTTTACCAGTGTATGACACCAGATGTCAATTACTGGTTCATAAATGTCAGTTATTGGATATCTGCATTATTAATAATGCAATACTAAATATTACTACTATAAACTCTGCATTATTAATAATGCAGCATAGCTTACTAAATCCCACTTTTTACAATAAATATTAAGGTATTTTGTTTTTATAATAAAGAACAAAGTTCTTTAAAGTCATTTTAATCTTTTAAAATAAAGTGTCAGTCACAGGTTCACTTTGTGTCAGTTATTGGTGTTTAAAAATACGGATTATGTCGGTTACTGGAGTTTTTGATCATATTTGTGAAAAAAATTAATTTTTAATGATAAAATGTATAATTTTTCAAAATTTTACCAACAATATTTTTTTAATATATCTCTACAATCCTTTGAAAAACAAAGGTAAGTATAAAATAGATTTAAATTTTTGTAATAAAGTGTCAGTCACAGGTTCACTTTGTGTCAGTTATTGGTGTTTAAAAATACGGATTATGTCGGTTAGTGGAGTTTTTGATCATATTTGTGAAAAAAATTAATTTTTAATGATAAAATGTATAATTTTTCAAAATTTTACCAACAATATTTTTTTAATATATCTCTACAATCCTTTGAAAAACAAAGGTAAGTATAAAATAGATTTAAATTTTTGTAATAATGATTTGAAAAAGAAAGAATCCTTAACGTGTCAGTTACTGGTGGTTTTAACCCTACAAAGATAAAATGTAATGATCATACGGAGTTAAAGCAAAATTTAATTTTACAGTTTCATACAGTTGCGAATACAGTGATCATTACATGGATCGTAGGTAATAACATTTTAGTTCTATTATTTCTAAAAAGTAATTTTCGACTTACATAATCGCAGAAATTCTTGGATTAAAAAGTCTAATATTACTATTCGGAAATATATATATTTATATGCCAACTAGGGGGCCTACCCCCTGCGAGCTACGCTCGCCAACCCCCGCTCAGACTTCGAGGCCTCTAAAAACATGACAGCGTGCTTTGTTTTAAAAATATTGATAAATCTGTAATTGGGTTGTCATGCTTTTAACGTTTTAATGGGGGCATTTTTTTATTATCATGGCCTCATACACAGCTGTTGCGACAACATTAAGAACCACGGTATTGAAAAGTAATATGTTATAGACATTTTCAGTAACAGGTTTTAATTTTCTCTCTATTTTAGTGCACCATCATGCATATTTTCATGTTATTTTAAATATGTAAATTATTTATTTTAATTAATATGTATATACGAATTTTCTAATAATTATTTATCATACAAAATTAATTAAATACCAGAGGGCCCGTGCGAAGATTTCGCACTGAAATCTAATATTTTTTAGGTACTTCTCTATTATCTCGTCGATCACTTTTCATTACAAAAAATTACCGCCAAACTGTAAGATTAAACGCCAAAAATGCAGTCGCATTTACTTGATGTCAGAATCATTATGCGTGTTTGTTACGTCATCTAGTGGTTTTACATTCGACATTTGCGTGTATTTTTCATTATGTTTTACTGATTTGGTAGTTATTTTATTAATTAAAATAACAATTGTGTCCTTAATTTCTTATATATATATTATTTTTACATTCCAATGGCAACGTTCTCCCGTTTATTTGGCGATAGTTTTTTGTTATGAAAAGTGGTCGACGGGATAATAGAGAAGTATCATTTTTTATCAATATGTAATATTTATTAGATGCAGGTTTAAACTTCTAAAGAAAAAGCGAGGATAAAAATATCTGCAAACAACATTTAGTTGTTAGTCAAGCCAGAATATCATCTAATTTATTCCATCAAAGTTAGACTGAAAACTGATCCAAGATTGCTAAAGGCACGCGCGAGAAAAAAAAAATAACAATCGTATTTTGACTGCATTAGAGGATGACGTCATCCGCTTCGGGAAAAACATGGGACTTAGAAATATAAATCTAAACATTTCAATTTCAATTTCGCTTTTTAATCATAAGTATATAAAATAAACCCGTGCGGTGTTTTTTATAATAATTGCTGAGCATCATATAATGTGGTATTTTATTTTTTTGGCAACAATAATTTCAGGAAAACCTTTCATTTCATTTATGAAAAATATGCCGAATTAATTTTTAATTTTCAGAAAATTTTAATCAAAAACATGTTTTAACGAATTGTTAAGTGGGCTATGTCAGAAGCCGGTTCTAAAACCTTTCATGTGGTATCTCATTCGTTGTTCTGCGTTTCATATTTTCTTAGAAAAAGGGATGTTGACAGGAGAAATAATATATAAGGATTTTGTGCATGCATGCCTGCATTTATTCGGCATCAATTGATGAGATATTTAAACAAATTTGCTATCCGCGATAATTTTACACCATGTTATGTCACTTGAATATTGTCCATAAGAAAATCGAGTACTTTTCCAGTATAGGATCCTTTGCTTTTAGGTTTGGCGTAATTTGAGTTTCAAAAATGAATAGATTCGTTAATATACATATATTTGTTGCCAAAAGTTATGAAAACAAACCCAATGAACTTTTGGTGCTTTTCTATTATAGGGGTCTTGACGCTTTTTTAAACAGCTTGGCGCAATTCGGACATCAGAAAGTGAGATTTGGTGCCAAATGACATACACAGCCATGGAAACAAATTCGACGATTTTTTTGTTTATATGCGTATTTTAATTATACGTATATTATATATATATATATATATATATATATATATAAATTACTTCTGATTATATATAAAATAGGATAAGTGACATTTTACGCTAAGCAAATTGTATAAATATTGAAAAATTGCTTCTGCATACGAAATGACAAAGTGAATAGGTTGACAGAAAGTATGTTGCCAAATTTCCTTTTCCGCCAAGGCTATTTTCTCTGTTTCGTCAAGGCCCCATATACTGGAAAAGCACCGAACTTTTATGCTTGTTTATACATGTATTTATACATGTATATATACAATTTATTTATAATTGTCTTTCAATTTACCTCTTTTTGTACATAAAAATAGATAAATGGCTTCTTTATATTAAATAAATTGTATAAATATCGAAATAATTGCTTGTGTATATCAAAAAGCGAATAGATTGTTAGAAAACATGTTGCCGAATTTCAATTCATTGCCAAGGTCACTTTCTATATCTCGCGAAGGCCCCTAAATTGGAAAAGTAACGAAAATCATTTTAATATATAACGTAATTTACACCTTAAGTGTGTTTCGGGTATAGTAATTTAATTATTTGTAGTTTTTTCTTCTCTTTGTTATTTATGTGTAAACATATAATTCATTATTAAAAAAAAGTAATGCTAATGAAATAGTCATTTGTTTTAAACTTTAATAGCATTTCTCTAATATATAGGGAGCATTTTTCCTTGCTGCCAATAAAAGAGAGAAAGGAATAAATGTCATTTTACCATAATTGATGTCATATTCTCATTCAAATTGGAAAGAAAACCAAGCAGGATATTTTATTCTCCTTGCGTTCAGTTGGGCAATTATTATTTTATATATTCGTTTCAAATATCCGAATTAGTGATTTTATAAATTCGTTTAATTAAATTTTACAAAAAAATAACAAAATGATATCAATAAATAATAATTACTATTAATTCCTTTTTGCCCCTTTCTTTTGCGTTTACATAAATGACGTCATTTGGACGAATTTATTCAAAATATTTTCAGTTTATAAATTAAATTAAATGCTGACAGACAATTGAATCCTGACGATAGAAATGTGATTTTTTTTTCCAAATTTTCCTGAAAAACATAATTTAATCACAATCTTGTCTTCATTATCGATTGAAATAAAAGATAAATTCAATTTCAGTTTGAAAATGACGAATAAAAAGAAATCAATAATCCCTATCGTGATCCTTTTCAATTTTTTCTCCTTTTTTGTCACAAAAACTGAGTAATTAGTTGCCATCATTACAGAAATGTCATTAAAATTAGAAAAAAAATAATATCTCGAAAACTAATTCCACTTTCAAAATTCTATTACCAGTTTTGATATCCGCGGATTTTTATGGACAATTGGTATTAATTTCACCATCAAGCGTTTAATATTGTATTAAAAATAGCCCTGAAACATAATCAGTCGTTTAATCAGTCGTTTCATAAAATCGTTTCATAAAATCGTTTCATAAAATCCTTTCATTAGGATTTTATATATATAGGGTAGATATAATATATATATTATATTGACAATAAAAATTAATTAATCCACGAGTCATAAAACTAACGTCAGTGTGCTATGTTTGCAGCAGTAATAAAAATTATTAGATTATATTTCTTGTGCAATTGAAATTTATGCTGTTACACGCTATCAATTGTGATGTACTTTTGAGGTGAAATTTTAAATTCGCATATTAGAAACTTCTAGAAATATTTTCGGTTTAAATAAAATTATATGTTACAATTCATATTTTTTTCAAAATAAGTATAATTTCGAAATTAATTTTCTAAAAATATATTAATTATAATCTATGAATATTTTAACAGAAATCGATTTCTAGAATTTTCAAACATGCGCGTCCAAAATTACAGCTCATTTCCTACAAGAATGTTTTGAGTTATGCTTAAAAACTATCTGCACTGCAATGTGTTTTGCAATGATTAAAAATGAATTTAACATTAGAAGTTCAAAACTTTGAACATGCATAATTCCTAAACTACTAGACCGAATGATTTCCTGTTTGGTAATAGTAAGGTAAAATGTATCTTCAAATATGATGTCAAAGTGTTAATATCGAAAATTTTAAATTACAATACTACAATTTCTATATTTAGATGATCTCCTAGGCACACTTAATATTATAACTTTAGATAGTAGTCGCTGTTACTAAACGATTAGTATTAGTCACAATTCTATACAATTATTTGCAGCAGAGTTAGTAGGGTATGATAATTTTTTTCCAGGAATATACAAAGAACAAAAGTAATAACAGTACAGGGTCAATGCAAGCGTTATATTTGTAGTCCATAGTGGTGTAATGCAATCATTCGGCAGCTGTAATAAGAACTATAAGTTTACATTTTAGGTGCATTATACATAATTGTAGTTACGAATTATAATAAACTATTTGTACAAAAACAATAATCATTGATTGTAATAATAGTTCATACTGGTGCAAATACTATCATTGTTATATCTAATAATAATAATTTTCTTACATTTCAGGTGTATTGAAGACAAAAAGAGATGAAAATACAATATCAATGCTAACTTTAAAGTAGTTGTTCGTACTGATGAAAATATTATTATTGTGTAGTAGTAATAACAATTGTTACCTTATATTTCAGTGTATTAGAAATTTATGCTGTGACATTGTATCAATACAGGTGAATTTCTACAAAGAAAAAATTTAGTGATCTTACCATACGAGGCATTTTGTTAATATAGGAGAGAGTCGTACAGATCGTGACATATTTTTGATAAAACAAACGTTAAATAAGGGCTGAATATATTCCACTGAAAAGATTTTTGCCATTGTATATATAAAAGTGTCTACTGCGAGGATCTTGTTTACTAATACACAGGATTCGAGACAAAAAAAATTCATTTTAGAATAATATTAGAATCCGTCTCTTTTTAGAATCCGTCTTGAAACTACAGCTAGTTTGCACAGAAATGTGGTGGTGTTTTATGTGCTTCACCGGCAGATTCAGCAATTTGGTACATGACGTGTATGTGTCTGAATGTCGGAGTACCATACATTGGGAACAATTGTAGACGTTTTAAAGCGTTCAAAAGCTGATAAATCGAGGGACTAGAGTTTGTAGCTACTATGCGGTGGTAAGATAAGAAATGTGCATCCTATCTATGGACACCTACTATTTAAAGACATAAAAGTAAAATAATATCAAGTACAATGCAGATTATTCATAATAAAAAAAATATATATTTGTAATAGTGCACATTTATACATTGTTTTATTTTTTACCAGCATCTCATGTGTCACTGTGTATAAATTCGTTGAAACAAAATGGACATGCACTTTTTGTATTGATTTTGTTAGAAATACGTTTTTGGTATTAATTTGAGAAATAGTGCAACATATGTATAATATTTAAGGGAATTAAAACTCTTAACATGTCTACGAATGAAAAAAAATGACCATTTTTTTGTCATTTTATATCTTAATACTTTACAAAAACACAAATCTTAAAGGCAGGAATCATGTATCTTCTTTCATTTCATATTTTTTTCGGATCATAATGGAGGCAATTATTTTTTATTAGGCGGTTTAAACATTTTTACATATTTAGAGCAGGAAATTGTATTTACAGGTTACGCCCATTAGTACAAAAACCTTCTACATGTAAAACAAAGTTTTTGGTATCTAATTATACTAGAGTGTGCCTTGTATTTACCCTGAACCTAAATTTTATTTATTTATAGCGTTTGTATGTTTTAAAAACAGAACTGTACCTTCCTTATATACAATTTCAAAATTTTAGAAATGTAACGCCGAGAGGTACTTACGTATTATCCAGTCGTATTTTAAGGTACTTACGTATTATCCATGTCAGGAAGATAGTTCGCCAAAAATGGTTGTTAATCCCCAATCATGTTTAGCGTTGTCAATCGCCAATCGCGTTCAAAACAGTAATTTAATATCATTTATGAAGTACATAACATCGTAAAAGAAGGGTATATGATATAAAAGCAAAAATAAATAATAAAAAACAATATATTAGTATACATTTATTAAATACATAACATCAGATTGACGGCTTTTAGTTTTAAACGATATTTACGTTTGTAGTTTTATTTTTGGTTGTATGTTATACTCGCCGGAATGCATATTACATAGACATACAACATAACCACATATTATATCTATGAATATAAAATACATACATATCTACATATATATCTATATATTATATTATATTATACAGTTATATATAAAAGCTTCCGCATTTACCTTTAATGTTGCTATTACATAATATTATATAAAAAGTACCAATGTAGAAAGATAAAAAAAGGGTTACTATAATTAGTATTATAGGCTTCATTTTTGCCGCGGTGCATTTACCTGATCCGGATAATACGTAAGTACCATATTTAGCGGTAGAAACATAATTTTTGTTTTAAAAGCTTTTCTATTTTACTGTGTATGCTAGTTCACTGTGTACTACTCTCCCCGACATTTACTATCATTTGATATTTATTTTTTATAATTTTTGTGATAGCAGTTTTAAACAAAAATTGTTTACAAGTAGAAATTATTTATCGATTTAGGGAAAAATAAGGAGAAATGATTCCCGCGAACTGTATTGTTATCTTCTACGAATAATAAAATAAAATTAACATTGATGTAAATAAAAATATTTTTCATAAATAAAACAGTGCTAGTACTAAAAGGGAATAAATCATCATGGTTTAAACGGATTAAATGCTTTCATACAAATATTTTTATGCAGTTTATTTCAATTGAATAATAAATACGTAAATGCAATTTGAATAAATTAATATTATTTTCTGCTATTCATTTTTTTATCACAAAATGCAGTAACACTGAGTACTTACTTGCATGTAAATTAGAAATGTCCCAGTCCTATTCATGAAAATCACTGACATCAGAGAAACTCCGTATTTCTGAGTATGTGTAACTTCGTACGCGCTTCTTTCTTCTTGTAATACTTGCGTTGATGGCTTACTGCACTGCAAAAATCTGAACAAAAATAAAAATACAGCGGAAATATCTACCTATCTATGATTTATGAAACCTTCCTGTTATCTTCAGAAACCATATCGATAGAATCAAGTCATAAACAAGCAAAAATTATGAGTTATTGAGATTTACAGAAGTGTTTTGGAAATAAAACAAGAACGAAAAATCATGCGTCAAGCATAGATTATGTAACACTTTCCAACGCTTCCAAAATAATTTTACGAATCATACTCTTTAATAAGCTAAAAGATAACATCTAAGTAATCCGAATACTTTTATTCAGCCCTGTATAGGATCTATAGATTTGTATATATACTACATAGGATGCTAAATTTTAGTTCAGTTAGGAAACACGGAGCACAGTTTAAAATTCTCCGTCTGGAGTTAAATAATACGGAAATGTGTTACCGAACTTTTGTGCTTCCCTGTATAAAATCCTTTTGTGTGTCCCTGTAAATGAACGATGACTGCTATACACACAATATTCTGTTGTAAGTCTCTTGTAATGAACCTTATATAAATTTCAATGCGTTTAAAATAGGGAAACATTATTTAAATAAACCGCAGACGATTTTTCTCCATAGACGTAATGTAACGGAATTCTTTTGACTGTCCCTGTAAAGTAAGTATAAGTGCTATGCACACCGTATTCCATATTAAGCTTCTTCTAATGCACCTTAGTGATATATATAAATTTCAATGCGTTTAAAATAGTGAAACATTATTTAAATAAACCGCAAATGATTTTTCCCCATAGACCGCAATGTAACGGAATTCTTTTGAGTGTCTCTGTAAAAAAAACTATAAGTGCTACACACTTCCGTTGAAATAGGGAACATGCTATAGATAACGATTATAACATATAAAAATTGCAGGGCAATCCGAGAATATTTACGGGAGTTAGAGCACGGACAGATGGCCAGACGGCAGACGGCCAGACAAACCGAAGTCATAAACACTTTTCAACTAGGTTGGAAAGTGTTAAAAAGGTCAATTTATTTACAGTTAATTAAGGATCCCTCCCTTATTTTTACGTAAATTTCGAAAATCTATTGGTTTCTGCAGTTCCTCTTCTATGGTTTTATATAGATTTGTGGAGATAATGCAAATTTTTGTAGTACTGGGGTAAAATAGCAAGTTACACTGGATTTTCATAAATATTTCTTCATTTGAAACATTTTAGAATTTTTCACAGTATGACAGTGTTTTCTCATAATGGTTTCTGTACGGAAGATAATATGCTATATTTGGTTGGTGAAAGCAGTTCTCTTAAAAATTTAAATTTTTATTAAGAGTAAAGTAGATATATATATAATTCAGATGATATTATGGTATTTCATATGTAAGGCGGAATTAGTAGCACAACACTCATGAAAATTTCGATGTCTTGAAAAAAGTTTGTGTCAAGTAAAATCTGTTTACGTAAACGATTTTTTAATCTTGCTATAATTGTCATATAATATCTTCAGCAAATCGCATTAAAGTGGTAATAAGAATCATCTTTTAGCCCTAAATGTATACTACATGCTTAAAAAAATAGGACTTAATTGATCACAATAAGTGTAATAGTATGAATTGGTTATTTTCCACTCAAGCCGAGTGTATCGAGCTGAAGCTAAAATTAAATTAGTATTGACAATATTTGAGGACATTTATTCCACTTTCGGTCACGCCAATACTTTAACCACTGTCGATTATGGTGGCCAAAAAAGTCTTAGGTGTCCAAAAGGATATAATATTACGTAGTATGTTCTAATAGAAATTATTTAGCGACTTTTATGCTTCATAATTACACCTTATAAAAGAACTTGTCAACACTGGAGACTTTTCTTGGATATCATGAAATACCGCATGTCACCTTGATAACCGTCTAATTATTTCAGGAAATGGATTACACAAGTTTTTTCATGTATGTCACATCGAGTTGACAACACACGCTCATGAGATGATTACGTATGGTCAGTAATTGTGGGAATGCTGTTGTCACCATTTTATTCGTTGTTCTTATTAGCCCTACGGATTTTCTATGGCTTAAAATTCAAGTGATTTAGGTCAGTCGGGATGAGATAGTCTATCTGTTTGTTTATCAAACCGGTAATTACGGAAGCACACATGTTAGCACGTCAGTTGTTATCTTGGAAAATGGGTGTGTACAAGCAAATGTTGGATGAAAGCTAGTACGTAATCACCAAGAATGATAAATGAACATCTTGGATCATACCAACATCATAACCACTAAAACAGTGGATGAAGTCATAGAGCACAAAACACGACTTCAACGTAAAAGATTGATCTCCGGTATGAACAGCACCTTCCACAGACTGCCGATTGACTGCTTCATATGACAATCTGTTCTCTGGAGATCTTCAGTCATTTGAAAAAAGGGAAAATTGAAATTTCTCAAACAACACCACACACCAGTCAGCGACTGTCCATGTTCGATGTTTGCTGATCAATTTCAAATGTGAATCATTATGTGCCACTATGAGCAATATCCATTTTTAAGGTATCCGGATCAAAATGTTCATTATACGTACTTCACCTTCGTAATGTTTGCGCAGAAAATGTTGCTTGGAATGGAGTTTTATTCACTGATTGCAGCGATTAATGTTGATACTGATAGGGATTTTCATTCAAAAGGCGATGCACTCATCCCTTCCCCGTCTGTGTTAGAATATTTTTAACGACCCCAATTCTGACACAATGTTTTACCACCATTCTTTGAAGTGGATACACAATTCCTTGTGAGTACGTTTTACAATCTGCTTAGATACAGCAACAGATCGCCCTTTTACGCACTATGTGGTCGCGGACACTCTCAAACATAATAGCCCTATTTTTGCGCTCTGTCACGACCCTGTATTTATAGATTATCAAGCCCCTTTCACTTCATAGAAACTAAATCACTCCAAGCTGCTGCTGTAATCTTAGAACAGAAGTCTAGGCTCACATCAAAACCTGATTCCTCTGCAACGCTATCTGTACCAGTTAAACGAAATCCCTGTGCTTTCAAACAAGGGCAATTAATTTTTCTTCGGTGTGCATATGTTCATGTGCAGCGACAAAAAAATTTAGACAAAAGTGTTTTTTGCATTTTGTAAGGACTAAAGAGAGCGGTTACAGAGTTAGTTATATTTTTTTAATTTGGTAAATAAAAAAAAGATAACAAAATAGTATTTTAAAAATTAAATTACGAAAGAGTATTTCATAACGTTTAAATTGGATGCATATTGCATTTGGTATTTCGATTTTCTGATAAAAATATTTATATTTTACTGAATTTTTGAAGGCAGAACCTTTTTTTTTTCAATTTATCTGGAAAGGTACTTGCAAAACAGTTCCAATGTCATATATAATCACATATATGTAATATGTCATAATATCTTCATAAATTGTCTGTCATTAATAAAATAATATTAATGCAACTTTTTGTATAAAATTTCTGCTATGAGCACGAGTAATGAACAAAGATGTCCTACAAAGAGAACAATAAAAGCTCCAGTGAGATCTTTGAGCTTTAGAGGTAAGACAGCTGAATTGTCATCAACAATTCCTAACTCTTTAGGAAGGCGCAACTGCGCAACGAAATCTTGTTCTCTTAGAATTTTTTCATACAGACAGGCAGCAACAATCCGATGAACAACGGTTTCCAGTTTTTTTGGACAACAGAAATTTCTTGAATAAGGTATTCCGATGAAGGATATTTGAAAACTATCATCAGATACGTAGTAATATCTTTGGTACATTGTTATCTCGATTCTTTCTGCAAGAAATGTTTTTTTATATGGATAATTATGAAATGCTGGCATACCGTATAGCCCTTCTGAGCTACTTTTATTTACACAGTCAACAATTGTCTTGAAGCTATCATCTGCAGATCATCCCATGAAAAACACTTGATTGAATTTTGTTTTGCAGCTTTGGACAAATCTGATACATCTCGAATACCAACCATCTTAGGAGCAGTCATAATAGACAATATGAGCGCTCTGCAGCTCGCAGTAAGGATAGCGACTCCTATAAACCAATGAAGCAGCAACAGTGCAGTATTGCTTTGTCTTACCTCAAAAGAAAATGGTTTTTCTAATAGACATCCAATACTCTCCAACAAAATGGTTGAAAACCTTTCTCTCTTCTTCAAAAGAAAATACAAGAAAAATGATATGAGAATGAGACACAGTCCTATGCTTAACCATACTTCCAAAGTAAAAACATCAAATATAGCAGTGCTCTTTGGACGTGGTTCCAGTTTATTTGTCATAAAAGTAGTATCTGTCACAAGAAGTGGATATGTAAATGGAAATGCTTCCAGACTTTTTTCATTCATGGTAAATCCGCTGACTGACAAATCAGCTTCTCCTCTTTCCATCATTCCTTTAAGTCCAGTCGATTTTCCATCAGGCTTCAATGAACCAAGTATGTTGTCTTCTGGAATAACAATATTGAAGGTGACTCCAAGTCCAATGGCGAGTAGTCGGATTATTGGAGCTTGAAAAATGTGCATCGGAGTCCCATTCAGAATCAATGTATTCTGTTGGCTTGTGTCATTTTCATAAAGTCTTAACGTAGCTATTTTCAATAATGTCGATGGCAGGATTTCAGTCATTTTCTTCCTAAATTGTAAATTTGGAATTTATTTTATATTTATCTAAATTGCAGGTATGCTAAAATAAATATTTTATACTGTAATTTAAAAAATATATTTATGTCCTGATTCTCCCATTGTTTCAGTACACTGAAAAAAATTAAGTACTCAAAAATGAGAAAATCGATGCGCTCACATCGAATTGATTATGTTTGATTCAAAAATGATCCTATAATTTCTCAATTTTGAAACATCACATGTTATTAAACCCGTACTTTGTTAAACCGATAATTGTGTACTTTGTAATGATTTATTTCATTTATTGCGGCGTAAAAGATATTCATTAATAGGAAAAAAATTCAATATACTTTGAAAATCAGATAATAATATTACATTTTTATTCCTAGGAAGGATAAAAAATTGCGTCTCTTTTATAGTAAGTTATGCTTATAATGCGTCAGATTACATTGCGTTTCTGTTACGAGTGCTTCGTATATACATGCGCGGTCGGTCTGGTCTGTGTACTGAATGAGATGGATTCCTTCGTGAAATGAAAATTGTAAGAATGGGATTTTCAATGTTTTCATATTTGAACACACCCATAGAATCAAAAACGAGTACATGTGCTTCTGAATTTTGAGTACATTTGGATCGGAGCTATTTTGAGTATGTGATGTGATTAAAATTGAGTACTTTTTAGTCAATTTTGAGAACCCATTTTTTTTCAGTGTATATACTTTAATCTATACTTATAAAGGAGTAGCTTGATTTTCTCATAATCAACGCCGAGCCTCAACCGTTTATCCTAGAACAATGAATTTTGGAAGACATGTTCTTTACACAATGTAGGCGCGTGCTAAGAAAGGATTTTTGAAAATTCACAGTATAAAGAGGTCAAATGGGGGTCGAAAGTTATAGATAACTTTGTCTTTTCGACATATCTCAGCAGGAGTTTTAAGTAGGAGCGTGAAATTTGGGATAACAATTCTACTAAAGAATATTTAAACATGTATTTCAGGCGATTTTAGAAATTCAATCATTAAGTAGGTTAAATGGGGGTTCAAAAATTTTCGGTGATTTCACATTTTCTCCATATTTCATCAGCAGTTTTAGGTAAGAGCGTGAATTTCAATATGACAAATCTACTAAAAAATAATTAAACACGTATTTTATTACAATAATTATAAACGATTTTAGATATTCAACCAGTAAGGGGGTTAAATGGGGGTCAGAAGTTTTAGGTCATTTTGCCTTTTCGCCATATCTCAACAACAGTTTTAGTTAAAAGCGCGAAATTCAGGATGACAAACGTACTAAAAGTTAGTTAAACACATATTTCAGCGATTTTAAAAAATCCACTGCTAAGGGTTTAAATGGGGGGTCGAAAGTTTTAGGTCATTTTGCCTGTTCGCCATATCTCAGCAGAATTTTTAGTTAGGAGCCCGGAATTCAGGATAACAAATCTACAAAAAATGTAGACAAACATGTATTTCAGCAATTTTAGAAATTCAGCAACTAAGGTGGGTTAAATAGGAGGTCAAATATTTTAGGTCATTTTACCATATCTCAGTAGAAATTATAGGCAGAATCATGGGTAAGTAAAATGTAAAAATATTAGTTATTGTTAAGTCTCTGTTAGATTTCCTCCATGTGAATAGAGTTCGCTTTTTAAAGAGTAAGAGATATATATTACAAAGTGGGGGAAAAGAGTGCATCCTCAGTTTAGAGATGCTTTGGTGGGACGTGATCAATAAAAGGTTGAGAATTACTGCTCTAAGCAATTATTTCCCCTTTTTCACAAAAATTGAATTTAAAGAAAAATTTTAGGTGCTATACTAATTATTTCTAAATTTTGAAAATATGCACATCATATAAAATTTTTTGGTATGCATTAAATGTATTATCCATTACCTAAAAATATTTGTTATTTCTTTTTAATTTTGTTTGGTTGAATAAAACATCTGCTTCTAGAAAATCATTTCTAGCAAACGGTTGCTAAACAAGTGGGTAAGTGTGATCGAAGATCGCACAAAGGGTTTCGTATAATATTCCTTTCAAAACACTATACACTGTAAAAAATGACCGATGTTTCTTATTTTATGAAAATATGCTATAACCACGAACGAAAATATAATATAATCTTCTGAGTTAGCCGAAATTTCAAATAGCATGTTACATTGTCTTTTTAATCCCCAGAAACGAATACATCTTCAAAATTTAAAGGATAATTCATAAAAACAAATTATTTTTAGCTGCCCGAATTTTTCAGAAAAGTTTCCGAAAGGTTTTTATAGTGTATTAATTAGTGTCCTCAGGCTGGAATACCTGTTTTTCGAATGTTATCCATTCTCAAGTACACGTTTTCCGCCGCATAAGTTAATTTATACATGAAAGAGTAAATAAATAATCTTAATTTTAATGTTATTGTTAACGCTGTTAATTTTGCATGTTTGTCTGTTAAAAAAAATTTTTTTGAGCATGAAAATGTTTATTTCCGAATAGATAGCATTCGAAAAACAGGTATTCCAGGCTAAGGACACTAATTAATACACTATAAAAACCCTTCGGAAACGTTTCTGAAAAATTCGGGCAGCTAAAATTAATTTGTTTTTATAAATTATTTTTTAAATTTTGAAGATGTATTCGTTTCTGGGGATTCAAAAGACAATGTAACATGCTATTTGAAATTTCGGATAACTCAGAAGATTATATTATATTTTCGTTCGTGGTTATAGCATATTTTCATAAAATAAGAAATATCGGTCATTTTTTACAGTGTATACTTTCTTTACTAAATCCAAATAAATTTCATTTTCCAAGGGAAAAAAAAGTCATGTTTTTTATAAAGTAAAAATTTACCAGTCTATTTTTTCCGTTTTTTCGAATTTCTGAACCGGCCCGCTATTATACGCTGTCATAACAATATCTGTCATGTGGACTAAATGCGATAATAAAAAAAAATCATTTTCAAAGTTAAACATGTTGTATAGAGATCTTTAAAATGTTAGACGTCAGATTAATTTTCTTTTTAATTCTCTAATGACGTCATATTAAGCTGCTTTCTGTATTTACACATACCCATACTCCTTGTATTATCCCCGAGCCGTCAGAGATTTTTATTCTCGTTTTGTTTCGAATATCTGAACCGCCCCGAAAGCGGGTCGCTTTCGGGGTCATCACTGTCATAATAATATCTGTCATTTTATCTGTTTCTCTGGTACGCGGAGAGGAAGGACGTTATTGTGTTGTGCTCCTACAAATGTCTGGCTAAAGCCCCTCCAAAGGTCAGCGGGCCGGGCGCCCTTGATGGAAATGGATACATGAATGTCTCAGTTACAAAAATAGGTAAACAGCATGTTTCTACGTTAATTATTAATTGTTTTATGTACATATTACTTAATTTGCTCTAGCCTAGCCTGCTGTTTGTCAACCAGTGACTGCTTCCATCTTAATTTTGTTTGTCTTATTGTGTTTTAATTGTAATTTGCTTAAACAATGTAATAAAAAGTTACCTCTTAATATTAGCAAGCTCATAGAAAAAGCCTTGTTGCGATAACTTAAAAATTTTAATTGTTATTAAGCTTTTTATTAGACTTCTGTTGCTAACCAAGCCACATAGTTCAGCATGTCTTGTTCTAAATTTTGGCCTCTGAGAGTATGTATTAGGATATATATTCTTGGAGGAAACGGGGTTCATTTCTGGGGGGCTGGCTGTTTGGCATCACGGGCATTGTTACAGTGTGGCTTGGTTATGGGACCTCGCTCTCATTTGCTTTTGGGGAGCAAGGGTGACAGCTGTTTGCTGGCCGGGGTGTGGCCTCTTCAGACGCACGGCCCCCCCTAATTAACTTTCTTTCTGCTATTTTGCTAACGAGGGGAGTTAGAATTCTTTGAATATTTCTGTTTCTTTCTTTTTTTTTTTTTTTTTTTTCAATTTTTAGTTTTTATCATGTAGGTTGTGCTTAAATTTGACGTTTTTTTCCTGCGCCTTAATATGCTTTTTAACATTTATTTAAATGAGATAGAATATCTTTCAACTGTACCATTTATAAAAAGTAAAGGGAATAGGGAGGGTAGGTTAAGGAAAGAAATGGTTACATACTTTAACTTTTTCAGCTCCTTTTTTTTCTCTAGTACTTTACATCAGAAAACTTATTCATCCTATGATCCAAACTTTTTTCCAACTTTAATAATTTTAATTGTAATACTTAGCAGTTTTCAACGCAATAACGGTTTTTTTTTAATTCCTTTTATTATCTTTTTTTAAACCTTGTTCTTTTTATGTTTTTTTTTCTTTACTGTTTTATTTTTAATTTAACATTTTCTTTAACATCCCGGGTAGTGCGGAGTTATCGGCTGATATTTTGTTAGTCGCTGAATGTCGTACGTGTATTATAGCTATAGTTATAAAGTAAATTTCAAATTATTGCGGTTGTTAAAACTTTCTTTTTAGTTTTGTGCAAGGGGGGGGGGGACACATTTTTATTAACACAGCAAGCTCTAATATGTCTTATTTCCTTTAAATTCCTAAGTTTTAAATTTCTTACCTATTTTAATTATTTTTTCTTACAAAATTTCCAACTTACTCAGTAATAAAAGTGTTATTTTAAATAAATCTTTTCAAAGTACGTAAAATTAATATTTAAAATAAATAAATATGTCGTTTGTTTTTGAATATTACTAGATAATTTAATGATAGTTTTGTCTTTGTCACACATCTTTTACTCCAGTAACAGAGAAATCTACTCACACCAGCTTTTGTTAATAGCTTTTTATAACATGTCTTTAAAAAACATCTAATATCTAATGTATTATTAATACATTAAAAAAAAAAAAAAAAAAAAAAAAAAAAACTTGTTTTTTTTTAATACACTTATACATAATTTTATTCATTATATTATAAATGTATGGACATGAAAAGACGCCCTTTTTTTTTTTTAAGAGAATCTCACTTTATCACTATGCCATCCAGTATACATTTGCAAACGTTTTTTCGAACAGCTAACAATTTTATTTTTCATTTTCAATTTAATTATACTTCTATCTCTCGTAATTCTTAATTTCTAACTTTCCTTAGCCCCACCTCTTTCCACGATCATCAACTGGACTTGAAGCGCCATCTATCGCCTTCCCCAAGCCCTGTTCTTTCCCTATGGCTATTCTAGCCCATATCCTAAAATCAGCTAGACACTTTTTAAACGTTTGGCGCCATCTCTCGTAGGTTACTCGCATTACTTTAAATCCTTTTTCGAGATCATCGACATGACTCGCATTTCTTTTACACTCTTTCTACTTACTATTTTCTATTAACATTATAAACTTTCTCCAGTACATTTTACTATATTTTAACGCATTTTTTGTATATTATTGTATTTTAAACTCAGGATGTTTTTCAGGATTGTTAGTAATTATTTCGCTCAATATCAAATGTTAATTTTCAGCAATGGCAGAAATTTTCTTTCACTTAATCTCAAAAGGTGATGTTCAGTGATGTTGGTATTTATTGGCCAACATTCACAGCTGTCAACTTTCTTTTCACAAATTCACATTTTTTTAATTTATTTATTTATTTATTTATTTATTTATTTTTTTTTTTGGGGGGGGGATGTTCTTGTTGTTGGCCATTTACTTTGTGCTGCTTAAATACTTACAGGATTTTTTTTTTTTTTTTCATTTGCCATTTGCCGCTGCCACCGTCGGACTCATAAGGTGCCGGTGCGAGGCGGTTTTCCAACTTATCACTCTTAAACGCTTCTAACTTTTAATATATTCATACATTTTCACTAAAATTGATTTTCGAAGCCTCCAAACATAATACTCTCCTCCCCACCACAAAGCATCACACCCGCCACATTTTAATTTTTTTAGCGTTTTTTTGAGTTTGACGCAAAACATACTCATTTCCACATAACTGTACTTCTACGCATACAATATTTACAAAAACTGTTCTCTTAATTAAAGAAATGTTTCTCTCTACCCCCCCTCCCCCCTACTTTCTGCTATTTTCTTTGTCAAGCTTTCCTAAAAATATGTTTTTTTCACCATTTGTTTATTTTCTTTTTTCTCACGTCAATATCGCTATTTTATTTTTTTTTTCATGCTGTAATATACTGTTTTATTGCCCTCTTATATAAACTTAAGAGCATCTATGTTTTCTAGTGCGTTTAATATTTTTTTCATTTTTCACACAATCCTGAAATTTTCTTAGTTTTTTTTGGGCCCGTTTTTCATCAAGTCCAGGCCGCTATTTCACTTTCTTCTTCAAATTAGAATACCTAGCTGCGGACTTTCACATTTTTGGACCATGTAACCAATTCAAACACCTAACTGTTACCAAACTGTTATTCTTTCAATAATTTCCCATCTATCTCTACGTGCAAATTCTCACATTATATAACAGTTTATTTTCAGCATTTCTGGGGGCTTTTTAGTTGCACTTAGTGTTAAGTTTGTTGTTTTTTTCACCTTACAAAAAATACTCAGTAAAACTCATCAAAATTTGTCAATTTACTTCCCAACACATATTATTCACACTCCAATAAATATTTCTTTCATACTTTCTTTTTTCTTCTCCCGAGTACGGCGTATTGCCTTCCACCGGAAAACTGGGATCATTTGCCGGCGCCGGACAAAGGTGCTGGGGTAAGGCTGAACCCCATTTCTCTTCACTAGTTGCTTCTAACTTGTAAATAATTCATACATATTTCATCATATTTAGCTTTAGTAACCCCCAAGTTTTTAGCCCCCCCCCCCCCAAAAATTCAACACACCTGCAGCAATTTTAGTTTTAGCGGATTCATTTTTTTTTCTTTTCTTTTCTTTTTTTTTCCTTTTGTGTGTGTGTGTTTGTCGCAAAACACACTTTTTTTCTACATAACTAATCTTCCTCACATTCAATAACTATAAAAATTCTTTTCGTAAATTAACACATTTTGCTCTTCATACCCCCCCCCCCCCACTTTTTATTAAGTTTCTTTGTCTAGTTTTCCTAAATATATGCATTTTTCATCATTTGTTTACACTCTTTTTTCTCACGAAAATATGGCTAGGTCTCGCAATTTATTCCTTTTTCATACTGTTATATACCGTTTTTTTGTCCTCTCATATAAACTTAAGTGAATTTATGTTCTCTAGCGCTTCTAATAAATTTTATCATTTTTTACAGAATCCTGAAATTCTCTTTTTTTTTTTTTGGGGGGGGGGGCCGTTTTTCATCAGATTCCATTTCCCTCTTTCACTATCTTCTTCAAATTAGAATACCTATCTGCGGACTTTAACATTTTCGGACCATATAACCAATTCTAACATCTAACTGTAACCAAACTTATTTTTACAATTATTTCCCATTTACAGTTTTTTTTTTTGCCCACATATTTATAAGCTTTAGTGTGTTTTTTTTTCCTTTGTTGTATTAGTCTTTTTTTTTGTTTTATTTTTATTTATTTTTCTTCATTTTTCTTACACTCCTGAGTAGAATAATAATGTTTTTATTTACTTTTTAATTTACTCTTGCATCAAGTACGTTCTTAGACTTTCTCAGACTCCCCTGTGTTCGCAAAATGCCACAAGACTTTTCTCTCTTGCTTTTTGCACAGCATTTCCTCTTTACCACTCGTCGGTCGGGGTGGCGCGCTGCGGCTGGCCTTGGCTGGCGCCTGAGTCTCCCGTCTCTACCTCCAATAGCAATCATCATCAACAACAATCCTCCTCATCTATCGCAACAAGTTCTGCTCTACCCATATTTAAACATGTACTATTAATAAGTTACATAGCAAGGAATAGCAATTTGTCTTTCATCACCTTAGCGAGCCCCAATCGTTTCATTTTCTCTTCCCTTTCTCACCCAACAATTCCTTAAGTCTAAGCTTTTTGATACTGGTCAATCATTATTCTTTACCCTAAAGTCGAACCTAATAATTCCAGTCTAATTTTCAGCGCAGTCACGAGTTTTTGACAAACGGCAAGCTTTTGTTCCTACACTTTTCCATTTTGAAACATGCTGCGAGACCTGTAGAGCCATTCATGGGTTTATTCAGTCAAGTGGCGTGAGTGCCCAATGACCTAGTTTTTGACTTAGTATAATTTTCTTTTGTTTATCGTTTCGTAGTAGAAGCTTCTCATCCTGTTCCTTCCCTTGCTAACATGTCGCCCGGCAACGGAAGATTTCCTTCTGACAAAAACTCTAGCACTCAGTCAGCAGCTCGAAAGAGCAGGTCATCAACTAGAAATACCAGAGCAAAGCTGTCTAGAAGCGTTAGCCACAGCTCAGCAGCATCCACAATACATGAAAACACTGATGCAGAAACAGAAACATATACGATGGCAGAACTTATTACGATGGGAAAGTGCTACGTAACAAGAGCTGAAAACCGCATTGCTACAAAAAAACTCCCCACAGAAAAAACACTAAAAAATCTGAGATATGTATTTGAGTTCCTTCAAAATACAGAAGAGGCACTGCAGTCCAGGATACGCCAACTAGAAATAAATGAAGCAAGCCTCCAGACAAGCTGCCAGCACCTCCAAGAAAGCCTAGATCACGCACGCCAAACGAATGAGAAGATAATTGAAAGGATCCCAGACACCGTCACACTTATAGAAGCAGTCAGATCAACACTAAAACAAAATCAAGCAGACCAAGCTGCGGCAATAGAAAGCACCACCATTTCACCAACAGAAACAGCAACACCTCAAGTCCCACAAACATACAGTCAAACAGCCGCACAACCAGCCAAAAAGTTTTTTCTGGAAAGCTCTAACCGCAAAACCCTCATCATTAAAGGTACATCAATAACACCGGGAAAAGAAATCGAAATAATGCTATCTAAAGAGGCAATTGCAACGCCAATACACGTGGATAAGGTGGCCCCCAGGAGAAATCACATAGAAGTTACCTGCAAAACAGAAGAGGACCTAAAGCGCCTACAAGCAGAGCTGCAGCACAATCAAGTTCTCAACAAAAAACTTAATTTTCTGCAGAAGGCAGTTCCAAAGCATAAAATGATTCTCCTGGGTGTCCCAGAGGCGCTGACGAAGGAGGCCCTCACTAATATTCTTGGCAAAACATACCATATAACTGAAGAAGACATCATCGTCCTCAAGGAGTTACCTAATAGACACAACGAGGCGACAAAAGATTTGATTCTTCTGCTGCCTAAGTCACTTGGCATAGAGCTCATAAATGATGGAGGCATCGTCATCGGCCTAAAGACCTGTCGCCTCCGACCAATACTACCATCCTGCGCTGTCGCCGCTGTCAAGGCCTTACCCACTACGAACGGAACTGCAAGGCGGCCACGTCTGTGTGTGCATGCTGTGGTGAAGCACACCATGAAAAATCATGTGCAGCAGCTCCACGATGCATCAACTACACCAAACATAACACACAACACAACACACATTTTCCAACAAGCCACAAAGCATCAGATTCTGGTTGCAGTGCCTAACGCTCAAAATATAGTTCAGAACGGGAAAGACTTAACCTGCTTTTCCAAATTGGTAACAGTTCGCAAGTTCACCTAACACCAGAAGAACCAAACAGACATCAACAAGTCAACACACAGCACCCAACCATACAAGAGGCAACACCAGCAAATAGCCCCTATCATCACGATGAATGGTATGGTAATCGCTCATATAGAAATGAATACCACCCACTCTATCAAGGAGGCCACAACGGGCATCACCATGACTGGCAAGGTAGGCCCTTCTATTGAATCTAACATAATTTTTGTTACTAACTTAACCAAGAACCCTTTATTTAAGTACCTTTTAATTAAGTACCTTTTCAGAAAACCAATATGTCTCTTCTAGCACCTTCGGACCCCCCACCATTTGGCCACATCAAAATCATTCAGGTTAATTTAAATCACTGCAAGGCAGCTAATGTCAGCCTAAAAAATTACATGATATCAGAAAATATAGACATTGCATTGCTGCAGGATGCCTACTGTGGCAATGATGGAGCGCTGCTGTCAATTTTTCCGAAAAATTGGGCGAAGTTCGCGTCCAAAGATAACAGCGCTCATCTGGTCGTCCAGAATACGGATCTGGCATACTCACACCTATTCACAGGAGACAACAGTGTTTTCATCACTATAATGGCGAAAGAAGGAAAACTAATTATAGGCTCTACCTACGCAGCACCGCGTTTCAATTTTGATGAAACCCTTATGGAGTGGCAACACTTAATAACTCATAAGCAGTACTTCATTTGCGGAGGTGACTTCAACGCAAACTCCACTGTTTGGGGTTGCCCACAGGAAACCATCCGCGGAGACAGTCTCATCGAGCATCTCGCAGTCCATAATTTAACCATTGTTAACATTGATAACAGAACACACACATTTGTCAGAATGAACAACACAGGTATTATAACACACAAAGGATTCCCAGATCATACGCTGGCGAATCCGAAGGCGGCACAAAAAATCAGGGACTGGCGAGTAATGGACATCCACAATGCCTCGGACCATAAATACATACGTTTCGGCTTTGACATTACACCACTGACTACAACTAAACGACGTTTCAACACAACCCGAGGAAATTTTAAAAAGTTTACACAAATCATTAAAACACACAGACCACTCCTTGCACAACACCTAAGGGATGCAACAAACATCACCGACATTAACTCCTTCACAAAAAAACTTATTGCTTCCATGCAAGAGGCGGCACGAGCATCCTTTAGACTAAAAAATACTCGGAGGACTCCAGTCTTCTCGTTCTGGACCACCGAACTAAAGACACAACGAAACAAACTCACAGCGCTAAGGAGAAAGATTAAACATCTACGAGAAACACACGGAAACACACCTTATTTTGAAAACCTTGGCGCTCAGTACAAAATACTCTCATCAAAATTCAAGAAAAGTGTTTAGGATGCCAGAGTCAAAGCCTGGCGGAATTTCTGCAGCAATCAATCAGAACCTTTTGGCACGGCACAAAAATTTTTTACAGGAAATTTCTTCACACCAGACGAAATTAAACTTGAGCTTCCACCCTCCATTTCATCCAGGCAAGCAAATATGGAGCACCTAACTGCAGCACTTTTCGGACCATCCTCGTATCCCAACAGGGACAATTCAGACCTCAATTTTTCGACACCTAATGATAAACCCTTTTCTAAAGCTGAAGTAGCATCTGCTCTACATACATTTAATGATAAAAAAGCCCCTGGCCCAGACTGCGTGGACTTCAAAATTTTAAAATTAACTTTCAAAATCATCCCAAAGTTGTTCACCAGATGGGCCAATCTGTGTCTCAATCACAATTACTTCCCTCAAACACTGAAGCAAGGTGAGGCCGTCTACTTCCTGAAAAAAGGAAAGAATGCCTCAGAACCCACATCCTATAGACCTATTTGTCTCCTACCAACTCTGGGGAAGCTGCTAGAAAAACTACTAATCACACGAGTGGTGCACTTCATGGAGACGAATGGCATCTTGCATCATAGGCAATATGGGTTCAGAGAGGGTCGGTCATGTGACAAGGCCCTTTATGACATTCTTACTACTTGCAATGAAACCATCAGCAAAGGAGACTACACCTCACTTGTTTCACTAGATATTAAAGGTGCTTTCGATAATGTAGAATGGAGGGACATTATCCAGCAACTAATTGAAATTCGCTGCCCGGCTAATATAGCTGGAACCATCGCATCCTACTTAAGCCTTCGTAGCATAATGATCAATTGGGGTTCAGGCACTTCGGTACATCAGCTCGAAAAGGGCTGCACCCAAGGCTCCTGCCTTGGCCCAATACTTTGGTTACTCATAGCTAACATAAATCTAAAAGAGCCAGAATCTAGAGGCTTCATTCTCTTTGCATTCGCTGATGACTTCAGCTTTATTTTCTCGGGCAGGCGGCGCATGGACTTGGAGGCAATGGCGGCTCAAGCCCTCCCCGTATTCTGCCAACTGCTAACAAACCTCAACCTCCAGCTATCAAGCCAAAAATCACAAGCAGTCACATTTTCCAAACCACGCAAACTTGAACGTAAACCAATCATAAGAGTGAACGGGGTTAGTGTCGAGCATGTCTCACACCTCAAACTTCTTGGCCTCACCATAGATGAACACCAAAGCTGGACGGAACATATCAACACCCTCAGGATTAAAGTAGGAAAATTACACTTAAACGCACGTAAACTAACGTCAAAATCCTGGGGAATAAAGCCAACAATGTTAAAAATCTGGTACCACACAATAGTGGAGCGGATAATTTTCTACTGTGTGGGCGTCTGGGGAGGTAACCTCACGAAAGCCGTGAAGGACAAATTGACCTCGATGCAACGGCTCTTTTTGCTGCAAATTGCTCGAGGATACAGGACAATCTCAACGGACGCACTCACAGTAATAACAGGTATTCCTCCCATAACAATAACACTCCAATATGAATACCAGAAAAACAGGATCACACACCTAGAACATGAACCAACGTGTGCAGCACTTTTTCCACAAATACAACTACAGAGGAAGGTTCCCAGTTGGAGAATACATCCCGCAGAAGAGACATCTCACTTACAGATAAACACAACCAGGCACGGTTTTGAACACAGCTACTCTCCCCGCTGTCCGACCATTTTCACTGACGGGTCACGCACGGAGACTGACGTGGCAGCAGCATTCTGTGCCATGAAAGGCGAGGTCGTGACCCATAAGTGGGCCTGCAGAATCGGTGATAACAACACTGTCTTCAGGGCTGAGCTGTTCGCGATTCTGCGGGCATTGGAATGGATTGTCTCTAACCCAACAGTACAATTTTACAGGCTATATTCAGACAGCCTCTCCAGCCTACAAGCAATCTTTACTCACCGCACAAAACATCCCATTGTACTCCAAATAAAACTATTTTTAAAAGACCTTGCACGGCGAGTAGCCCTGGGCCATGTGAAGGCACACATTGGCATTGCTGGCAATGAATTAGCTGATAAATTGGCAAAAGAAGCTACGGGAAGCACAAATATTGATCTTTCCCTCCCTGTTCCCCCATCCTACATTAGAGGGTTTTTAAAGTCTAAAATCATTCCTCAGTGGCAGGACCACTGGGATTACTCGGATAAAGGTCGACATACCCACAAATTGCTCGCTTTTGTCTCCCTAAACCTGCTTAACCTCGCCCCCCACACCTCAGCGTTCCTCACAGGACATGGTCCATTCCCTACTTACCTCAAATATTATAAACGTGTAGCCTCCAATGTGTGTCCATGTGGACAGCGGGGCTTGCCTTCTCATTACTATTTTGACTGCCAACTGACCGTTGCCTGGCATCTCAGATCTCCCGAAATTCCCCCACCCTCTTGGCTAACCAATATTCTAACAAGACCAATCTTACTAAAAAAATTAAAAAATATTTTTAATTTCTTAATGGATTTATCGAACTTAACAAATTAAGTAACCAACTCTAGCTTTTATCAATTTTTTAACTAAACATATTAAATTCTTCACCACCAATCAGTACTGTAATTGATCTTCCTACCCTCCTTCTCCTGACTTTTCCTTATTTTGGCTGTACCTTGTCAGTGTTTGAGCACCTTGCTGTGCTCCCTTCGCAGTCTTTAGAAGTGGCCTCATCTCTCCAACGCAACAACTTGTGGCGCCATCTGTCGCGTCGGAACTGAGCTTCTCAGATTCCGGCGCATCATTATTATCCAAGGACCGCCTTGGCCGCGAACTGTGTGTCATGACGCAGGAGCGTTAAGGACTGTTCATCTACAAGTTCTTCATCACTGCACCTGCCGCTGTCTGTCGCGAGGGAGTGCGGGCTCCAACGGTTCAGCCTTTTTTCAGTTTCTTTTTCTTTTTTTTTTGTTTTTAGCTTTCTTGCCTGACCCTTGTCGCGCTTAGGCTTGTCCTGGCAGTGCCGGCCTTTGGCCTAGTTTGTATTTTCTTTCTTTTCTTTTTTGTTGTTGTTTGAACCGTTTGCGCGTGCGCTGGCGGTCTCGGCGTCGTGCCTTCCCTTCCGCCGGTGGCTGGAATCACCCAAAACGAATCCCCGCGTGCCGGGGAACATCCCGGGGGAGGTGCTAACGCTCTACGGCCTGGCTTTGCTGGGCCGAGTGGCCCCCCTTAGGCATTCAATATCTGTCATTTGGACTAAATGCAATATTAAAAAAAAAATTCAAATTTAAACATGTTGTATAGAGACCTTTAAAATGTTAAAATATGCCAATATTTCCATAATCGGGTTTTTATCATGATTCAATAGGTTCCTCAAACTTATATATTTACTATTCTCTATTACTCATATTGACACTCTCTTTGTATTATTCTTAAACATTTGAAAAATCCGTTATAACGTCAAATTAATTTTCTTTTTAATTCTCTAAAGACATCATATTAAGCTGCTTTCTGTATTTTCTCCTTGTATTATTGATAAATGCTTGAAAATTTCCGTTTTATTACCAATAGGACGTCCTATTAATCTTTTTTTCAATTGGTGAAACTTTATATTTCATTTTCATTTTCACGTGGAAATCTTTCAATGGAAAAAAAATGTTTAAATTTAATAGGAAAAGGCTGTTAGATTTTTGGTTTTTTATCGCTATATATTAAAATAATATGATTTTATCAAATTTTATTTATTGAGCTTCATAGTAGGTATTCAGCTATAAGTAAACAAAATTTCATGACTGTAAGTTATATAGTTTCTGACAACCGGCTCCGTGACAGCGGGACTAATAGGGTTTCATGAGATGAACGAAACCCTAAACAAGTGGGTAAGTGTGATCGAAGATCGCTCAAAGGGTTTCGTTTAATATTCCTTTCAAAATACTTTATCCTTTCTTTAGTAAATCCCCCCCAAAAAAATCATGTTTTTTATAAAGTAAAAATTTACCGGTCTATTTTTTCGTTTTTCGAATCCCGATAACGGACGAAGCCCGCTAATATACTACTGTCATAATAATATCTGTAATGTGGGCTAAATGCGATATTTAAAAAAAAATAATTTCAAAATTAAACATGTTGTACACCTTCAAAATGTTAAAATATGCGAATATTTCCATAATCAGGTTTTTATCATGTTTCAATACGTTCCTCAAACTCATATATTTACAATTCTCTATTACTCATATTGATACTCGCTTTGTATTATTCTCAAACATTTGAAAAATCAGTTAAACTTCCAATATGACGTCAGATTAATTTTCTTTTTAATTTTCTAATGATGTAATATCAATCAGCTTTGTGTACATACACATACTCATACTCCTTGTATTATTGAGAAATCTTTGAAATTTTCCATTTTATTACCACTATGACGTCAAACAATTTTATTTCATATTAATCATTTTTTCAATTGGTGAAACATTTTATTTCATTTTCATTTTTCACGTGGAAATCGTTCAATAGAAAGTTAATTATAGTAGAAAAAATTTCATTGTGGATTTTTAATTTTTGGCAACTTCTATAACGAAAAAATGTTTCAGTTTAATAGGAAAAGGCTGTTAGAATTTTGGTTTTTTATCTCTATTTATTAAAATAATACGATTTTTTCAAATTTTAATATTTTCAGCTGTATAGCTGGTATTCAGCTATATAAACACAAAGTTTCAACTCCGTAAGTTATATATTTTCCGAGAAAGGCTCTGCGACGGATAGAAAACGGAGCGGGAGTAATAGGATTTCGTGAGATGAACGAAATCCTAAAAATTTCATTTTTACATTTTTCTTATGCTGTTGAACATCAATCCTTTTACTTACCCATCATACGTAGTATAGGGTAAGTCTTGTAATCGTTTTAAAAATGAAAAATAAATGTTTTTGACGGATTTGCACGTTTTAGACACTGGGTATTCCGAAAAACATATTTTTAGAAAAAAAAATTGGCCATCCGTCTGTGTGTCTGTGTGTCTGTCTGTGTGCCTGTCTGTTAGTCTGTGTGTCTGTGTGTCTGTAAACGCTCTATCTCCCGAACAAATTGAGATAGAGACTTGAAATTTGGTATGTACTTAGTATGTAATAAGGGAAGAAGCCGATTGAATTTCAGTAACCTCGATTATCCGAAACAATTTTTTTCGGATTCTCGAAATATTCGTTTTGGAAAAGGTATATAAAAATTTTCGAAATTGTTTATTTTAAGGAGTGAATATAAAAGACAATAAAAAAACATAAATTTTGCATAAAGAATGAAGTTAGTCGGATAATTAGTTGACGAGATATTTGAATCTTATTTTCCACAATTTTCGATTTTTCATGACCCTGTATTTAATCCAAATTTCAATTCAAAGATATATTTTAATTAGAAATGAAACGCGTAATCCGATGCTATAAACCGTTAGTTAATATGATTGTTATTTTTTTAGTTATAAGGATGTTTCTTTTACGCAATTCAGTAATAGAGCATTTAAAGTTTCTGACGTCATCAAGCCCGATTTTATCGAATTGCAATGCATTTTATAAGTAGTTTACTGATTTTTTATTGTCCTATTTTATGTTATGCCTGTCCATGATGGGTAAGTATTACGGTGGCCCCCAACGACTAGTTTAATATGCAGACGACATTTGTGATAAGTACATACAAAGTACACTCAATGAATTAAAATAACAAATTTCTTTTCATTTTCGTGAATTAAAATTTATCTTTGTTTGTAAAAAATATATTTACTTATAACAAAAATGTCTTATTTATTGGTGTTCTCTATAAATTATATTGGCTAAAAATTATTTTGATTCCTAAAGCTGAAAGTAAAATTTATACGATGGAATTTCTTTAACATAAGTTAATTTCATTTTACGTTAATCCAATTTTATCATGAACTTTATAAACCTATATATTCACTGTTAAAAATAAATCCGTTAATTCACGGTAAAACTACTGGCAGAAAAGTTGCCGGACTTTTTCCGTTCCGTTAGTACATTTTCCGTATTGAAAGATAAAGGAAGGGAAAACTCCGTTTGAAGAATCGGTAAGTTTCCGTTATAAATAAACTCGGTTTTAAAAAATGTCATCACTATTTGTGCTACCATCTATTGATTATTACGGGAGTATTTAATATTTGATATAATGCAAGAACATTTCCTGCCAGACCTGAGGATTGAACTGGGGACGTTAGTGGCTTGAGCCGAGTGCTTTACCGTAAGACCAGCGGGTCCTTGCTAGAGTAAGGGTAGGAAACGATGATACGGGATGTCTTCAAATCGCGGCTTGGGACTTAAACAATTTGGTGTTTAGAAAACTGGTAATTTTGAAGTTAATTGCGGGGATATTTCGTAATGAGATGATGGTTGAAAACTATAGTATTAATAGAGGATAAAAACATGAATTATATATATTCTTAATTTGATAGTTAGATGTAAAATATAAATATTATATTTTGAATTAAATTCGATATTTTTTTTTTTTTTTGCTTTTTTGCGAAAATCGATTTTTAATCAACTATTATGTGTTTTTTAAATGTGTTCGTTTAGAATATATTTTCAGTGTGAGTGTTTTTTATAACTTTAAAAAATAAATTGCGAATAATTTTAAAGGAATGAGTTTAATTCGAAAGCATTATTTTGGTTGTTGCTTTTTTAAATAAAATCGATTTTTATTCACTTAATTTAGCTATTTTATATATATATTAATCTGTTTGTTTAGAATATATTTTAAGGGAGAATACTTTGTTATAACTTTAAAAAATGAATTGCAAATAATATTAAAAGAATGAAAAAAAATAATTTTTGCTTTTTTAAATCCGAAAGCATTATTTTCTTGTTGTTGTTTTAAATAATGTTGAAATTTTAATTTATTGAATTTTTAGTTTTTCTGTGCAGCAACATGTCAGTTTTTGAAACATTGAAAATAAACATGCAGCAGATAACGGAATATCTTCGTTGGCTGCTTTTTTCTCCGTCCGTTCCGTTGTTATCAGGAAATATGAGGAAATTTTCTGATTTTAACTGAAAATGCCCTTTTGTCATGAAAAGGGACTTTTTGTGTGAAATTCAGGAAAAATATACCCGTGAATTTCAGATTATTTTTAACAGTATACTGTAAAAAAAAAATCCGTCAATTTACGGAAAAAGAACTGGCAGCAGAGTTGCCGGAATGTTTCCGTTTTTTGAGGAATCTTCTGTCTTTGTAGTCCATAAATGGCGCGATACA
This sequence comes from Maratus michaelseni, assembly GCA_963931845.1. Classification (NCBI taxonomy): domain Eukaryota; kingdom Metazoa; phylum Arthropoda; class Arachnida; order Araneae; family Salticidae; genus Maratus; species Maratus michaelseni. The sequence goes on from OZ007597.1 coordinate 55,577,008, forward strand.
GACGCGAAGGAGTTGAAGCGCATGTGTGGCGATCAAAAGTACTGCAATCCCATTGGATGATAGATTTTTACTTTAATAATTCCGTATTTGAAACTCTGTAATCTTAAAAGTCTAAAAAGTGTACAATTTAGAGATACAGTTTATTCACTTTTTGTGCACAATTGAGTTTGCAGTTTTTATGCATAAGTTGAGGTGCCAAATACGCTCGGATTTTGTGCACTTTTTTTGCAAACTTTTTCTAGCTGGGTAGCAACAGATATACGGGATAGATTCCATTTTTCTAACAAAACGGAAACTTTCTGATCAAAATTCTCGGAAGACAACCTGTCAATAAACGAAATTTTTTAACAGTGTTCGCGCTGAAATCATTATTTTTTTATATTTCATTTTTTTTCTATAAATTTGATTCCTAAAATGATCATAATAAATTTTTGATATACACAGGTATCGATTCGTAGTACAACGTACATGAAAGCATCAGAATTAAAAAAAAAATCGTGTATATTAAAGACTGTCATGTATGAATACTTTAAAATTTATTGCCATAATATAATTAGTAAAAAAGCATATGATATGTGATAGCACTATGCATAATAACAAGCACTTACAAGTTGATCTAAAACACTAAAAGCAACATTTCCGACCGAACTATGTTCCCAAAGTACAGTAACATTTCATTTGTTCAGCTTGTGTTATTTAATCAATGTACCGCAACTTAAATTAATCCTAATCTGATTTATCCAAAACAATGATTGAATCCAAATCAAGAGCATGCGTAAATTACATCCGATTTTTAATTTAAAAGAACACATTTTAGCTCGTTTGATCTTTCCTCATACGTTTACACAAACTTTCATGATATTACATTTCTTAAAATATTATTTTTTTTCCTGATATGTCATTTATATGTAATCACACTTCCATTACATAGTTTCGTTATATGTCAATTTCTTTGGCATTCAGAGTTGGGTTGGGTTGATTATTGACGGCCAATTATCGACACTAGGGATATAGGCCCGGGGGGAGCGCCCTTCGTGGGGGTCTTTCTAAGGGAACCTAATCCGTATTTACGCATGGAGAAAATCCACGGCTCGAAAGAAAACCACGAAAACTCCGAGCGATTAGGCCGACGGGCGCGATTGGGATCGAACCCAGCACCTCCCGTCTACCAGCTTCGAGAGCACAACCTCTCAGCCACTGGTGGGGCGTTGGCATTCAGAGAAAAATGTCACCCTTGAAGTTCTAAAACCAGCAATGTAATACTAAGTTTTACGGTGGTAGCGGACAGACATAACCCATTTGCCCGGATGTATATCTCATGCATCCGGTATGAATAGCCAGTGTGCTCAGAGTGGGACTTACAAAAAAGTTATTTTCCTTATGTACTAAAAGTTGAAATTTAATGATAGTTACTGATAGTGACATTACTGATTTTCATATACTTTTAAGAATCCTATTGAAACGTTACTGCACGCAGTTATTTCTTTCTTTTTGTTTTCATGAGTTCACATACGTACATACGTTGTACATATCGCGGTATACCGTATTTCAAGTATTTTTCAGATACCTATACTGCAAGGTTGCTGCATCCAGTCATTTCATTTTCTTTTCATGGCTGCGAAACACACATACATGCGTTATAGTAATCGGGGAATTACCGAATAACATGTACGTTTAAAATTCCTGTACAACGACATTGCTGTTAGAATTTTTTTTTTATTTTATGGTCGCTAAGTGCACTTACATTTCTTATAGTGATCGACATATTAACGAATTTCATAAATTTAATATTCTTATACAATGAGTTTGCTCCATTCAGAAATTTGTTTATTTTGTTTTCCTTATGCAAAGCGCCAATGAAAACATTCACGTAATGAACGAAAATGAAAACTTACATTCATTTTAGTGTTTGCGGTATTACCGGATAGCATATATTTTGAGATTCTTATATAACAAGGTTGCTGCATTCAGTGATTGTTTTTTTGTTTTCATGTGCAAGAAAAGTTCATACTTGTGTTATAATGATCGCAGCGTTGCTTTATGTCATGTTCTTTTGGGAATCATGTACATGGAAGTTATTCCTACATTTTTACCCTCTGTAGGATCTTGATTAAATTGATGGCCTCCTTTTCCCTAACAGCTTACTCATTTCCAAATCATAGCAGATGCGCTGTTTTTTAACAAAGGGCAAATTAATCCCGGGGCAAGTGATTTTATTCCATCGATTTAAACATAATATTGTTGGCATTATCTCGTGCATTGCAATTTTCGTGCACATGAAATAGTAAATGAAGCTCGTGAGATATAAAGTTGTGTTTTCATAAATATTTATTTTGTTTCTAAATTTCCATACCTTTTTCAATTGTTACAAGAGAGAAAAATAATGCGTCAGAAAACTGTAACGAAATTTCACAGTTAAATAAGGTGAAGAAAGATATGTAAGTAAACAGTTTAGAAAACATATAACACATTGAAAAATACAGTTTTTGAAATTACCTTCCAGTGTCAAAAGTATTATTTTGTGCAGCCCTGTATATGATCAATAGTTGTGGATATATAGTAAGATAAAATTTAGTTCAGTTAGAATATTCACATTTAGCGATTTTCGAAAATCGATAGAAATGCACACGAAATCTTTTTTACAGTCCTGTATATTACCTAGAAGACTTTTGTACAGACCCCACATTAAGCTAAAAGGCAACTTAAAACTCACTCGCAGCAATTACCAACCGTAAACGACAATGTATCTTTATCTTTGCGTAGCTCTGTATATGAATTTATTTATATTCCACTTACTTCTATTAGTCTACTAAATAGAGTTCAGCAGGAAAATGCTTAAACACAATTAAAAACTACCCTTAAAAAATTCACTCCCATAGTCTGTAATACTTCCGAATTTCCTTGTGTAGCCCTGTATATGATCAACCGAGTTTATAAATACACACGTACTATGAAAAAAAAAGTTAAAATGCAAACCAAAGTTGAAAACGCACTTATCACACATAAACTGTAAATATAGAACATGTACTGTAACCGATATATTTTGTGTGTTCCTGTAAATAAACGCAAAACACACAAGAGAGCAATTTATAGCGCACCTCAGTAATGCATATAATTTTCATTATGTTTGAAATAGTAAGATATCACTAAATTACACTGCAAACGATTTTTCCCCATAGAGCGATGTGTAACAGAATTCTTTTGTTTGACCCTGTAAATGAATAAAAAATGCTTTACATTTTATATTCTAGAAAAACATGTTTGAATGCGCTTCATAATTATACATTAAAGATTTAACAGTATATTTTAGATTTCTATATGTTCAGAAGCCAAATCATACAGAATAATAAATAAATATAATAATCGCTCAGACGCATTACATTCAAATATGAATTCATTGAAAACAATAATAGCATTCAAAATTAAAGAAAAAAGATGTTAAAAAATAGCTTTTGCAGCTTTATACAAAAAAGGAGATTTTTGTAAATATTTCTTTATTAAAACATTTCTCAAATCGAAAGTACTTTCTGACACATATCTGAATTCGATTTTGTTCAGAAATGCATAAAACTGGCAAATATTCTTATTCAGAAACTATGTAATTGGATGGCGTTTTTCGATTTTTTAAAAATTCAAAAGATCTTTCAGAAAAAACTGACAAAATTGACTTTTTGAATCAAATTTCCGAACGTGATAGCGCGGAAAAGGATAAAAACCTGTCGTCACGTGACACGAATCACTTATGAAAATACGAAAAAGCTAAAAACAACGTTGAAGCACACAAATTAAAAAACTTTAAAACACATACGACCGTTTCAAAGATGCATAGATCCCCTTCATCAGTGTAAGGTGTGGGGGAAAAAAAATGTTAAAAGGGTTCAAAAGACCCACGCTCGGCTATAGCCCCGAGTACTGGCTGTAATCTGACCAAAATGGCAAAGCAAGTGTAACCAGAGCACTAATACCTCGATAAGTAATTTAATTATCTAAAAATGGAAAACACTACTGGAATCTAAATCGCTTCAAAAGTCAAATCTGTCAATTTTATGCATTTTCAGTTAAAAATGAGTCAGAAAAATGTTTCAGGGAATTTCATGTTGTTGAGAGCTACTTCAGGTATATTTCCATTGATTCCATTATCAGAAATTTATTATGCTTATTATTTTTATAAAACAAATTATCTGGGGCAATTAAGTCAGTTTCAGCCTGGATCCACTATGTAGTAAAAAAATGTAAGCCTGATCTCAGCTCAACCCGAGTCTGCCGAGGCAATTAGATTCGGAATCAGACATATCTGATGCCGATTTCTTATGCTTGACATGTTATATAACTGAATTGATGTTGCCATCAGCTCGTGCAGGACATGAATACTTATTCTCGCGAAAGTTATATTAATTGCAAATAGTTCGTATTTTATCGGTTTCGTTTAAAGTTTTATATCTGATCATTTTGATGTAAAGTTAATTTTGAAATCGGTATGTGATAGCGACAGTGATGAATTTTTTTGGAAAAAATATGTTAAACGTCTAAATATACTGATTCTGACGATATAATGAAAAAGTTTCAACAACTAAAAATCTAGAGGTTTTTACGGGCCGGACGCTCGTACCTAGCCCGGGGGCCCGTTAAATTTTTTTGTCGCCCCGACCCGTTAAATATTTTCTTCTAATTCTGCTGTCCCGGCTCGGCCTTTTTGAAAGTTTGGCTTCATTTTGCTGGGCCTGGTACCGGCTCCTCGGATCAAGCCCGGGCCCATGCAGATCTCTTGAAGGCAATGGTGTGATAATGTGACTCATTATTTCTTATGGGATAATTTAGGCCTTGAATACCTTGTATATATTGCCCTCATAATAAAATATTGGTAAAATTTCGCGATTCATGGAAAAATAGCAGAATACGTAAGGCGTCGACAGAAAAAAAGTTATTATCATAGACATTTATGATAGGCGAAACATTTGATGTCAAGTAATTTTGAAAATCTGTACCTTAATCAAACAAGTAACAAGTCGGTCAATTTCTTTTACTGTTAAATCCAAACTATATTGTTAATGGTCTGGAATAGTATCTTAGTTGTTTTTAAACAAAGAGGGAGTAAATCCCAGGGCAAAAGATCCTTTCTCATTGATTTAAACATAATATTCTTTGAAATATCCCATACATTGCTATATTCGAGCAAATGAAACAGTAGTGTAAATGAAGCCTATAGGATATATATTGCCTATCCTTGTACTTAAAACAATTTTATAATTAATGAGTGTCTTATTAAAAAACATAATGACACTGAAAATCACGGTAAGAGCAAATGTTATCATTTTTAAGAAACACTAGATCATTATTTTAAAATAATTTTCATTCTCGTGAGTTAAAAATAAATTTTAAGTGACTTAAATAATTTTTCGCCACAAATATCAGGAAATACATGAAATACAGTTGAAGTTCATTTTTTATATATAAAATGTCACAACTATTTTTAAAAGTTCAGATCTTTGTTATTTTATTTCATTGTAAAAATACTATTCTATTTTTTTTAAATCAAAGATCCCATTCTTGATTTCCAGATACTTTTAAAATTTTACTTTAGATTTAAAAAAAACTTGCATGCAAATTGAATTGCAAGAATTAAATTCGACGTAATCGAAATGCAATAAAATCTTCCATAATGAACACTTCGCTAAGCTGGGCATAATCTTAGTTTTGTTAAAAAATCTATTTGATTAAAAATTCCACTAAAGTAATTATCTACTAAGTTCTGCTATCAAAGAAACCTACAAAATCTGCTGCAGTATTATTATAGTCCGGCACCCAGCGACATTTTTTATTTAAACATTTTATACAAGCTGATCTTTAATTATGTAATTGGTGTTACTTAATCAATCAAGAAAACATTCTTCAGGTGTCGCATATGAATGGCAAGTCGATTCGGGGAATTGAATTAGCTGATCGAATGGCTGGAAAATGGCTGAGCTTTAAATATGTAAATGGTGTTACTTAATCAATAAAAAGAAACAGTCTTTTAACTTGCAGTTGGATTGCACTGAAATTTTTGTATGTTATTGTCGTTTACTATAGCATGTGCCCTATTTCAAATGAAGTGTTTTGCACTTATAGTTTTTATACAGGGACAGTCAAAAATATTCCGCTACATTACATTCTATGGGAAATAATCGATTCACGTGAATTTTGATGACGATACGTCATTTGAAATATAATGAAATTTATATATAATTATGAAGGGCATTAAAACATGTTTTTTTTTGTAGAATATGGGGTGCAAAGCATTTAATATTCATTTACAGGGTCGGACAAAATAATTCTATTACACATCGTTCTATGGGGAAAAATCGTTTGCAGTGTAAATTAGTGTATTTCACTTGTTCAAACATAATGAACATAATCAATCAAAAAATATCCTATAGCTATCTCATATGAATCGCAACCCGATTCGGGAGATTGAAAGCTATTACCACGGGCAGTGGCGATTTTTTGTAATTGGGTTGCCATTCATTTTCTTTGACTGGAGATAGTTGCGGTAGACGGGCTATTTCCATTGTTACAGAAATAAGGGAAATAACTGGAATTAATATATGTTTACAGATGTCATTTTTTCCTTACAGTTGTAAAGTAACTTAAAAAAAAATTTAACACAAAATGACGTCATGTTATAAACACCCATTTTCTTTCAAAGAGCTATTATATTTCATTATTATCCACTCCACGGATACTGAGCTTGAGACGTTAATGCCAGAGGGAGTCGAAAAGCTTCAGTGAGTGAAAATGATGTCATATTTAAAAGGAAATGAGTATTTTCGTTAATAAAACTAAATATGTTACTTCACATCTGTTTAAAAGATACAACTTTCTGGACATTTTTCTCACCGAACCTGAGATTAGAATTTCAAATCAAGAGTGAGAATGATCAAATGCAAAGTTGTAGCAGGCAAGTGTGACGTCAAATGTGAAAATATACACTGCTCAAAACAATTAAAGGATATTGCAGTTTTAGGTGGATTTTGTATCTGGGAAACTTTTTAGCTGATTGATACATGGTCGACAGACATAGTAGGTTATATGAGAATAAATTACACATGTTTGGCAGAAAAAAATGCATTTTATTGCGCATTTGTGTACAAAAGGAAAAAAACACAATTTGTGCATATGAGAAAAAAAGAATAAGAAAAGGTGTTTTCTTCAAAGAAAATCATTTTCAGTAGGGAGTATGGTTTCCACGGGCGACCAGCAACGTTGAACACCTTTGAGGCATGGACTCAATGAGGCTATTAATGACGAGTTGGGGTATTCTGCCCCACTCTTCCAGAAGAGCTCTTTCCAGTTCTTGGAGAGTTTGTGGGGGTTGTTGGCGGCCAGAAACTCGTCTTCCTAGAGCGTACCAAACGTGCTCGATTGGATTCATGTCTGGAGAACACGCTGGCCATTCCATTCGAACGATTCCTTCCTCGAAAAGGAAATCCTCCACCAGGTTTGCACGATGTGGCCTGCAGTTATCGTCCATTAAAATGAAGTTATCTCCGATTGCTGCAGCGTAAGGGACTACAATAGGTCTGAGGATCTCATCCCTATATCGGCGACCAGTCAGAGCTCCATCTCGAATGATGTAGAGGTCAGTGCGCCCGTCAATGGAGATGCCACCATACACCAACACTCCTCCACCGCCAAATCTGACACTTTCGTGCACGAACGCAGGATTATTCCTACTGCCACGGTCCCTCCAGATGAAAATACGCCTATTATCCGGATGCACAGAAAAACGGGACTCGTCAGAAAACAGAATATTGCTCCATTCATTTCTCCTCCAGTTGACATGCTCGGTTGCCCAATCCCTGCGGTCGCGACGATGCCTTGATGTTAATCTAACACATACCATCGGTCGGCGAGCATACAGACCTACAGCATGGAGCCGGTTTCGGACAGTCTGAGTTGAAATCATGGTGCCTGTAGCCGAGCGAAGGTGTTGTTGGTGAACAGTAGCGTTCATATTTCGGTGTCTCCGAGCTGTTAACGCTAAATAACGATCTTCATTGGGCGTTGTTGCCTGTCTACGACCTTGACCTGGTCTTCGGCCTGCACATCCACTCTCCAAAAAACGGTTCCAGATCCTGGAAATGACACTTTGTGACACTCCAATGGCTTGCGCTACTTCGGCTTGAGTTTGGCCCCCTTCTAACCTACCAACAATTCTCCAAGCTTCTGAATCTGTCAAATGACTTCGCTGAGACATCGTACTCATCGAAACAAAGCAAGCACTGAATGCCGATCATCCTTGTCTTCATTCTCTTTTATCCAGTTGAAAGTCAAATTTCATTCGCTGCCGCTGAAGCGACGTTTTTGACGTCGAACTCAAAATTTGCATACTCCACAGTTTGAAAACCAGAAAAATTTGCATTTGTGATTCTCTTCTTCTATTTTCGGCAAAAAAAATTTCGTTTATATCTTTATTTTATATAAAACTTCAAATATCCTTTAATAGTTTTGAGCAGTGTATTTTTTAATAACCTTTTGAGCGTTAAAATATTTCTTAAATTGGTTAATATGAGAAGTATGCATGTATATTTTGCGACGATTAAAATTACGTTATGTTCAGATTTTATATAAAAAAATAATGTGTCATAGTGAGATATTTTTTTACTGATGTTTCATTCCGAAATGCCAACGATCGCAGTCTCGATTGATAACTTCATTATAATTTTTTATCTTGATTATATGTTACTGATTACTTATACAGACAAAGTTTAATATTTTGATAACTTTATAAAATAATCGAAATAGTACTTTGGTAACTTTGGTTAAAAATATTTATTGTAAATGGTAAACTATAGCCAATGTAAGGTTGATTTTTTAATGTAATTATCTTTGTAGGTTTATTATAAATTCAATCTAGCAGTTCATTCTTAAAAGATTTTCTTTCGTCGAATTTCGACGGGTTTTCCATCTGGTAATATAAAAAAAAATGCTATTACAAATCTTTTTCACGTGAGCGGAGCTGCGAGTAATAACTAATAATAATAATAATAACAATAATAATAATAATAACGATAACAATAATAATAATAATAATAATAATAATAAAGATAAGAATAAAACTTCGTAGTAACTTACTTAAGTTGGTTCGAAATTCAAGATTGAACAAAATTTTGCACTCTTTAGAAAGGTGCACTTATTACTTTCTTCTATCTATAATAGAAGAAAGTATTGTAATCGAAATTTTTTTCGACTTCCGGTTTTCGACGTATTTACACTTTTAGAGGTCAGAGATTCCGAAAAACATGTTTTTACAAAATGTCTGTCTGTCCGTCTGTCCGTCTGTGTGTCTTCATTGTACCATCTAAAAGTGTATGATGTTATGCTTCAAATTGAACCAAATTTTTTTGCTATGTTTTTGGCTATGGCAAGCAGGTTCTATCAGAATTTGGGGATATTTCGACGAAAGGGGGCGCTGTGATCGATATTTTTGTTCCATTTTCACTATTGTACCATCTAAAAGTGTATGATGTTATGCTTCAAATTGAACCACATTTTTTTGTCTGTTTTTGGCAATGGCAAACAGGTTCTATTACAATTTGGGGATATTTCGACGAAAGGGGGCGCTGTGCGCGATATTTTTGTTCCATTTTCACTACTGTACCATCTAAAAGTGTATGATGTTATGTTTCAAATTGGACCACATTTTTTTTCTATGTTTTTGGCTATGGCAAGCAGGTTCTATCAGAATTTGGTGATATTTCGACGGAAGGGGGCGCTGTGATCGATATTTTTGTTCCATTTTAACTATTGTATCATCCAAAAGTGTATGAAGTTATGCTTCAAATTGAACCTCATTTTTTTTCTCTGTTTTTGGCAATGGCAAGCAGGTTCTATTACAATTTGGGGATATTTTGACGAAAGGGGGCGCTGTGATAGCCATTTAGAGATTTAAAATTCAAAAAGATGTGCAAATTAAAAAAAATTAGAAATCCTAAATTTTTTTTTCTTTAAATGTTCGGCCTTGATACGGAGAATCCGGAGCAATTTTGTTTTTCTTCTATCTTAAAAAATGGCTGAGATATAGCGGTTTGAAATTTTAGGGTGGCTGACATTTTCAAACAAGACAGCAGAATTCATCTATAAACGGGTTTAATTTATGAGATTTAGTTAACATGGTTTCGGCAAATTTTCTTTCATTGTTGTAACTATTAATCCTATTATATGCTTATCACTATATATTTATATTCGCCAACGTCAAATTCTCGCCAAACATGGCGACAGTTTGCGGAATATTGCCAAATTTGGCGACCAAAATAAGTTGCCATAAATGAAGCCAACTTGGCTGTAGAGGACTAATTTGGCGATATTCTCATTCAAATTCAATGTTGACGAGAACTGGGATTGAGTCTTTTTTATTTAGGTTCCACGCATTTTACCTTCGTGTTTTCCAGTAAAATTAGCTAAAATCGTAAAACCAAGTAATAGGGAGGCTATCTGTTCCTGTCGGTTCAGGCAAAAAGGACTTTTCGTAGTTTAGTATACATCGATTGTTCGCATCCTTGTAACCCGCGATTCGCAAGCAGCTGACGTACAACAGAATGACGAAAAATATTGATTTTATTGGAGATGTGATAGCGTATTTTGAAGTATTAGCATGACTGAGATAAAAGAAAGTTTTGGGATTGGCACATCCGACTAGTTAAAGTATCTGCTGAAAATTTCTAGTATCTATCACCGAATATTGGGATCAAATCAGTATTTTTGAATATAAAAACAATATATATGAAGTTCAACCTATTTCATGGTTGCATAAATATCGTAACTAAGCATTAGTTTATTATATCTAAAAGCTAGGAATTTTTTGAAACTTTATTTTTTCGGAAGTGCATACGCAAAAACTTTCCGATCATTTTATTATGAAAAGCACAAACCGCAAAGAAACATTATTGACCAGATGATTGATAAGACATGGTATACATCCTTAGTATTTCCTGACCTGGTCTAATTTTGACCATGTTTTATTTATGCAAATCATCTCCTATTATATAAAGTTAAATAAAAAGGAAAGTATAGCCTTACTCGATTTTTCAAAGAAATCATTTTATTCTAAATAAATACAAGATTCATAGAAAAAAATATAGTATTTTTCTTCAGTAAATATAGCATTTCAAAAAAGTTTTTAACGATAAGCGGAAATAAAATTCTTAAATTAATGCTTTTTATTTTTATTACATAAAATTCCCTGTTTAATTGTTGAAAAACGTTGATAAATATGTCTAATATGAATTCATTTCAGAAGAAATATATAACTACAAGTTTTATATAACATAGAATTGTGTAATTACATTAAGTTGATGAAATCTTTACTTCTATAATATTAGTTTTGTTTAAAGAGGGTTTAGATTCAAAGAGTGAATATAATAGTTATAGAAGCATATCATTTGGATAATCAAAATGAAAGCATTCAATCTTTGGAAAGAATTTGTTCATACTGCAACAGCTATTTACTCAAGAACATTTTAATGTTTGCCATCGCATTACATATAACAAAAATCATTAATATATATTACTTCATATGATAAAAGCATACATCACATAATAATACACATTAAAAGAATGAATTGGATGATAGAAGTTGAAGTTCGTAAAAAAACAATGGTAAAAACAATTCGTAAAAAACCCTTTTTATTTTTTACACATCCCTACCCTTGATTCTGAACAATATGAAAGAAGAACGAAATATCGTGCATCAGATGTATTTTATGAAATACTTTTCAACAATAACAGGATATTACTACGAAATTTCATTTATCCATACAATGAATTAAGATATCTAAATAAACAATTTAAAAAAACACATAAAACTGTAAAAATCCTTTTTCACCATTTGCTGTCCCTATCCGGAAATGTGCGCGACGTATCTCGTACATGCCTGTACATGATGTGTGGAATTTATACACAAGACTAAGTGCACGAAAACTTAGAAAAATTTGAAATACAGTATCATCACTAAAATATACCGCAAACATTTTCTCTCTATTGACTATAACGTAAAGGAAATATTTTGTGCGGCCTTGTAAACGATCTATAAATGCTTAAAACTTCATTTTCATCACTGAACATTCTATTGTAAACCTCAATAACATAAAAAAGTTACATGACAGACCGAGTATATTTATGAGAAATAGAGTACCACCAGACCGATTTTATAAAAACTTTTTAACTATGTAACACTTTCAAACTATAAAAAAAAGCTGAAAAATCCATATTAATAGTAATATTTTCAAAAGTAGGGAAAATGTACTCGTAAATTTTCTACGCTACATTATTTTATTCTGCTACATAATTTTATAATTGTGAAATATGACAAAGTGTGAATTAGTAGCTGTAAACTATGTAGTAAAATTAAATAAATCGTTAACATGTTTAGAAATTAAATAATAAAGATAAAAGAAAAACAATTACTATAAATGAAATTGCTTTTTCATCTAAATGCTTTATACAATTAAATTTTAACTTTCAATTTATAAAAAATACTAGATGTTACCCGTCATGATTTGACGGTAAATAACTTGAAAGTTCCTTTAGAAATATACATTTATTTTTATTTAGTTGCTTTTAAATTAATTAGGTATTGAAATTTTGATGAATTGTTATAATATGTAAGCGATTCTGATAGATATAAGACGATAGATGGTGTCAGCGAAATATCTGAGTTCTCAAACAATTAGAAATAATTTTTGGAGTGATTAACTATGATATTTTCTCTAATACAAATAACCGCTCATCAAATAGCATTTATGTTGCCATGTGAAACATATAAACAATAATTAAAGTATTGATTTACTGTTTTATTATCACGGTATAATTTACATTTCTAATGCATCGAAGTTTATTTTATGATTGCATTTTAAATATTAAACGTTGGTTTGCTTCATTTTGTTATAATAAAATTTACTAGCAATTAGCTAAAAATTTTGAGTCGTGTTATTTTATTACCATTTTTATTGTGAATTACTTTTTAAAAACTATATTTTTGTGTGAGATATGATTTTTTAAAAATGACAATGCATTTTTTTCAAAATTTTCAAATAATATTTAAAGGTTTGATTCACTGTTTTATTCTAATAGTGCTTCCAACACTGATCGACAGATCTAAAAAACATCTAAAAAAGCTATTATACTATTGATATGTTTTCTACTGTATTAAGATCACCATTATTTACCTCTGAAATAAGGAGAACGTTTCTATGAAATATAGGAGATAAATTTTAACTTTCCTTTGATTATATTTTTAAAGAACCAGCGCTTTGAATCCATGCTTTTTCGATGATTTTTAAATGAAATAGTTTTCTTTGAAATGCTTATTTTTAAAGTAAGTATCGTTTTGAAATAAAAAATAAATGAGTATAATTTTCCTATCAATTTTATTTTTATAGGAATGTCTGTGCCTGAATCAATTTTTCTACATAATTTCCGCCAATATTAAGGCCCTTATCGTATCGTATAACCTAATATTTTTGAATCCTCTCTTCATAGAAGTCTGTCGCGGTTCTCTCACAATTTCATACAGAACACTGTGTGAAAGCCGAACAAATTCATCAGACAATGACGAAATCGTAAAGGGCCTGTCCTGTTTAATTCGTTCGTCAGCTTTCTGCACCAAATCTTCAGTATTGACTAAAGCTCGCCCACTTCGTTCCTCATCAGGAATATTCGTGCGGCACTCTTTAAAATCTCTAACCCATTTCCGTATCATTAGACCGGTCATAATGGGTTGACCGTTAACCTCGCTAATCTGACGATGAATTTCAGCCGCTTTCATGTTTTTAGCTTTAAGGAAACGAATCACCGATCGCATTTCTCAAGCGGCAGGATTCTCAATCGGCGGAGCCATTTTAAATACTAAAAAAAACAAAAAACATACGTTAACACGGTCGAATGTTTCCGTAATGGCGCCTGTGGCTTGCCAACATATGTAGGTCAAATGTGCGCATGCGCAAGGTGCGTAGGTAAACTGTGTTCGTAAGTCAAATGTGAATATTAAATTGTACTTAAATATATATGTATATCAGAGATAAAGTTAACCTTACAGTGCATGAATTTTTCTTTTAGAATTGTGTTTTTTTATACTTATACTAGCAAAACCCGCGGCTTTGCTCGCGTAATTCAGGAAAAATGCCAAGTGGTATTCGTTGGCCTATTTTCATTAGAGGAAAATTTTACTGCCACAGATAATTCAGAAATTACTAATTAAGCAAATTTCTGTAATGACTATATCACAGAAATTGAAATTTTAAAACTTTTCTGTTCCTACTCACATTTAAATAAAAAAAACATTTTAAAACTGTTCTATGGATGCATTTGTGTCTCTAACGTAACAGCCATGTAAAATTTCAAGTTTCTGTCCCCAACAATTTCAGATAAATCATTGTTTAGAAGGTTTTTAGAACTTTTTCAGCTGATTTCACTTTTTTAATTTTCGATTTTTTTTTTTATGGAAACCGTTTTTAGCGAGCACTGAATTCTTAAAAATAGCCACCATGCCAAATTTCAACTTCCTATACCAGCAGCATCACTAAAATCCCAATTTTGGAGTGTTTTTTGCTTCTGCACCTTTTTTAAATTTCAAATTTTGTAAAAACTGTTCTGTGGAAGCATTTACGTATAAATATAACAGGCACATAGAAAAAAATCAAACCCAATTTGGGTCGAAAGATTCTTGGGTATGTGCCTAAATTGGGGATTTCATAATTTTTTTTTTTGAAAATGGGTATTTAACAGCGCCCAAAATGGATACACAGTGGTTAACAAAACAGACACGACCCAATTTGGGCACATAACCAAGAATATTTCGGCACAAATTGGGTTTTTTTTTTCTGTGCATGTTAAATTCTAAGTTTCCATCGCTAACAATTTCAAAAAATACATAATTTATAACGTTTTCCGCTCAGTTTAACCTTTAAACTTCGAATTTTTAATAGTCTGTTTATACCGAGAGTTTGCATCTTAAAAGTTACAACTATACTAAATTTCCAGTTTCTAACCCGAATAAATGTAATTAAATCATAAAGTAGAACGTTTTTAGACAGTTTTCTGCTCAATTCAGCTTATTAAATTTCGATTTTTTTAGAAAACGCTCTTAGCGAGCATTTGCATTTTAAGAGTAACCATCATACCAAATACCAGCTGTATCACATAAATTGCAATTTTATTACTTTTTGTTAGTCCTGTTCTTTTACATTTCTCATTTTAGTAAACTGTTCTGGGTGATCAATTACGTGAGTAACAGCCAGGCGAAATTTTAAGTTTCTAGCCTTAATAGTTCCAAATAAATCGTAATTTATAACGTTTTAAGAACGCTTCTCGCGCATTTCACTCTTTTAAATTTCGATTTTTTTCAAATTGTTCTGTGCGACCAAATCAGCAGCCATGAAAAATTTTAAGTTTCTACCCCTGACAATTTCATAGTAATTGCAAGTTAGAACGCCTTTTAAACGCTTCCCACTCATTTCACCCTCTGAAATTTTGAATTTCTTTACAAACCATTGTTAGCGAGCAGTTGTATCCTAAAAAGAACCACTATGCCAAATTCCACCAAGAACAAGTTACTATCTTGCCGAATTTCAAATTTCTAATCTCTTCAGTTTAATAAAAATTACAATTTTAGAACGTTCTTCGCTCTTTCAATTCCCCGAGGGTAGTGGCACTGACAAAAAATATATCCTGTATTAGAGCACACAGGCTGTCACAATAAATTGGCGAGCATTGCGTTTGAAATCGGTTCGGTAGCTTAAAAGATTCCATAGAAATTGTATTTTAGAATGTATTTAGAACACATTTAGCTCATTTCACCCTTTTAAATTTTGAACTTTTTAGCAACTGTTCTTAGAGAGCCTTTACATCTTATAAGTAACTACCATGCCAAATTTCAAGTTTCTAGTTCCTTCAGTATAAACGAAATAGAAATTTTAAAACGTGTTTCACTCTTGCACCCCGTTGTGGTAGTGGCACCGACATAAAATATATCCTATGTTACAGAAGGGACTATTACCATAAATTTGCCGCCATCACTTTTGAAAATGATTCTGTAGTTGCAGAGATTCCATAGAAATTGTAATTTAGAATGTTTTTGGAACGCTTTTCGCTCATCTCACCCTTTTAAATTTAAAATTATTTTACAATTTGTACTTAGAGAGCATTTACATCTTATAAGTAACTACCATGCCAAAGTTCATGTTTCTAGCTGCTTCAGTGCAAAAATAAATCGAAATATTTAAACGTTTTTCGCTCCTGCAACCCCCTGGTTGTAGTGGCAGAGACATAAAACATAGCCTATGTTGGATTAGGGACTGTCACCATCAAATTGCCACCATCACTTTTGAAATCGCTTCGATAGTTTCAGAGATTACCTCCTACAAAGAAACAAACAATCGTTACTTTTTTATAATATTAGTATAGATTAAGAATTCAACACCAGAAATTTTAAGAAAGATTTTTATCTTTATTTAGTAGCATATTTACGTTATTTTTCCAAGATTAATGTTTCTATAAAAATATACTGGTTGCAGAAAACTTGATTTATTTATTAAAAGTTAAATAGAAAATGTTGCCAATTGGCTACACTATGCACTGTAGGGCTAAAAATAGTGAAATTTCAAAATTCAGAAAGGAGCAATGGCCTTGCTCTGTTCTCCCTCGTTTACAACTAATGACCTAGTTCGAGTAAGCCGTGAACCACATTTGTTAACCACATTTGAAGTGATTAAAATTGGGTTTTTTTTCTGAACACACTATAGAATACATTGCATTTATATACCAGGAAAACCGAAAGTAACCGAAATAATATGTGATGCAACATATGCAAATTATTTTGTTAAACTACTTCAATTATAGAGTTAATCTACAGTAATCGTATTCATAGACGAAGTTAGCGTCAAACTTGGGAAATAATAGCAACAATTAGTGTCAAAAACACCAATTAAAATAATTTAAGACAATGTGATAAGTCTAAATTACCCGGTGTTGTTTATATTATTCCCTGTAAAGATTGCAATAGTGTCTACATTGGTGAAACAGGTAGATCATTGGAAATTCGCCTAAAAGAACATACTAGTGCTTTAAAAAATAGTAATTTGAATTCAAAAATTGTCCAGCATTCACTTCAAACGAATCACATCCCGCTAATTGCGAACGCCAGTATTTTGAAATCAGGTTGTAACAGCTACCATGGTCGATTACTCCTTGAGAGTTGGTTCACTCAATTGCGATCGCAGACGTTGAATGAAGCTCGTCCTGTCCCTAATGAATATTATCTGTTTTTAAAATAACTTCAACTTTCCTTGATTTCAAACCTTTTCTTTTTCCTTGTTCTGTGGTTTGTTATGCAATAGATTGTTTTTGTACTGATGATGCCTTGCGTGTCGCTTGGCGAAACGTCTACTATTTTGTATTTTTAACTGTTTTTAAGTATATATTTTTCTATAAATTTTTATTTTATGTGTACTCATGTCTGTCTTAAATTATTTTAATTGGTGTTTTTAATATTTTTCACATTCAGACGTTAAAATGTATACATTTTGCAAATTAGTGTCAAGTGTATAAGAATTACAATCCTTTTTTCACTGAGAAATGATCATTGTAGTATATTTTAGTATACTTCGCAAAAGTATTGGTTTGATTTAAAAAAAAAAATAGCTATTTTTTCCTTCTTCTTCAACAAAATAAATACATAAATTTCCACGGGATTTTATCTAGTAATTTTTTTTTCTTACAAAATAAAGTAAAAATATTTCAGTGTGAATAATGTATGTAAGAAAGTGTGGTTAGTAAATTAAGGCACTTTCTGATGAAACAAAGTGTTTGTATCGAAAGATTAACGTGAGCAATAAAAATAAATTAATTGGCATATATAAGCGAAAATGTTTATCAGTTATCGTAACAGAATGGTTTAAAGAATGTTCAGCTATTAAAACCGTTAGCCTATTTCTTCATAAACGTACACAGTTCTTGCGACAATGGACTGTACTAAATTCACCAAATAGAAGCTCAATCGAAAGCAATATTTGGCCACTCACACATATACATAATCAATAAACAACCTAAACTGAGCTTTTATGAAAACCTTAAGAAATTCTAATATATATGCATACAAACACATATAATTTGTGATAGGTTTAAAAAATGCTGAAACGGAATCGGTTAACCTCAAAATGTAAAAATATTCAAATATTTCAATAATCTGGTTTTATGATGGTTACAATAGTTTTGGACGGAATGTGGACGGAAAGTAAACAATTTTGCAAAATATGAATATGGAGCTTACAGAACAGATTTATCTTTTATTAACATATTCTAATTCCTTTTACAAGCAATCTAGCTTTATATAACTACATTTCGTTTAAGAAAGCAAATCGGTTGTAAATCACAAAATACGATTAAGTGCATCTGACATACAAAGAAGTGACAATAGCATGTTTTGGAAATACATGGAAGATAATCAGTAGCACAAAACGAACGGCAATATTCAAATGTTTAGCGAAATTTTTCTTAAAAAGAGAAAGAGACTGTCTACAGCAAAGCACTAAAAATTTGTTAATGTATATCAGGATTAGTAATTTGATATCAAACCTGTCGAGTGATTTTTATATATTTCTTGAGACTGTGGCCTGTATCATATTCACCAAATGGCTAAATCAAAAGCATAGTTTGGGCGCTATCTTCACTCATTCGTACACATATATAGCGACATAACAGAAAAAACTCCAAAATTGAGTTCTGGGGATCTAAACGTTAGGAAATTCTAATATATACGCATACATACACACATAAATATGAAATAGGTTTAAAAATAGCGAAAAGGAATTCAGGTGCCTCAAAATGTAAAAAATATACCAATATTTGAACAATCGGGTGACCAATATCATAATGAAAATACGTTTTTTATGTGTACGGAAACTAAATATTTTTGAAAATATGAATATAAAGATTACAGAACTCTTTTTAGCTTTTATTAACATTTTTTAATTCTTTTACATGAAATATAGCTTTATATAACTACATTTGTTTTGTGAAAACAAATCTGTTATAAATCACAAAATATCGTTAAGTGCATCTTACATTTAAAAAGTGACCATAATAAATTTTTGATACACATAAAAGTTAATCACTTGAAGAAAATAACTACAGAATTCAGATTGTTAGTGGAATTTTTGTTGAAAAGTAAATGTACTTTGAGTTGTTTCCTTGAAAGGTGCTATCGATCTGGCATATTACTCGCAACACTAGATACCTGATATTTGACATAAAGGTAGTGTTTAGGATAAAAAGAAAGACAAAATTAAACTTGTCGAATGTGTCAATCCTAAAACTTTCTTATATATCATACAGGTTTCGCAAACAAAGAATAAGCACCAATTTATATCAAGGTCTACCTGAATGTAAAGTTTTATTAAATGCCGTGTAGTTGTTCTTGAGATTTGACTTTTTCTGAAATCATGCAAATGCAGCATAGCAGTGCCACCTGTTGGGAGATTTAGACCAAAACCTAATCAACAACAACTTATGTCAACGTCTAACTGAATCTGAAGTTTGATGAAAATCCATGCATTAGTTCTTGAGATATAGTTATCGTGATAATAATGAAAAAAGAGGTATAGCAGCGCCACCTGTTGGGATATCTACAGCAAAACGTAATCAGCGTCTATTTATGTCAACGTCTAACTGAATATGAAGTTTCATGAAATTTCGTGCATTCGTTCTTGAGATATAGCTATCGTAAAAATCACGAAAAATGTAATATAGCAGCGCCACCTGTTGGGATACTTAAAAAAAACAGGAATAATATTTATTTATGTCAAGATATAAGTGAATCTGAAGTTTAATAAAAATGAGTGCATTAGATCTTGAGATAGAGCCATTGCGAAAATTGTGATAAATGCAGCATAGCAGCGCCATCTGTTGGGCGATATTCACCAAAAACAATCAGCTTCAATTATATCAGGGACTAACTGAATACAAAGCTTTATTAAATTTTGGGCATTAGTTCTTGAGATAGAGCGCCCAAAAAAGTTTTGTCACATACACACAGACAGACTAACAGATTCACAGACAGACATTTTCTGAAAACTGTCAAATCATGTTCAGCACCTTCTAAAACGTATAAATCCGTCGAAAACTGGAAGTCAAAAATTTTCATGATTCCAATACTTTCTTCTTGTAAAGATAGAAGAAAGTAAAAATCCGGAAAATTCCAACAAATCAAGGAATTTTTAAATTTTCGATTTTCTTCGTATTTCTCGATTTTCTATTTCGAAGTTTTCTATTTTGTTTTTTAAATTTTCCCGATTTTTTATTAGTTCTTTTCTTTGCATCCTAAACACTATTTTTCGATTTTTTTTAACTAACCGGATTTTTTTATTTTTTCATTATTTTGTATAATGAACAAAAATCTTTACGCCAAATTTCAAGTTTATAGGGCTTCTAGATGTACGTCAGAATTTTGATGATCGATAAATAAGTGAGTGTAAAAAAATCGAAACTATGTGTTCACATATCTTCTGAACTAGAAAAGCTGGAATAGTGAAATATGAACATTTGGTTCTGTTTGCAAAGTTTTATAGCTAAACAAAGTTTCGGATTTCTGAGAAATTTCAGCACAAAGATGTGGCGTGGTTAAAAGTATCGTGGGTTGCTTCCTGACAAAGATGCTACGGCTGCGCTTTCTCGACTTGGTGGAGGCACATCCGTGACTTCAGATATTAACTGCTGAACTTATCACAACCTGCAACTTTATGTAATTTAGGTCAGTTTGAAATATAATCCCATGCGATATTAAACAAAAAATCTTGATATATGTTTTGTCAAAAAAAGTTTTGTACTCGATTTATTTTTGCTATAATTTCTTATATAAATATCGGCAATACGCAAAGTTCTCGTATAATAAAAACAAGAAATGTTCCAATAAGATCTTTAAATGTCGGAGACTCCAGACTTGTAGCATCGTAGTCATAATTTTTTGGTTTGGATTGGTGCAGTTGGACAAACACGTTTGAAAATACCATGACATCCCGCCCCTCTTCCTTCAAAAATACTTTTAATTAAACTATATAACGCAAAATAGCATGGGTTTGTAATATGCTATAAGTTAGATGACTTTAGATCATTTTTTAAAGTTTCTTTTGAACATAAAAACTTTTAATGTAATATATATTTGGACATAATTTCTACTATAAATATAACTAATGAGAAAAAATGTCCTATTATAAGAACGAGAAATGCTCCAGTAAAATCTTCAATCGTCAGAGGTTTCCATCGTGTAGTATCGTAATCATCATTTTTTGTCTTGTTTTGATGCAACTGTGCTATAAAATATGTATCTCTGTACATTTTAGGATACAGGTCTGCTGCAACAATGCGATGAACAACACGTTCCAGTTTCTTTGGGCAACAAAATTGTTTTGAATAAGCTATTGCAAAGTGCATTAAAGATAAGCTATCTTCAGAGATGAAGTAGTCCCTGCTGAACTTAAGTAAGTCAAATCTTGATGATATAAATGCTTTTTTGTGGATATAATTAAAAAATGCTCGGTGACTATTTAACGATTCATTTTCGCCTCTTTTTAAACATTCTCCGATTGAGTTGAGTCTATCATCGTTTGTTTCTAACTGCCACATTTTAGCGCCTTTATATGTCATGCACATGACAGAATTTCCTTCGCAGCTTTAGATAAGCCCATTATATCACGAATTCCAACCATCTTGGGAACAGTTATGACAGACAATATAACGGCTTTGTAGCTGTTAATCAGAACAGTGATTCCTAAAAACCAAAAAAGCAGTAACATTGTGGTGTTTCTTTGTCTTGCGTGAAATGAAAATGATTTTTCTAATAAGCCTCCAGCAGTCTCGAATAGAATAGTAGAATAAGTTTTCCTTCTCTTCAATAGAATGTATAAGAGAAGTGACATCAGGATGACACACAGTCCTATACCTACCCACACTTCAAAGGAGAACACATCACATATAGCAAAACTCTTTGGGTTCGGTTTCGGTTTATCTGTCATAAAAGTAACATCTGTTACGTGCATGGGATGGGTAAAATTTACTGCTTCTCTTCTTTCTTTCGTTACAGTCATTGGAATGCCTGATATATCGACTTCTCCTCTTATTAACATTCCCATTATTCCATTCCAAGTGCCATCAGGCTGCTTTAAACCACCTTCGTTTTCCTCTGGCATGACAATATTAAAAGTGACTCCAAGACCTTTGGCAAGAGCTTGAATTATTGGAGCATTCATAACACTGATAAGAGTTCCATCATGATTCCATATGAGAGTATCTGGTTCATTCGGCAGTGGTTTGAGAGTCGCTAGTTTCATTATTTTTGATGAATGGGATCCAGTCATTTTCTTCCTAAATTTTAAATTATATGTTAGTTTTGCATTGCAAATCGTGACATAAATGACATATGATAAAATAAATTATCTGAATAAACATACATTTATTTAACGTACGTACAATATCTTTGCTATTTTGTGCTATTGTTATACAAACAATAAAAATTTATGAGCATATATTGGGTCTACTCAGCCCGTCCGACGGTTAACATATTGAACACAAAATTAGGTACTTTTGCGAGTTTCGATGGTTCGATATGAGTGTAGTATAGCCAATTGAATGTGGAAATCCTTTAGAGTTACCTCGTATTTGAATGATAATTTGGGTCACTTTTCCTTTAATATACGTCCTTGGAGGTACACATTTGTAGCAATGTTGCCTTCGGAAAATGTATCATACATTTAGATATAAATGCTTGCACAAAAGATCCTTATTTGTGCTCATTTCTGTAGCTTGTTACTGTTTTGAGGATCACGCACATAAATTGAAAAACAATCATCAGAAATAAATGAAAAATAGTTTTAATGAAGTTTTATACACAACAATGCTGACTTTAATGACTTAAAAATATTTGTTATTTCTTTTTAATGTTGTTCGGTTAAACAAAACATATGCTTCTAATGTCGGGTCAAAGGTATCATGTCAGTGGAGGAAAAGATACAAAGGCCTGTTCACTTACTTCAGCACTAGTAGATTCCCATACTGGGAGATAAGCGATGATTTGGCTTGTAGAAGATTTCTTTCTGATTTAATTTATAATATTTGTTTAATTTTGAGGTAAATCCTTGAATTGCCAGTCTATAGTCATAGGCTGCGTGGATATCAAATGATATCCACGCAGTCGGGAATGAATTAATAAATCATTGATTAAATTTCCCATCCCACCTTATATTCCAAACCCTTGAAGTAAAATAGTTTATTCCGAGCAAGCAAGAAAACGTGAAGAGACAACAACTCAACTCAACAATTAGTTTTTCACTGATGATGACCGAGTAAGTTCGGTTGAAAACGTTTTGGAATTTTTTTAAAGGACTTTAATGTGCTTTTAAATGTTTTATGTATGTTTTTACGCACCTTCAAGCAATATATTTACATTCAGTTGTATCTTTATGAATTTTAGTTATTAAACAAGGTGTATTTGCACTGAAATTTTACCTTTTTATTGAATATTTGTTTAATTTTGATGTAAATCCTTGAATTGCCAGATTCGTTGTTTGGAGGAATAAATTTGCACGAGTTACTGTTATGTTCAGCGCCGAATTTTTTATATTTGTTAAAGAATTCCTTTTACAATATTTTAAACCACTGTACTAATTTTTTTTCATTTGCGATTTTTGAATTTTTAGCGATTTTTATGCGATACGGGTTTTTTTTTAGCGTTTCGCGGCAATATTTTCACATTATTAAATATAAATCCGGTTTTAAACTTTTAGTAGAATTTAGTATATTTTATCCTCTTTTCAATAAAGTTAATTCGGAATTCGTACGTACAATTTTTAATTTTATGCGAATATTTTTATTTGAATTTATAGAATTTTTGAGTTTGCGAGGCGATTGTTCCATATTCATAAATGGAATCCTGTTTGTTTTTTAGTCCAAAAAAGAACATTTTTAACTCTGCCATTTTTTAATTCTTAGCGATTTTTAATGCTATTTTTAGCGTTTTGCGTGATTTTTCCACATGAGCAAAAATAATCCTCTTTATATCTTCTAGACAGATATAGTAAATTTTGTTTTCTTTACAATGAAAGCTATTCGGCATTCATCAGGTTGAAACGCTAATTTTTAACAATTCTCTGAAAGATTATTTGCCTTTATAGGAAGATACAAAACATTATTCGATTACTTGATATATGAATGAGAATTTCTGTAAATTTTATGTATTTACGAATGAAAAAGACTTCATGAAAATGTTAGAAATTAGTTTGACAAACAGCCGTAAAGAAAACTACAATTTTTGACTAAAGACTGCAAGTATCTAAAAGTGGAAGTATCGAAATGAGTTTTCCATTTTTTAATAAATGAATTACTTAAGAGTTATATGCGATATGTCTCACGTGAGACACATTTTCCCCCTTTCTCGTTCTGCGGCGTAGGAAATTTGGTTCAAAACGCCAGCTTTGACAGTATTTTCTGAAAGATCTTCTGCCTTGATCAAAAAATGGAAAACGTCTTTCGATTACAAGGTTTCTGAATAAACGCACCTACGAATTTCATGCGTTTCCAAACAAAAATGCATTAAAATTATGTCAAAGTAGCCAGTTTGGATTTGAGAACAGCCTTAAGGGTGCGAAAACCGATAAATGATATAAATATGTTCTAAATTGGATATTCTACCAAGAGAAAAAGGGGCTGTGCATATATAACGTCATCACTGTAGGGGAGGGGGGGGTCTGGCACTTAATATCGTAAGATAGCTTTTGTCTTTTGGTATCGTCAGTGTTGAATTCTGACACTTTCCTCCGGAAGGGATTTCTGTGACTCCGGGGGGGGGGGGGGAATTCCAGTTTTTGACCAATGAAAGCATAAAATCGCAAACCTTCCATTGGTTGATAACGATATCCAGTACTGAATTCAGGGGGTCCTGAATTCAACACTGGATATCGTTATCATTTTTATCCAATCAATTTTTTTTGTAACTTTTTCTTTACATCAAAATAATCTCTTATCTTATTTTTTTAATCTTGTTTTATTTATTTTAAAGTTTATAAATTCAAAAGATGTGCAGTGTTTGTGAAACCGTATAAAAAGTTTATTGAAAAAAATTAACATTTTAAATAAATATAAGATTTTTATTATATAGCATTCTTCAATTTTTATGTTTAAAGCAAAAAAAGAAAAATAAATAAAAATAAAAATAATCTAATTATGTCCTTACAAACGTTATTCAATTTCAGATTCAGTATAAATTTTATCCCAAGATTTATAATATCACTTTTTAAAAAATGACTATGAAAACAGAATGGAAAACAATATTTTTTCCTCAGTGTTCTGAAAGCTGTCAAAAGGTGCTTCTCCAAATCCAAAGGAGCTACTTTTTGACACAATTTTGAATTCATTTTTGTTCGGAAACTGGTGAAATTGGCAGGTATTTTTAAGCAACAACTGTGTCAACAAAATGAGTTTTCCATTTTTCGGTCAAGGCAGACGACCTATCAGAATATACTGTCAAAGTTGGCGTTTTGAATCAAATTCCAAGAGCGAGAAAAGGGGAAATCGTGCCGTCATCTGACACGAATCGCTTATAACTCGACAAGACTTTATTTGTCAAAAACTGGAAAACTCATTTCGTTTCCAAATAGCTTTCCTCGTCAGGTCTGCCAATTTGATGCATTTGCGTTTAAAAATGTGTCAGAAAGTTTTGTGTTGTTGAGCAGCTCATTTGAGAACCACCTTATATAATCACAAAAATCCACATTTTGGGCGAAATTGAAGAGATTTTTTTTATTCCTATAATCTACAGATTTGTCAATTTCGTTTCATCTGATTTACATCAATTTAAATTATAATTCAACCTATCAAATTAACTTACATTTATGTATAAAACTAAAATATAAACTATGGATAACTGGTGATTTTTTTTTGCTGTTGTTGTTTGTATGTCAGTTTATGAGTCTAAAATACTGTTGCTATGTTGAATATATACGATATCTCAAAAGACAATTAATTGTTGATACCCTTTGTAATTAAAATAAGAATACTTTTAATTAACGTTCATTGAATGTTCGTAAATAAAGAACTTTTTTCATCACAAGTTTATTTTACAGAAAAGAAAATTCTTGTTATATTATATATTCTATCCATATCTTTCGTATATATTTGAGATGAAATTTTCCGTAAAATTCAAATCCGTCGAAATTTTTACTCTATCTTTAATCGTTTAAAAAATGTAATATTTGATTGGACATAAAAAATCTAAAATCTCCGGCAATCGCAGGAGAATTTTCTGTCACAGATCACCCCCACTTAACACTAGGGGTGTCCTAGTTTTACCCACTGATTTATTCCATACGCCAAAATTTCGCCAGAAACTTATTTCGCGAAGAGATACAAGTTCAGTTAATATTACAGGTATTGATAATAAAAATGTTTATACATTAAGCTAAATGAATTTTGCTTAATAAGTAAACCGTTTTTCATTGGAAAAATCTAAAAAAATCAGACTTAAAATGCTTTTTCTTTCAAATTCAGTAAATAACTATTTCTTCTCGCGGACGAACACTTTTTTCTAGCATAATATCCATTGACAAGTTAGCTCTTCCTACACTTTAGAAAATCGTTTCTAGCAAACAGTTGACAAAAAATTGCATTGTTACATTTTTTCTTATGCTGTTGAACTGCAATCCTTTTTAATATGCAGACGACATTAGTGACAAATACATACGAAGTACACTCAATGAATTAAAAATGACAAATTTCTTTTTTTTTTCCGTGAATTAAAATTTTTTTGAGTGTAAAAAATATATTTATTTATAACAAAAATATCTTATTTATCGGGTGTCTCTATAAATTATATTGGCTAAAAATTATTTTTATTTCAAAAGGTAAAAGTAAAATTATACGATGGAATTTCTTTAACATAAGTTAATTTCCTTTCACGTTAATCTAATTTTATCATGCAACTTAGCTTTATATACCTACAGTGGTGGCCAAAAGTGTGGACATTTTTTGAAAGTTTCATGTTTTTCCACTTTTTGTGCTTGTAGAATATATTAATTTTCACTTAAATATAAACGTTTATATATCAAATTGAAGGTAATTTAATGTAGAATTTAATAATAAAAACAGTATTACAATATCTGTATATCTGTATTACAAAAAAAAGTTATGCAACTACACTCATTGCCATAAAAATTTGCGCACCAAGAAAAAGACGTCCAAATGAAACTAAATTTTACACGCGTAAGTACTACTGCTATATAAGTAAGTGATTAGAAAACCAAAGAAAAGGGATCATTTATTGCAGAAAAAACTACAAATGAATTGAAATTTTAGTACTCTGTCGGACCCCCTCTAGCGCGAATGCACGATGCGATACGAGCAGGCATTGAGGCATACAAGTTCTGTATGATGTTCTGAGACATCTCGTTCCACAGTTGCTGTAAACGTGCCTCGAGTTCAACCAAACTCGTAGGGTGTCCAACTTGCCGTCCCAAATGATCCCAGATATGCTCGATTGGTGACAAATCTGGGGATCGCACAGGCCGGGGAAGGGTGGTAATGTGGCGGAGGCAGGCTTGTGACATCCTTGCTGTGTGTGGCCGAGCATTGTCTTGCTGCAAAATGGCTCCTGGGAGCACATAAGGCTGAAGGATGTTCTGGACGTACCGCTGGGCTGTCATTGTGCCACGGATCGATATTAGAGATGACCGTGTATCGTAAGCAATGGCACCCCATACAATCACACCAGCTGTGGGAGCGGTGTGTCGCTCTAAAGCTAAGGCAGGATTGAGGCGTTCACCACGGGTCCTCCACACGCGAATACGATTGTCATCGCGGCTCAAATTGAATCTAGACTCGTCGCTGAAGACGACCTGGTTCCATTCCGTTGCAGTCCAATCCCGTCGTGCGTGACACCACTCCAAACGGAGGCGTCGGTGGGTGGGTGTCATTGGCAGCACACGTAATGGGCGCCGCGATACCAGATGCCCTTCAGCCATGCACATTGCGTTGATTCGGAAAGACACAGGGATCCGTAGTGAAGGTGCTGCCTGTGTCTGGATAGCGGCCAATGAGGCAGTTGGCTCTACGCGTGTGTTTCGTATGATGTGACGGTCTTCTCGACGACTGGTCTGACGAGGGCGTCCCGAGCCTGGTCGCCGTGTAAATGACGTCTCTTCAGTCCACTGGTCCCAACACCTCCTCACAGTAAAATCAGAACGGACTACTTGACGAGGTACTCGCCGAGCTGACCACCCAGCTTCCATCATCCCGATTATTCTTCCCTTCTCGAACTATGACAACTGCTTATATTGTCTTCGATGGCTGCGTAACGGTATGTCTACCTCAGCGTTTCCTTTGCAAAAGAAAAGGTACACTCATGCAAGTTCTGCTTACCAGTTTTATACTCCAAGGAGGACGAAGTTCAACGTCCTCTAGTGGCATTACGCAATGCGCAATCACGCTGCATTTCTAATCATTTGCATGTCTGCCTGATATCTAACTTCATGCCAAATTTCGTTAAGATCCCACAATTATTTCTTGGTGCGCAAATTTTTATGGCAATGAGTGTAATAGTAAGATCTATCTTAGATTTGCATTTTTTTTAAAGTGATACTTACACAATCAATACTTAGTAGGATAACCCTTATTTTTTAAGACAGCTTCACAGCATCTTTTCATCGAGTGAACGAGTGTTTGGAGTTCATCTTTCGTAATCACATGGTGCCAAGAATCAATTATAGCTTCAATAAGTTGTCTTTTATTGGATGGATGTTTTTTTCGTACAAGAATTTTCAAACGTCGCCACAAATTTTCAATTGGATTGAGATCAGTGCTGTTTCCTGGCCATGGTAATATATCTATGCCTTTATTTTGAAACCATGCTTTGCATACTTCTGCTGTGTGGCATGGAGCTGAATCCTGCTGAAAAATAAATGGTGCGTTGTTGGGGAAGAGATCCCTGATGGAAGGTATCAATTTTGGTTCCAGGACAGTTTCGATGTATTTTTTGGCATTCAGGATGCCATCAATCACTTGAATTTGGCCCACACCATCTACAGACATACATGCCCAAATCATGACATTTGTTGGGTTTTAGTGTAGTTGCTTCAATGCAATGAGGATGAAGTGCTTCTCCTACTCTACGTCGCACGTATTTTCTACCATCACTACCAAAGAGCGATATTTTACTCTCATCGCTCCAGATTACTTGCTTCCATTGATTTTCTGACCATTTAATGTGTTCTTTTGCCCACTTAACTCGTTTTTCGCGTAGCGTTTGATTTAAATATGGTTTTTCCTTGGAATTTTAGCTTGTAGTCCAAATTCTGATAACCCAATCACACCCAAAGAGCTGGTCAGGTAGATCTCCGCGTAAGGAGATTAGGTGAAATTCGCCACGTGGCAGGTACGCAAACTTGTTAATCTGGTCATAATGCCCTGTAGGTAGGGGCATGGTCTGCGGTTTAATAATAATAATAATATCAATTGGAGATCCTATTGTAGCTGGAAAATTAAATGTAGTTTTTTAAAAATATTACAGGATGCGATGAAAATTAAAAGAGAGCTTGATATAATTCTTCAATGAAATACTGCATATTCAAGCATATAACACGCACTTTTGATTTAAGAAAATTGATTGAAATTTACAGATGCGAACAGAAGAATACTCCGGTTATAAAATTAACATATTAAAATTTATGGATAATTGATTATCATAAGAATTAAGATTCATATTTTACAAAAGATGCTAAGGAGGGTGTTCACACATTTTTGTGAAGATTTTGACTTTCTCTACGATTTAAATTTACAAAAAAAAACCCTATAAGGCATCAATTCGGAATAGAGTTTAATTATCGTCTTCATCATTTAAAATATTCTTTGTTTTATAATGTCACTGGAAAATACACAAGGGATAGAAGGTTATGTATTTGCGCTTTACGAAGAGAAATACTCTTATTCTATTATCAAAAGAAAGTGTGAAAAGTATGGTTTTAATACTTCTTCAAGTAAATTAAGTACATAATTTATAAAAAAGGAAAGAAACATAAAAATTTACATTTGTGACTGGGAAAAAGGTAAAACATGCATACCCAACAAAGGTACGTTCATCGCTTTTTACATCTAAAGTCACATCTGATATTTTAAAAGAAAATCCAACGCCAATAGAACTATCGCAAAGTCGTTACATCTCTATAAGAACTGTAATCAAAATTGTAAAATCTTATTTAATGTTAATCAAAACAACAAGTAAAAAAAAAAATGTTCACCACCTAATGCGAAAACGTGTTTCTCAGCGTACGCCTGTATGCAGATTGTTGTATGAAAATTTCTTTTCTTGGAAATATACAATTGATTAGGTTTGGTTTTTTGATTGCAATATAAGAAGGTCTATTTACTACCGAAAAAGACCTAAAATGTTAGATTAGAGGAAACAAGGAAATTTGTTGCGCTATTTTTAACTAAAATTTTGAGATGTCTGTATCGGATTTTTACGGGTTATTTTTAATAAACATACCACGGGTTTCATGCTTCTATCTATTACCGTTTCCGAGTTATTTATTTTCAAAGTAAGGGGATCTTCGTGAAACAACATGTATACACACAATGTTTTGCTGAATATATTTATTTCTTGACTTTTTTATTTTTATTATGAAAGTTGATTATTAAAGTTTTCATAAAAGCATCTTGAATAAAAACAAACAAATTCTCAAATAAAACTAATTTCATTTTGAGTTGATTAAGGATTTTCAAACACATATTATTGAAGTCTGTATACCAAAAAAGCAACATAATATCATATTTATTATTTTTTTTAAACATACGTTTATTGATTATGTTTTATGATTTCATCCTCCTTTATTAATTATAATTCTATTAAGGAACTCATCTTGCATAAATGCAGGAAAATTAGATTTCCTTTTATGTGATAATTTACAAATTTTAAATGATTTTATACTATTTATCTTTTTGGCAATGAAATTATTTTTAACAAATAAAGGTAAAATACTATTAAATGTACGTTCAATATCAGTCTGTGTAAATCAAGGATCATACATAAAAACTATTTATCTTGAATTGTGAGAGTAAGTGGAGATTAAAAAGTAAATAATGGAGAAAAATTATTTGTAAATAAAACACGAAGATGGCTTTAAGAGGAAACAATTGAAATTTTAAAATGCAGAAAATGGCTGGAGAACAAGAAATTTTTAAGAATAAAATTATTTGATGGATTGTTTCTTTTCTTCGCGTTTTCGCAACAACCCTTTATTTTTGTTATCTACATAGAGATGGTCTCGGGCTATTTTTTGTGAAGCCTGACCCATCCAAGCCCCATGATCAAAGTACGCAGTAGAAAGTTGCTAATAATATTTTGAGAGAGTTATTATATCTTAAGTGGTATATCATCATGCTTTAAAAGAAAATACAACTCCAATAGAACTATCGGAAATTTTTTAAATATCTCTATAGGAACAGTAATTATTTTGTAATCAAAATTATAAAATCTCATGAAAGGTAATCAAAACAAGACAAACAAAAAAAAACACGATATTCACCGCTTAATGCAAAAACGTGTTTCTTAGCGTAAGACTTAATGCAGATTGATGTATGAAAATTATTTGCCGAATGAAAATGGATATATATAAATACAATTGATGAGGTTTGGATATATTTATGATTCCAATAGAAGAAGGTCTATTTACTACCGAAAAAGATGAGACAAAGACCTAAAATGTTACATCAGAGGAAATTAAGATTAATTTTCTTTCAAGATTAATTTTTTTCATTTAAAAATATCTTGTTACATAGAAATAAGTATTAATCCTAAATACTTCTTCATGACAACGTTTTGTGCTCTTCATATCCCTGAAACTTTGCTTAAAACAGCAAATTTGTTATTTATACCTAACCATTGGCATAAATCTGTAAAAGTAAGAACTGTTATTCTTTTAAAATATCATTGTACAACTACAGCAGAAAGTCATCAGTTATGTTTTCCGGTAATTCTGGAAAAGTACTTCAAAAAGAAAGAAAGGATTGACAAGGAAAATGCTGTGGCTAACACGGACCGCGGAAAAGTTTCAGAATCAAATAAAATATTTCTCCTTATATCCCATCCATAACAATTCGATTTTCTTTCAGACCCTGAAAATCTGTTTAAAACAGCAAATTTGTTATTTATACCCAACCACTGGCATGAATCTGCAAAAGTAACAACTCTTATTCTTTTAAAATATCATTGTACAACTACAGCAGAAAGTTATGAGTTATGTTTTCCGATAATTCTGGAAAAGGACTTCAAACAGAAAGAAAGGATTGACAAGGAATATGCTGAGGCTGACACGGACCGCGGAAAAGTTTCAGAATCAAATAAAATTTTTCTTCTTATATCCCATCCATAACAATTCGATTCTCTTTCAGACACTGAAAATTTGTTTAAAACAGCAAATTTGTTATTTATACCCAACCACTGGCATGAATCTGCAAAAGTAACAACCCTTATTTCTTTAAAATATCATTGTACAACTACAGCAGAAAGTCGTGAGTTATGTTTTCCGGTAATTCTGGAAAAGGACTTCAAACAGAAAGAAAGGATTGTCAAGGAATATGCTGCGGCTAACACGGACCGCGGAAAAGTTTCAGAATCAAATACAATATATATCCTTATATCCCATCCATAACAATTCGATTTTCTTTCAGACCCTGAAAATCTGTTTAAAACAGCAAATTTGTTATTTATACCCAACCACTGGCATGAATCTGCAAAAGTAACAACTCTTATTCTTTTAAAATATCATTGTACAACTACAGCAGAAAGTTATGAGTTATGTTTTCCGATAATTCTGGAAAAGGACTTCAAACAGAAAGAAAGGATTGACAAGGAATATGCTGAGGCTGACACGGACCGCGGAAAAGTTTCAGAATCAAATAAAATTTTTCTTCTTATATCCCATCCATAACAATTCGATTCTCTTTCAGACACTGAAAATTTGTTTAAAACAGCAAATTTGTTATTTATACCCAACCACTGGCATGAATCTGCAAAAGTAACAACCCTTATTTCTTTAAAATATCATTGTACAACTACAGCAGAAAGTCGTGAGTTATGTTTTCCGGTAATTCTGGAAAAGGACTTCAAACAGAAAGAAAGGATTGTCAAGGAATATGCTGCGGCTAACACGGACCGCGGAAAAGTTTCAGAATCAAATACAATATATATCCTTATATCCCATCCATAACAATTCGATTTTCTTTCAGACCCTGAAAATCTGTTTAAAACAGCAAATTTGTTATTTATACCCAACCACTGGCATGAATCTGCAAAAGTAACAACTCTTATTCTTTTAAAATATCATTGTACAACTACAGCAGAAAGTTATGAGTTATGTTTTCCGGTAATTCTGGAAAAGGACTTCAAACAGAAAGAAAGGATTGACAAGGAATATGCTGCGGCTAACACGGACCGCGGAAAACTTTCAGAATCAAATACAATATATATCCTTATATCCCATCCATAACAATTCGATTCTCTTTCCGACCGATTTTTAAAGCATTGTAAACCACTTTAAGAAACGTATACATACTTTTTCATGAAACAGCTTTTTTTTTTTTTTTTCAATTTGTAAATGAATATAAATTTTTCTAGGAGATCGAAACCGTCCTAATCCAAAGACTGCTACAAAAACTTATCTCAAGCCAGTTTCAGACCCGGGCTTGGGCTCGGGATGAACCCGTCTCATCTGTAATACATACTAGAGTCCTGTTCGGGTCAGGTTATGCATGATTCGAACACAAAAACTATTTGTAGTCAACAGAAAAGCACGGTATGAACCCAATTTACATCATTCTGAAATTAACCGATACCCCAAATGACTGAAACTTAATTCACACTATAATGCCATATCAATATTTCCTATAACAATTTTATAGATTGTGTAGAAAAATTAACATATAGGTACATACTAATTTATATTCAAACATGTAGTATTAATTTTAAACAATACTGTATTTAATATTATTGTATTATTATACAATATAATTGTACAATAATATTGTATCATTATACAATTGGTATAAATATTATTATGTATTATTATAATAATATTATTATTATATATATTATTATGCATTATTATATTATTTTTATTATATATTATTATGTATTATTATACAATTATTATATTATTATACAATATATTGTATTATTATACAATATTATTG
This sequence comes from Maratus michaelseni, assembly GCA_963931845.1. Lineage (NCBI taxonomy): Eukaryota > Metazoa > Arthropoda > Arachnida > Araneae > Salticidae > Maratus > Maratus michaelseni. The sequence goes on from OZ007597.1 coordinate 55,611,268, forward strand.
TGTTATTATACAATATTGTATTGAGGGTCGGGTTACCACACCCGACCCTCAAGAGTCAAAACCCTATCCAAAACAATTAGAGTCTCCATCCGAACCGCAATGGTAAAAAGTACTACCAGTGTTACCCGACAAAACCCGCGAATTTGTTCGTCAAGCTAAAGTAGGGTTACCTGTCCCATTGGAAGATTCTAATCCACATTATTTTTAATCACATTGCTTCCAATATAGCTCATTTTGACGCGCAGAAGGCGATGGTAAATTATTTTTTTTAACACGAAAATATGCACGATACGAAGACTATTCTAAAAATGTAATGTAGCACCGTGTACCTGAAACACCACACTCAAAATTCGTGACGATTGCAAAATTTTTACGAAAGTTTAAAGCATATAAAACAAGAACGAAAAATCATGCGTCAAGCATAGATTATGTAACACTTTCCAACGCATCCAAATTAATTTTGCACATCTTTAGCGTAAGGTGTAAGTTGATATCTAACTAAACAATTTTGAAACCGCATAACATATTTAAAAATCCAATTTCACGAATTATCAACAATAATCGGAAAAATATCCGAGCTTTTTTGTGCAGCCCTGTATATGATCTATAGATCTGTATATATACTAAATATAATGCTAAATTTTAGTTCAGTTAGGAAACGCGTAGCACAGTTTAAAATTTTCGTTCTCCAATTTCCGACAATAAACGGAAATGTACTCGAGAACTTTTGTGCTGCCGTGTATTTAATCTATACAATTTATATTCACCAAGTAATAGGAAAATAATGAGTTAAATTTAAAAGCGCTTTCAGCAACTGAAAAAGCATCCCCAGCATTTATTAATTATAAGCCGTACTTTAAGCAAATTCTTTCTTTTCTGTGCCCTTGTTAATGAACGATGAAAGCTATAGACACAATATTCTATAGTAATCCTGTTGTGATCCACGTTAGTGATATACAGTGGTGGCCAAAAGTGTGGACATTTTTTGAAAGTTTCATGTTTTTTCAAATTTGTGTGCTTGTAGAATATATTAATTTTCACTTAAATACAAACGTTTATACATCAAATTGAAGGTAATTTAATGTAGAATTTAATAATAAAAACAGTATTATAATATCCGTATTACAAAAAAAGTTATGCAACTAATAGTAAGATCTATTTTAGATTTGCATTTTTTAAAGTGATACTTACACAATCAATACTTAGAAGGATAACCCTTATTTTTTAAGACAGCTTCACAGCGTCTTTTCATCGAGTGAACGAGTGTTTGGAGTTCATCTTTGGTAATCACATGGTGCCAAGAATCAATTATAGCTTCAGTAAGTTGTCTTTTATTGGATGGACGTTTTTTTCGTACAAGAATTTTCAAACGTCGCCACAAATTTTCAATTGGATTGAGATCAAGGCTGTTTCCTGGCCATGGTAATATATCTATGCCTTTATTTTGAAACCATGCTTTGCATACGAATCATCAATCATATCAATGAACGGTAGTGCATTTCATATACTTTTTCGTTGCCCTGCATGAACTATAGCTAAACTTCTTTAGCATCAAATTAAAGTGTAATTACTGATTAAAGTGATAAAAACATAACACGAAAGGCTTAAAAATACCTTTTAATATGTAGATGACATATGTTTCATGGGCTCAAATGACGACTTCTTCAGATCAAAATGATAAATAAAATATTCTCGCAAAGTTTTTGAAAATGATAAGCATAAATCACGAGATCACGTGACTAATGTAAGCAGGTGCTTAAATTGGTCAAACTGGAAAACGTGAAAATTATTATTTTTATTTAAATTTTTATTGCTTTTTAAATTTGTAAACCATCGCGTGCCAAATTTTAGGTTTGTAAACCATCGCGTGCCAAATTTTAAGTGATTCGAACGAAACTGATTCGTTGCAAATGTTCTCTTTACGCAAATATATTTCTATTGATTAACGGATAATGGATGGGAAATAAACTCTTGATGGAAAAATTATTTTACTATTTTTGAAATTAATCTGCAAAGGCTTACTTTTAATATCCTGGCACTGAAAGTTGTTCTTCCTTTTAATTATCCTGGCATTCTATGTAGTCTAGCTAAGGCTGTAGCTCTTCTGTCATATTTGATATCGGCCATATGTTCTTTTATTCTCGTTCTTTCAGTCTCATGTCCCAGGCGCTGTTAGGCCTAGTCGGACTATTGGAAATTAAATATATTGTATATATTGGGGCCAGAAGTGTATTAGCTGTGATGAAATAATTAGTAAAGTATTGTAGAGTTATCTGTCTAAGACTGCATTAAAGTTCATATTTTATTATTCATCGTAGTTGTTCATATAATTCCAGTAAAATAACTGTTTACATATCATCTTCTTACAAATATGGGGGCTTGGATGCCAGGATAATTAAAAGGAAGAACAACTTTCAGTGCCAGGATATTAAAAGTAAAAGCAACTAGTAGTAAAATGGAAACCAAAGCTAAAGTGTTGTAAAACGCCAGTATCAAAAGTTGGGTTACGAATTAGCAAGGTGAAAACCGTAATCGTAATACTCCAAGTACAATTTTGAAACATAAACATGGGAACTCTAAATAAAGCTAAGAGAACTGATTTAATAAATCACTGAGAGGAATGCGGAATTGAAGCACCAGAAAAACCGACAATACCTGTCCTAATAAAGCTGATTAAAAGCTGGGAGAGTTACGATGAAGATTTTATAAAAGATCGCTTAGACGTAGTGATAGCAGCTAGAAAAGAAAACAGAAGAAGAAAGAGAAATATAAGAGAAAAACTACAGGCGCAATCAAAATTTAAAGAAAAGAAATTACAAGCAGAACTAGAAGAGAAGAAATTACAAGCAGAACTAGAAGAGGCAAATGATGGTTGCAAATGGAAATGAAAAGGGAAGAGGGAAAATGGAAAGTAGAATTGGAGCAAAAAGACCGCGAAATAGATTTTGAAATTAAGAAAATACAGATACAAGAAAATTCAAGAGAACACATTGATGAAAACCCAAGGACAAATCCAGGTAAGCAATTTGAATTGCTTAGATTATTAACTAAAGATGAAACTTCGAATGATATTAGTTTATATTTGGCTATGTACGAAAGGCAAATGGCGCAAACGGGGATTGATAAAAAAGAATGGGTAAACTATTTAATTAATCTAATGCCATTAGATGTGATCAATATAATAACGAGAGAAAACGAACCCGAAACTCACGATTATGATTACATAAAAAATATTCTGCTAAAACGCTACAAACTATCGCCAGAAGAGTTTAGGCTGAAATTTTTCTCTTCTAAAAAGGAGCCATCAGCTAATTGGCACGATTTCGCTTATGAGATCAAGGTGTATTTTCAACAATGGATTGAAGGTCTTCAAGTAGATAACTTTGAAGAATTGTCGGAATTAAATGTAGTTAATCAAATCAGGCATAATTTACCTGCGGAAACAAAGATACATTTCGTAGAGGAACTATTAGTAATAAAGAAAATTGATGAATTAGTTAATAAATTAGATAATTACGAAACGGCACGAAGGGTTTGCAATAAACAATCATGAAAAAATACAAGCGGTAGTTTTGATGACAGAAGATCGAGAGCGGCTGACTATGCCAATTCAAAAAAACGCCAAGTTGACAATAGGCACAGTGTGAATCGCGGAAAAGAAGAGTCGCATATAATCTGTTTTACATGTGGCAACCCTGAACACGTGAGTGCGAAATGTACCATGGCGAGTAATACACAACAAGAATATTCAAATTTCAACCCGCAACGTAATCAAAATTGGCGAGAAACAAAATACCAAGATGAGACCCAAAACACGCAAAGAAAAATAGTTAATATGGGCATGTTAAATGGTAAAAAAGGAAGAATCTTAGATATTCACGGAATAAAAACAAACGTAATAATTGATACACGGAATGATATTTCAATCGCCAATTCAAGATATCATACTGCAATAAACTCGCCAAAATGAACCAGCGACAATATATCTATATCAGGCATAGGTGGAAAAGAAATTAAGCCAATGTTTTTTTTCTGAGATAAAGTCTACGTGGACGATATAGAAATCCAGGATAAATTTTACGTGGTACAAGAGACGGACTGCGATTTAATAATAGGTAGAAAAGCAGTAGAATGCATGACGTTAAAAGTAGCGGAAGATGGTGTTAGAATAATAAGCGACAACACAGTACGATTAGAATACATTAAAATTAACGAAGCTCCGTCCAAAATCGATGAAGTAGCTACATCAAGTATAAACAACGGTAATCGAGGTTGGGAAAATATCGTTAATATCGACTACGTAATTGACGAGGTGGATTTGACTGATATTAGAAATTTAGCAAACAAAGAAAAAATAAGAGAATTAATAAAATCATATTAGCCGAATAAAACAAAAGATACAGGATTATATTGTGAATGGAATGTTTACTATCCATCTCCAGAAGAAAGTGATGAAATTAGTAGTCCTGCACATGGTAGAAAAGACTATGTAATAGATCGCAGTAGGAATTTTGATCATAGGGCAAAGAAAAGAAATTTTAGAAAACCATTTGATAAAAGAAGCAATAATAGATATGGCCAAAGATATTTTAAACAGTCATTTATTTAACCATGGAAATTACAATAAATATAGATTTGGGAAAGAGAGTTCCGATAATTCTTACACTGTAAAAAATGACCAATGTTTCTTATTTTATGAAAATATACTATAACCACGAACGAAAATATAATATAATCTTCTGACTTATCCGAAATTCCGAACAGCGTGTTCCATTGTCTTTTGAATCCCCAGAAACCAATACATTTCCAAAATTTAAAGAATTATTTATAAAAAAAAATTATTTTTAGCTGCCCGTATTTTTCAGAAACGTTTCCGAAGGGTTTTTATAGTGTATTAATGAGTGTCCTTAGCCTGGAATACCTGTTTTTCGAATGCTATCAATTCTAAAGTAAACATTTTCATGCTAAAAAAAATGTTTAACAGACAAACATGCAAAATTAACAGCGTTAACAATAACATTAAAATTAAGATTATTTCTTTACTCTTTCATGTATAAATTAACTTATGCGGCTGAAAACGTGTACTTGAGAATTGATGACATTCGAAAAACGGGTATTCCAGGCTGAGGACACTAATTAATACACTATAAAAACCCTTCGAAAACGTTTCTGAAAAATACGGGCAGCTAAAAATAATTTGCTTTTATAAATTATTTTTTAAATTTTGGAAATGTATTGGTTTCTGGGGATTCAAAAGACAATGTAACATGCTATTTGAAATTTCGGATATCTCAGAAGATTATATTATATTTTCGTTCGTGGTTATAGTATATTTTCATAAAATAAGAAACATTGGTCATTTTTTACAGTGTACCAAAATGAATCTGAGATTTCTGAAAACTTTGAGATTAAAGATTCTTTGATACCTCAAGACATAACAGAAAATGCTTCACCTAATTCAAAAGCAAGGTATAATCCAAATTTTTCCCCTAGGTACGTCAATAGAGGCTACTATCATGGTCGAAATAATTATAAATATGATGGCCGACGATCATGTAAGGCTAGTTATAATGAACATAGAAATTCAGAACCATCACATAAGAGTATTTCTTATCGTGGATTTAAAGGAGCTTATAGTGGAAGAGATGCTTATTGAAATTCTTATCATTCTAGAAGCAATAGGTACATAGCTTCTAAAGATAGAGAGAAATATCCGGAAAGAAATTTCAGAGATATTAGATATGCAGATTCCAAAGATAAAGATCAATATGCAGAGAGAAATTACAGGGGAAACAGATATATAGCTTCTAAAGTTATAGAGCAATAGCCGGAAAAATAAAAATTTGAAAAAATTAAGGGGTCTCAGGAGTCTTACTTTTCCTTCGAAGATGCAAGTTTGCATCATGTCACATTTTATTTTATATCTGATTTCGTATAACACACAATAAAATGAAATGTTTACCACTAATAGGCCAATATATGCTTGATTGAACATAATTATTTCAATATTGTACATTTCATATCTAATTATTTAAAAAAAAGTTTAAATTAAAAAAAAAAGTTAAAAAAAGACTTTTTTGCCTGGTATCCACTGCGCGCAAGGTTGTAAAAAAAATATTGCTTAAAAATAACAAACAAAACTAATAATGATGTAAAATGTATGTATCTTGAACTTATATTTCAATTTCAAGCAATTAAAAATTTAATTTATTTTAAAATCGGCATTTTTTCAACAAAAAAAGGATTTTTTTAAATATTTTACAGTTTAAATTTAAATTTAAGAAAAAATAAATTTTTAATTTTTGGAAATTGAACTATAAGTTCATTATCAGTTTTGTTTGTTATTTTTGAAGCAATATTTTTTCTACAACCTTGCGCACAGTAGATACCAGGCGATTTTTTTTTACTTTTTTTAAAACTTTTAACTTTTTAAAATAATTAAATGTGAATTGTACAACATTGAAATAATTATGTTAAATCAATCTGATATTGACCTATTAGTGGTAAAAATTTCATTTTATTGTGTGTTATATGAAATCAAAAAATAAAATAAAATGTGATATGATGCAAACTTGCATCTTCGGAGGAAAAGTAAGACTCCTGAGACCCCTTAACTGTTTATGTATGAAAAACATAATAAATCAAGATGCTGATGTCGAGACGCCATCACTTCAGGATGACCGATATGTAGGATTTTAGTTTAAACACTTCATTTCCTTTATGTCGTGCATAATCATCAAATTAACTGACGCTCTAGTACTACTATTATCCATGATTTAAATGCACGAGTTATAAAAAGTTTAGATCGCGAGATCAGAATATCTTCAAAATTGAAAAAGAGCCAGTCTTTTAATTTTTTATTGTGAAGCAAGCATCGAAATGAGAAATAGCCAGTAAAGGGGCTGTTAGGCCTAGTTGGACTATTGGAAAATAAATATATTGTATATGTTGGGGCCAGAAGTGTATTAGCTGTGAAGAAATTATTAGTAAAGTATTGTAGAGTTATCTGTCTAAGAGTGTATTAAAGTTTATATGTTGTTATTCAACGTAGTTGTTCATGTAATTCCAGTAAAATAACTGTTTACATATCATCTTCTTACATATATATCAGTTTTTAAAGGTCGTAATATAAACTCAGCTAAAACTCCAGATAAATTCATTCGTTGAACCCTCCTTCAGATCATGCAATTAGTTCAACGAATAAATTTATTCAACCTTTGGATAACATCCATTTTCCGGAGAAATATTTAATAGCTGGTCTAGATGTCATCTCTCTTTACCCATCCGTTGACACTTAATAAGTCACTATAACAATAAAACTAGTCGTTGGGGGCCACCGTAATACTTACCCATCATGGATATGCATAATGTAAAATATTAAAATAAAAATGTGTAAACTACTTATAAAATGCATTGCAATTCGAATAAAATCGTGGCTTGATGACGTCACAAACTTTAAAGGCTCGATTACTGAATAGCTTGAAAGAAACATCCTTATAACTCCAAAAATAATAATCCTATTAACTAGCGGTTTATTGCATCTGATTAAGCGTCAAATTTCCAATTAAAATATATCTTTGAAGTGAAATTTGGATGAAATACAGGGTCATGAAAAATCGAAGATTGTGGCAAATAGGATTCCAAATATCTCGGCAACTAATTATCCGATCGACTTCATGCTTTATTCAAAATTTATGTTTTTTTATTGTCTTTTATATTCATTTCTTAAAATAAACAATTTCGAAAATTTTTATATACCTTTCATCAGAACGAATATTTCAAGAGTCCGAAAAAAATTGTTCCGGTTAATCGAGGTTATTGAAATGAAATAGGCTTCTTCCCATTATTACATACTAAGTACATACTAAATTGCAAGTCTCTATCTCAATTTTTTCGGGAGATAGAGCGTTTACAGACACACAGACACACAGACGGACGGCAATTTTTTTTTTCTAAAAATATGTTTTTCGGAATCTCCAGTGTCTGAAACGTGTAAATCCGTCAAAAATTTTTTTTCGATTTTCAAAACGATTACAAGACTTACCCTATACTACGTATGATGGGTAAGTAAAACTGTATTGTTAACTTAAGGAACATTAATGAAAATATGAAAACGACATTAAAGAGTGCTCTTAATCTTATAGTTAATAAAAACTATTTTACATTTGACAATAAAATCTAAATGCAAAATAATGGGGCCCCGATGCGTTCACGTATACCCACACTTTTAGTTGAATATGACGTGAGAAATAAAAATAAATTAATTGAGATATAAGAGAAAATGTTTCTCAATTATTGCCACAAAAGTGTTGAAAAGATGTGCAGATAAGTGACCCGTCGACCGATTTCTTCAATAATGTATACAGTTCTGTACAGTGGCAAATGTGACAAACAGTGTACGTAACAAGTTTTCCAAATGGAAGGTAAATCGAAAGCAATATTTGAGTGCTATGGTGTTTATTTACACACATATACCATCGTAAAACATCCTAACATGTGCTCTACTGATCTAAAAACGTCAGGAAATTCTAATATGTATGCATATATACACACATACACATATATTATTTTTAATAATACAGAAGATGTGTTAACCTCAAAATGTAAAAATATTCCAATATTTCAATAATTGTGTTTTATGATGATTGGATTTTTTTTTTTCCATTCAGCACTATGAGAAACAAGAAAGCTCTATTGGGATCGCCATACCTAATAACTGCGACATTTAAATTAGGGGACAATATTTAAGACTGGGAGATCAGCGATGAGGAGGCCCATAGCGATCACAAATTCATAAGTTTTAACATAAAATACGGCAATAAAAGATACTACAGACACGGACTTGAGACTAAACATGGTAAACACGCAAAATTTCACAAACGTATTATCAGAAATAAATGCATCAAAGAACTTAAAAAACTGACGCATAATGATCAAATAAACAATTTACTCTAAAACTCCACTTTACTCTAAAATTCCAAAATGAGAACAGAATTTTAAATGTTACAAGCAAAGAAAAACACCGGACTTAACAGCTCCGTCATGATTGACCACAGACATTAAAATAGCCAGAAACAGGGTCAGGGCATACAGGAGGAGATACCAAAAGCAAGAAGGCAAAGAACTAAAACACAAGCAACATCTTGAATACATGAAAAAGGCAAAATTAAAAAGATTAGTACAAAATCAAACGCAGCACATGAAAGAAATACTGTGAGGAGATAATAAACACATATGGACTACAATACAAAATAGCAGCAAATAAAGCAACAAAACTGTTAAGATTAGTAAACATCCTCCCAAGCAATCAACTGGTTACAATAAAAAAACACATTAAACCCCTATTTAAGAGACTCAAACACAGTACACAAACTCATGCCAGCTCCACCCACGTTCAAAGATACAAGCCCACTAGTCATATCAAAACCATAACTGAATAATGAAACTTTGCCATATGACGGGCCCACTATATTCGCGAGTCGCAAGGTAAATTATTCCCTTCTTCCCCCCCCCCTCCCTCTGGATATTTTAGAAAATAATAGAAATAAAATTTATTTGGATAATCAAAATTATTTTACTGTTTCATTTATTTACCTCCGTGTTTCGAATAATCGGCTGTTCGCTCTAAACTTGATAAATTATTTAGGCTAAATAATAATGTTATTTTGAAAGCTGACTCCAGTTCCCATCATCCTGTTTGGTGTACTTGTGGTATAACTGATAATTTAGGAGAAATCATATATCAGTACTGCGTTAAGATATAATATTGAAATGTTTACCCCATCTTCCCACCCAGTTTTGGCCCCGAGGTTGTAATAAGACTATTTACCTGGTTTTACATGGTAACATATCCTACATTTTTACCATTATCACTTTTTCGACTTTTGCCTTTGATTACCTCACTTATGTCGAAATGATACGTCTATTCCTGGGGAAGTCAACTCAATAACCAAAAGTTGTCTAATAGATAAGCTCCGGGAATTATGAGATTACAAATTCGGAACTTAAAGAAATACCCATTGAATATGTTACTCATTTTGAAAATTTGATTAAAGCAATTTTCTATTTTAGGCATTTTTCTTTCTCTTGGAAGCAGGCTGTTTTAATTTTCTGGTGTGAAACGAAGAAAGGACCCTGCACTGGCAAAGAGTTACAGACCCATGAGTTTGCTTCATGTGCTGTGTAAACTAACTGAGCATATTGTATTCCTCCAGAAGTTCTATACTAACACAAATAACCTTCAAACCACTGTGAATCAGCTGTTTAGACTGTTTGAATTCAACTGTGATGAAAATGATAACTAGAGGTAACTGGTGATCTTTTCATTGAATTCACGAGAGCCGAATTTACAAACTGCTAAAATAAAAATCCCTACTGTTAATGTTCAGTTTATTTTCTGTTACATTCGAGGTGGAACATTTATTGTACGCTATGCTAATAAATTCTCACTACCTCGCTCTGTTAACGTAAAAGTGTTACAGAGCACTCTGTAATAAGTGTAATGTAATAAGTTTAATGCTATAAGTTCTAAATGTATGACACAGTACACAAATTGTTGTTTTCAAAAAACATGAATCGTTTAAGTTTCACAGTTTGTAAAATATATCAATATATCAATTTATAAACAAATCATGATAAATTGTTTGTTAAAATCAATTTAAATTGCAGTAAGAGTAGTTAATTTTTTACAGGGGCGCCACTTAAAAATTTTTCTTGCCAGAAGAAAGGGGATATCCTTATATTATAACCGTTATGCACATCTCAGGAGCAATTGATGAAGTTTAATCCTCGCATATATATATTTTTTAATTAGCTGCCGTACTTATTAATGATAAATGTGTCTCACTTTGAGAATGTTACAACAGCAAGACTTTATCAAATATTAATGATACTTATTTATTTCTGTGCTCAAAGTGTTTATATAATACTAATATTTGTATTTTAAACAAATATGACAAGTCGTTTATGCTTCTTGTTCAATTTATCCTTAAAAAGGATCCAGCAATAAACTGAAACAATTCTGTTTGAGTTTGACTTACCATGACTGATGCACTTTGAAATATCAAATTCCTTTAGAGAGGGAGATCTTCATCCCTAGCCTCCCCCAAATAGGGCTCCTGATTGAATACTTTTAATCCATTACTGTTAATTTTATAGATGAAAAGTGTTCGCAGTACTTTCATTAAAGAATATCTTCATCAATGATTATTTTCATAATGATCATATTATCCTCATTCATATATGCACTTTCATTAATGATTAGCCCCTAGCCTTTCACAAATGGCGGCGTTCCAGATTGTAAACCTTCAGTCAATTACTGTTAATTTTATAGAAGAAAGTTATGTTCACAATACTTTCATGTAAAAATAATCACCAAATTAAGAGACAACGTTTGCACAATTAACAAATTTGGAAATACATTATATTAAAATATTTTTTTTAATAACACTAAATCATTTTTAGAGAAACCTTTTAGCCACACCTGATAGTCATAAGTAGCGCAGCTGTAGGATTCATTTATGCGGTTTTTTTAAATAATCTAAAAATCTTTTTCCTTCATATGTTTTTCAAAAAATCGAATTCAAGCTATTTTTTTTCTGTTTATTCCCATAACCACTTAAATATACCGAGTAAATATGGGTACAAGTAACTTTTATTAAATATTATATTAATGCACATGCATATGAGTAGAAGACAATCGATTTTGACATATACGATAGTGCCATTTTTTATGTAAATAAATGAGTAATTTTATATGTTTTGTATAATCTAAGTATAGTTTTATTACCTTTTACTTTGATTATTTTTCTCTGTGTCGACTTATGAATTTCTAATAGAACAGTTATGATAAGGAAAGTTATAGAATGAGGCTCTTTATATTGTTTTTTCTGAGTTTAATGCATAGATATTATTTACATTTTCAGTTATTAATAAAATTACATATCTATTTTGACATTATTGTAATGTAATATTCAGAGACAGTAACTCTACTATTAGCCAAATCTGTACTTATAATTGTACACGAGTTTTTGTCATTTCTTTATCGACATTGCATTTTTATTGGAAACCTGTGAATAGGTTTTAATAAATGTGTGCCAAATATTTGTGGCCACTACCTGAGTGTCATAAAATATAGTTATATAGCCAATGATTTTTGGAATAACATAATAATGAAAAATGCTTATAAACGTTTGTTCTACTTAATATTATATATTGAAATTTTGCAAATTTAACATATTTTCATCGATACCTATAAAAAACTGTTATTTAATAAATAATAAACAAATAAAATAAACAAATCAGAAAAACTTAAAGTATTGTACAAGAAATTGTACATTTCTAAATATTGAAATAACTTGATAACATGAAAGGAAGTCTTTGTGCTTTTCTTTAAATTTTTTCCAAAATTTTTTTTTGTTAGTTTTACTGGTATATGGTTATTATTCTTCTATATTTGTTTTTCGATTCACATATTCCGCGAAAATGTTTAATTTCAAACATAAACTTTCCAAAATACCAATTCTTGTTTCTGTAGCATTATAACAAATACATTTATTTTGAGAGTGGATACATATAAAAAAAAATATCCAAAGATTCGATGTAGTTAATATATTTTAATCAGGTAAACTTACATGTTTAGCTGTATTTTCTAATTGAAATTTTACCGATTCATTATAAATTGATCTTTTAAGAATATATTCTTAGATCCTCAAAAAAGTTTAAAATGACACTTTGTTAATTTTGAGATATTCTTTTCCTTTCGAATGCAACCTTATATCAAGCCTGATGAACAGAAAATTAAAAAAAAAAAATGTCAAAATTGGGGGAGACTGTCTAACTTTTGATCATATGTCCATCAAATTTCATATACAACAAAAGATATCATTTCTAAAACTTCGTATTGAATTCCATTTCTGCAGTTTATATTACTACTTAAGAAATAGCCATTATTTTATGCATCTTAGTATCATTATTAGTTAAGAAACACTTAAAAAGAAGCGATTACTTTATCCTCGAATGTATTGCTGTGGTGGGATTGACCACACCTACAACAAGTTGAGCGGATGTGTTGGAACAGGAAAGGCTTCATTCAGTACGAAACTGTTGTGAGGAAAAATTAGCAACTGCAGATTCTGTACGCCCGGAAATACATCAATTAAAAGCAGCAACTCCTCAAACATTATTTGGTTGCTATTATAGCTACAATACACACCTTCCGAATTCCAGTTTGCTAAAGCTGCAATCTAAGCAATTAATTCGGTAATTATTCCGCATTTTTCATAATCTTCAGCGTTGTTAAAACGAATTTTTAAATTTTCCTGTCTCTCTTCAGCATTATGATATTGATAACCTGGTTCAAAAACTCTTTGTGTGATATGCAGCAGATTTTTATCACCGGAGTAGTTGGTGGAACCTGAGAAAAGATCGCAAAAAATAACGGGGTTTACACTACTGATTAAATTTATAAAATTTATGTTAATTTATGGTTCAAAAGGAAGATTTTTATGTTTCATAAAAAGGAAATTCTTATTTTTCGATCTTGAGATTCTGTTTAAGAGAAATAAAAATGAGAAAACTATACAATATAAATACGAACAAAAAACTTAAATGGCAAAAGCTTATTTTTTATAGATTAAAAAAGAATCTCTGAACGGTTATCGTATATTTTTCAGGCTACCAACCCATAGCAAATACAGGTTTTTGAAGGGAAAAAACAAGTTTACTAAAAATTTACATTGCTCAAAAACACAAAATATCGCAAAATACAAAAATGTTTTTCACTTATTGTATAACATTTCCTGATGAAGAACACAAAATATTCGTTAAACGTTTTAGAAAATAAATATAATCTTTCCTAATTACAACCTAATTACAACCTATTTAATTCCCAAATAGTCGATGTGACAATATAATAAATTATAACACCTTGTAATTATATATTTCTTTTAAATGCTAAACGGTGTAAATTAACAACATAATAAACACAGTAAAATAACTTTTATTAGGTTGTTTGACACGTTTCGGCATATAAATGTAATAATAATGTAATAATTTGTGATATTGGTTTGAATGTACACCATAAACATAAATTAATCATGGATATCGCCAATAATAAGAAACCAAAAAAACAAAGTTGATTCGCAAAAATACAAACTTTATACTCGTCAGTATTATGCAAGATTTCTTGAAAAATAAAATACAGCCTTAAACCATTCAATATCTGCCCTCAGAAATTAAAGAATCTAATTTTCAGTAAAATTGACCCAATTAATTTTGAGAATTATTCAGGAGTATATGAAATACGTTTTATTAAAGGAGACTGATCTAAGAATTACTATATTGGCATGACCAGCAGGAAATTTAGTTACAGAACAAAGGAGCATATAACTGATATTAAGTACAATAGAAAAACCACAGCCCTGGCATGAATATATCAAGAAGAAACCATCCAAATAATTTCAATTAAATTAAAATAATTTTTCCCTCCAGTCTGTACTATCCATCCGTAATAACAGAATCTATAGAGATACTAACACGAAAAAATACAATATGTAACGATGCGGCATCTTTTAACTTACTGAAATTCTGGCTCGAGTAACTCCATAGTTACAGATATGAAAATAAACAGCCAAGTGCAAATAAAAGATTACGTGCGTAAATTTAAAAAAAGTACTTGAAAATTAAATGATAGAACCTTATATAATAACTTCAAAGACCGGGCAATTATGGAATATTCTCATTTGGTTTTGAAAATCGCTCGGAGTGAGCCGAAACGCGTCAAACAACCTAATAAAAGTTATTTTACTATTTATTTATTACGTTGTTAATTTGATTTGATTTGATCTGATTGCCTAAGAGGGACTGCTCAGACAAGGAAACCAAGTCTGTAGAGCATAGTATCCCTCCCGGTCCCTTTATTAAGGTCTTAAAAAAAAAAAAAAAAAAAAAAAAAAGGTTACAGTGTTTAGCCCCAGCTGATGCCGCCGGAAAACGCGACAATGAGCGGCAAAACATAAACATAAGAAAGAAATATAATACAGGCGACCCTGCCAGGAGTTCTCCAATACGAGCAAGTGACAGGGACTGAATAAGGCTTTTACAGGAGTGGTCCATCACTGCCGGAAAACAGATTTTCCCACGCGACACTGGACAGTTAGGGGCATCAGTAGGTGGTGAAAACTACAGGGGGCAAAGAATTGACGAATTGAGATCCAACAGACGGGCTCCCTAAGTTAAATTTGAGAGGTAAGTTAAGTGGTCAAAAATGCTTTTTAGTTTCCTCTTTAGAAGTGGGCGAGTTAGGATATTAGCGAGCCAATTTTTTGGAGGGTTTTGAGTGCACCTGAGATGCCATTGGCTTGTCAGTATGCAGTGAAAATATGGGTGAGATGCTGTACCCTGTTCATCGCACTCGCATTGGTCTGAAGATGAACATTTGAATCTGTGTAGGTACTGGCGGAAGGGTCCATGACCAGTAAGAAAAGCTGTCGTGTGAGGGGTGAGGTAAAATAGTGTGTAGGAGAGTTTGGGGATTAGCGTATGAGTATGTCGGCCTTTGGTTGAGGTGGTCCAATGTACTTGCCAGTCTTTTGAAATATTTTTTTTAATGTACGTTTAATGTAGCTATGTGGGAATGGAAGGTGGTGATCAATGTTAGGTTTTTTGTGGCTTCTTTTGCTAAAGTGTCTTGGGGGATCAATAATAACATGCTAAAAATATGGTACAATACAATTATAGAAAAGATTATTCTGTATGGGGCTGGAATTTGGGTAGGTAAACTAACAAAAACGTTGTTAATTTACACCTTTTAGGATTTAAAAGAAATATATAGTCGATGTGACGTGAAGACAAATTTCCAATCGTCACAAATTGTTACCGATGCAACGCCGACCATAAGCTTAAATATCTTTTTAATTCATTGCAATACAACTTTTTGTCAACCGTCACGATTGATACCGCAATGACGTTACTGTCACTGATTTTAATCTTACAAATCACGTGATTCTAAAATTATCAAGAAGCTTTTTGGAGATTTTAACCATCGTTAATAATAATAATAATAAAATAATAAAATAATATTAAACCATATTTAATTCTACTGGGATTTTTAGGTGACCATCATTAAATGTGATATTACTGACAATGATTTTAATCTCTTATGTTAGATGACGTTACTATTCAAAAAACATTTTGGTTATTTATATCAGTGTTTATTCTTACTTCGTCCTCTCATAGTGCTCTTAGGAAAGCGATATGTTTAATAATAATAATAAAATTAATTAATAAATAATGATAATATTAACAATAATATTAATAATAATAGTAACAATAATAAAATATAGCAGCTTAAGTGTAGATACGGAGAAAAGCATATCAAAATTCCATGAAATTTTACCTTTACTCA
Organism: Maratus michaelseni; assembly: GCA_963931845.1. Classification (NCBI taxonomy): domain Eukaryota; kingdom Metazoa; phylum Arthropoda; class Arachnida; order Araneae; family Salticidae; genus Maratus; species Maratus michaelseni. Next base: position 55,627,673 of record OZ007597.1, read on the forward strand.
AAAAATACACTTAATGGAGCATTATCTTCTATACTGAGTGCTTCCAGTATCCTTCATCAAATTTCAGGATCAAATGAGCATTCTCGAATCCTTGAAACACTATATATGAACGACAAATGTTATTTTGACGAAGAACAAATGAAAACAAATGCTTTAAGTTTTCATAAAACTCATTATTAAACTTGGAGCTATGAAATAAAAAAATACTGATTTAGTTGTCGTTTCCTCTTCAAATTATATGTACAAAAACAGAGCCATCATTTTAAAATTTAAAATGCAAAAGCCAATTATACGTTAGTGGCCAAATGGCTGGTAAAACGAAAATACAACAAATGCAAATTTCCCATTCCTCTGTGTTTTGCCTATGTTTTATTTGTGAAAAACATCTGAAAATAGAAAGTTAAACGAGAAAGGAGAGGAACATTTTATTTCTCACCTCTTGAATAATTATTATTATAGTATAAACACAATATTTATAGGAAAATGTTTTTTTCTTATTTAAAAATATTATACCAAAATCTTCCATTTCCTAAAGTTACGGGAAAATAAATAGTTTAGAGATTAAATTTATTTTTTTAATGCATAAGATTCAGTGGTGAATGGTACAAAATATTGGTATTATAGAACCACGTCACTTGGTTACTTGTACGTAATAGGAGAATGATTGCAGATTAAACATATCATAAATTATAGTTGTAGGATTTGAATTTAAATATACTTTATTTTCTTTATGACGTGCGTGATCATCAAATTAACTGACGCTCTGGTATTTTTTATTATCCATGATTTCAAAGCATGAGTTATAAAAATTCTCGATCAGGAGATCAAGGTTTGGATATCTTTAAAATTAGGAAAAGAGCAGGTTTTTGAATTTTTATCATTCATGAAGCGTCGAAATATGAAATGTCAATAAAGGCACTGTTAGTCCTAATTAGACTATTCGGAAGTAAGAGTATTATATGCTTTAAGTGAGAAATGTAAAATATTTGATTAAGTTACCAACGAAGCGTTGTAAAATTATCTTTTTTGAATTTTATTAAAGTTCACGTGTTGTTATATCCACGTCTAGTTATTCAATAAATTAAATTAAATAAATTAAATTTTTACATATTACCTACCTACAAATTTATCTTTTTTAATTCTTTTTTCTTTAGATCTCCTTAAATTTATTATATAAGGACGATAAATAAACGAAACATAATTGAATGTTTTAACACCATCATAGCAGAGTCCTTTACATAAGTTTTAATATTTAATCACCGGTATTTTTAACAAGAATTTTTTACCTAATTTAATTACAGAAATGGTAAAATTTAGTTTTCAAAATTACTGGAAAAAATAATTAAGGATTCCTAGCATTTTTTATGCGTTACATATACACATCGCTTGCCACGAAGTTAATTCAGAAATATATTTTATGTGCAGAAATCTAGTGACAAAAAAGTTTAAAAAAAAAAAAAAAAAAAAAAAAAAAAAAACGTTGAAAACAGAACCATATAGCAAAATTTAAAGTTTAATAACGTACCGAATATTCATTTTATATGCAAACTACATTACGCATCTAGATTTACTATTGAAATCAGTTTTCTTAAAAATATAATTTTGATTAAGTGCAGGTTAGATTCAAAAAGTGACTATAATATGCATATGACCCAATCATAAAGACCACAATAAAGAAAACTTTTTACATTTTCGTAAGAATATGGACATACAGATTAAAGTATTTACTCCATAGTTTAATGCACGTTCAGTTTAAACACGACCACATAAGCAATAATTAACTATATAATTAATTAATAAGCGTTATTACTAATCGATTTATGATTTGCGTCATGCTATTCAAAATCGTAGGGGAAATTTATGCAAAGGTTTTCATTGCCTCATACTACCATTTTCATACATTTCACTTAGTTGGATATTTTGACGCAAAATATACATTTGCATAAATTTTACCTACGATTCTGAATCGCGAGACGCAAAAGATAAATTAAAATAAATGCATTTCAATGTATAATATATACTCAGTAGAAGTGTGATACATTCAACAGTGTATTGGAAAATTAAGTCTTATTTGAATGTGTAAATGCACATTAGAAGAGAAGATACTATTATTTTAATTGCACTTTAAAACAAAACTTTTAAAGTTACATCAAGACGTCTCGCGAATTTTGATATCGTTTTTTTTTAAATCCATATTTTGATTTTTGAGAGATGTGAATGAAAAAACTTCAGTGAATAAATTTTATATTCCATCAAAATTTTATATCATGATTTTTAAGACACTTATTTAAAATTTTTGGAGCCATAGTAAAGTGCTGCGTCAAAAATTTTAATCCGTTCAGGGTTTTTGAACTGATATAATTATTTTTTGTAATTAATGATTAAAAGATGAAAAAATTAAATATAAAGTCAAATGCAACGAATTCCTGGTGGTGATGTTCATGTACCTTCAGTCCCCTCTCTTACCCCCTCCCCCCATCTTCACTCCTCAATAAAAAATATCTCATACTTCGATTTTAAAGCATCGTGTTCTTTAAAATTGTTTTTTTAAAAAAAGAAATCTATTTATTAAGATATGGAAATAACGTGCAAATTACATGTATTTAATGTTTTTTTTTGTTTCGTTTTACACAGTGTTTTTATTAGCATAAGCAAGAATTTCAAAAATAATTTCATGTTAGCCTAATACTAAAATAACAATATTTACTTACCTGCCAACCACTAAACACCTGTATCTGATGGATACGTTGAATAATATCTCGTGTACAGAAGCAACTTATAATATGTAAACTGAATCTACTATTTTCGCTTATATCTATTTTAGAAATCTAGCCTTATTAAAATTTTATTTCGAAAAAACAATTTCGATGGTCATTCTACAATATTTATTTTGTCTAAGTACATCATGATTTAACTCGATGGCAATAGCATACTGAAATCTCTTCAGAATAGACATATTTGGGAACTTTTTAACTTATTGGGTTCATTCGTAATCGTACCCACTGCACCCAGAAAAAGGAATTGATTAAAACAACAAAACATGTTTTGTTGAGCACATTTTAGTTGATTTAGCAAAATTTTTACTTGAAGTAAAAAAAAAAATGGTTTTGTTGCTTAGACAAAAAAATATTGTTAACACTCTTACAAAATTTTAACAAAATTTCATCAATTTTACTTGAATTAACAAAATCTGTTTTTTGAACTTTACAATAATTTTGTAATTCCAGCAAAATTTTGTTGTTTTTTCAAAATTTAAAATGTTGTGAAGTAGCCATAACTCTCTCACGTAACTCGATTTACTTGACTTATATAGCTATATAATTAAAGGATTAACATATTTTTTGGATAATTAAATCTTATTTTCATTGGGATGGACCAAGGTAGTTTTAAAAAATCCCCCTGTCCCATTTATTACTTTCTTCCATCTTTACAAGAAGAAAGTATTGCAATCATGAAAATTTTCGACTTCCGGTTTCCGATGGATTTTAGAAGGTCCTGAACACGATTTGACTATTTTTAGAAAATGACTGTCAATGACTCTATCTGTCTGTATGTGACAAAAATTTTGTGGGTGCTCTATCTCAAGAACTAATTCACGGAATTTAATAAAACTTTAAAATCAGTTACTTCCTGATATAAATTGTTGCTGATTAGTTTTTGATGTAAATCGCGCAACAGGTGGCGCTGCTATGTTGCATTTTTCGCGATTTCTGCAATAGCACTATCTCATTTTCAGAAGTAAATTACGCCTATAATATTTAAATAATAACCAGTGAATTTTTATCCTGCTTTTTGCAGGCGTAATTCACTGCTGAAAATGAATTAAAAATTAACCATGTGTTGCCATATGCTGGACTTTGTATTGTCGTCTCATGTTTGCCGCAGAAATTTGCGTGCTCCTGATGACCATTTTCATCTTGTGCTGCGGTCAGGGTTCGTAAATATGATATTTTCGAAAATATCAAAAATATCCGATATTTTGATATATATCCGATATTTCCAAAATAGTCAACTTACTGCTGATAATAAATATTTTCAAGTATAATATAGATTAGAAACTAAAATATATTGCACTTAACATGAAAAGTTAAACAATATACTAAAACTGCTTTTTCCCTCCTTTTATTTTTTTTCTTTTTTTTTTCTTTTGATCAAAATTGAAGATAAACTAATCAACAAAACAGAAACAATTTGCTTTATACACTTATAAAAAAACAACTATAAGATTCAGTATCAACTATCAGAAAATCAAAAATTTTTAAAACTAAAAATTAAATAAAAAATTGTTTTTTTTTTTTTTTTTAATTGAAAAATTTAAACATAAATGTCAGCTTATTTTTTTATTCCCTAATATGTTGTACATTTTTAGCTCAACACCACCAAAACCAGAAATTGATTCTTTTCTAATGAAGCTGTATAGAACTGAATATCTAAATTAGACTGTTTATCTTTCTATATCGGTCCTGAATTAGTTATATCCTACATAATTATTATTCCCATATAATCTACATTTAAATATAAAAACTTCAAACAAAGCTTGGAAAAGATTTTTCCTTTTTTCTTTAGCTAGAAAAGTCACTGCCAGAGACAAATGTTCTTTATCTACAGAATGGAACAGTCAATATTAGTTGAAAATTTCATTTACACTTGTTTTGACTTAAAATATCAAAAATATCTTGCACAGTGATATTTTGAAAATAAATATCAAATATTGAAAATAACAAACATCTTGATATTTTGAAAATAAATATCAAATAATATGAAAATATCGAAAATATCAAAAATCTTGATATTTTGAAAATAAATATCGGATATATATCATGATAGATATCATAATATATATCCATTGATATATATCAACGAACCCCGGCTGCGGTTGCATCCGTTCCGACATATATAAGAGTGAGAAATGCCGAGCTCAGATATAGTTCCTTGTAGCTCAGTGGTAGAGCTTCAGATCGCTGTTCTGAGGACCCGGGATCAACTCCCAGCTTGGGCAATTTTCACTCTCTCAGTTTCCGCTTGAAATAAAGCAGAATAAAAATTCACTTGTTGTTATTCAAGGTTTACAGGCGTAATTGGATTTATATAAATTGGATATTTAGTTTCGTTTATTTAACAAACGTTTTTGTAGTATAAACAAAACAAGTTCGTAATATAACAAAATATATTTTGTTGAAAAAAGAAAACAGATTGTTAAAATAACACATAGCATATATCTATGTAACAAAAAAAATTTTGTTAATTCAAGTAAAATTGAACCATTTTACTTGAATTAACAAAACATTTTTTTGTTGACGATACAAAAAATTTCTTTGGAATTGGAAAAATAATCAACAATATTTTTTTGTTGATTCAAACAAAATTCCCATTGACCCATATTTAAACGAAAAGTTTTGTTGGGTCAGCCAAATTTTTGTTGATTCAACAAAACTTTTTTCTGGGTGTGCCAATTCACTAAACAGCAAACGTGATGTGGTACTGTTAAGTTTTTTTTTGTGATAGCTTTTATGTTCTCATTTTCTAGTAATTGTAATATTTCAGGAACGTTTTACTACTATAATTTCTTTAGATTAGCCACCTTAGTAGTAGAAGAATAAGAGTTAGACCCCAGCAGGCTAAGCGCTAAGCGGTGGAGGTGGGTACCGGAAGTGAGCCTGGCAGTGGAAGCGGAAGTGATGGAAGATAAGACAGGAAGGGATGGAAGATAAGACAGGAAGTGAACCGGAAGTGTTGGAAGATAAGAGAGGAAGTGAAGTAGGGGAGGGCTTAATTTTTTTAACCGATAAGGGAGAGAGGGGAGGGCTTATTTTTAGGGGGGCTTAATTTTTTTGTAGGAAAATAAAGGGTTTTAATCAGATTCTTTCTTGTCAGGGAATTTTTTTTTTATTTTTATTGTGGACCCACCATAACCACCCGCTATGAAAACGCCACATTTTTTTTTTTTTTTTACCTATTCTTTTACACTAGTCATCTGCGTGAGACCTGTAACGAAATAAAAGGGTTTAATTATTATTATGCTTCAGCAAAGTCGAGTGGAGTTGAGGGGTAGGAAGCCTGCTTTAAAAATAATAATGTTAACAGAATGTACAATATTTTTTTTGTGGACCCACCATAACCACCCGCTATGAAATCAATTCATAACGCCACAATTTTTTTTTTTAAATCTGCCAATCCTGCTTCATCAGTCATCTGCGAGAGACCTGTAACGAAATAAAAGGGTTTAATTATTATTATGTTTAAGCGAGAGTTGTGTCATACGGGAAATCAGATGTGTGACGTCTGCTAAAGATGTAGAGTGTCTATGAGGAAATTCAGCTTCACGGAACCTAGAAATAAAAAAAAAACAAGTCTTGCTTGATATATGTGATAGCTAAAGGCCCCCCCCCCCCAACCCATACAAAATTTTAAATAATTTTATATAGGTTGTATTATCTGACTAAGCAGGGGTCGCATGGCCGCCACACCACTCATTGTTGCCTTCGATTCGCATACAACAAACAATACTTTTTGTATTTCGCGCTCGTCGATCTAAATGTTCAGAGTTTAACATGAAACTTACTTATAATTCACCTGTAGAAGAATTTTTTCCCTTCTTTAAACATTAACTTAAATGTGAATGAGATTAAAATAGATGTGAGGGCTAAATTTTTAGTAACAGAATGTCAACAGTGCTAGTGGAGTTGAGGGGTAGGAACCCTGCTATAAAAATAATACCTGTAAAAGAAATATTTATGTGCTACCTTTCGCGCTCGTCGACCTAACTGTTCAGAGTTTAACATGAGATTTACTTATAATTCACCTGTAAAAGATTTTTTTTTTCATTCTTTAAACATTAACTTAAATGTGAATGAGATTAAAATAGATGTGAGGGCTAAATTTTTAGAGAGTTAAAATGAAAATTCACTAAGAGTTGCTAAATAAAAGAAGATGATCGACTTTGACAGCATTTTTCTAAAAGTTTATTTATCGAAAAAGGAATCATACGTTTCGATTATATTTGTTAACTATTATAGTTTAACATTAAAAAGCATGTAGACATTTACCTTTCGTGTTCGGAATTTTCTTCGAACCGATTATTTTTGACTTTATAAAAGTTTCATATAAAAAATTATTCTTTAAGTATTAACTGAAATGAGATTAAAATAGATGTAATGGCCAAATTTTTAAGGATTTAAAATGAAAATTGTGATAGCCATGTAAATGAAAGTAATGCGATTACTTTGCTTCATAAAAACCTAACACGAAAAAAGCTGGTAGACGTTTACCTTTCGCACTCGTCGACCTAACCGTTCGGAATTTTGTTTAAACTTCTCTCGAGTTCGTCGACATAACCGTTCAGAGTTTTCGTCGAAATCCGTATATAGATTAACTTACAATAGCTAACTTTTTTAAGGGAAGTTTAAATAACATATTTCCCAAAGTGTCTTACAAACATTTAAGAATTTATACACACATAAGCACCTCGCCTATAGGTGCAAGGTTCTGACTTTAAAGCTACTAGATGTTGAAATTTAAACTTCTTGCGCTCGGCGACCTAACCATTCAGAGTTTTTTTTTTCAAACCTTGTGTCAATACGTGTTAGGAACCCTTAGAAAGACCTACATGGAGGCACTTATCCCTAATATAGATAATCAACCCTAAACTAACCAGTTACAACACACAAGACATAATCATTACATTCAGTTAATAAGTGATTTGACATGCAAAATATTAGATATAAAAACATACAATATGATATATACAAAACAATTTTAAAGATTTTTTTCCCTTTCATATGAACAATTTTTAGCAATAATTTAACTTGAGAGCAGATATTTGTTTAGAGTTATACGATTATAATAAATTTTCATTAGATTTGACATTATACAACCAACATTTAAAAAAAGAGAACGACATCTAGTTTTTTAACGTCACATATTTGAATTATTAACCTATTTTAGTTAAAAGTATGATACTTAAGTGATTTTATTTGAAAAATCAATACAACATTTTAAAAGCAGTCGAAAGATTTTTGCTTTTGAAAAATAACTAACATAATTTTAATTTTTTAAAGCAGTTAGGTAGATGACACTAACTTTAAATAAAATACATATTTTTTATTATTATTAAAGAAATATAAACTACTCACACATTATTATTATGCTGCATTTTAACATAACAACATTCACAGTAATAGACATGCGATTAAGACCATTGGAATTCTACAACTTTTCTGCTGACATGTGGTCACAGAGGAAATCTTTTCATATAGAAGGCAAAATAAGATAATGATAAACATGATTCGTTATGCATATGTTGAAACAGGAAATTATTTAAGACGTGTGATTAAGACCATTTTACATGGTATTACAGAATAAATCTTTTCATAGGATGCAAGATAATATCACATAAGGTATTGATAAACGCGATTCGTTATGCATATTTTAAAACAGGAAATACATCCGTCAGATAACATTACTTTGTTTATATGAAGTGACCAAATACAAATTTTGCTGATTTAATTAATTTTATTTTGAATTTGAAAATAGTATTGACAGAACATTCAAATTTTACTTTTGCACAATATTTAAATAAGGGAAATTGTATACAATATTTAAAAAAAATTAATTAGGAATATTAGAAAAGGAGAGTGCTTTAAGGAAAATACGTTACGATTTTAAAACTTTTTTTTTAATACATTTCTAAGTTTTATAAACTTTATCGAAAAAAAGAAAAGAAACTTTTTGCATGTGACTTTTTTTAACCAATAAAATGCTAGTATTTTGAAACAAGCACCCCCTACATGAGAATGTTATTTTACGAACAAAGTGTTTAATGCTATACAATACTTTGTGATTGATGTAAAAGGTTGTGATTTTCGTCTAAGTATTAAAGTTGATATGGAACGATTCATGCAGTCTTGTGAAGGTGATAAAACCATGTCACCTTTAACAATTAAAAAGGTACCCTATTTGTGCAAGTCATGTAACAAAACATTTCCTCGAAAAGTTAACTTAGTGTTTCACATGAAAAATCATCTAAAGGAAAAGTGTTTTCGCTGTGAGGTGTGTGGTGAAGTTTTTTCGCAAAAGATTCACAAATCGCCCAAACAATTCAAGTGTAGTGATTGCAACGAATTGTTTTCAAGAAAGACAGACTTATTGAAAGATAAGAAAACTCACAACTTAGTAAAACAACATTCATGTACAAAGTGTTGTGAAATATTTAATTGTGAATCTGATTTTTTACAACATTGTGATACATTTCATAAAGCTTTACCTAACATTGCGAAATCACCCTGTTTGAAAGATTTGTTATTTGAACTGATAGTGAAGCTTATAGATTAGTTCGAACTTATAGTGAATTAAAAGACAAAATGATATGCGAAATATGTGAAGTGGAATTAACAGATCAAAACGTGCATGTATAGAATGCCTTTTACAAGTTGTTTAACTGATTTTAAGATTTCACTGAACGAGTGACTTATTGGACATTACAAAAATTTTGAAATTAGAATTGTATACATCTTAATATGACAGAATTATTTGATGTGTGTTATTTTAAATGATGAATAAAATAGTTTGATTGCGAAAAAAGTGTTTTCTTTAACCCACACTGTTAAAACTGATGTTGTGTATTTTGAATGACTTAGACAAAATGTTAATTTAAAAAAAGATTTTAACATGAGATAAGAGTTTTATAATAAAAATTGACTCACCTAAAATTTTTTCAAGATAGTCTATCTACGTTTCCAATCTAAACTTGTTATCAGCTTGCTATATGCATGTTTGAGTGACTCATTTTTACCTGTGTCGAACTGTCTGTTGGGAAAATGATTGCCATTTTTAACACGTGTAGACGATTTTTACCCGGAAGCTGTTTGAACTATTAAATTTCAGATATCACCCATTTTTCTACAACATTTAAATATTTTAATGTATTTTCACTTGTATATTGGAAACTTGGGATTATCACCTTTATATCGGAACATGGAAGATAGAAAAAATAATAACTTTACACTGAGACAATATTTTAATCTAACAAAAATAGACTTAACACATTGTTAGAGGTTTTGGAAAAATATATAGTTGGTTAAAAATTTTAGAAAATTTAACATAATTTAACAAATTTTAGAAAATAAACATTTCGATAAATGAAAAAAATTAAATTTTGGTAAACTTTACACTTAGACAATACTTCAAACTAGGAAAAAATAATAACTTTACACTGAGACAATATTTTAAACTAAGGAAAAATTAGACATAACACATTGTTAGAGTTTTTTTTTAAACTATCTAGTTGGTTATAAATTTTAGAAAATTAGCAACAAATAAACATTTCATTAGATTGACAAAAGAAAATAATTAAATTTAAGTAAACTTTACACTTAGACAATGTTTCAAACTAAGAAAAATAATAACTTTACACTTATACAATATTTTCAACTAAGGAAAATTAATAACTTACACATTGTTAAAGTTTTTTTTTTAAAACAACACAACACTTTCAAAGCAGTGGAAATTGCATACCTGTAAAAAATTCAACTTAGTGGAATTTAATAGTGAAATTTTTTAACCTCACTCATTTAAAAAATAAAACTTTATAAAATTTTAAGTAAGCAACTGTTAAACATTTTGAATGTCTTAGACAAAGTAGGAATAAATTTGTTGAAATTCTATAAAACATGAAAAATTTCATAACTTTTAAAGGAAATTTTATTTATGATGAAATAAACTCGAGGTATTTATTATATGTTACTTAAACTACAAGAGAATTGATTGAAAATGTGCTACTTTTAATCACTCACAAGATAAGACATGATGTTAGGAATTATAGATAGGTTTTTCTCCCACACATGACGTCACTGATAACATATTTACTGACCAAGTCATAAAATTATAGTTTAGGGTAGGTTTTTCTACACGAAGTTGAGTTGAGATTTAAGATATTTGAGAAATAAAAACTACAACTTTGATTACTTTTTGAAATTTCCCCCTACATAAGAAAAATAACATAGAAAAATAAAATGAAAAGTCGTATTTGAATGGAATCGAATTATTATCCTTTCACTTAACAGTTGAATGCGTCGGCAATTACATCACAAAGATACTGATTGAATATATTGTGTTTCTTTTTTAAGGTTAAATTGATTTAATATTCAAGTTATTTCTTAATGATACACTTAAAAACAATAAACTTAATTAGCATTCAAAAAGCAAACGATCACATTATTGTGTAAAACAATCAAATGTTTTAAAAGTCACGAGTTAAAATTTGAAATGACTTATAGTTTAATTGGAATTTAGATGTGAACGTTTTAAAATGAAATAATGTATTTTTTTTTTGTATCGCTCTCTATCGGTGGGTAATAGAATTAAGAGATAATTAAAAGTTTTAACTTGAATTCGAACCCACAACAAAAATTATTTTTCGGTTTGATAATTTAGGGTAGGTTTAACTGAGCAAGCCATGATATAACAGTATTTATAGACGATTTAAGATATTCAATAAAAGAAATCATCTAAATTTCTAATTTAATTGAAGGGTTTACTGCTTAAAGTACTACAAAATGAGTACAACACGATGCATAGTTTTTTAATTAATTATATTTTTCGAAAGGTTAAATTGAATTATTGATAAACTTAGGATTTATGTTTAAAGTGAATAAATTTGATATGTTAGGTTCACTTAATAACAGAGGGTTGAATAAGTTATTTTTAATAAAAATAAAGTTTACTAAAAGTTTTTAAAGTTAAAAAAAAAAAAATGTAAGTTACGTTAAAAAAGTTAACAAAAATATAGTTTTAAGAAATTTAAAGTTTACAAAAAGTTTGAAAATCTCTATGTTAATCAAAATTAACTTTTTAATTTTAACTATTGAGAAACTATAATCTGTTTATCCTTGTAACCAACTGGTGCATATCAACTATCTGCACATGTGCAGTAAAAACATACACTTTTAAACTAACTTGAGTTCGATTTTAAATTATTTGCTAATTTTTATACAGCTCGATTACCTTTCAGAAACAAAACAGAATGAAATACTTACCAAAAAACACGTCAACGTCTTATACTTGCTTTCACTTAACTAATCTTTCTACATTAGCTTTGCTAGGGGGCGCTGCAATCGCCGCTAGAGGCGCTACTAGTTTCCGGTTTGTGACGTAGTTTCCGGTTTGCGATAAGAACAAGGTTAAAATAAAACCCACGTGCATTCAGTTGGTGTTGTTTACCTGTACCTTGTTATAAGCCGTTTGCCTTCTCTTGCTCACTTATCACTCGCTTGTCCAGACTTGTTTCTGTGCTGCACGCCTGTTTTGCTGACTCATCTCTTGCTTTAACTGTTTGGACTTGCCTGATGTCAACTATCTCAGGTCTTTTGTCATAGCTTGAATGTACTTTATGTCAATCACTTTAATATAAAAGTTATGTCCCAACTTACTTAAACTTTGATAAAAATATTATTTATTTATAAATTATATCAAATTCTTATTTTTCTAACACATTTACTAAGTCACTTTCGTTCAAAAATATGGTAAAGCCCGATTTTAAATTGAAGTTTAGGATAAATTCCCCAAATTTTGTAACATTTTAGCACTAATAAGAAATATTGTAAACACCCTGTACATACAAGTTTTGTAAAAATAATATTAAATTCCCAAATTTTGTAACATTTTAGCACTAATAATAAATATTGTAAACACCCTGTACATACAAGTTTTGTAAAAATAATATTACTTATAGCTAACTCGTTTAGTCCCATGATAAGAACCTTCAATTTCGCTAAAATCAGTGTTAAACGAAAATGCAACCATAGGTTTTACCGTCTAATTACATGTCTTTACATATTATTTTAAAATGTAAAGCATTATATCTGAAATAAAAATTCAGTTAACTAAAAATTATACGAATAGTACTTTAAATCTTAAGAAAATTCGAGTAAAAACAAAAAATAATTGTAAGTATTTGATGTAAATGTTATAAAAATTTAAATAATTATATGGATTTGATATAAGTTTTATACATACTTTAAATACTTACAATTATTTTTTTGTTTTTACTCGAATTTTCTTAAGATTTAAAGTACTATTCGTATAATTTTTAGTTAACTGAATTTTTATTTCAGATATAATGCTTTACATTTTAAAATAATATGTAAAGACATGTAATTAGACGGTAAAACCTATGGTTGCATTTTCGTTTAACACTGATTTTAGCGAAATTGAAGGTTCTTATCATGGGACTAAACGAGTTAGCTATAAGTAATATTATTTTTACAAAACTTGTATGTACAGGGTGTTTACAATATTTATTATTAGTGCTAAAATGTTACAAAATTTGGGAATTTAATATTATTTTTACAAAACTTGTATGTACAGGGTGTTTACAATATTTCTTATTAGTGCTAAAATGTTACAAAATTTGGGGAATTTATCCTAAACTTCAATTTAAAATCGGGCTTTACCATATTTTTGAACGAAAGTGACTTAGTAAATGTGTTAGAAAAATAAGAATTTGATATAATTTATAAATAAATAATATTTTTATCAAAGTTTAAGTAAGTTGGGACATAACTTTTATATTAAAGTGATTGACATAAAGTACATTCAAGCTATGACAAAAGACCTGAGATAGTTGACATCAGGCAAGTCCAAACAGTTAAAGCAAGAGATGAGTCAGCAAAACAGGCGTGCAGCACAGAAACAAGTCTGGACAAGCGAGTGATAAGTGAGCAAGAGAAGGCAAACGGCTTATAACAAGGTACAGGTAAACAACACCAACTGAATGCACGTGGGTTTTATTTTAACCTTGTTCTTATCGCAAACCGGAAACTACGTCACAAACCGGAAACTAGTAGCGCCTCTAGCGGCGATTGCAGCGCCCCCTAGCAAAGCTAATGTAGAAAGATTAGTTAAGTGAAAGCAAGTATAAGACGTTGACGTGTTTTTTGGTAAGTATTTCATTCTGTTTTGTTTCTGAAAGGTAATCGAGCTGTATAAAAATTAGCAAATAATTTAAAATCGAACTCAAGTTAGTTTAAAAGTGTATGTTTTTACTGCACATGTGCATATAGTTGATATGCACCAGTTGGTTACAAGGATAAACAGATTATAGTTTCTCAATAGTTAAAATTAAAAAGTTAATTTTGATTAACATAGAGATTTTCAAACTTTTTGTAAACTTTAAATTTCTTAAAACTATATTTTTGTTAACTTTTTTAACGTAACTTACATTTTTTTTTTTAACTTTAAAAACTTTTAGTAAACTTTATTTTTATTAAAAATAACTTATTCAACCCTCTGTTATTAAGTGAACCTAACATATCAAATTTATTCACTTTAAACATAAATCCTAAGTTTATCAATAATTCAATTTAACCTTTCGAAAAATATAATTAATTAAAAAACTATGCATCGTGTTGTACTCATTTTGTAGTACTTTAAGCAGTAAACCCTTCAATTAAATTAGAAATTTAGATGATTTCTTTTATTGAATATCTTAAATCGTCTATAAATACTGTTATATCATGGCTTGCTCAGTTAAACCTACCCTAAATTATCAAACCGAAAAATAATTTTTGTTGTGGGTTCGAATTCAAGTTAAAACTTTTAATTATCTCTTAATTCTATTACCCACCGATAGAGAGCGATACAAAAAAAAAAAATACATTATTTCATTTTAAAACGTTCACATCTAAATTCCAATTAAACTATAAGTCATTTCAAATTTTAACTCGTGACTTTTAAAACATTTGATTGTTTTACACAATAATGTGATCGTTTGCTTTTTGAATGATAATTAAGTTTATTGTTTTTAAGTGTATCATTAAGAAATAACTTGAATATTAAATCAATTTAACCTTAAAAAAGAAACACAATATATTCAATCAGTATCTTTGTGATGTAATTGCCGACGCATTCAACTGTTAAGTGAAAGGATAATAATTCGATTCCATTCAAATACGACTTTTCATTTTATTTTTCTATGTTATTTTTCTTATGTAGGGGGAAATTTCAAAAAGTAATCAAAGTTGTAGTTTTTATTTCTCAAATATCTTAAATCTCAACTCAACTTCGTGTAGAAAAACCTACCCTAAACTATAATTTTATGACTTGGTCAGTAAATATGTTATCAGTGACGTCATGTGTGGGAGAAAAACCTATCTATAATTCCTAACATCATGTCTTATCTTGTGAGTGATTAAAAGTAGCACATTTTCAATCAATTCTCTTGTAGTTTAAGTAACATATAATAAATACCTCGAGTTTATTTCATCATAAATAAAATTTCCTTTAAAAGTTATGAAATTTTTCATGTTTTATAGAATTTCAACAAATTTATTCCTACTTTGTCTAAGACATTCAAAATGTTTAACAGTTGCTTACTTAAAATTTTATAAAGTTTTATTTTTTAAATGAGTGAGGTTAAAAAATTTCACTATTAAATTCCACTAAGTTGAATTTTTTACAGGTATGCAATTTCCACTGCTTTGAAAGTGTTGTGTTGTTTTAAAAAAAAAACTTTAACAATGTGTAAGTTATTAATTTTCCTTAGTTGAAAATATTGTATAAGTGTAAAGTTATTATTTTTCTTAGTTTGAAACATTGTCTAAGTGTAAAGTTTACTTAAATTTAATTATTTTCTTTTGTCAATCTAATGAAATGATTATTTGTTGCTAATTTTCTAAAATTTATAACCAACTAGATAGTTTAAAAAAAAACTCTAACAATGTGTTATGTCTAATTTTTCCTTAGTTTAAAATATTGTCTCAGTGTAAAGTTATTATTTTTTCCTAGTTTGAAGTATTGTCTAAGTGTAAAGTTTACCAAAATTTAATTTTTTTCATTTATCGAAATGTTTATTTTCTAAAATTTGTTACTTTATGTTAAATTTTCTAAAATTTTTAACCAACTATATATTTTTCCAAAACCTCTAACAATGTGTTAAGTCTATTTTTTTTAGATTAAAATATTGTCTCAGTGTAAAGTTATTATTTTTTCTATCTTCCATGTTCCGATATAAAGGTGATAATCCCAAGTTTCCAATATACAAGTGAAAATACATTAAAATATTTAAATGTTGTAGAAAAATGGGTGATATCTGAAATTTAATAGTTCAAACAGCTTCCGGGTAAAAATCGTCTACACGTGTTAAAAATGGCAATCATTTTCCCAACAGACAGTTCGACACAGGTAAAAATGAGTCACTCAAACATGCATATAGCAAGCTGATAACAAGTTTAGATTGGAAACGTAGATAGACTATCTTGAAAAAATTTTAGGTGAGTCAATTTTTATTATAAAACTCTTATCTCATGTTAAAATCTTTTTTTAAATTAACATTTTGTCTAAGTCATTCAAAATACACAACATCAGTTTTAACAGTGTGGGTTAAAGAAAACACTTTTTTCGCAATCAAACTATTTTATTCATCATTTAAAATAACACACATCAAATAATTCTGTCATATTAAGATGTATACAATTCTAATTTCAAAATTTTTGTAATGTCCAATAAGTCACTCGTTCAGTGAAATCTTAAAATCAGTTAAACAACTTGTAAAAGGCATTCTATACATGCACGTTTTGATCTGTTAATTCCACTTCACATATTTCGCATATCATTTTGTCTTTTAATTCACTATAAGTTCGAACTAATCTATAAGCTTCACTATCAGTTCAAATAACAAATCTTTCAAACAGGGTGATTTCGCAATGTTAGGTAAAACTTTATGAAATGTATCACAATGTTGTAAAAAATCAGATTCACAATTAAATATTTCACAACACTTTGTACATGAATGTTGTTTTGCTAAGTTGTGAGTTTTCTTATCTTTCAATAAGTCTGTCTTTCTTGAAAACAATTCGTTGCAATCACTACACTTGAATTGTTTGGGCGATTTGTGAATCTTTTGCGAAAAAACTTCACCACACACCTCACAGCGAAAACACTTTTCCTTTAGATGATTTTTCATGTGAAACACTAAGTTAACTTTTCGAGGAAATGTTTTGTTACATGACTTGCACAAATAGGGTACCTTTTTAATTGTTAAAGGTGACATGGTTTTATCACCTTCACAAGACTGCATGAATCGTTCCATATCAACTTTAATACTTAGACGAAAATCACAACCTTTTACATCAATCACAAAGTATTGTATAGCATTAAACACTTTGTTCGTAAAATAACATTCTCATGTAGGGGGTGCTTGTTTCAAAATACTAGCATTTTATTGGTTAAAAAAAGTCACATGCAAAAAGTTTCTTTTCTTTTTTTCGATAAAGTTTATAAAACTTAGAAATGTATTAAAAAAAAAGTTTTAAAATCGTAACGTATTTTCCTCAAAGCACTCTCCTTTTCTAATATTCCTAATTAATTTTTTTTAAATATTGTATACAATTTCCCTTATTTAAATATTGTGCAAAAGTAAAATTTGAATGTTCTGTCAATACTATTTTCAAATTCAAAATAAAATTAATTAAATCAGCAAAATTTGTATTTGGTCACTTCATATAAACAAAGTAATGTTATCTGACGGATGTATTTCCTGTTTTAAAATATGCATAACGAATCGCGTTTATCAATACCTTATGTGATATTATCTTGCATCCTATGAAAAGATTTATTCTGTAATACCATGTAAAATGGTCTTAATCACACGTCTTAAATAATTTCCTGTTTCAACATATGCATAACGAATCATGTTTATCATTATCTTATTTTGCCTTCTATATGAAAAGATTTCCTCTGTGACCACATGTCAGCAGAAAAGTTGTAGAATTCCAATGGTCTTAATCGCATGTCTATTACTGTGAATGTTGTTATGTTAAAATGCAGCATAATAATAATGTGTGAGTAGTTTATATTTCTTTAATAATAATAAAATATATGTATTTTATTTAAAGTTAGTGTCATCTACCTAACTGCTTTAAAAAATTAAAATTATGTTAGTTATTTTTCAAAAGCAAAAATCTTTCAACTGCTTTTAAAATGTTGTATTGATTTTTCAAATAAAATCACTTAAGTATCATACTTTTAACTAAAATAGGTTAATAATTCAAATATGTGACGTTAAAAAACTAGATGTCGTTCTCTTTTTTTAAATGTTGGTTGTATAATGTCAAATCTAATGAAAATTTATTATAATCGTATAACTCTAAACAAATATCTGCTCTCAAGTTAAATTATTGCTAAAAATTGTTCATATGAAAGGGAAAAAAATCTTTAAAATTGTTTTGTATATATCATATTGTATGTTTTTATATCTAATATTTTGCATGTCAAATCACTTATTAACTGAATGTAATGATTATGTCTTGTGTGTTGTAACTGGTTAGTTTAGGGTTGATTATCTATATTAGGGATAAGTGCCTCCATGTAGGTCTTTCTAAGGGTTCCTAACACGTATTGACACAAGGTTTGAAAAAAAAAACTCTGAATGGTTAGGTCGCCGAGCGCAAGAAGTTTAAATTTCAACATCTAGTAGCTTTAAAGTCAGAACCTTGCACATATAGGCGAGGTGCTTATGTGTGTATAAATTCTTAAATGTTTGTAAGACACTTTGGGAAATATGTTATTTAAACTTCCCTTAAAAAAGTTAGCTATTGTAAGTTAATCTATATACGGATTTCGACGAAAACTCTGAACGGTTATGTCGACGAACTCGAGAGAAGTTTAAACAAAATTCCGAACGGTTAGGTCGACGAGTGCGAAAGGTAAACGTCTACCAGCTTTTTTCGTGTTAGGTTTTTATGAAGCAAAGTAATCGCATTACTTTCATTTACATGGCTATCACAATTTTCATTTTAAATCCTTAAAAATTTGGCCATTACATCTATTTTAATCTCATTTCAGTTAATACTTAAAGAATAATTTTTTATATGAAACTTTTATAAAGTCAAAAATAATGGGTTCGAAGAAAATTCCGAACACGAAAGGTAAATGTCTACATGCTTTTTAATGTTAAACTATAATAGTTAACAAATATAATCGAAACGTATGATTCCTTTTTCGATAAATAAACTTTTAGAAAAATGCTGTCAAAGTCGATCATCTTCTTTTATTTAGCAACTCTTAGTGAATTTTCATTTTAACTCTCTAAAAATTTAGCCCTCACATCTATTTTAATCTCATTCACATTTAAGTTAATGTTTAAAGAATGAAAAAAAAAATCTTTTACAGGTGAATTATAAGTAAATCTCATGTTAAACTCTGAACAGTTAGGTCGACGAGCGCGAAAGGTAGCACATAAATATTTCTTTTACAGGTATTATTTTTATAGCAGGGTTCCTACCCCTCAACTCCACTAGCACTGTTGACATTCTGTTACTAAAAATTTAGCCCTCACATCTATTTTAATCTCATTCACATTTAAGTTAATGTTTAAAGAAGGGAAAAAATTCTTCTACAGGTGAATTATAAGTAAGTTTCATGTTAAACTCTGAACATTTAGATCGACGAGCGCGAAATACAAAAAGTATTGTTTGTTGTATGCGAATCGAAGGCAACAATGAGTGGTGTGGCGGCCATGCGACCCCTGCTTAGTCAGATAATACAACCTATATAAAATTATTTAAAATTTTGTATGGGTTGGGGGGGGCCTTTAGCTATCACATATATCAAGCAAGATTTGTTTTTTTTTTATTTCTAGGTTCCGTGAAGCTGAATTTCCTCATAGACACTCTACATCTTTAGCAGACGTCACACATCTGATTTCCCGTATGACACAACTCTCGCTTAAACATAATAATAATTAAACCCTTTTATTTCGTTACAGGTCTCTCGCAGATGACTGATGAAGCAGGATTGGCAGATTTAAAAAAAAAAATTGTGGCGTTATGAATTGATTTCATAGCGGGTGGTTATGGTGGGTCCACAAAAAAAATATTGTACATTCTGTTAACATTATTATTTTTAAAGCAGGCTTCCTACCCCTCAACTCCACTCGACTTTGCTGAAGCATAATAATAATTAAACCCTTTTATTTCGTTACAGGTCTCACGCAGATGACTAGTGTAAAAGAATAGGTAAAAAAAAAAAAAAATGTGGCGTTTTCATAGCGGGTGGTTATGGTGGGTCCACAATAAAAAAAAAAAAAAAATTCCCTGACAAGAAAGAATCTGATTAAAACCCTTTATTTTCCTACAAAAAAATTAAGCCCCCCTAAAAATAAGCCCTCCCCTCTCTCCCTTATCGGTTAAAAAAATTAAGCCCTCCCCTACTTCACTTCCTCTCTTATCTTCCAACACTTCCGGTTCACTTCCTGTCTTATCTTCCATCCCTTCCTGTCTTATCTTCCATCACTTCCGCTTCCACTGCCAGGCTCACTTCCGGTACCCACCTCCACCGCTTAGCGCTTAGCCTGCTGGGGTCTAACTCTTATTCTTCTACTACTCACCTTGTTGTACTAGTGATTTTATTATATTTTTAAAATTATATTAACTTTTCAACGACGAAACATTTACATCTATTACAGAAAATGAATAATATCTCATGTAAGAAAGATACATATACAAATGTAAACTCATACTACGAGATCATACATACTACGACACCTACGAGAATCCATATTACACGTTCACTGTTTTTGTATTTATTTTTGTTTTGTATTTTTGTATTTATTTTTGTTATGTATTTTTGTTATTATTTTGTTTTGTTATTATTTTGATATTCTTTGAAATATGGTGGCTAAGCAACCGATAATTTAAAGAGCAAAGTAATAGAAATGCATTTTAAAATTTGTATAAATTATGAAAATAAAAGTTTTATATTTCCCGAACAGATGCGAAAATTTTTCCAATAATTTAAACAATTAATTTCTAAATTCTAATAAGTATATTGAGAAATTTTCAAAGCGATCGGATTGAATTAAGATCTCCATTTCGTAAATTTACTATCCATAATTTAGCATTTACAATTATTCCAATGCGTGATCTTCTTTTCGGTGAATGTTAAAATTAAAAAATCCTCTGACTTCCCATTGAAAAGCATTATGACTTAAAATAAAATGTTCCATATTTTTCGAACGAATGAACCAAATTTAGCCAAAAACTATATAGTTATTTCCGAGTACCTCACCAACATACCCACCAAAAATGAACCTAATAGGACGATTTTTACCTCAGTTATCGTGGAACAGACAGCAGACAAACAAACAAACAGAAACCAAAATCGTTTCGGTCACTTCACTGACGTTTCGGCAATTATTCCGGTGCCTTCCCCCAAATTTGTTCTTCGCCCTTTGTCCCTCCCTCTCCGGAGCCCTAAGATTGAAATGTTTCAAACTATTCAGTTAAAAAAAATAATCATCAAATTTCGTTGCTCACCAATAAAATAAATGTATAGCCATCTAAATTAACCCACTAAACCCCCAAATCATGCGTCCCCCTCCTTTGCCCCCGTTAAATATTTTTTTATATATAAAATTTCTAAGGCCCTATATTAGTGATAATAAATAATCAATCCCGCGGCCCCCATTTTCCCTCTTTCCCTTTTCCCTCCCCCCCTCCAGGATAGACATTCGAATCTTTTTTTTTTTACTATTTATTTAAAAAATAATAATCTGCAACATTCGTTCCCCACTAATAAAAATAAATAAATAATCACTAAATTAACCCATTTTTCAAAATTCTCGGTTATTTCCTCTTTCTAGAAAGCGATTCGAATCTTCAAAGCAATTATTTTAAAAAGCAATCCACAACAATCGTTTCTCAGTAGTAAAAATAAATAAATTATTTATCTAAATTACTCCGCCTAACCTCCCAATTTTACGCTTCCTCCGCCTTTCCCCCCCACCCTAACATAAGTTTATTTTATATAAATAATTCAATATCTTTATTTTTATATAAAAAAATCTTTTTTCCTATTTAATGTTCTTTATTGACAATAAATAATCAATCATACAAATTATCCCCGGCCCCCTCATAAAAATATTCAAAAGTTTACCCCTTTCTATATAAAGAAAATAATAAACAAAATTCGTTCCACACTAATTAAATAAAACAAATAATCATGTAATCCTCTACCCCTAACCTCCCAATTGTACCTTTCCCCCACACTAGCATAATTTCTTATAAATAATTTAATATATTTATTGTTATATAAAAAAAATCTTCTGTCCTATTTAATGCTTTTTAGTGACAATAAATAATCAGTCATACAAATTATCCTCTGCCCCCCTCCAGAATACAGAGATTCAAATCATTACACTTTTTATTTAAAGAAAATAATATACAAAATTCGTTGCACACTTATTAAAAAAAAATAATAATCATCATCTTAACCCTCACCCTTAACCTCACAAACTTACCTTTCTCCGTTCTGTGCTCCTCCTAGCATACAAAGAAATTTCACACAAAGAAAAGCATGCATTCTTCGAAATTAGTAGATGGAAAAACATGTATTGCCTATGAATGCATTTTGCGTGCACCGATGTCGGTTAACAATAATCGTTTACAATATATCGGTGTTGTTTCAGTTAATGGAAAAGCACCCTTAACTTGTTTGAATTGATATGCGCCAGACAAACCGTACTACTTGCATAAATGTGTGTACTAAAATTTATTATTGTTGGAGTTTTTGTGTTCAATAATTTATATTATTTGGTATATTATTAAAGTGTTACATTTGGAAAATTAACAAAGCAGAAGATGTAAAATAAAATGTTGACAAGACAAACAACTAACTAGGATTTTGGAAAATGACCGAGACAAATAACCAAAAGTAAACGAATTTACTAGAGTGTATATTTATTATCAATATGCTTAACCATTTCTACAGAGGGATCCAACATACTGATTTTACATTGCTCTGTAAATCGTAATGGAGCGTACTTTAAGAGAGATTCTATATGTTAATATGAAATGCCAATTTTTCATAAATTTACAGATTAACCTAAAATCCTGCAACCACGAGTATCTGGCGGATACTCAATATTAATTAAAGAGAGTGGTTGGATTAAATGATCACTTTAATTACGATTTAGAGCAGGACAGTGCGAAATCAAAAAGATGGCCATAGTGATAATAGTGGTAGTGTATAAAAAAATAACTCGTTTGAATGCAGAGAAAATTAGGGACATCAAAAATACTAGAACGCACTACACTAAGAGTTCAAAATTTTAGAATAGCAAAATGAAGTAATATATATATATATATATATATATATATATATATATATATATATATATATGTTTACTGCTGAATCAAAGGGCTGAATGTATATGTAGCTTGTGTTAGTTTTTTATGTACGTGTGATGTGCTTTGTATTAAAACTATGTTTAAACTCCAGTAAAAAGTCCACCTCGATTTCTTAATTATGCTGTTGCTAAACTTTATTAATTTTACATATCTAATATACTATAAAATGACAACGAAGGTCAAGTTTCTTACCGGAATTTAAGAAAAAAAGAAATCCCACCTGATTAGCAAAATGGCTAAGCTTTTGATTTCGCATCTACCAGTACGTGCTGTCGCAATATTTTAAATGTGTGCTTCATTTCGAGGGGGGCAAGTGTTGATTTTTTTTTCTTCTCTGCAATAAATAAAGGGCAACAATGTTTGCCAATTTTAAGGAATTTAATGATTCCATTGAATCGTTTCAATCATATGTTAAGAGATAGGAACAGAGTTTTTCATCACATGATGTGGAAGAAAAAAAAGGTACCTTCTATAATTTCATGGATGGGTCCAAAATTATACACTTTGCTGTCAGGTTTAACTTCTTAATCCGGATTAAAAATTATTAAAAATCCGCTTTAAAATATGAAGAAAATGATGAAATTCTGTTAAAGCACTTAAACCCCGCCCCTAATAAATTTTGTTCTAGAATTAAATTCCGTAATCCTTATCAAAATGAAAATGAATCTATACAAGATTTTGTTTCAAAATTAAAGAAGTTAACAACTTTTTGTGCTTTTGCTGGTGAAACATTAAATGAAAATCTTTTAGAACAGTTTTTAAGAGGTTTAAAAAATGAAAGTATTCAAAGTAAATTACTTTCGCAAATTAAAGATTTAACTTTTGAGAAAGCTATTGAAAAAGCA
Organism: Maratus michaelseni; assembly: GCA_963931845.1. NCBI lineage: Eukaryota > Metazoa > Arthropoda > Arachnida > Araneae > Salticidae > Maratus > Maratus michaelseni. The sequence goes on from OZ007597.1 coordinate 55,651,698, forward strand.
ATTATTTTGAAAAATAATGAACATGACATTTCGGAATTGAAACATAAAAATTTAAATGGAAATAAATTGGCATGTTCTAAAAATGTCCAACCGAATAAAATTCCAAATAATTTTCAAAAACAGAAAATTAAAAATAATGTAAATAAGGGGAATTCTGAAGTAAATAAAAATAAACTGAAATGTTATAGATGTGGAAATCCATTACATCTCATCAACATGTGTAAACATATAAATACTGTTTTCAATAAATGTAAAAAAAGAGGCCATCTTAGTAAAGTATGTAAAAGTAATTCTCAGAAACAAACAAATGTATTGCAGACTGTCGACATTTTATCTGTGAATCATGATACAAGTTCTACTCCAATAAAAGCTTGCGTTTTAATTGAAAACAAAGCTAAAGCTGAAATGGAATTAGCTACGGGCTCCGGAAATTCGGCGGTACCTGTAAAGAGTTTTCTGAGAATTTTTACGAATAATAAAATTTTGCCGCCAGATGTTCAGTTGAGAACTGCAACGGGTGAGGTGTTTACACCTGTGGGGTATGTAAATGTAGATGTTTCTTATGCAAATATTACTAAAAATCTTAAATTATATTTGATTAAAGAAGATAATTTCCCACTTTTATTTGGCAGAGACTGGGTAGCTGCATTTAATTTGTTTCCCACTGATTTGAAATCTGTCTATGTAAATGAAATTGCAAATTCTACTGAAAAACTGAAAGTATTATTAAATGATTTTTCTGATTTATTTTCGGATAAAGTAGGGGAAATAAAAGGTTTGAAAGCAGAACTTTATTTAGAAAAAGGTTCTACGCCCACATTTTGTAAGGCTAGAACAGTTACTTATGCTCTACGTAATGCAGTAAATGATGAAATTCAAAGGTTACAGGATGAGGGTATTATTAAACATGTCACCAGTAGTAAGTGGGCAACTCCTATAGTTCCAGTTGTAAAACCTAATGGTAAAATACGTTTATGCGGATACTTTAAAGTTACAGTAAATAAATTTTTGAAGGTGGAAAAATATCCTTTACCTAGGGTAGAGCACATGTTAGCCACTTTAGGTGGTGGTTTACATTTTACAAAAATTTATTTAAATCAAGCTTATCTTCAGTTACCTGTAGACGAAAAATCACAGGAGTTGTTAACTATAAACACTCCGAAGGGCTTATTTCAATTTTTAAAGTTACCAATGGGTCTTACTAGTTCTCCAGCAATTTGGCAAAGATCTATTGAACAAATATTAAGTGGTATTGAAGGTGTTACAGTGTTCATTGACGATATTGTTGTTACAGGGGAAACGCATGAAATTCATTTGAAAAGGATAAAACAAGTTTTAGAAAGATTACGTGAATATAATATAAGGATTAATAAAGATAAATCAATTTTTCTAGTTGACCATATTACATATTGTGGTTATAGAATTGATAAGTAAGGTATTCATAAAACGCAAGATAAAATTGAGGCTATTGTAAATGCTCCGAGACCAATTAATGTGTCACAAGTTAAAGCTTTTTTAGGTTTAGTCCCATATTATTCTAAATTTGTACCAAATTTATCTACAATTGCTCATCCTTTAAATCAATTGCTCAAAAAGAATGTGAAATTTATATGGTCTCCTGTTTGTGAACAAGCATTTAAAAATATAAAAAATGAAATTATTTCAGAAAGAGTTCTTACACATTTCAACCCTGAATTGCCAAATTGCCTTTAGTGTTAGCAACCGATGCTTCTCCATATGATATCTCTGCAGTTCTTTCGAATGTGATGCCAGATAACGTGGAAAAACCAATTGGTTTTGTGTCCAGAACTCTCACTAATGCTGAAAAAAAGTATAGCCAGGTGGATAAGGAAGCACTTTATTATCTTTGGAGTAAAGAAATTTTTTCAGTATTTATATGGTAATAGGTTTACTTTATTTACAGATAGTAAACCACTCGTGTCTATATTTTATCCAAATAAAACTATTCCTGTCCTTTCAGCTGCTCGGATGCAAAGATATGCATTATACTTACAAGCGTTTAAATATGATATTCGCTATAAGAAAACATCCGAATATGGAAATATCGATGCTCTTTCACGACTTCCATTACGTAGTGAAGATTTACGCCCACAATTAAATTTAAGTAATGTAATTGATGAATCTGAATTTTTTCAAAATAACCAAATTTCTACGTTGACTTTAAACGCCAAATTAATTGCTGTAGCTACAAAATCCGATCCTTTATTATGTCAACTTTTTCATCATCTAATTTCTGGTTCTCCAATTCCTAAAAGTTTACTTTTTGGTGGCAAGCAAGAAGAATTTACTCTTCAACATAGTTGTATTTTAAAAGGATGTAGAGTAATTATCCCAGAAGTTCACCGAAAACAAATTTTACATGATTTGTACTTTGGACATTTCGGTATAGTGAAAATTAAGTCCTTAGCTCACAATTTTGTTTGGTGGCCAGGAATTGACCAAGATATTGAAGATCTTGCACGGAATTGCACTACTTGAGTCAATTTAAAAAATAATCCACCTAAGGTATTATTGTTTACTGCAGAATCAAAGGGCTGAATGTATATGTAACTTGTGTTTGTGTTTTATGTACATGTGATGTGCTTTGTATTAAAACTATGTTTAAAGTCCAGTAAAAAGTCCACCTCGATTTCTTAATTATGCTGCTGCTACACTTTATTAAGTTTACGTATCTAATATACTATAATATTTGTCAAAAGTCAGGATCAAATATAAACACAAGTACAGCATGAAATTAATTGAAACAGTGAGTGAAGGAAAATTTACAATCAATGAACCGGAAATTAGTACAAATAAAAGGTGTAGGGATCACTGATTTTCCCTATTTTTTACTAGAAGATGGAAATACGTTTATTGATTAGTTTTCCTTTCCCAGTATTCATTACGCACTGGAGGATTATCGATGTTCTTCTTCCAAGTAATATGATGATATAGCATTTTATTAATAGTTAAAATTAATTCAAATGTAATTTTATCTTTGTAAGTTATCCAATTATTAAATGTTCAGGAGTAAACTGAATTACTTTTACATAGTCAAAAACAGTAAAAGCGTTCAAAAGTTGTTATGATAATGACTATAATTAATAAATACTATTATTATTGTTCTCGGGAAAGTTAGTTAAAATTATCTTTCTTACTCCTTTTGTTTTCTTTTTTTTTAAGTGAAACTTTAAAAAATTCTTCTGTCAAATGTAAGATAAGTTAAACGCTTAAGAGTCATATTTTTTCACGCAGCAAAATGGCGGCTAGAGTTTTGAAGCCAACAAGAGGATTGTATAAATTGAAATGATTTACAGGGAACACCTCCAATTAGAAAAAAAATAAGCTAAAACAATGAAGTGCGATAATTTCTTCTCCCGGTCTTAAAAGCATTTCTGCTATCACTCTTGGTTAATTGACAAGGTTTTAAAAGTATAGAAAGGTTTTTAACCCGCTCATGATTAGCGTCCAAAAATTACGACATTTTGATTTTCTGAAAATAAATTAATATAATTTTAGACAGATTTTTTGTCTATTTTTCCCGTTTACTTCACATCTTTTACAACAAAATATTGATATTAGCATAATATACGAAATAATTTATTTCATGAAGCGCAATTAGAAAAACCGGAGTATTGAAAGATGAAAAATTAAAAATAAGCGCGAAGTACGCGATAAAAAATTTAAATAAATGACAAAACTTTGGAGAGATTGCAAATCCTATCACTTCAGAAGAAAATCTATCCAATTAAGATCATCATGAAATGAATTTAATTTAGGCTTCAGAAAATGTTCTAAATAAAATAAAACAACAGTTAAAATGAACTGATTTTAATGTATCACATGTAAGTAAAGAACAGCAATAGCAACTTTTCAAAATTTTGCTCTCACACACTGCAGAATTTCTAAGTCGTTAGTGACAATAGGCTTCACTGACAAAATAAATCCAAAGCTCAATTACATACGCAATAATCCTATTCGTACATTCTCTTACGTTTACTCCAAGATTTGCAGAAGCAACCTTCTGATCAACTAGAAGAAATACAAGCAGCGGGACTAATCGAAAGAACTATTACGGGATTGGGCATGTCCCAAGGTTCTTGCTAAGAAGAAAACTGAAAATAAAAATGAGCCACCAAAATATAGGGATGACTTAGATCTTCGCATTTTTAATATCAATATCCAACTTTCATCATAACCCCATCCAAAGATTTAGACAGTATTTAGTTATTTAGATAAACTGAGGGATCCAACCCGTGTTTCCTGTGTTACAAAAATGTGAAAACCATTTTTTGTAAACCTCTGACAGGTTTTAACATTTATATATTTCATTAGATTGCCCTCTAACAACATCAAAAGCATTCTTATCTGAAAAATATCAATAGAGTATTCAAATAAATATTAGAAATTTATTCAAAGCCACACTTTCGTATTAACCGTATGCCAGGAGTTAATAACCTAAGAAATCGTCGAAGATTTCACTGCTTACAGCAGCATCTTTCAGTGGTTTAATCGGGTCGTCCGATTACATGTGTGTTAAATTTGAGTTTTATTTATATTATTTTATTTATTTATTGATGAACTCTTAATTTATTTATGGAAACAAATGTTATTTTTATTATTGAAGTATTTATAGATTTGTTAAAAAAATTATGTTGGAAAATTATTTTAAAAACCTTAAAAAATCTCTAAATTGAGATACAGTTTACGAACAAATTACATATGAACAAAGATTTTTTTTTCTTTTTGAAGGTAAAAAAATTGAAGTTGTGCGATGTTTAAAAGTTAAACAAAGGCACTAAAAGCGAAATTTAATGGATTGGTGTTGTCATCGTCAATATGACGTCAGTGTTGTTAATGGACACGTTTTCTCTGTAGAAGATATGTATAAATGTTTCACTATTTGTGATTATAAAGAATGCCTATTGGAAAATTGGTTGGCCAGAAGAATATCAGAATTACACACAAACAAGAAAATTGGGTGCAAATAGCTTTATTTTGTGACTTTTACATCTAGAAATATAACTTGCATTTTTTTTTTCATTTTATACATGGTATAACAGCAAATATACTACAGCAACACATGATATTTGTATTGAAAATTTAAAAGTAAAAAAAAAGTAATCAATCGCATAAAACAACAAACGTTTGTAATATATAGACATAATCATACACTGTTAAAATTTTTCTGCTGGTTTGAACTAACTTTTGGTGCTGCAGTAGCTGCAGTCATAAGATTGTTGCAGCTCTCTCCAGCAATTGCAGCTATGGTTCAACAGGAGTTTCAAATGTTTGAACGAGATTTCACCATCTTACGGTTGGAACTATTGCAGCACCGATAGTTTGTTTAAACCAGCACAAACCTAGCAAAAGTGTAAACAAGAAAATTGGGTGCAAATAGGTTTATATTGTGGTTTTCACATCTAGAAATTTAACTTGCATTTTCTTTTTTTATTCTATGCATGGTATAACAGCAAATATACTACAGAGTATCAAAGAAACATCGAAAGAGCAACATATGATATTTGTGTTGAAAATTTAAAAGTTCAAAAAAAGTAATCAATCACACAAAACAACAAACATGGGAGAGATCAGGACATAATCATACACCGTTAAAAATTTTCTACTGGTTTGAATCAACATTTGGTGCTGCAGTAGCTGCAATCATAAGATGGTTGTAGCTCTCTCCAGCATTTGAAGCTACTATCGTTTAACATAGTTTCAAATGCAACTGCTGGAACGAGATTTCACCATCTTACGATTGGAACTACTGCAGCACTAATAGTTTGTTTAAACCAGCACACAAGTTTTAGCAGTGTAAACAAGAAAATTCGGTGAAAATAGCTTTGTTCTGTGAATTTTATAACGACACGCATAGCTTGCATTCTTGTGTTTATGCTGTATAATTTATTAGCAAATTTACTTTATTAATTTAAAATCAAAATTGCAAGCAAAAACTTATAGTATTTGTATTCGAAAAACGTTTAATATGTAGACAAATGTACAACAGAAATATACAAAATTATAAAAGAAGAAATTAGAGTAGAGATAACTTTATTTCGCAATTTTTCAGCGATAAATATAACGTGAATTTTTGGTGTTGTTCTTGTTGTTTTGCATACTGTACATCATGTTGCAATAAGACAAAAATAATTGTATACCATGAAAAATAAGTAATATAAACTAAGGTATCATAAACTACTTGAAGAATTTTAGAGACAATTGCACCTTTAATAAGAAATCAAACTTTGGTAAACCTTCAAAAAATATTTAAAAAATAAAAAAAATCGATTTTGCCAACTGAAAAATATTGCGTTCTTAGAACTGGTTAAGTTGGTCCGAGGCGCAAAAATCTTGATACTTAAAATACGCTTTTAAGTCGCATACATATAGAAATTGTAATAAAATTAAAAAATTTCAAGACAAACACTTAATTTTAATATCATATTTGGACTTTATTTGATAAATATTACCTTCTGGGAATTAGACTGAAATTCATTTTGTCACGTAGTATGCATGAAGGAAATTAAACATTGCTTCATGAATATTAAATTAATGAGATAATAGAAGTACCAGGAAAATAAAATTAACTTGAAAAAAGAAAATATTTTACCTTAAAATTTTCCAAAATATAAAATATTCCAGGATTTTATTTTTTGAAATTGTGGTGAAAGAGCTGTTCATAAAAATAAGTTTTTCTTAAACTATAGAAAATCTAAAACGTATTTAAAGAAGTATGAGTGAAATTAACCTGCGGCTTATAGTTTTATATGCACAGTTGGCCAAAACTAAAAACAAAACATTCCCTACACAATCAACGAACTACCTCAGAAAAAACGGAAAGAGCCATTCGACTGAAAATTATACCTTTTTTTAATGTATGTTATAAAAATAATCCCAAGGGATCGTCTTCATTTAAAAATTGTACCAAATTCTGAAATTTACAAAACTAGTACTCAATTCTGATATCATGTGGTTTTTTGGTACATTTTACATTCGGATATCAAAAAGAAGTGAATCGGTCACATAGTTTATAGGTATTGTGATGATTTAAAGTTTGGACCTGCTAACATGAAATTCTTTCAATGAAATTTTCGTCATAAACGGTACCATTGGAAAGTCTTTCCATGAATTTTAACTAACGATTAATTAATTAAACACTATTCTAGCTTAAATAAAGATTTGCCTAGCATGATTTATTGCAAAACGTATCCCTAACTTAGGATGGTGTCATCAATCTTTATGTATGAAGTTGCGGATGAAATCATCACAAATCTCGGGAACGCTCGATTCGAGCAGATAAGTCTCTGTATTTTTATTAAACCTCATGTAAAGACCTTTCCAACGATAAAACACTTGACGAAATGCAGAACTAACACTTGAAGATGTTCCTCAGTAAAGAGGAGGATCTGGGGAGTACCCAATCTCTGAAATTTATGTTTATTATACCCCCACTGTAATTTAAGAAGGTCAAAAAGAAGTTTTTTCAAAAAGGAAGGAAATGCCACAAGTCAATGTCAAGACCCACAACGTAATGTGTTCTAAAGATATTTCTCTTACAATTTATAGGGTTTTTACAGTATAAACTTTATAGCAGTAGTCCATATATATGCATGTAGAAATGCCAAGCTCCCACAAATCTTCCGTAATATGTAAATAAATTTGACGAAGCTTAACAGCGTTTCAAACCAGAATATTTATTTGATGAATCTTTATTTATTTATTTTCAAATCTCTACGTGGAATATATTTAACTTAATTTCTTAATTTCTGGTGCGAAACGTATTAAACCTGGGTCAAATTATCCCACATATGACGGAAGATTAGCGAGAGCTTGATACCTCTGTGCATGTATCATATTTGTACAGCAGTAATAACAATTATTAACTTGCTTTTTGATGTGTTAGAAATATGTGAAGTGACACATTATATATACTGTTTAATTATTTGTTTGGTGAAACCCTCAGTTATTGACATCTAATCAGTAATTGACACTTGAGCAAAAATATAACTCAAATATGCATTTTGTTGTAAAATTCTGTAAAGTAATGTCATCTAGTGGTAAACGAGACACTAATTGTTTTTTCTGGAGTCAATTTATTCACCACAAGAACATATTCAGTGAGGAAAAAACTTTTAAGAATACAAAAAGTTCCATTTTTAAGCAACCATCTTATTTCTAAAATTGAGGAATTAGTTTTCTAATCTATTTGTAATCCAACCATCCTAAACTTTTTTTCTTAAAGTTATATTAGTAGACCTTAGTTTAAATATTAGGGCCTTAGTTATATATTAGGGCCATTATTTAGGGTTTATAGTGTGCTAGTTATTGGTTCCGAGAATTCCATTTCACCAGTCTCTGACAGAGGTGCTAGTTATTGGTTAAATTACAGAAAGTAGAAATCCATTATTTGAACTGTTTAAAAATGCATAATAATAAATTAAATTTATCTTAATCACAGTTAAAATTTAAGTTATTTTACCAGTGTATGACACCAGATGTCAATTACTGGTTCATAAATGTCAGTTATTGGATATCTGCATTACTAATAATGCAATACTAAATATTACTACTATATACTCTTACTATATACTCTGCATTATTAATAATGCAGCATAGCTTACTAAATCCCACTTTTTACAATAAATATTAAGGTATTTTGTTTTTATAATAAAGAACAAAGTTCTTTAAAGTCATTTTAATCTTTTAAAATAAAGTGTCACTCCCAGGTTCACTTTGTGTCAGTTATTGGTGTTTAAAAATACGGATGGTGTCGGTTACTGGAGTTTTTGATCATATTTATGAAAAAATAATAATTTTTAATGATAAAATGTATAATTTTTCAAAATTTTGCCAACAATATTTTTTAAGTATATCTCTACTATCCTTTCAAAAGCAAAGGTAAGTATAAAATAGATTTAAAATTTGGTAATAGTGATTTGAATAAGAATGAATCCTTAAAGTGTCCGTTACTGGTGGTTTCATCCTACAAAGATGAAATGTAGTGATCATACGGAGTTAAAGCAAAATTTAATTTTTCAGTTTCATACAGGTGCGAATACAGTGATCATTACATGGCTCATAGGTAATAACATTTTCGTTCTATTATTTCCAAAAAGTAGTTTCCGACTTACATAATCGCAGAAGTTCTTGGATTAAAAAGTCTAATATTACTATTCGGAAATATATACGAGGGCATTTCGAAAAGTAAAGATACAATGGCTCGCATTCCTTTAAAAAACATTTATTTAGAAAACGTAAGTTACATCTTATTAACTGGATTATTTATTATTTTTCGACATAATCACCCCCGTTGTCCAAACATTTGTTAATACGGGGCACAAGCTTTTGTATCCCACAGTCATAGAAGGTTTCCGCCTATTGTCGGAACCACATTTCAACTTCATCTTTGATCTCATCATCGTCGTGGAATTGTCATTGCCACTTCCGGTATGATCTGATGCAATTCTTTCAATTTGAGACGACTATTCGCACGAATTACTTCCTCCGTTCTCTGAAGAAGGACTTCAGAGATCACAGATGGCCGACCTGTTCTTTGTTCGTCATGAACATCGGTCCTACCTTCAGAGAAATGACGACACCATTTCGTTACATTTTGTCGATTCATAATGTTCCCATAAACAGAAACAATTTCTTTGTGAATATCCGCTGGTCGCTGACCTCTTGAATGAAGAAAACGTATGACGGAGCGCACTTCGCATTTGGCGGGATTCTGAATCGGCGGAACCATTTTAAACACGACTCACTCCAACCAGAATAAACGTTGAAATGCCGAAAGACCGCGAGGAGAAAGCTAACGGTTCAAGGTTAATACCTGTGTTGCCAACTTGCTTGCCAAAACTTTTCTTTTCCTCCAGCGTACTGTGTATCTTTACTTTTCGAAATGCCCTTGTATATTTATATGCCAATGTCATATATATATCATATTGGCAATAAAAATTAATTAATCCACGAGTCATATAACTGACGTCACTGTGATATTTTTGCAGCAGTAATAAAAATTATTAGATTATAGTTCTTGTGCAATTGAAATTTATGATCTTACACGTTATCAATAGTGATGAACTTTTATTCAGTCTGGGGAAAAAAGTGATCAGCCCTACTATTCTGAAGCAAATAATCGTACTCATAATTATGAGTGGCACCAATGGAATAATGATACTCTTAAATTTTGCTTAGGGGGTTCTTTACATATAGATATTGTAACAAACCTGACAATTTTCAATACTTAGACCTAATTTTGACATTATATTTGGATTCTTTGTTAAATATTTCCTAAGGATACAAAAAGGCAAGTCATTCGGTGAAGCATTTAGAAACTATGTAGGATTAAAATCTGAAACACGTAATGCTAAATTAATTTTTAATCGTTGGAAACCAGATTGTAAATAAGATAGTTTTGTTATTCAAAACCTACTTGGCGGAATGAGGTGTAATTTTAAATTCGCATATTTGAAGCTTCTAGAAATATTTTCGGTTTAAATAAAATTAAAGGTTACAAATCATATTTTTTTTCAAAATATGTATAATTTCAAAATAAATTTTCAAAAAAAAATATTAATTGTAATCTATGAATATTTTAACAGAAATCTATTTCTAGAATCTTCAAATATGCGAATCCGAAATTACAGCTCTTTCCTCCAAGAATGATTTGAGTTATGCTTAAAAACTATCTGTACTGCAATGTGTTTTGCAATGATTAAAACTGAATTTAACATTAGAAGTTCCAAACTTTAAACATGCATAATTCCTAAACTATTAGTCCGAAATACTTCCTGTTGGGTATAGTAAGGTAAAATTTATCTTCAAATATGATGTCAAAATTAGGTGTTAATATTGAAAATTTTAAATTACAATACTACATTTGCTATATATATATAGATGATTTCCTCTCCACACTTAATTATAACTTTAGATAGCAGACGCTGTTACTAAACGATTGGTATTAGTCACCTTTCTATACAATGATTTGCAGCGGAGTCAGTAGGGTATGATCACTTTTTTCCAGGAATATACAAAGAACAAAAGTAATGAATATACAGAGTCATTGCAAACGCTATATTTGTACACCATAGTGGTGCAATGCTATCATTCGGCAGCTGTAGTAATAAATATAAGCTTAACTTAAGGTGCATTAAACATATAAACTGTGGATAGTTGTAGTTATTAATAATAATAAATTGTTTTTACAAAAACAAAAATTATTGATTGTAATAATAGTTCATACTGGTGCAAATACTATCATTTTTATATCTAATAATAAAATAATTTTCTTGCATTTCTGGTGTAATGAAGACAAAAAAAGGTGGATATACAAAGTCAATGCTAACTTTTAAAGTAGTAGTCCGTACGGGAGCAAATATTACTATTGTGTAGCAGTGATAACAATTATTAGCTTACATTTCAGTGTATTATAAATTTATGCTCTGACATTGTATCAATACAGCTGAATTTGTACAAAGACAAAATTTTGTGATATTACCACACGAGGCAAACTTTTTTGCAGTAATCCAAACTGGTACAAATACTAATATTGTAAAACAAAAATAACAATATTAACTTCTACATTAGGTGCATTAGAAATTTATGCCGTGACACTTCATTAAAACGGATGAAAATTTTGTCCAGCCAAATGTAATGACTATCCCATATCGCATCAATCTTCCTGAAAACCTCCTCAGAAGATCTAAGTCATCCCAAATTCCTCGTGGTAGTAAACTGACACGATCAGATGTTCCTGAGTAAGAGATTTTAAAGATTTCCTCAGGATTAAATTCCTGAGCACTTCTGGAGCGACATTCCTGAGGAAGTACCTAGCAAGTCACATCGCTAACGCCATCTCATGTGCGATATTTTGATATTATAATAACTAGATAAGTTATTATAAAAGAGTAAATTTGATTTGATTGGGATAGATTTTTTAATTAGTTAAGTTTTTAATTATTCAATTTATTTTATTTTGAAACCTTATCAGATTATTGATTACTTTTAATTATTGCTATAACTTTCAGTTGTTTTTCATTATATTGATTTATTTTGAATGCATAAAATGTAATTAAAATCAAATTAAATAATTTTACAAATTAATTTTAAAACTAATTTTCCGTCGAATAATCGTAATTACGAATGGATTTTTAAGTTCATTAAGTGACAATGAAGTTTCTCATATTCCTCCTACATCATCTACTACAATCTTCCCCAGAACCTGCTGAGGATACCTGATGGAGGTCCTGAGTTTCCCCAGGATGCTATAAAGCCAACATTTTTGGTTCCTGATGACATACTGGGGACATTTTTTGCATCTTTCAGGGTGCCTGGGGGATGATGGGGTTTGATTGTCAGTTTTTCTGACGATGTCCTGAGGATGCAAATGTGCCATATGGAATACAGAGTTGTTGCAAACTTTATACCTGTAGCCCATAATGTTGTAAATACTGTTATTGTGCAGCAGTAACAACAATCAATAGCTTACATTTAAGGTGCATTATAATAATATGCTATGATACTCTATCAATACTGATAAATATTTTATACAAAGACATAATGTAGTGATTCTAAAGATTGAAAACAAACTTTATAGCACTAGTACATACTGGTGCATATACGGTTATTGTGAAGCAGTAATGACGAATATTATCTTACATTTAAGATGTATTATAATAATATGCTATGATTTTCTATCAATACTGATTTACATTTTATACAAAGACATAATGTAGCGATTGTAAAGACTGAAAACAAATTTTATAGCACTAGTACATACTGGTGCATATACGGTTATTGTGCAGCAGTAGTAACGAATATTAGCTTGCATTTAAGTTGTATTAAAAATTTGTGATGTGACACTTATTAATATTGTGAAACATTTATTTAAACAAAAAATACAGTGAATCTACAGAGTCAATGCAAACTTCATAGAAATTCTCTATACTGGTGCAAATACCGTTAGTGTGAAGCAGTAATCATAATTTTTGTTTAGGTGTTTAGAAAATTCATGCAGACAAACTTTATCATAAATGATAAATTGTTGTTACAAAACTCTTAAGTGATATAAAAACAACAGAAACTGCTAATAAAACTTCTGTTACATGATGATCATAATTATGATACGATATTCAAATACGTTTTCGATTTCATTCAATTGCCGGATTAATAAATTCTAAATAATCAGAGTGCTTTCATTTAGACATTTTGATATTCATAACTTTTTTAATGTAACAATGTGCAATGAGAATTTGCTTACATATTATATTTTTTTATGAACATTGAAACTACATTTATTCTTCCCTCGGATGATAAGAGTTTTAGAAATTTCAATGAGAACATTTTTTGTAATTATTACATAATTTCATTTTTATTGTATATTTTCTTTTCTTAGAATTGAGAAAACACACACAAAAAAACGTTTTTCTTGATAAATGATAAATGATGGATACAAAAATATTTTTCATATATATATTTTTTAATTTTATGAGAAAATTAATAATGTTCTAGTACTGATTCAATTTACAATAAAGATTTTTTTAATAAATTTAACAAGAAACAATAAAAAATTATAAATTTAACTCTTTAATTACTGAAGTATAACGAGTACATCATATATTATTCATAAATAATTTAGCATTCTTGCTTCATTTTGTAGCTACTGAATTCGAAATTACTTGTGATAAGTTTGAGCTTTTATACCAACAACTCTGGTAGTTGACTTAGATTACGGGATTCTGTTAAGGGTTGTAGCCCTGCATTACCAAAATACAAATTTAAAAATATAAGTATTCATGTTGCACCAGAAATACTTTTGAATGCATCCATATCGAAAAAAAATTTCTTAGAGGAAATTTGGACTCAGAATTTTATAATATCCTTCATCAGAGGCATGCTTCAGAAACAGAGTGAAAGTTACTGCAAACAATTCGGTTAATATTAATCAACAGCTGAAAAAATAAGACATTCTACACAACATGAAAGTCTCTATCACTTGGTATAAATTTCATTAAATGACAAAAGGAAACAGGATACAGAAAATATTTCACTGCTATAACAAAAGAATATAGAAAAATACTCGATGAATGTGCTCTGCGTGCAGCGATAATACAATAAAATATAGTACTATGAAAAGAATGCCCCTCCCGCAGCCAAATAAAAATTAAATAAAAATTCGAACGATCGTCATTAATCGAATTTTAAATGTTGCAAAATAAATCTGTGTGTATCAAAACTCATTTTTATTATTTTCTACAATCCAGTTAAAGTGAAAATTTTTTGAAGTGTCGTCTATATCTTGAAATAATAATAAACTCTAAGAATTTCCATGCTAACACCTTATTTTCATATCGTATCTGGATTATCCAGAATATTTTACCTTCGAATCCCAGACGGGAAATCATTCTGCAAATAATTTAGAAATTATGCAGATTTAAAGGCTAAAACTTCTAATTTTAAATTATTTTGAAACCATTGCCAAACAGTTTGCAATGAAGGTAGTTTTTTAAGCATTGGTAAAAAATTACTTTAAGGAATGATCTTTAATTTTATATTCGCATATTTGATCTACTTTACATCGAATTCTATTTAAAAAAAAGGTCAAAACACATCGGAAAATTAACTTTAAAAATATAATAATTATTTAACTTTAGTATTATTTTCACTGCCAGGCTTTTGCAAAAATTTTAAATATTGGTGCAAGAGTAAAGTGACCAAAATTTTCCAACATTATCAGTAACATTATGTGCAAGTTTATAGACATTATTTGCATTTCTAGCATTTTTCACTAAAATGCATATTATAACTATAGAAGCAATCAGACATCCAATCGAGAAAATCACATCCTATACAGAAATGGGATATTTCATTCAGAGAACAAGAAAAGCTTCAATAAAATGATCAAGTGTATGCGTGCAATCATAATCATAAATTAACATGGAAATAGACAAAGTTTAGCTACTTGTTCTCGTTGAAGGTCATATGATACATATCTGCCTCAATATGTGACGATCAAGCAATGAAATCATGTATAATATAAAGAGTACAAGAAAAGCTTCAGTTAAATCTTCTAGTGTCTATGGAACTGTACATTTTTCATCACAGTCATCCTTTTTTCGAGAAAGTGTGTGCTTCTGAGCCTTGTACTGTAGATCTCTAAGAATTTAAGCAAATAAATGCGCTTTAAGAATGTGGTGAATAGTACTTTAATTTTTAAGGACAAAACATTTTTGTGTATGAATTTCAATAATGCGACAAACAGTCAATAAAATAATGCATATTATAGAGAGTACAAGAAATGGTTCAATTAAAACTTCTAGTGTCCATGGCACCGTACATTTTCCATAACAGCCCTCCTGTTCTGGTGAAAGTATGTTCCTCTGAGCCTTGTACTTTAGATCCCTAAGATTTTAAGCAAATAAATGAGCTTTAAGAATGTGGTGAATAGTACTTTAATTTTTAAGGACAAAACATTTTTGTGTATGAATTTCAATAATACGACGAACAATCAATGAAATAATGTAAATTATAGAGAATACAATAAAGGTTTAAATTAAATCTTCTAGTGTCCATGGAAACGTCATTTTCCATCACAGCCATCCTGTTTTGGTGAAAGTATGTTTTTCTGAGCCCTGTACTGTAGATCTCTAAGATTTTAAGCAAATAAATGCTATTTAAGGATGTGGTGAAAAATACTTTAAATTTTTAAGATAGAATATTTTCTGGTTCAGTAATACGACGTCACTCAATTAAATAATGCATATTACAGAGAGTACAAGAATAGCATCAATTAAATATTCTAGTGTCTATGGCAATGTACCTTTTTCTTCTCAGTCAACCTAATTTGGTGAAAGTATGTGCCTCTTAGCCATGTAATCTAGACCTCTGAGATTTTACACTAACAAATGCGCTTTAAGAATGTGATAAATAATTCCTTAAATTTTAAGGGCAGAATACTTTTGTGTGTGAATTTGGGAAAATTTGGGAGCGAAATTGAAACAAAATACGGTGATAAAATCACTAGAAAAATATATAAATGAAGAGTAAGAGAACCCTACAGTAACTTTACAATTTGCTTCAGATTTCATCACCAACATGTTTGTAAAAAATTTCTATATTGTTATAAGAGTAAAATAATCAATATTTTTCATAGTTATCTGCAACATTTTCAACATCATTTGCATTACTATCTTCAACTTTTTCAACATCATTTGCAGTTCTATCTTCAACTTTTTCAACATAATTTGAATTACTATCTTCAACTTTTTCAACATCATTTGCATTACTATCTCCAACTTTTTCAACATTATCTGTAACTTTTTCAACATCATTTGCAATATTATTTTTACCTTTTTCAAAATTATCTGCAACTCTTCTAGGGTGCTTTCCTAAAATTTCTATCATGAATACAAGTAAGCAAACCGTATGCCCTAATGCGAGAACAAGAAAAGCTCCACTAAAATCGTCAAAAGTCAAATCCAAAATACTCGATCTATCACGTTTATCAGATTTTAGTGAAGATAAACGCAATTGAGCCATATATTCTCGGTCGCGGAGAGTCTTAGCATAAAGATCTGCCTCAACAATACGGCGAACAACCTTTTCTAGTTTTCTTGGACAGCAGAAATTTTTTGAATAAGCTATTCCAATGTGTGACAAAATAAAAGAATCATCAGATACGAAATAGTCTCTGGCGTATGTGATTAAATCTAATCTGTCCGCAATGAATGCTTTTCTATTTGTATATTTCAAAAATCCAGGTTGTCCATGTATTCCTTCCATTTCACTCCGTCTTCTGCACTCTTCTATGGCTTCGAGCCTCTCATCATTTGCTTCTAACCATGCAACACTGGGTTCACCACCTTTATATGAGATGCAAGTGATTGTTTTTTCCTTTGCTGCTTTGGCTAAATCTGATATGTCACGAATTCCATCCATTCTGGGAAATGTCATAACAGACAATATAACAGCTTTGTAGATGGTAATAAGAACAAAAGCGGTTAAAAACCATGAAATGAATAAAGAAACGGCATTTTTGTATCTGACCTTAAAACAGAAGGGTTTTTCTAATAGAGTTCCTATAGTATCTACTAATACAGGGTGACAGGCTTGTCTTCTCTTCAAAAGCATATACAAAATATATGAAATCAATATCAGACATACTCCTAACACGATCCATATTTCATAGAAAAAGACGTCAAATATAGCAAATTTTTTGGGATATGGTTCTGGTTTATTTGTCATAAAAGAAACATCAGATATATACATAGGAAGAGTGAAATTTACTACTTCTCTTCTTTCGTTATGCATTGTAAATCCGCTGACTGATAGATCAGCTTCTCCCCTTGCCAACATTCCAATTACGCCACTCCAAGTGCCATTAGTCATCTTTATTCCAAATGAATCATCTGCGGGCATAACAATTTTGAACGGTATTCCAAAACCTTGAATGAGAGCACGGATAATTTGAGCATTAAAAACATTCATCACAGTCCCATCAATATTTGTTACATTTGTATCTTGCTCACTTCTTGTTGGTGTGACAGTAGCAAGTGTTAGCATTTTTGGTATCTCCTCTTCAGTCATCTTCAACCTAAAATGAAAATTTTAGATGAGTTTTCAGTTGAATGGAATTTAAAATAAAATAATTACTATAATTTCTAATGACAAATTAAAAATTTGAATTAAACATTGTCTTAGCGAGCGATTGCCACGTAACAAATAACAATTTTAAAGTGAGCTTATAAAGAAAGTTTATTAACACAGATCAATGTGAAAATAGTTTTGGTTGGATGTATTTCATTGAAATTCGGTACCTAAATATTTCGTAGAGTTCAGAGAATAAATAGAGTTGATATGTTTACTTTTGGCGTGACACTGAAAATGCAACCCTACAGTCGGCCCAAACAACTGGTAGCTTGTTTTGAAAACCTTTCCCCGTCCAAGGAATCCAGTCCTTGTTCCACGTGCAGCCTCTCTCCGACCAATGAAGTCAGTCCTTGGGCCTAATGATTTGAGCGATAACCGGCTTCATATTGCAAGCCGATTTTACGGTTCACTGCCTCTCTATTCTTTCTCTGAGCTCTGTGTATATATTTAAAACGCAAAACTGAAATTTTAAGACCAATTTCTGCTGATCTGAGCATGTGCAATGAGCGATTTAGAACTTTTCTGTCGATAAACGGAATGGGAACAGTTTTGAAGTTCTTTTGTTTCAGATGAAAGTTGATAAAAGTCGAGATTGCCGAGTTGTGTAAAGCACCAGCAACAGGAATTCCGGATCTTCAAAGCAAAAGTGTGTTCGAACCCCACTCTTTGCATAAGATGTTTCTCTGTTAGTGTTTTAATAACTCAGTTCAATAATGTAAATTATTTTTTACTTCAGGAGGAAAAGTTATAGAATTTCAAAAATATATAGATTTGCTTCATTATTATTAAGTAAAATTTATCCATCCCAATATTTTTTAATTGATGATTTTTTATTTAAAATTTTAATTAAAAGCTTTGCATGTAAGTATTGATTAAATTAATTAAAATGATCTGCAATATTTTGTATATTTGTTATTACAATTGATCGATAAGGAATATATATTAAGAAAAATTGGTAGTTATTTTCTTGAAAAAAAAGAAGGAAAATATTCATATAAAAATTGCGTTTCCATCTACTGTTATTGTAATACAGTTAAATATTTATGTTTGAGAAAAAAGAATTAATTTCAAAAATTTCTTTTTTGTAAACTTTTTATGAAGAAACATCTTGCAGTTGCTGTTTTTTAACACTTTCCAACCTAGTTGAAAAGTTGTTTATGACTTCGGTTTGTCTGGCCGTCTGTCGACTGTCCGTGCTCTAACTCCCGTAAATATGCTCGGATTGGCTTGCAATTTTTATATGTTTTTGTCGTTATCTATAGCATGATCTCTATTTCAACTCAAGTGTGTAGAACTTATAGTTTTTTTACAGAGACACTCAAAAGAATTCCGTTACATTACGGTCTATGGGGTAAAATTTGCGGTTTATTTTAATGATGTTACACAACTTCAAACACATTGTAATTGATATATATCACTAAGGTGCATTACAAGAAGCTTAATATGGAATAGGGTGTGCATAGCACTTATTAGTTACTTTACAGGGACAGTCAAAGGAATTCCGTTACATTACGTCTATGAAGAAAAATCGTCTGCGGTTTATTTAAATAATGTTTCACTATTTTAAGCGCATTGAAATTTATGTATATCACCAAGGTGCATTTATTACAAGAGGCTTACTACAGAATATTGCGTGTATAGCAGTCATCGTTCATTTACAGGGACACACAAAAGAATTCTCTACTGTCTGTTAACAATAGTTCCTGGAAGTGCGTTTTAAGTTACTGAACGCGATTTTAAATTTAACTCAATTTTTGTCTATTACGTGGTGTGTATAAATTCTGTAGATCATATACAGGGAAGCACAAAAGTTCGCGAACACATTTCCGTTTATTGACAGAAATTCCAGAAGGAGAATTTTAAACTGTGCTACGCGTTTCTTAACTGAACTAAAATTTAGCATCCTATGTAGTATGTATACAAATCTATAGATCATATACAGGGCTGAATAAAAGTATTCGGATATTTTTCCGAATATTGTATATGTTGGAAATTCCTGAAATTATGTTTTTAAATATGTTATGCGTTTTCCAAATTGTTTACTTGTATGTTATCTTTCAGCTTATTAAACGGTATGATTTGTAAAATGATTTTGGAAGCGTTGGAAAGTGTTACAAAATCTATGCTTGACGCATGATTTTTCGTTCTTGTTTAATCTCAAAACTGAATATCCGTAAAATGTCCTGTTTTCTGTACCTGTGTAACGACAGTTAATATGCAGTCGTACCCAACCTGGTTATAAAATGAAAGGTTATTTTTCTTGTTACACATTGCTAACAGATATTCTGTAAAAAATGTCTGATATTTTAATGATTTTATAAACTTTTTTATAGCAGTCAAGTTTTAAAGTTTACTACATCGTATACGTCATGTGGATCATTGAAATAAAAACTGCAATAAAAAGTAATTCATAATTCTTGCACGAGATAGTGATTTTCATGAAATTTAAAATAATTTTAATGAAATGTCTTATGGTTTGAAAATACAAAATTCAGTCCCAAAAAGACATATTTTACTATGCTCTTTGAAAAGAAAAAACAAGTTTTACTGGTAAATTTTTTCTGAGATCTGCAGTACCAAATTAGCTGAACTGCGAGAATATAAAAGTTTTAGAGGCTTAAGTAAAGGCCTGCGTCAATAAAAGTTTTTAAAAAATACCAAAATTACTAAATTTGAAAAGACTGTAGGTTTCGAGTAGCTTCCAGGATTAGTACAAAAATAGATTTTAAATAGAACTGTGGAAGAAATGCTGTTTCTGATAATTACTGATAAGTGCTCGTCCAATATCACGTGTATCGCTAGCAACTGTTTATCCCCTAGTGTGCATTACGAAATATTCTGCAACCTATTTTAAATGGATGTTCGTATAAAATCCACATAGTGGAAAATCTGCAACTTTAAGACGTCGATCGCGTCGATAATAACAACTTTATCGTCATACTGAATATGGTTGCCAGTTTTTCAGAACCATAACTAGTCATGATGAAACAAACGAATAAGAACGAGACAAATATATTAAGAAAGTCTTTATATAAATACATATTTAAAAGGTGTAACTCACTCCCTGCCCCACCTGGGAGAAAAAAAATTATGTGTAAAAAATTGTGTCCCTCCGAAATAAAGCTAGATCACTTAAAACTCAAACACATTGCCCATATGGGATACAGCAAGTCTCAATATTTTGCATGAATAGTCTCTGTATTTATATTACGTGACAGTATGACGGGGATTTAACGTTGACTTTATTTTTTTTACTCTTTTTAACAATTTCCAACCTCGTTGAAAATGTTTATGACTTAGGTTTGTCTGACCGTCTGCCATCTGTCCGTGCTTTAACTCTCGTGCATATACTCGGATTTCCCTGAATTTTTTGTAGGTTATTGACGGTTATTATAGCATGACTCTATTCAAAATGAAGTGTTTAGCACTTGTAGCTTATTTACAGGGTCAGTCAAAAGTATGCCGTTACATTACAGTCAAAGGGAATTTTTTTTTTTTAAAGTGCATTTTGATGATTCCACGTCATTTAAAACACGATGAAATTGATATACAATTATGAAGCGCACTAAACATGCTTTTTGTAAAATATGGGGTGCAAATCCCTTATTAATTTATTTACAGGGTTAAACAAAATAATTCTGTTTAAAATGTTCTTATGGGGAAAATTTGTTTGTAGCGTAATTTAATATTTCATTATTTCAAACATAATGAAATTTATATGCATTACTGAGGCTCACACACTATAAATTGCTCTCTGAAAAGTATGGTGTGCATTGCGTTTTTCGTTCTTTTACAGGGATACACAAAATAAATCAATTACAATGTTAGTGCGATAATTACAGTGTATGTCTGATAAGTTCGTTTTCAATACTGATTTGCGTTTTTAAGTTTAACTAAATTTTTGTTTAGCACGTTGTGTGTATAAATTAGGTTGATCATATACAGAGCTAATTTCAAAAATTTCTTTTTTGTAAACTTTTTATGAAGAAACTTCTTGAAGTTGCTGTTTTTTTAAATCTCAAAACTGAATATCCGTAAAATGTCCTCGCAGAGAAATAGAATCGCAGAGAGAACGTGCATCGGACAGCTTTGTCCGGGTGAACAAATTACAGCGTAGACGGAACCGTGTGTACAAGTGGTACGTAACAAAATAGAGTAAAACATGCGATCAGGGAGATTGTCATTCGACAGTCGCATACGGCAAGTGATAGTAATCTGTATGGGCCAATAAGGACTATCACTGTAACATTTTTTTTCATGCTAATTTAATCAATAAATTATTAGTTCACTATTTACGTTAAAACTTCTTTTCACAACGTGTCCGGTATCAGTCTAATACCGATTGTGGTAGCAAATACCATACGGATAGGGTCTCAAGGATAGGAGAAATACTATGGTGACCGCAAAAGGAGACAAAACCATAACCGAAAGTGTTTCGAAATCTATGTTTCACGCATGATGTTTTGTTCTTGTTTAACTTAAGGAAAGAGAAAGAGAAAAATGCGTTATTTAAACTATCTATTCAGGATTTTTAAGTTGTTTTCACAATGTAATTTTATTAATAGTAAATGCGTTATATCTTTTCTATATTGTATACTTACTACATATATTCTTTCACCTTTTTTAACTGGGAAGTTTCGTTACAGTTTTCTGGATGTGTTGGAAAGTGTTTCACGCATGATTTTTCATTCTTGTTTAACGTTTGGAATTGGAAAGGAAAAAAAAGCATTACTTAAACTATCTATGCAGGATTTTTAAGTTGTTTTCACAATGTATAATCGTAATTTTATTAATAGTAAACTATGAAATAATAAAAGTGTATTTTTAAAAATATATACTACACTCTTTATTAAAAATATAAAAGCGTATTTTTAATAAGTCATGAAATTTTTTAAATGTTTGGTTATTGAAACAAAGTTTAAATAATATGTTATAGATTTATATCACGTATTTTAAATTATTACATTGTGAAAAATAGTAGATTATTCATTTAAATAACTGCAAATTATTTACATTGACAGCAAAAAATTCTTGTGTATAAAAATATAAATTGTCTGCCTTTTTTTTTTAAATTTTCCATTAAATATTTAAACACACAGAATTTCATACTTAAAACTGCACTTATATGCTACAAAACATATATTTTATTTATATTTTTCGTAAATTTCAATGATATATATATTATTTGAATTGTAGTTCAAAAGTAATTGATAAAAAAATTCGCTGCGAAAAATAGATCAAAGTGGGATTTGAATCCGAACCGAAAAATCGCGTATCCAGCGAGTTACCAACTAGGCTACGAAAACACTTGCTAACGGAAGAAATTTATCCGATTATAAACTGTGACGTAAACTTTGAGACCTTTTTTCTCAAGACCCCTTAGGTATTGCGCTTTATGGCTTTCACATATTTATATATTAACTATAGTCTATCGATACACAAACGTTCACCGCACACTGTGATGCCGACCTCGGAACCTCTCCTTGTCAATTAGAAAGGTACTTTATCCGTTTATAAACGTAAGAGTAAATTAAGCACAGACTTTAGAGCTTCTTTATTAAGACCCCTGGACATCGCATTTTATGATTTTTATATGCTTATCTATTGACTATATTCTATAGCGCCACAACACTTTATGTTTCCAACCTCTGAACCTCTCCCTGCCAAATTTTTTTACGTATTTAAAGTCACTTTTATAGATTTCTTCAAGAAAATATACAGGGTCATTCATAATTCCCTCCGCGGTTTCGAAACGTTATAGTAAAAAAAACGAAGACGAATATGAAAAAAATAACATATGAAATTATTCCCAAACTATTCACGTTTTACTTACATACATTACAGGTGTTCTATGTGTGAACACTTGGTCACACGGCATACATCCATGCGATAGTCCAGTTCCTGCCATTCTCCGTTTCTTTAAATTTCCGGTACCACACATGAATTGTTTTGTCAGTTGGTCCCTGTTTTCGATATTTATTACGAAAGGCCCGTTGAACTGACACCACTGATTCAGATTTAAAGAAACGGAGTATGGCAGGAACTGGACTATCGCATGGATGTATGCCGTGTGACCAAGGGTTCACACATAGAACACCTGTAATGTATGTAAGTAAAACTTGAATAGTTTCGGAATAATTTCATATGTTTCTTTTTTTCATATTCGTCTTCGTTTTTTTACTATAACGTTTCGAAACCCCGGAGGGAATTATGAATGACCCTGTATTACTACTTGAGTAGCAACCTGTTGTGTTATATTTACCTTATATGAGAACTTGCGTTTTCTAAAAATGTGAAAGTAATTTAATTTTTCATTTTAAAAATATATATAATATGAATTTTATTCCCTCATTTTAATAGAATGAAATCATACTTCCAACATATTTTAAATGAAAATTATGAAATATAATTTTTTAAAATGCTGACAATTTAATGAAATCACAGTACGAGTTTGAAGTTTTCACAATAAAAATGCTAGTGAACAACGAGTCGGTTATACAAGTGAAAGATTATTTCCTTTTAAAGATATTGGATAGAGTTGTACACACACAGTGAGACGATGTTTTATGAAAACGTTAATATAGTCAACTGAAGAAATTTTATTCATTGAATATATAAATCTGCTTTTTGAGAGCATTTTGCATACCTCATTTACAAATACACATGAATAGTTGCAGGAAAAACATCACTTTAAACTAGTATTAGCATTCATCTCACCATGTACCACATGTAGTATACAGTGAGACATTGATGATTTTTCATATGTTTCACCAACAGTTTTAGCAAACTGGTATATGACATGATTGCGTCTGGAATTCTGAGCATCCACGTATAAGTCCATATTGTATTCTTCTTAAGAATCCAGAAACTGAATATACGACGCATTTGAGGTTGTAACTGCTATGTGGTGGTAAGAAGAGAAAAATGCCAACTATATGCGGGCGTACATGTCTCAAATACATACAAGAATACTAAAATAACATAGAATAGAAATTATTCATTATGGAACAAATATTATTGTAATGTCACACAATTATTTATACTCTGATTTACTGTGTATATGCCTTTCATGTCCAACTGTGTACACGTGGACCACGTCTCTTCATCAAATCCATGTCTCTCACGAGGATTTGTTGGTAAGAAATGGATATAAATCTTCCTTAATTTATGCTAGACATAAGTTATTTGTATTAAGTTACAAAATAGTAGAGTATATGATAATCGCAAATTTAAATACCAAATGCACTTAAACTGAAAATATGTGATCTGTAACAGAATTCCAAATTGTCACAGAAATTTGGAAAATATATCCATATATTTGAAACGAAAAGCACATTCTGTCAAATTTATCCATATATTTGAAACAAAAAGCGCATTCTGTCAAATTCCAAAACTATTTTTCCACATGAAAAGGGTCTCTTTGCTCATTCTTCAACTTTTTTTTGAAGGGTTCTCCCTTTAGAAACGGGAAACCTGTTTAGCCTAGGGGGATTGAAAAAGTTGATTGAAAACGGATGGAAGCGTACCATTGCATTGAAAGCATAGACCTTCTAATATGTTTTTTTTGCGCGGTTGAAAGCTAAAGATTTTTTTAAAGAACTCATGTCTTCACTACTAAATATGCATATTTTTCGCAAAATTTTAAAGAGAGCTTGGATACAGTTATATTTATAACCAATTGAAATGTCAGATAGTTCGGAAGATGAAAACTATTTTCTTATTGCTATGTTAAAGGAGTCGACGCGAAAACAAACAAACAAACAGAAAAGCGAGAAGAAAACATTTCTTTTACAACGAGATAACACTATTTTTTCGCGAAATTTTTACACGGGCTGTAAAACGTTTTTATTTATCTCCAATAAAGATTTCAAAGAATTTTGACATTGAATGTTTGAATATTTATATATTTGAATATTTATATATTTATATATTTTGAATTTTAAATCTATGAAACGAGCCTACGTAATAAAACAAGAAAATAAACTCTTTTAACACTAAATGTCAATACTTTTTCGCGAATTTTTCATTTAAAAATATAATCTCATACAAATCACGTTAAAAATATAAAATAATATAAACTTTATTTTTTTTATATATTTATTATCACGGGTCCGGGCAATGCCGGGCGGGGGTCAGCTAGAATGCTTTTAAATTAATTTTGGAAACAAATGTGAATTGTAACACATGACTATTTAAAAATAAAATCGTTTTTTAAAAGCTTCAAATATATTAGTCCAAAATTACAGCTCTTTCCGCTAAGTAGTTTTTAAGATATACTTAGAAAACTAACCTCTATCCAATTTCTTTTGCAGCTATTACATATGAATTTAACACAAGCGCGGATCCAAAGGGAATGTCTTGGGGGTCATGGTCCCCCTCTAAACGAAAAACATTTCTATGGGACAATGCATTTTTAGGTGCGTTCGTAATTATATAAATACGTAGCACCTATAGTCGTCATTTGGTCCGTCCGTCTGTCCGTCCGTCCGTCTGTCTGTCTGTCTGTCCGTCCGTCTGTCTGTCTGTCTGTCCGCATATAACAACGCAAAAACTACCCAACCAAATGGTTTGCAATTTAAAATATATTATCTTTGCAGAATTTTGTCGAGACATTTCAAATTTTATTAAAATCGAATCAAAACTTTAGGAGATATTAATAAAAATATTTATTAAGAAATTTGATTTTTTTTTAAATCGGTGCTTTTTAGGTGCGTTCGTAATTATATAAATACGTAGCACCTATAGTCGTCGTTTGGTCCGTCCGTCTGTCCGTCCGTCTGTCTGTCTGTCTGTCCGTCTGTCTGTCTGTCCGCATATAACAACGCAAAAACTACCCAATCAAATGGTTTGCAATTTAAAATATATTATCTTTGCAGAATTTTGTCGAGACATTTCAAATTTTATTAAAATCGAATCAAAACTTTAGGAGATATTAATAAAAATATTTATTAAGAAATTTGATTTTTTTTAAAAATCGGTGCTTTTTTGTTATAGGAGCTTCCGATGGATGTTAAATCGTCAAGCGACCGAGAAACTTATTTTATTACAGAAATTAATCTGCAGACGATATAATTCATTTCACAGAATTAAAAATCATCAAGATCTGAATATTTATATAACTAGCTGATACATATATATCTGAATATTTATATAACTAGTTAAGATATTTGTATGAACAGTGTCATAAAATATATACTTAACTAGCTGTTTAACCCGTTCTACACACGGGATATCATGAATTTAATTCTAAAACGTGCGTACGAACGCACCTCGTTTGTAACGTTTGACGTACAATTTCCAACTTGTTTGTTATAGGAGCTTCCGAAGTTTAATCGTCAAGCGACCGAGATACTTATTTTATGACAGAAATTAATCTGCAGACGATATAATTCATTTCACAGAATTAAAAATCATCAAGATCTGAATATTTATATAACTAGCTGATACATATATATCTGAATATTTATATAACTAGCTGATACATATATATCTGAATATTTATATAACTAGTTAAGATATTTGTATGAACAGTGTCATAAAATATATACTTAACTAGCTGCTTAACCCGTTCTACGCACGGGATATCATGAATTTAATTCTAAAACGTGCGTACGAATGCACCTCGTTTGTAACGTTTGACGTACAATTTCCAACTTGTTTAAATATAAATATGTATTGAAGGTGCTTTATTTTATTTTTTTCTCTGCTTAAAAATTCTAATCTTCCTGATACATTCACGGAGTTATATTTATATAGAAATGCACGAAAGTTGCAATTATTCTCTAAGCACCAAACATTCGAACATCATTTTTAGGTGCGTTCGTAATTATATAAATACGTAACACCTATTGTCGTCGTCTGGTCCGTCCGTCCGTCCGTCTGTCTGTCCGTCCGTCAGCATATAACAACGCAAAAACTACCCAACCGAATGGTTTGAAATTTAAGATATATTATCTTTGCAGAATTTTGTCGAGACATTTCAAATTTTTTAAAAATCGAATCAAAACTTTAGAAAATATTAATAAAAACAGTTATTAAGAAATTTGATTTTTTTTTTTAAATCGGTGCTTTCTTTTTATAGGAGCTTTCGAAGTTTAATCGTCAAGCGACCGAGATACTTATTTTATTACAGAAATTAATCTGCAGACGATATAATTCATTTCACAGAATTAAAAATCATCAAGATCTGAATATTTATATAACTAGCTACAGTACAAACGCACCTCGTTTGTAACGTTTGACGTACAATTTCCAACTTGTTAATTTTCCTATAAATATGAGGGCTGGCATTAAGATAAACATGAGCTTTAATTAAAGTATAACATGAGTTTAATTGTTCTAGACTAAATGTTAAATATAATACATTATTATTTACAGAATAAAAAGGGGAAGTGGAGGATTTGCAGTTATTTACTGCGGGAAATTCAGTAACATTTGGCTGGTTTCTGAACGACTCGATCATATTTGCTCTCTCGTCTCGAGAGCGCAACAGGACTCACATCCGATCCTATGCACGTCCAATTTAAATCTGAACTTTTCTGTTCTCAGGTCAGCGAGGCCAAAAATGTATTTCAGTATTCTTGTGGTCTGCGGTCTGTTCGACGTCACAGCTTAATCGTGAGAACCGCTTGTTGCGATGTGAACCTGGTGGGGAAGCTTAACCATATTCACATAAATGTGGTACATTTTGAAATGTATTTGATTACTTCCTCCTTTCCATGATTGCAGAGCCTAAAAACATCTTAAAATGCGAACACTGAGAAAACTTTCTGTAGGATTCTTTGATAGTGTAAGAAAATGGGAAACTGATATCTTGGTATCTGGGTAAAACATGCAAAATTTATATATTTGCAAATTTCAGGCATTTACGAAAGAAAATGAATTCGGTACAGCTGAAAAAATAGTCAATTTGGATCTAAGATATAAAAATTGGTAATGATGACATATGCTCCCCCCCCCTCCAAAAAAGTAATAATCACTGAAGACGATCCTTTTTAAATGGAGAGATGGATCCGCCTCTGATTTTACAGTAGGACTTACAAACGTTAAACATGCATAATTCCCAGCCTACTTTGCTAAATGACCCATTTCGTGTCCTACGGTAAAATTTTTCGGAAAAGAAGTTTGCGTATTGAAAATTTCAGCTTTTGCTACGATTTCAGTATAAAGACGGCGCCCTAAGCTCATTTTTTTAAAAAACATAAATTGAAAGAAGATATAATTTTCTGTCGAATAGCTGTTAAAAAAATTTTTCAGTGGCTTATTTAGCAATTTTTTTTCTTCTTCTTTTATCTTGGCCGGCCGTATACTATCTCCCTGTGTGCGACTATCTCCAAAACTGTAATTTCGGAATACTCTCCAATTTTCGTTGGAGAGATTGCGCGGCCTTTTATTTAAACATGGCCGCTACTAAAACGAACCGTTGATGTTCACATTGTTAGTCTAGATTAGTAGCTTATGAGAAATCGTTTAAAATAAAAATATTTTGTACTACTGACATTGTATAGAAATTCTGATGAATAGTTATGAAAATTCAAGCACTTACTTTGGGAAAACAAAACAAAATAGCAATTCTTTATCTTAGAAACTCAAAACAATCACTTTCAAGTAGACATTCCACTACTGCTGTTGTAAAACTACATGGATTCGCTGCGCGCTCACTCAATCCCTTCCCCTCGAACCTCTATGTGCGCAATCTCTCCAACCGCGCCGTCTCTCCTGGCTTTACCTTATCAAATTTCAAACCATTTGGTTTGGTAGTTTTTGCGCTGTTATATGCGGACGGACAGACACATGGACAGACGGACCGATCAAACGTATTTATATAATTACGAACGTATTTATATCTACGTATTTATATAATTACTACCTATTTCTACGTATTTATATAATTACGAACGCACCTAAAAACAAATCGTCGTCATTATTCAATATTCCTCCACATTTTTGCAACAACACGCTCACATTCCAAAATTTGAACTTATTATAGAAATGTCATAAAATTAAAATAAAATTAATAGAGCAGAATTTAGATTGCGAAATTTTAAATATGACAAGCAATTGATGTTCGTTTTATTTCATAATTTTTAATATTCTCACAAAGTAGATTTAGAACAACGCATAAAGAAATTTTCGCAGTCGAATTCTAACAATCGAGATAAATTTTCACATAAATGTTGTCGTAATTTTTTTTTTTTTTAAATACACAATATTTAAATTTTATGTATAATAAATAATTTTATGCTTAAAGATATAATTAAATAATTAATAGCTGAAATTTAAATATGATCATTTTGATATGTATTTTTATGTTAATATTTTGAAAATTCTGCTTCTCTTGTTAATTTTGTTAATATAACGTAAGTTAATTCTCATTTTAAATTCTAAATTTTATTCAAATTAGATAATAAAAAATATTTTTTATGCAAATACAAAACTATTTTCTAAATTTAAAAAACATTTTAAAAATATATTTATAAATTATATAGTATAATGTCTTTCGAATTATATGTCAGAAGTTTGTTTTGTAAATTCCCATTTTAAAATGTATACTACGTTGAAGAATCTCATAATTAACTGTAAAAATAATCTTCCAAACACAAATAGTTTATTGAAAACACAATTAAAAAAAATAATAATAATATCTCACAAATTTCGAATCACTAATACTTTCTGTAAATTCGGATCTCAACTATTTTACTACGGTAAAGTAACTCTTAATAATTTATAAAAACAACTTTTAAACACAAAAATATAATTTAAATATACTTATAAAAGATATTAAAATAATCCCAAGCAATAAGGTGTTTTCTAAATTCTCATCGTGAAATCTATGTTACTGTAAAGGAAATCTCATAAATAATTATAAAGATTATCTTATAAACACGAAAAATTTATTAAAATAATATATTTTTTATTCAACTTCTTTAATTTTTTCCAATATTAAATTAAAATTTTATGTAAATATTAAATTTTTTCGCTTATTATAATTTTAATATAATAACGGCATAATAATAAGTCACAAACATATATATTAGTCCAGTAGAAATAGCATTTTACGTTACAAAAATTCGGGTAGTTCTGGTTTTTGGGTATGTTGTAAAGGTTGACCCTCTAATAAAAAACCCAAGTTTTCGACCTTCTAGACCTTGTGCGTTTTTCACAATATCGAAAAAAACAATATTTTTCGCCACTTTTTTCGATTTTTCAATAACAGAAAAAAGCACTGTTACCATTTTGTAGAGAATCTCTACAACATGCAGTATTCATGTTTGTAAATTATCCAAATAGGGGGTAAGATACAGAGCCGGGAAAAGGGTTAAATTTGGAAGAAATGTAAAAATTCACAAATGACGTCAGTTTTTGCTTAATAACCCACTTTTAGTGCATTTTAGAAACAAAATTGTCATAATCAACTTTTTAGAGCATGAGATAGTCGATAGTTTCATTTATTAGAGGTTGACCCTCTAATAAAAAAAACAAGTTTTCGACCTTCTAGACCTTGTGCGTTTTTGACAATATTGAAAAAACGAAAATTTTTCGGCACTTTTTTTTATTTTTCTTAAATAACTCAATTTTAGTGCATTTTACAGAAAAAGCACTTTCACCATTTTGTAGAACATAAAATTCTCTACAACATGCAGTATTCAGATTTGTAAATTGTCTAAATAGGGGGTAAGATACGGAGCCGGGAAAATAGGGTAAAATTTGCAAAAATCCACTAAAGACCTCAGTTTTTGCTTAATAACCTACTTTTAGTGCGTTGTAAAGACAAAAGAACTTTCACCATTTTGTAGAGCATAAACTTCTCTACAACATGCAGTATTCATGTTTGTAAATTGTCCAAATAGGGGGTAAGATACGGAGCCGGGAAAAATAGGGTTAAATCTGGAAAAATTGTAAAAATCCACAAATGACGTTAGTTTTTGCTTAATAACCCACTTTTAGTACGTTTTAGAGACAAAAGCACGTTCAACATTTTGTAGAGCATAAAATTCTCTACGACATGCAGTATTCATATTTGTAAATTGTCCAAATAGGGGGTAAGATACGGAGCCGGAAAAATAGTGTTAAATTTGGAAAAAATGTAAAAATCCCCAAATGACGTTAGTTTTTTCTTAATAACCTACTTAAAAGCTCTAAAAAGTTGATTATGACAATTTTGTTTCTAAAATGCACTAAAAGTGGGTTATTAAGCAAAAACTAACGTCATTTGTGGATTTTTACATTTTTTCCAAATTTAACCCTTTTCCCGGCTCCGTATCTTACCCCCTATTTGGACAATTTACAAACATGAATACTGGATGTTGTAGAGAATTTTATGCTCTACAAAATGGTAAAAGTGCTTTTGTCTCTAAAACGCACTAAAAGTAGGTTATTAAGCAAAAACTAACGTCTTTAGTGGATTTTTGCATTTATTGCAAATTTTACCCTATTTTCCCGGCTTCGTATCTTACCCCCATTTGGACAATTTACAAACCTGAATACTGCATGTTGTAGAGAATTTTATGGTCTACAAAATGGTAACAGTGCTTTTTCTGTAAAATGCACTAAAATTGAGTTATTTAAGAAAAATCGAAAAAAGTGCCGAAAAATATTGGTTTTTTCAATATTATGAAAAACGCACAAGGTCTAGAAGGTCGAAAGCTTGGTTTTTTTATTAGAGGGTCAACCTTTACAGCATACCCAAAAATCGGAACTACCCGAATTTTTGTAAGGCAAGGCCCTTTTTTGCGCTATTTCTACTGGACTATATATATATATTTAATTTGCAGCCTAGATTTAACGTTTGAGTGAAACAAGTTTCTTAATTAACTGTAAAATATAATGTGTTTTTCTATTTTTAGTTATATTCGCCGTATTATTCATACAAACTGTTATAGAAAGATACCTTCATGAGATATGCTGCATACACATACAATAAAGAACAATTAAACGTTTAATAACTATACAAACATAGAGAAAACAAGTGGGCCCGTGCGAGAATTTAGCACTGCAGTCTAACATTTTTTAACATATCTAATATTTTTTAAATGCAGGTTTAAACTTCTAAAGTAAAATTAAGGATTAAAAATATCTGCTAATAACATTAGTGAAGCAAGAATATCGTTTCATTTATTCCATAAAAATCACAGTAAAAACTGATCGAAGATAGCAAAAGGCACGTGCCAGAAAAATATAAATTAACAATCGTATTTTAACTGCATTAGAGGATAACAACATCCGCTTCGGGAAAAAAAAACACGGGAAAAAGAAAAGTAAATTGAATGAATATGTAATACAATTTAATGTAATATAACAAAGCATATATTTTAGGCTGCACGTGAAATACCATTGCTTTGATCAATCGATGGTGTTTTTTTATTCTAAACGTTTGAATTTGAATTTTGCTTTTTAATCATAAATATGAAATAAACCCGTGCGGAGAAGTCCCACTTTATCTTCTTGGTACTGTTTATTGTTTTACAATCATTGTTGCATACGATACAATGCAGCATTTTATTTTTGTAGCAACATTGATTTCAGTAAAACCTTTCCTTCCAGTTATGAAAACAAGGCTGATTTAATTTTTAATTATTTGCATTTTTTTTATTCAAAAACTATGTTTTAACGAAATGTGAATGTACTATCTCAGAAGCCGGTTCAAAAACCTTTCGAATGATACCTCATTCTTTCTCGTACGTTTTGTAAATGCATAGAAAAAGGAATGTTGGCAACAGAAATAAAATATATGATAAGCAAATGCAAAGTGGACATACGCTACTACCAAGCCTATCTGCTTGAACCCCCAAAAAGTATTTTAAACCGTACTCTCGTTTATTCAAATAATGTCTTCCACTCTTCCTCATTAATGTAGAAGTCTCAATTCTTATGCTTAATTTTTAAGCTTTCATTTATTATACCAGCACCTGTAACTGCGCACCCGTAAAATTTGGGAAATGATCAGGGTCCATAAGCCGTGTTTTTGGCACATAAAATATACTAAAACTTGATTTTGTTATACTGACTTAATTATTTCACTTTTTAATATTAGAAGGTTTATCCTGTACGATTTCGACAATAGTTTTTGCATTTTGTTCGGATTTATATGACTTACACAAGCCCAAAGTTCGTATTATTCGTAGTTTTTGATGAAAAATACGCAATTTCTTCTAATTTTACCTCCATTATTTATATGAGCACAATCGTGAAACACTTTATTCTTTACATATATTATAAAATACATCAAAATGTACAATATATGTAAAAATAAAAGTGTTGCAAACCTGCGCTGATAGTAGTATATTAAAAAGTATATTAAAAATTGAGATAAAATGAGGAGAAATTGCGTATTTTTCATCAAAAACTACGAATAATATACGAACTTTGAGCTTGTGTAAGTTATTTAAATCCGAACAAAATGCCAAAAAATATTGTTAAAATTGTACAGGATAAACCTTTTAATATTAAAAAGTGAAATAATTAAGTCAGTATAACAAAATCAAGTTTTAGTCTTATTTCATGGGCCAAAAACACGGCTTATGAACCCTGATCCTTTTTTTTTGTTCCAAAAGTTCGCATTATCGATCGGGATGTAATAGAAACTAACTAGTAAATCTACAGATCAGAGGCCTCAACGTCAGCTGTACAATTCATTGTTCATTAATCTTACGAATTTTTAATATAATCTGCATGATATTTGACATTCTATAATTAATTATTTTTAAAGTTATTTATACATTTATAAATAGAGATTTTAGAAATATTAAATTAAACACAATTTTATTCAATGATTAGGATAAACTACTTATTACAGTATTTTTTTCAGAATAAGAATACATTCCTTTACGGGGGTCTGACCCCCTGAACTCTCCCGTTGTCGCTTTAATTCTATATTCTCAATTTCCAGTAATTGTGCTATTTCATTATTCGAGTACATGTCTGAATGCATTTACTATTGTAATTTCATTAGATTACAATCTCTTTGTACAGTCAATTTTATCATATCCTTAAAAGAATACTTATTTTTCAACCACTAAACATCATATGTTGCTAATGTTCAATAAAAGTTCGTGTATTAAATATACTTATACAAATGTAAATTCCTCTTATGAGACTTATATTCAATTTACACATTCAACGTTTTTATAATTTTCGTTTTGAAATCCGATTTGTTCGTTTGGAAAACCGATTTGTATTTAGTAGATAAAATAAATTATCATCTATTTCATTAGAAGATCATATTAAAAACTTAAATCATCCGAAAATTAGCTATTTTGTTAATACAATTTTGCGTCAAAAGAGTGCGGTTTACTTGAATTTTCTTTTGTTGATATTCTTTGAAGTATAGTTGCTGAAAGAGAAAAAAAAATGCATAGGAAATTTTTGAAAAATTTAAAAATTAAAATGTTTCATATTTGTCAAATTAATTCGTAAAATTTCCTAATAATTTATACAATTAATTTCGAAATTCTAATAAATATATTGGCAAATTTTCAAAGCGATCGGATTAAATTAAAATTTCAATTTCGTAAATTTAGCATCCATAATTTAGCATTTACAATTATCCTAATGGGTTAGTAAGTAGTACATACATTTTCTTTTAGGGGAACGTTAAAATTAAAAAATCGTCGGACTTCCTATAGAAAAGCATTATGACTTAAAAGAAAATGTTCTATATTTTTCGAACGAATGAATCAAATTTAACCAAAAACTATACAGCTAATTCCGGGTACCTCGCCAACATACCAACCAAAAATCAACCGAATCGGATGATTTTTGCGGCAGTTATCGCGGAACAGACAAACAGACAAACAAACAAACAAACAAACAGATAGACAGAAACCAAAAACTTTTCGCGTCTCCACAGTGAGCCTTCACCGACGTTTCAGCAAACATTGCATGCAATGTATAGTTATAAAACATTTAAACTATAAAATGCGCAAAAATTTTACTTACTGTATGAAATCGTCGTATATTTGGAACAAGATATCCTCTGTACAGTACTACTAGGCTTCAAATACTTACATAGGAATCATCTTTTACAGAATATATTATAACAATTTTATTAGTAACTTATTCACATATGGTTCAATTTACTTACGGCTTTAATAAAAGTTCAGGCAAG
Organism: Maratus michaelseni; assembly: GCA_963931845.1. Lineage (NCBI taxonomy): Eukaryota > Metazoa > Arthropoda > Arachnida > Araneae > Salticidae > Maratus > Maratus michaelseni. The sequence goes on from OZ007597.1 coordinate 55,687,456, forward strand.
CTCCACGTTTTATACAAATGCACTCTCTAACTATACAAACGACGGCAAAATGCGTGTTGTATAGCTTCCTTTTTTCGGTAAATAAAAGTAAACGAAAACAAACAAAAAACAAATAAATAATCTATACGTTGCCGAATGTTAAATATGATTCATCCTGTGTTATTATTTGTTATTAAATCATCATTAAAAGTTTAGTAAAATTAAAGAGTTTGGAGAAGAACGAATTTTATAAATTATTCAAATTATTGCATGCGTTTTTGCTATATATTTCTGCACGGAAAGATTATTAAAGAGACAGTAATGAAAGATATAATGGTAGCAATTGGAAAGAGAAGTTTAAACATGAATTAGAATATGGCGTAATTGCCACAAATCACTGTAATTTATAAAAATTACTTGAATGCTTTTCCAATATAACTTTTAAAAGTTCCGTAACTCAAAAGAGAGTAATTTATCTAGAAAATTAAACACTCTAATAGTGCGCATTAGACGTATTTGATATTGTCTGCTTAAAAAATAAATAAATAAACCCATGTCTATTCATAATCTTTCATTTTATAAAAGTTTACGTTAGCGAAAATAAATAATATATCCTTTATAAAAAAAAAAATAATAATTTATCTATTTCATCTGTTTCATACATCTTTATTATACAGGATAAACGTGTCTGTGCATTACGCTGACGTCATTTTGAGGTTGGAAACACTTGACGATTAAATTTCGGTTCTGCTAATTTTGGTACTGCAATTTTTAAAAATTTTTAAACATCGCATAATTTCAATTTTTACACCGTCTTATGAAGGGGAAAAAACTTCCATATACAATTTGTTTGAAATCTGTATCGTAGTTTTCACTTTTATTGTGTTTTTTAAAAAGAATTTTCAAGCATGCATTTTTTAAATCTATCCCCATCGTGCGCAGGCTCTATTACTGAAGAATAATAATCCATTTGTATTTTGTTGCGGTTTCCTAACTCTATTTCTAGACTATTGGCTATATACTTCTTTGGCGCAGACGATAAATTTGCGAAAATTAACATTTTATGACCATTCTTAATCTTCTCAAATGATGAAAAGAGGTTTTTATTTGTAATGCTACTGTACTATCATGGCCATTAGTGAATTGGACTTAGATATAATTTTTCAATTATGACAATCTTAAATTACTATCTCTTTTTTAATTAACATTTTTAAACCTAGTTGAAAAGTGTTTATGACTTCTGTTTGTCTGCCGTATGGCCGTCTGCCGTCTGTCCGTGCTCTAACTCCCGTAAATATGCTCAGATTGCCCTGCAATTTTTATATGTTATTGTCGTTATCTATAGCATGTTTTCTATTTCAACTGAAGTGTGTTGCACTTATAGTTTTTTTACAGGGACACTCAAAATAATTCCGTTACATTACGGTCTATGGGGAAAAATCATTTGCGGTTTATTTTAATGATGTTACACAATTTCAAACACATTGCAATTGATAATCACTAAGGTGCATTACAAGAGGCTCACTACAGAATATTGTGTGTATAGCAGTCATCGTTCATTGACAGGGACGCACAAAATAATTCTCTACTGTCTGTTAACAATAATTCCTGGAAGTGATTTTTAAGTTGCTGAACGCGATTTTAAATTTAACTCAGTTTTGTCTATTACTTGGCGTGTATAAATTCTGTATTTCATATACAGGGCAGCACAAAGGTTGGCGAACACATTTCCGTTTATTGAAAGAGACTCCAGAAGGAGAATTTTAAACTGTGCTACGCGTTTCCTAACTAAACTAAAATTTAGCATCCTATGTAGTATATATACAAATCTATAGATCATATACAGGGCTGAATAAAAGTATTCGGCTATTTTTCCGAATATTGTATATATTGGAAATTCCTGAAATTACGTTTTTAAATATGTTATGCGTTTTCCAAATTGTTTACCTAGATGTTATCTTTTAGCTTATTAAACAGTAATGATTTGTAAAATTATTTTGGAAGAGTTGGAAAGTGTTTCATAATCAATGCTTGACGCATGATTTTTCCTTTTTGTTAATAATAAACGCTTTTCTCTCTTGGCTTTCTATGATTGGGGTATATTTCAGTTTTCTCTCTTGGCTTTCTATGATTGGGGGATATTTCAGTTTTCTCTACAGACTTGAATAGTCTAGCTTGTCTACTCCATTAGTATTTACGTATATTTTATACCATATCAGTGTCTAACTTCATGAAGCTAGATATTGGAGATTTTTGAGATTTGATTGTGATTGAGAATTCTGCTAGAATTACTATTATTAGGATTAACTAAATATCATACATACTAGTGTAATATTTGTGTTCTTTTATTAATTACCATCTTATCTCATTATTTTAATTTTACCCCTTTTTTCTAATATATTGTTTCCTCGATCAAGTTTCTTAGCAGATTTCATATGTTGGTTACTTACCATCAGCTCCAAAACACTCATAACACAAACAAATTGATTTTAAACCAAAAAGGAATAAGCATGTCATCTGTCCGAGAAATATCCCCAATAATGGTGTTTTTTCAAGCGTACGACAGCATTTTTGAAGTATTTCTTTTTTATTCAAATGTAAATTATATCAATAGCAATCTGCTTCTATTTACTTCTACTATATATGAAACTATACAGGGTGGTCCTAAAATATGTATCAAAAATGTAAAGGTAGGTAGAGGGGACCTAAATAAGCATATTTCGGATAGGAATGTGTGTGCGGTAATGACACATTAAAGCACTAGCTTGTAAAGCAGTATGAATCAAAGGAAACTGAATAGACTAGTAAAGACAAAAGAAAACAAAAAATTATTAACAGTTTACAAGAGGTGCTCGAAAGAGCGGCCACCAACAGCGATACGAGATTCACAGCGACGGCGCGTAGATCGGCGTACATTAGAAAAGACGACAGGCATGTCGAGCACATGTAAAGCAGCAACAGACAAGCGGGCAACAAGATCTTCTTCTGATGTGACGGGACTCTCGTACAACAGGCTTTTAATATGACCCCAAAAGAAAAAATTCAAGCAGGTTAAATCAGAGGAATGCGGTGGGCAGGGAACTTTACCGCCCCGTCCTATCCAATGCTGGCCGTAGCCAGCGTCCAGGAGATTCCTGACGTCTCGACTGAAGTGAGCTGGGGCTCCATCGTGTTGGAACCACATTCGTCTGCCAACAGCTGGAGGAATATCTACCAGAATTTCAGGTAAAAACTCCTGTAGGAATATGTTATATGTATGGCCAGTTAAACGACTAGGTAGAATGCATGGTCCTACTAAGTTATTGTTCTACAATGCCTGTTCAAACATTAATGGAAAACCTTTCTGGGTACGCGTGTGCTATTGTGCATGTGGGTTGCCATGAGTGTACAGGTTAAACATACCCGACCGCGTAAAGGTAGCCGCATCAGTAAATAAAACATCTGCTGGGAAGGGTGGATTGGCTGCCGTCTGCTGTAGGTACCAACGAGTAAAGTTGAGACGTGGAAGATAATTGTCAGGGCTCATTGCTTGCACTCTCTGTAAATGATACGGATGCATTCCGTCTTCATGTAAAGTCCTCAAAACAATTTGATGGCTCACACCCAACGCACGTCCTACAGCTGTCGAGATTGTCGAAGGATTATCCTCTACTGTGTTTAGTATTCCGGTTTCCACTGCAGGAGTTCTGCGATATCTTCCAATGCCAGTTCCACGCCTGGAAGCATAAAACGATCCACTTGAACGTAACACCCAATGAAGACGCTCGAATGTTCGACGATCCGACTGATTCCTATCCAGGAATCGCTCCCTGTACATCCTCTGAGCAGCTAATCCATTACCTTGTGCAGCCCCATACATGAAATGCATGTCGGCAAGCTCCACAATGGTGAAACGATACATGCTGTTTGAGATCCATGCGGAAAATGATGAATCCAGCTAGCGAAGCTCTTTTATACGCCGCAATCATCAGCGCTCGGTACCGGCTCAAAGCGGCATTACCGCACACACATTACTGTACGAAATATGCTTATTTAGGTCCCCTCTACCTACCTTTATATTTTTTACATATATTTCAGGACCACAATTGTAAAGATTTTACAGCATGTCTTTGTTTAGTCATTGGGTGAGTCTGTGTCGCATTGAACCCCGTTTAAATTAACATTTAAGCAAATGAATATAAAAATAAAATTAGTAATTGCTTTCCATATGAGTTCAGAGCAACATAGACCATTTAATGAAGGGGAGAATGTTTGTTTTACGTTCTTGTAAAATAAATATTGTTTATTATTGTTTATTTTACTGAGGAACATATTCAACTGTTAGTTTTGTATTTTGTCAACTGTGGTATTGTTAAAAGGGTCTTGCTACGAGCGTCAATGAAAATATCGGAACGACACACCCGAATCCTTCCCGGACACGAGGTAAGTATTAATTTCTTCTCTAGAAGTAAAAAAAGACAAGGATAAGACTCAATCAGGAGCTAGGGTCTCGTTTACTCATGCTAGGGGAATCTTTAGCTAAATATAGGTCCAGAGTCTTGTTACTGTATTAATCGTTAATTACTACCCATGGCTAGAACTGTTCTACGATACCACTTATAGCGAAAGAGGCTTTCTTTTATACTTACCCATCAATGAAGTCGAAAAAAAAATTGACGGAATTTCACGTTTCTGACACTGGAGATTGCGAAAAACATATTTTTAGAAAAAAAAATTGCCGTCCTTCTGTCTGAGTGTGTGTTTGTGGGTCTCTCTCTCTCTGTGTGTGTGTCTGTAAACGGTCTATCTCCCGAACAAATTGTGATAGAGACTTCAAATTTGGTATGCACTTAGTCTGTAATAATGGGAAGAAACTTATTGAATTTCAGCAACCCGGAACTATTTTGTGCTGACTCTTGAAATATTCGTTCTGACTAAAGGTATATAAAATTTTTCGAAATTGTTTATTTTAAGGAGTGAATATAAACGACAATAAAAAAACATAAATTTTGCATAAAGAATGAAGTTGATCGGATAATTAGTTGCCGAGATATTTGTAATCCTATTTCCCACACTCTTCGAGTTTTCATGACCCCGTATTTCATTCAAATTTCAATTCAAGGACATATTTTAATTGGTAATGAGACGATTAATCCGGTGCAGTAAACCATTAGTTAATATGATTATCATTTTTGGAGTTATAAGGATGTTTCTTTTACGGAATTCAGTAATAGACCATTTAAAGTTTATGACGCCATTAAGCCACGATTTTATTCGAATTGCAATGTATTTTATAAATAGTTTACACATGTTTTATTTTCATATTTTATATTATGCATATCCATGATAGGTAAGTATTACGGGGGTCCCCAACGACTAGTTTTAACTTATCATAAAGGTAAATTTTCTGCTACAAATGTGCTTTTAACATAATTCTATAGTCCACACATTTATGCCAAAAAGAGTTTTGTTGCTCCTTTACAATTACCTCAATGTTAAACAAAAATGTTATATGGTCTGCATTTTTATCTACATTTTTGCATTAAACTTGATAGCACTGAAACTGTCATGTCTGGGTGACGTCACAATAATTACGTCAGCCGCGTTTTCTTTTTTTTCCCTACACATGAGTAAGAGAGAGCAGAGTCAGTTGTTGTCGGGAGACTATTGAAAACAGAATCTTATGGATTGATTCTCTAATAAATAAAAAAACGTGCAGGGAAGACCGAGCTATGCTTGGTCAAAATTAACTTTGAGTTCAATTATCATGAGCCATGACCAAAGTGACCCCCCAATCAAATTTTCTTGAACATGTGACCAAATCCAATTGTCTTCTCATGCCCGAAACCCGTAGGATATAAAATTTAGTCAAAATAGTCTCAGCCGTTTTATTTTCAAATTTTATATTATGCATATCCATGATTGGTAAGTATTACGGTGGCGCCCAACGACTAGTTTCTTTATGTATGACGTCATAGAATAAATTGGAGTGTACCTTATGAACGTTGGATTCGGACTGATAGTTTCCAAACTTATTTTTTATCCTCATTGTAAGACTTTTCAAATGACATCTCCCCCTTGAAAAAACGGATCTAATTTTTTTTCTTTATGTATGCCGTTACGGAAGAAATCGGCTCGTATCTTGTGAACGGTTGGATTCGAGAGGGTAATTTCACTATGCTTCTGGATCCTCGTAGCAAGATCTTTAAAACGATACCACCTTTGACGAAATCCAGAATTACCAGTTGAAAATGTTCCTTAGTTTGTGTTTAAATATTTTAAGTCAATAGCGAATAGTAAATTGCACTTAAATATATATGTATATCAGAGATAAAGTTAAAATTAGTTAAATTTCAAAATTATTCAGAAAAGGGAAATGGCCTTGCTCTGCCCTCCCTCGCCGACAACTAAGGGCCTAGTTCTGGTAAGTCGTTAACAAAAAAAAATTGGAGTGATTAAAATTGGCTTTTTCTGAACACAGTATAGAATACATTGCATTCAGACACCAGATAATCCAAAAGTAACCGAAATAATATGTAATGCAACAAATGCAAATTCTTCTGCTAAAATACTTCAATTATAGAGTTAATCTACCGTAATCGGATTCACAGCCAAAGTTGTAACGGCTCGACTACTCTCGTCACGTGAGTAGGCGATCTTTTGAATGCGATCGTAATTTTTGTCCTCTAACCGTCCATGTGCGTAAAAGTTTATCAAGGCTCTCTTTTCTCTAACCTTCGATGGATATGTGAATCTCGGAAATTGGGAGTTGCTGTTTTCTTTCGATATTTATGCAAATTATTGTAGCTGGTCAATCGATACTGTGGATATATAAGCTGCGAATTTTCGTTTAAAGTGGTACTTAGAACCTAGCATCAGGTGTCAGAATCAAGTATCGGAGAAGCTAGTGTCAGTAATTGACGGCTGGAGTTCTCAAGAGTTTAGGAGATTAGTAGTATTGAAGCCTCCCTTACTACGAATAACGTCGGATTAATTTGTTCATTCTGCAGTCTACATTTGAGTATATTTTTAAGAACCTTGGAACCATGTGGAAAGCCTGCATCAGAGTCCACCTTGGCTTATGATGTGGAATTGACGTATCTTGAAATTGCACCCTGACTCTCCGCTGTCGACGGACTGTAAGTTGTATTTTTTCTTATATATTCTATTTACTTATTTGATAGTTTTTTTATTTTTGTGCCGCTTCAAGTCGAAGTTTAGACTGTTTATTTTCAGTTAGGTAAAACGTGTAGTTCTCGCTCAATATCCCTGCCCGATTAGATTCAATAAACTTCTTTTAATTTAATCCTTAACCTCTGATCTCTCTCTGCTCTACTGAACGGCCTGGTACTTGATATTATGGCCGTCATAAAGTGAGCGCCAAACTTAAAAAAATCCTAACAAAAATTAGTTGAGAATTAAAATATTTTTTACTGAAAAATTACTATTTTAGTTTATTTTAGCATACTTTGCGAAAGTATTTCATTTCATTTCATCTTTCTTCTTCAACAAAATTAATACATAAATTTCCACGGTCTTTTAAAACCTTTTTTCTCACAAAATAATGTAAAAATATTTCACTGTGAATACTATATATGAGAAAGAGATGTTACTAAATTCAGGCATGTTCTGATGGAACATAGTGTTACGGAAAATATTTGATTTGACTTGTTGCCTAAGAGGGACTGCTTAGAAAAGGAAACGAAATCTGTAGAGCATAGTATCCCTCGCGATTCCTTTATTAAGATATTTTAAAAATACGGTGTTCATCCGCAGCTGAAGCCTCTAGAAAAAGCAACAATGGGCGACAATTTTACAAATACAAGTATGAAAGAAAATCGGCCTACGACCCGCCCTGCCAGGAATACTCAAATCGCGAACGACAGGGACTGATCGAAGCTCAGTCCCGGCCACTTGCTCTTGATTTCACATTCATGGCAGGGCTGGAAGCAATAAAAATAATTTAATTGGCATATAAGCGAAAATGTTTATCACTTATCGTCACATAATGGTTTAATGAAGTTTTAACTACCAACAACGTTGGTCGGTTTCTTCATAAATGTATACAGTTCCTGCGACAGTGGCCTCTAATAGATACGCCAAATAGAAGCTCAATCGAAAACAATATTTGGCTGATATCTTGTTTATTCACACATTTATATCGTAAAAAATCACTTAAATTGAGCTGTTCTAAAAACGTTAAGCAATACTAACATATATGCATACAACTTGACATAATTTGGGATAGATTTAAAAATAACTACAATGGAATCGGTTAACCTCAAAATGCAAAAATATTCAAATATTTCAATAATCTGGTTTTATGATGGTTACAATACTTTTCTTATGTGGACGGAAAGTAAAAAATTTTGCAAAATATGAATATGGAGCTTACAGAACAGATTTAGCTTTTATTAACATATTCTAATTCCTTTTACAAGCAATCTAGCTTTATATAACCACATTTCGTTTAAGAAAGCAAATCGGTTGTAAATCACAAAATACGATTAAGTGTTTCTTACATTCAAAGAGTCACAATAACAAGTTTTGGAAATACATGGAAGACAATCAGTAGCACAAAACGAACGGCAATATTAAAATTTTCAGCGAAATTTTTCTTGAAAAGAGAAATAGACTGTCTACAGCAAAGCATTAAAAATTTTTTAATGTACCATAGGGTTTGTAATTTGATATCAAACCTGTCGATTGATTTTTTTGAAAATGTATATAGTTCTTGAGATTGTGACCTGTAACATATTCACCAAATAGGAGATAAATAGGAAGCATAGTTTGGGCGCTATCTTCACTCACTCGCACACGTATATAGCGACATAATACAAAAAACTCCAAAAATAAGTTCCGGCGATCTAAACGTTAGGAAAAGCACATATAATTATGAAAAATAGCGAAAATGAATTCAAGGAACCTCAAATTGGAAAAATATACCAAATATTTGAACAATCGGGTTACCAATATCATGATGAAAATACTTTCCTTATGTGTGCGGAAAGTAAAAATTTTTGAAAATATGAATATAAAGATTACAGAACACATTTAGCTTTTATTAACATTTTTTTTATTCTTTTACAGGAAATGTAGCTTTATATAACTACATTTGTTTTATGAAAGCAAATCTGTTATAAATCACAAAATATCGTAAAGTGCATCTTACATTTAAAAAGTGACCATAGTAAATTTTTGATATACATAGAAGTTAATATCACTTGCAGAAAAGAACTACAGCATTAAGATTTTCAGCGGATTTTTTGTTGAAAACTAAATGTACTTTCAGTTGTTTTCAGGAAAGGTACCATATAATCTAAGATATTACTCGCAGCACTAGATCTTGATATTTGTCATAAAGGTAGTTTAGGATAAAAATAAAAACAAAATGAAAAATTCCGGAAAATTACAACAAATCAAAGAATTTTGAAATTTTCGATTTTCTTCGTATTTTTCGATTTTGTGTTTCGCATTTTTCGATTTTGTTTTTCGAATTTTCCCGATATTTTATTATTTAATTTCGTTTTATTCTCAACACTACTTTATGTCAAATTTCAAGTTTCTAGGGCTAAGAGATCAAATTAATTACGATTTTTCGATTTTGTTTAATTACCCGGATTTTTAATTTTTTTTCCTATTTTGTATAATGAACAAAAATCCTTGCGCCAAATTTCAAGTTTCTAGGGCTGCTAGATATACCTCAGAATTTTGCTGATCGATAAGTAAGTGAGTGTAAAAAAATCGAAAGTGTGTGTTCATATATCTTCTGAACTAGAAAAACTGGAATAGTGAAATTTTAACATTTGGTTCTGTTTGCAAAATTTTATACCTAAACATAGTTTCCGATTTCTGAGAAATTTCAGCGCAAATATGTGTAGCGGTTAAAAGTGTCGTAAGTTGCTTACCGGAAACAGTTTTTCAACATGGTTTAGGCACTACCGTGAGTCCAAATATTAACTGCTGAACTTATCATAACCTGTAATTTTATATAATATAGTTCAGTTTGAAATATAATCCCATGTGATATGAAAAAAAAATCTTGATACATGTTTTGCGAAAAAAAGTGTTTTACTCGAAATATTTTGGCTATAATTTCTGATATAAATATCGGCAATACGCAAAGTTCTCGTATAATAAAAAACAGGAAATGTTCAAATAAGATGTTTAAACGTCGGAGACTCCAGACTTGTAGCATCGTAGTCATAATTTATTTTAATGGAAAGGTGCAGTTGGACCAACACATTTGAAAATACCATGACCTCCCGCCCCTCTTCCTTCAAAAATACTTTTAATTAAATCATACAACGCAAACTAAAGAGTGGGTTTGTAATATGCTACAAGTTACATGACTGAAAATCTTTTTAAGTTTCTTTTGAACATAAAAACTTTTCATGTGATATATATTTGAACATAATTTCTGCTAAAAGTATAACTAATGAGAAAAAATGCCCTATAATAAGAACGAGAAATGCTCCAGTAAAATCTTCCAGCGTCAGAGGTTTCCATTGTGTAATATCGTAATCATCATTTTTTGTCTTGGATTGACGTAACTGGGCTATAAAATATGTATCTCTGTACATTTTAGGATACAGGTCTGCTGCAACAATGCGATGAACAACACGTTCCAGCCTCTTTGGACAACAAAACAGTTTTGAATAAGCTATTGCAAAGTGCATTAAAAAGAAACTATCTTCAGAGATGAAGTAGTCCCTACTGAACTTAAGTAAGTCAAATCTGGATGATATAAATGCTTTTTTGTGGGCATAACTAAAAAATGCTCGGTGACTATTTAATGATTCATATTCCCCTCTTTTCAAACATTCTCCGATTAATTTGAGTCTATCATCGTTTGATTCTATCTGCCACTTACTTCCCCCTTTGTATGTCATACACATGATTGAATTTTCACCTGCAGCTTTAGATAAGTCATTTATATCACGAATTCCAACCATCTTGGGAACGGTTATGACGGACAATATAGTGGCTTTGTAGCTGTTAGTAAGAACAGTGATTCCTAAAAACCAAAAGAGCAGTAACATTGCGGTATTTTTTTGTCTTGGGTGAAATGAAAATGACTTTTCTAATAGGCATCCTATTGTCTCGAATACAATAGTTGTATAAGTTTCCCTTCTCTTCAATAGAATGTATAAGAGAAGTGACATCAGGATAACACACAGTCCTATGCCTACCCACACTTCAAATGAGAACACATCAAATATAGCAAAACTCTTTGCGTTCGGTTTTGGTTTATCTGTCATGAAAGTTATATCCGTAACGTGCATGGGATATGTAAAATTTACTGCTCCTCTTCTTTCTTGCATTACAATCAATGGAACACCTGTTATATCAGCTTCTCCTCTTATTAACATTCCCATTATTCCAGTCCAAGTGCCATCAGGTTTCTTTAAACCAACTATGTCTTCCTCTGGCATGACAATATTAAAAGTGACTCCAAGACCTTTGGCAAGTGCTCGAATTATTGGAGCATTCCTAACACTGATAAGATTTCCATCATGATTCCGTATGAAGGTATCTGGTTCATTCGGCAACGCTTTGAGAGCCGCTATTTTCATTATTTTTGATGAATGGCGTCCAGTCATTTTCTTCCTAAATTTTAAATTGTATGTTAGTTTTACATTACAAATCTTCAAATAAATGAAATATCATAAAATAAATTATCTGGATAACATACCTGCCAACTTCGCACTAAACTTCCGTAAAATGTGGGTTAATTTAATCGAGGTTAAACACGTTTGAAACCAGAATTGTTTATTAAGAAATGCATTTAAATAGGTTCCACGAAAGAACATGAAACTACACATATATTATTTTCTCTGATATATTATCTGGTTAGAAGCGTGTTTAACCTGGATCAAATTAACTCACATATTACGGAAGTTTAGTTGAAAGTTGGCAAGTATGGGATAAACATATACATAAATAACATACTTATAATCTGTTTGCTATTTTCAACTGTTGTTTTATACCCAATAAAAATTTCTGTGCATATATTGGGTCCATTCAGCCCGTCCGACGGTTAACATATTGGACACAAAATAAGGAGCTTGTGCGAGGTTCGTTGGTTCAATATCAGTGTAGCGTAACCGATTAGTTATGGAAGTCTTTTAGAGTTACCTCGTATTTGAATGATAGTTTGGGTCAGTTTTCCTTTAATACACGTCCCTGGAGGTACCCGTCTGCTGCAATATTGCCAAAACTGGCAGATTATATATCTCCCTCCTTCGGAAAATATATCATACATTTAGTTATATATGTTTGCACATAAGAACTTTATTTGTGGTTATTTCTGTAGCTTGTTATTGTTTTGAGGACGCACATAAATTGAAAAATAATCGTCAGAAGTGAGTAAAAAATAGTTTTATTGAAGTTTTATACACAACAATGATGACTTTAATGAAAGGGACACAATATACATTTAAGTTTTACATTCTGACTGTGTGTTTGTATTTCCCCTTTTCTTCTACGAAAATAGAAAAAAAAATAAGTGCAAAAGAAATCCTCCCCTCCCCCCCCCCCGAAAAAAAAAGAGTCTTGATTAAATTACAATTTTTAAGACGATGTGAAAAATTTAAATCACATTCTCATATATTCAAGCTTACTGAATTTGTTTAATTTTTAGATTCAAAAATCGTCTACTGACAAATTAAGGTATAAAAATAATTACATTATAGCTTTTTGAGTTTTACATTAAACGAGAAAAAAGTTATACGGGTTTAGCCTCTAAACCAGACGTTCTCAACGTCGAGCGTACGCTCCACTAGGGAGCCGTTTGACTTTTTTAATGTGGCAATTCCAAATTTTTTCCTCATCCTTTTACTTTCAGAATTTTTTTGTTTTAGTTTTTGCAAAAGTAGATTAACATAAAAATAATACATACAAAATTGAAAATAAAATTTAAAAAATAAGTTTATTTTGATGAAAAAGTTCCCTATCAAAAGTTCAAATATACTGAAACAAGAATAATTATACGCGCAATCTTTAAAAATATTTTTTAACATTTTTATCCTTTCGTGCTGCCCGTGAAGCCACGCCCCAATCCGCTTAAATAGACTTTTCTTATTCATTTCGTCCCCAGTTTGTGTGAGTTGAATACTTTTCCTCACCTTTTAATCACTATATTTTTACATTTTTATTGTAGTGCATATATTTTGCTATGGTTAGACTATTATTTCTTGGCTCCTCTAAGATGTGTTAAAAAATTGCTCATATACTGGGAGTGGACATGTTTTGAAGATAGTATCACCTTGAAAGTATCAACTGTTTACTATTTTTATTTCGTTTTTAAAAATTTCTATAATTTTTCTGGTTTATCAAGCATTTTACAATTTTTTTGCAATTGTTTGTGTTATTCGTTGGAAGTGCTTTCTATTTCTATCAGTTCAGCTAAATGTCTCATGAAGAATCTTTGACACGTGAAACTACTCAAAGTCATATCCAAATCTGACTGCCTTGAGCATATTTAACCTAAAAAACAGTTGAAATATCTAAACAATGTACGAAGTACCAATATTAGAAAATTTAAAAATCTTAATTAGCATTAGAAAAGGAAATAGGGCCGTTCTACACAGTAAATAAATGCACATTATGACATATTCATTTTAAATTTTAAAATCAGTTAATACATCTAAGTCAGTTAACGATAATGAGAAAGGTAAAACGAAGAACTGTGATTTAATGAGGAATAATGGCTAACCTCACATGGACAAAATAAAAACGGCACAATACATATAAATATTAAAAAAAGACGCGTAACCACAACAACGTTTCACTATTCCACAATACTATTTTAATATATTTCAGTGCTCACCGCACATGTTTACGACGTAACATTTTTTATTTATTACAGACATCAATCCATAAGATTCTGTTTCAATGCCCCCCCCCCCCCCCCCATCGCTAACAACTGATTCTCCTCTCTCTTACTCAGGTTTAGGAAAAAAACGCGATTGACGTAATGATTGTGACGTCACCCAGACATGGCAGTTTCAATCCTATCAAGTTCAATACAAAAACAGAAAGTCTCTTCAAGACATTTTATGAAGACAACAGACCGTATAACATTTTTGTTTAACACTGAGGTAAATTAGAAAAGAGCAACAAAACTCTTTTTGGCATAAAGGTGTGGAATATAGAATTATGTTAAAATCACATTTGTAGCAGAAAATTCATCTTTATGATAAGTCAAAACTAGTCGTTGGGGGCCACAGTAATAGTTGCTCATCATGGATATGAATAATATAAAATATGAAAATAAAACATGTGTAACCTATTTATAAAAGAACGAATTAAATTAATAAACCCAAAAAACCCGACTGCGTAAAAAGCGAACTAAAAACTGAGCTTCTGGACTGTAATATAGTCTATGACACGTCGTCTTCATTTAGAAAGACCTATTCAATGATATGCCACTCAATAAGGTGCGTAATTTTGTTTTGTCTGTACCACCAATTTGTATTTTACGGCCGCTATTTTGAATTTATGAAAATAAAACCTAGCCTATAAGTCTTCATTTTGAAAGACCTATTCAATGTTATGCCACTCAATATGGTACGTAACTTTTTTCGTCTCTACCGCCATTTTGTATTTTACGGCCACCATTTTGAATTTATAAAAATAAAACCTAGCCTATAAGTCTTCATTTTGAAAGACCTATTCAATGTTATGCCACTCAATAAGGTGCGTAATTTTTTTTGCCTCTACCACCATTTGGTATTTTACGGTCGCTATTTTGAATTTATGAAAATAAAACCTAGCCTATAAATCTTCATTTTGAAAGACCTATCCAATGTTATGCCACTCAATATGGTACGTAATTTTTTTTTTTTCGTCTCTACCGCCATTTTGTATTTTACGACCGCCATTTTGAATTTATGAAAACAAAACCTAGCTTATTACCATCGGACGGTTAAAACGAATTGATAGAGACCTCATTCATTGAAATCCATCCAGCCGTCGGTATGCTTTGAGAGTATAAAGAAATTCACATACACACCCAGATACGCGTCAAACACATAACCCTTCTTGGCAGTCGGGTAAAAATGCATTGCAGTTCGAATATAATCGTGGCTTGAAGACGTCATAAACTTTAAATCGAGGCTAACGAAAAAGACAGGCTACCGCGGTGCATTCCACTTATGTTTTTTTACAGACCGCTAGTGTGACGTGATGCTCTTTTCGTACACCTGCATTGGTGGATTCGAGTATCACGTGACTCCCGCGGTCTGTAAAAAAAGATACGCGTAAAGCACCGCGGTAGCCTTTCTTTTTCGTTAGCCTCGCTTTAGGGGCTCCAAAAAAATGATAATCCTATAATAACTCCAAATAACTCCAAAAAATGATAATGCTATTAACTAACAGTTTACTGCGTCGGATTAAGCGTCTCATTTCCAATTAAAACATATCTTTGAATTGAAATTTGGATGAAATACAGGGTCTCGAAAAATCGAAGAGTGTGGAAAATATGATTACATATATCTCGGCAACTCATTATCCGATCGACTTCATTCTTTAAGCAAAAATTTATTCACTCTTTAAAATAAACAATTTCAAAAAAATTATATACCTTTTATCAGAACGAATATTTTGAAAGTCCGAAAAAAATAGTTCCGGATAATCGAGGTTACTGAAATACAATAGGCTTCTTCTTATTATTACATAGTACGTACATACTAAATTTCAAGTCTCTATCTCAATTTGTTCGGGAGATAGAGCGTTTACAGACACATAGACACACGCGGACGGCAATTTTTTTCTCTAAAATATGTTTTTCGGAATCTCTGGTCTCTGAAGCGGGTAAATTGGTCAATTTTTTTTACGATGTTTAAAACGATTACAAGATTTTCCCTATACTACGTAAGATGGGTAAGTAAAATGTAACAAGTAATATAAAAACTTTTTTTTTAAGTCAATTCCTACTTAGGTCAAATAGAAATTTTTTTCCAGCGATCTACACGCTTCGCCACTGACGGTATTTATTCCTAAATTAATCCCTATCCTACTAAATATCTTACATAAGAGAAATTTTTGAAATGTATTAAAAATTAAATAAAAAATAAATAGCTAAAATACCAAAAACTAATAGCTCGAAAAGTATTTCTCACAAAATTGTTAGAAAAACTGCGTTAGAAAGTTAACAAAATTGTATTTTTCTTGATATAAATTTAAAATCTAATGATTATGCCGTTTTTCAAATATTGAATTTCAAAAATTACCAAACTTCCCAATAAAGTGCCATAGCGATGTTACAGTTAACGATAATACAGTTTTTTTCAAATATTAATTAATTAATTAAATTTTATTATTTAATTTTAGTTTTATACTTCATTTCTGTTCAAAAGTATAGACTCACTCCACATTTATAGTCTCCTTCGCCCGCGAGCCGCCTGATCTTCGTCCGTGAACAGCCTCATTATCTTTTTACGTGTGAAGGTGAGGCTATAAATATGGAGTGAGTCTATACTTTTGAACAGAAATGAAATATAAAATTAAAATTAATTAACTAAATTAAATTAATGAACTAATATTTGAAAAAAAACTGTATTAACATCAATTGTCATCCAGTACAAGTTAAAAAAATCTATTTGAACTTGATAGGATGAATAGAAAATATTTTATTAACGATTGAAAATTTGAACAAGATATATAAATATATAGAGAGTGTGAGCTAATAGTAGGAATTGAAAAAAAGAATAGTTATTGTTAAGTCTCTGTTAGATTTCCTCCATGTTAATAGAGTTCGCTTTTTAAAGAGTAAGAGATATATGTTACAAAGTGGGGCAAAAGTGTGAGTTTAGAGATGCTTTGGTGGGGCGTGATCAATGAAAGGTTGAGAATTACTGCTCTAAGTTATTATTTCCCCTTTTTCACAAAAATTGAATTTAAAGAAAACATTTCGGTACTACACTAATTATTTCTAAATTTTGGACATATGCACGCCATATAATTTTTTTTGGTATGCATTAAATGTATTATCCATTACCTAAAAATATTTGTTATTTCTTTTTAATGTTGTTCGGTTAAATAAAACATATATGCTTATAGAAAATCGTTTCTAGCAAACGGTTGCTAAACAAGTGGGTAAGTGTGATCGAAGATCGCACAAAGGGTTTCGTTTAATATTCCTTTCAAAACACTTTATCCTTTCTTTAATAAATCCAAATAAATTTCATTTTCCAAGAAAAAAAAGTCATGTTTTTTATAAAGTAAAAATTTACCGGTCTATTTTTCCAGTTTTTTTTTTTTTTTTTAAATATTTCAACCGGCCCGCTATTATAGTCTGTCATAATTATATCTGTCATGTGGACTAAATGCGATATTAAAAAAAATCAATTTCAAAATTAAACATGTTGTATAGAGATCTTCAAAATGTTAGACATCAGATTAATTTTCTTTTTAATTCTCTAATGATGTCATATTAAGCTGCTTTCTGTATTTACACATACTCATATTCCTTGTATTATCCCCGAGCCGTCAGGGATTTTTTTCTCGTTTTTTCGAGTATCTGAAACGGTCCGATAGTCCGATATCATGACTCTGTCATGATATCTGTCATGTGGACTAAATGCGATATTTAAAAAAAGAACAATTTCAAATTAAAACATGTTGAATAGAGACTTTTAAAATGTTAAAATATGCCAATATTTCCATAATCGGGTTTTTATCATGACTCAAACTTATATATTTACTATTCTGTATTACTCATATTGACACTCTCTTTGTATTATTCTCAAACATTTGAAAAATCCGTTATAACGTCAAATTAATTTTCTTTTTAATTCTCTGAAGACGTCATATTAAGCTGCTTTCTGTATTTACACATACGCATACTCCTTGTATTATTGAGAACTGTTTGAAAATTTTCGTTTTATTACCAATAGGACGTCCTATTAATCTTTTTTTTTCAATTGGTGAAACTTTTTATTTCATTTTCATTTTTTACGTGAAAATATTACAATAGAAAATTAATTACTGTAGAAAGAATTTTAAAGTGGATTTTTAATTGTTGGCAACTGCTATTACGAAAAATGTTTAAATGTAATAGGAAAAGGCTGTTAGATTTTTATTTTTTATCGCTATATATTAAAATAATACGATTTTTTCAAATTTTATTATTTTGAGCTTTATAGTAGATATTCAGCTATAAGTACAAAAAATTTCATGACTGTTTTTTATATAGTTTCTGAGAACCGGCTCTGTGACAGCGGAACTAATAGGGTTTCGTGAGATGAACGAAACCCATGAAAAACATGATTTTCTAAGTGTTCTTAACTGTTGTAAGTGTGCAAGTGTGATCGAAGTTCACACAAAGGGTTTCGTTTAATATTGCTTTCCCTGCTATTATATTCTGTCATAATAATATCTGTCATGCGGACTAAATGCGATATTTAAAAAAATAATTTCAAAATTAAACATGTTGTACACCTTCAAAATATTAAAATATGCGAATATTTCCATAATCGGATTTTTATCACGATTCAATATGTTTCTCAAAGTCATATATTTACTATTCTCTATTACTCACATTGATACTCGCTTTGTATTATTCTCAAACTTTTGAAAAATTCATTAAACTTCCAATGTGACGTCAGATTTTCTTTTTTAATTTTCTAATAACTTGATATTAATCTGCTTTGTGTACATACACATACTCATACTCCTTGTATTATTGAGAAATCTTTGAAAATTTCCGTTTTGTTACCACTATGATGTCAATCAGTTTTATTTCATATTAAACTTTTTTTGAATTGGTGAAACATTTTATTTCATTTTCATTTTATACGGGGAAATCGCTCAATAGAAAATTAATTATTGTAGAAAGAATTTCATAGTGGATTTTTAATTTTTGGCAACTGTTATAACGAAAAATGTTTCAATTTAATAGGAAAAGGCTGTTAGAATTTTGTTTTTCTGTCTCTATTTATTAAAATAATACGATTTTTTCAAATTTCAATATTTTCATCTTTATAGCTGGTATTCAGCTATATAAACACAAAGTTTCAACTCTGTAAGTTATATTGTTTCTGAGAAAGGCTCTGTGACGGACAAACAACGAAGCGGGAGTAATAGGGTTTCATGAGATGAAGGAACCCCTAAAAATTGCCTTTTTACATTTTTCTTATGCTGTTGAACATCAATCCTTACCCATCATACGTAGTATAGGGTAAGTCTTGTAATCGTTTTAAAAATCGAAAATAAAAATGTTTTTGACGGATTTACACGTTTTAGACACTGGAATTTCCAAAAAACATATTGTTAGAAAAAAATTGCCGTCCGTCTGTCTGTATGTCTGTGTGTCTGTATGTCTGTGTGTCTGTATGTCTGCAAACGCTCTATCTCCCGAACAAATTGAGATGGAGACTTGAAATTTGGTATGTACTTAGTATGTAATAATGGGAAGAAGCCGATTGAATTTCAGTAACCTAGATTATCCGAAACTATTTTTTTCGGAATCTCAAAATATCGTTCTGATAAAATGTATATAAAAAATTTCGAAATTGTTTATTTTAAGGAGTGAATATAAAAGACAATAAAAAACATAAATTTAGCATAAAGAATAAAGTTGGTTGGATAATTAGTTGACAAGATATTTGTAATCCTATTTTCCCCTCTTTTCGACTTTTAGTGACCCTGTATTTCATCCAAATTTCAATTCAAAGATATATTTCAATTGGAAATGAGACGCATAATCCGATGCAATAAACCGTTAGTTAATATGATTATTATATTTTGAGTTATAAGGATGTTCCTTGTACGCAATTCAGTAATAGAGCATTTAAAGTTTCTGACGTCATCAAGCCCAATTTTATTCGATTTGCAATGCATTTTATAAGTAGTTTACAGATGTTTTATTTTCATATTTTATAGTATATATATCAAAATGGGTAAGTATTACGGTGGCCCCCAACGACTAGTTTAATATACAGACGACATTTGTGATAAATACATACGAAGTACACTCAATGAATTAAAATAACAAATTTCTTTTTATTTTCGTGAATTAAAATTTTTCTTTGCTTGTAAAAAATGTATTTACTTGTAACAAAAATGTCTTGTTTATCCGTATTCTCTATAAATTATATTGGCTAAAAATTATTTTGATTCCAAAAGGTGAAAGTAAAATTTATACGATGGAATTTCTTTAACATAAGTTAATTTTATTTCACGTTAATCTAATTTTATCATGCAACTTAGCTTTATATACCTAATATATTCGCGACGAAATCATAATTTTTTTAATTTCAAATTTTATTTTCTGTAAATTTGATTCCTAGAATGATCATAATAAATTTTTGATATTCACAGATATCGATTCGTAGCACAACGTACATGGAAGCATCAGAATAAAAAAAAAAAAAAAAAAAAATCGTGTATAGTAAAGACTGTCATGTATGAATACTTTAAAATTTATTGCCATAATATAGTTAATAAAAAAGCATATTATACGTGATAGCTCTATACATAATAACAAACGCTTACAAGTTGATCTAAAACACCAAAAGCAACATTTGCGACCGAACTATATTCCCAAAGTACAGTAACATTTTATTTGTTCAGCTTGTGTTATTTAATCAATATACCGCAACTTAAATTAACTAAAATTAATCCTAATCTGATTTAATCTAAATCAAGAGCATGCGCAAATTACATCCGATTTTTCAATTCCTACTATTAGCTCACACTCTCTATATATTTATATATCTTGTTCAAATTTTCAATCGTTAATAAAATATTTTCTATTCATCCTATCAAGTTCAAATAATTTTTTTTAAACTTGTACTGGATGACAATTGATGTTAATACAGTTTTTTCAAATATTAATTCATTAATTAAATTTAAGAAATTAATTTTAATTTTATATTTCATTTCTGTTCAAAAGTATAGACTCACTCCATATTTATAGTCTCACCTTCACACGTAAAAAGATAATGGGGCTGTTCACGGACGAAGCTCAGGCGGCTCGCGGGCGAAGGAGACTATAAATGTGGAGTGAGTCTATACTTTTGAACAGAAATGAAGTGTAAAACTAAAATTAAATAATACAATTTAATTAATTAATTAATATTTGAAAAAAAAAAAACCTGTATTATAGTTAACTGTAACATCGCTATGGCACTTTATTGTGAAGTTTGGTAATTTCTGAAATCCAATATTTGAAAAACAGCTTAATCATTAGATTTTAAATTTATATCAAGAAAAATACAATTTTTTTAACTTTCTAACGCAGTTTGTCTAACAATTTTGTGAGAAATACTTTTCGAGCTATTAATTTTTGGTATTTTAGCTATTTATTTTTTATTTAATTTTTAATACATTTCAAAAATTTCTCTTATGTAAGATATTTAGCAGGATATAAATTTAGGAATAAATACCGTCAGTGGCGAAGCGTGTAGATCGCTGGAAAAAAATTTCTATTTGACCTAAGTAGGAATTGACTTAAAAAAAAAGTTTTTATATTATTTGTTAATTTAAAAGAACACATTTTAGCTCGTTTGATCTTGCTCATACGTTTACACAAACTTTCATTATATTATATTTCTCAAAATATTTTTTTTTTTTCCTGATATGTCATTTACATGTAATCACACTTCCATTACATAGTTTCGTTATATGTCAACTTCTTTGGCATTCAGAGAAAAATGTCGCCCTTCAAGTTCTAAGACCAGCAATGTAATACTAAGTATTACGGTGGTAGCGGACAGGCACAACCCATTTGCCCGGATGGCTGTCTCATGCATCCGGTATGAATAGCCAGTGTGATTGATATCTCAGAGTGGGACTTACAAAAAAGTTATTTTCCTTATGTACTACAAGTTGAAATTTAATGATAGTTGCGTTACACTGATAGCGACATTACTGATTTTCATATACTTTTAAGAATCCTATTGAAACGTTACTGCACGCCGTTATTTTTTTTTATTTCCATGATTGCACATACGTACATACGTTATACATATCGCGGCATACCGTATTTCAGGTATTTTTCAGATACCTATACTGCAAGGTTGCTGCATCCAGTCATTTCATTTTCTTTTCATGGGTGCGAAACACACATACATGCGTTATAGTGATCGGGGAATTGCCGAATATCATGTGCGTTTAAAATTCCTGTACAACGACATTGCTGTTAGATTTTTTTTTATTTCATGGCTTCGAAGAGCACTTACATTTCTTATAGTGATCAACATAATACTGAATTTCATAAATTTAAAATTCTTATACAACGCGATTGCTCCATTCAGAAATTTGTTTATTTTATTTTCCTTGCGCGAAAGAAAATATTCACGTAATGAACGAAAATGAAAACTTACATTCGTTTTAGTGTTCGTGGCATTACCGGAGACCATATATTTTGAGATTCTTATATAACAAGGTTGCTGCATTCAGTGATTGTTTTTTTTTTTTTTTTTTTTTTCATGTGCAAGAAAAGTTCATACGTGTGTTACAATCATCGCAGAATTGTTTATGTCATGTTCTTTTCGGATTGATGTACAAAAAAGAAGTTGTTCCTACATTTTACACTCTGGAGGCTCTGGATTAAATTGGTGGCATCCTTTTCCATAACAGCTTACCTATTTCCAAATCATGACAGATGCGCTGTTTTTAAACAATGGGAGAAATTATCCCAGGGCAAGTCATCCTATCCTATTGATTAAAACATAATATTCTTTTAATTATATCATGCATTGTAATTTTCGTGCAAATGAAATAGTAAATGAAGCCATTGAGATACAAATCTAGTTGTGTTTTCATAAATATTTATTTTGTTATTTTAAAAACACAAATTGCACAAATTGTGCCTATTAGTTGCTAAAATCAGTGTAAAAACTGTTTTAAACTCATAAAAGAGCTAAAATCCTACATGTTTCGGCTTTAAACTTAAAGCCATCATCGGGGAAGAAGAACAACACAAACGACTACGGACCTTTTAATTTTCGACACGAGAAAATTGAAATCAACAGCTTGGAAAAATTTAAATAAAATAAGCGGGCGCTCTCTGTTGCCAAAGAGCGAAAAACTAAACTATGAATTAACAAGGGGTTAAAAATGTATTCCCTTAAACTAGGTATGTTGAAAGAAAAGTTATCATTACAAATACAATCCTTCCTAATTTTAATCTCCAATGATTCCCTAATGGCGGCTTTAAATGGGTTATTGAACCTATAGATAATTCTTGCTTTATCGAAATTAATTACAGTATCATTATTTTTAGCGCAAAACCGGGATGGCTTTAAGTTTAAAGCCGAAACATGTAGGATTTTAGCTCTTTTATGAGTTTAAAACAATTTTTACACTGATTTTAGCAACTAATAGGCACAATTTGTGCAATTTGTGTTTTTAAAATAACTAGTTAACAGTGTAATGTCCAAATGGATTCAATTATTTATTTTGTTTCTAAATTTTCACAATCTTTTCAATAATAAAAAGAAATAAGTGAAAAGTATCAAAGATGCAGCACCGTAAATGTCGGCAGCTATGATAGTAAGTTTTGTCTGACTTTTGAGAATGAAATTTAATTTCTGTAAAGAAACATACGCAAAAATTGCATATGAACATCGGTCACTGTGGGATCACTGCGGTCACTGCACTCTCATGGATGGTGCAGATGGTTATGGAAAGAACACTTACACTGCTGGATTTGGGCTGGAATTTGGTTGAAGGCAATGGTGTGATAATGTGACTCATTATTTCCTAGGGAATAATTTAGGCCTTGCATATCTTGTATATAGTGCCTTCATAATAAAATATTGGTAAAATTTCGCGAACCATGAAAGAATAGCAGAAAACGTAAGGCTTCGACAGAAAAAAAGTTATTCTTATAGGCGTTTATGAGAGGCGAAACGTTTGATGTCAATTAATTTTGAAAATCTGTACCTTAATTGAACAAGTAACAAATCGGTTAATTTCTTTTACTGTTAACTGTACGCTATCTATCTATATTATAAAGGACAAACGCGTCCGTGCGTAACGCTGACGTCATTTTGTGAATGGCAGCACTTGACCGTGAAATTTTGGTTTTACAATTTTTGCTAATGCAATTTTTTTAATTTTTAAGCATCGCACATTTTAAATTTCTACACCATTATATAGGAAAAAAAATACACTTTGAAATGCAATTTGTTTTAAAACTGTATCGCAATTGACTCAATTATTACAGTATTTAAATTAAATTCCAAGCATGATTTTTAACACTTTCCAACCTAGTTGAAAAGTGTTTATGACTTCGGTTTGTCTGGCCGTATGGCCGTCTGCCGTCTGGCCGTCTGGCGTCTGTCCGTCTGCCGTCTGTCCGTCTGTCCGTGCTCTAACTCCCGTAAATATGCTCGGATTGCTCTGCAATTTTTATATGTTATAGTCGTTATCTATAGCATGTTCCCTATTTCAACGGAAGTGTGTAGCACTTATAGTTTTTTTACAGGGACACTCAAAAGAATTCCGTTACATTGCGGTCTATGGTTACATTGACGGTTTATTTAAATAATGTTTCACTATTTTAAACGCATTGAAATTTATATATATCACTAAGGTGCATTAGAAGAAGCTTAATATGGAATAGGGTGTGCATAGCACTTATAGTTACTTTACAGGGACAGTCAAAAGAATTCTGTTACATTACGTCTATGGAGAAAAATCGTCTGCGGTTTATTTAAATAATGTTTCCCTATTTTAAACACATTGAAATTTATATATATCACTAAGGTGTATTTCAAGAGGCTTACTACAGAATAGTGTGTGTACAGCAGTCATCGTTCATTTACAGGGACACACAAAAGAATTATCTACTGTAAGTTAACAATAATTCCTGGAAGTGCGTTTTAAGTTACTGATCGCGATTTTAATTTTAACTTGCTTTTCGTCTATTATGTGGTGTGTATAAATTCTGTATATCCTATACAGGGAAGCACAAAAGTTCGCGAACACATTTCCGTATTATTTAACTCCAGACGAAGAATTTTAAACTGTGCTACGCGTTTCCTAACTGAACTAAAATTTAACATCCTATGTAGTATATATACAAATCTATAGATCCTATACAGGGCTGAATAAAAGTATTCGGATTACTTAGATGTTATCTTTTAGCTTATTAAACGGTATGATTTGTAAAATTATTTTGGAAGCGTTGGAAAGTGTTACATAATCTATGCTTGACGCATGATTTTTCGTTCTTGTTTTTTAATCTATCGCTATCGCTTGCAGAAGATGGCAAAATATTAATCCGTTTGCACATTAAACAATATAAAAAGTTCAGTATTTGTTTCCAGCTAATATTCAATAAAGAAATTAAAACTTCATTAAGCAAGAAATAAAATAGTATAAATATAACATCAATTTAACAGACATGTAATCTAAATAAGTGCTTAAAACAACTGAAATTATCAGAATAAAAAAAAATAATTTCTGTAAATAACGAAATTTTTAGCGATTTCTTTGGCTATTAATTTCTGGCACGAGGTCAATACGAAATTACCGACTTAAATAAATTTCCAAATTTCATTTGAATACATAATTGATATATTTCATATAAAAATGTTCTTTGGTGTTGTTAGGGGCAATCTAAAAAAAAATGAAATGTAAAAAATCAATTAGAGTTTTCAATAAAAAAAAATATTTGTCATATATATTTTCTATCCCTGGAAGCCCGGGTTGGATGCCCTAGTATTGTTAATGGTCTGGAATCCATATAGTATTTTAATTGTAAACAGAGAGGCAGTTAATCCCAAGGCGATCCTGCCTCATTGATTTAAACATAATATTCTTTGAAATATCCCATGCATTGCCATATTCGAGTAAATGAAACAGTAGTGTAAATTAAGCCTATGGCATATATATTTCCTATCCTTGTAGTTAAAATAATTTCATAATTAATGAGTGTTTTATTAAATAACTTAATAACAATGAAAATCACGGGAAGAGCAAATATTATCATTTTTAAGAAACGCTAGATCATTATTTTAAAATAAATTTTCATTATCGTAAGTTAAAAATACATTGTAAGTGACTTAAATAATTTTTCTCCACAAATATCAGGAAATACATGGAATACAGTAGAAGTTCAATTTTTATATATAGAAAGTCACAACGATTTTTAAAAGCTCAGATCTTTGTTATTTTATTTCATTGTAAAAATACTCTGCTATTTTTTTTAAATCAAAGATCCCATTCTTAATTTCCAGATACTTTTAAAATTTTATTTTAGATTTAAAAAAAAACTTGCATGCAAATTGAATTGCAAGAAGTAAATTCGACGTAATCAGAATGCAATAAAATCTTCCATATTGGACACCTCGCTAAGCTGGGCATAATCTTAGTATTTTTTTAAAATCAGTTTGATTAAAATTCCACTAAAGTAATTATCGACTAAGTTCTGCTATCAAAGAAACCTATAAAATCTGCTGCAGTTTTATTATAGTACGGGACTCAGCGACATTTTTTATTTAAACATTTTATACAAGCTGATCTTTAATAATGTAATTGGTGTTACTTAATCAATCAAGAAAACGGCCTTCAGACATCTCATATGAATGGCAACCCGATTAAGGAGATTGAAAGCTATTACCACGGGCAGTGGCGATCTCCTGTAATTGGGTTGCCATTCATTTTCTTTGACCGAAGATAGTTGCGGTAGAAGGGTTATTTACATTGTTACAGAAATAAGGGAAATAACTGGAATTACTATGCGTTTACAGCTGTAAAGTAACTTTTATTTAAAAATTTTAACACAAAATGACGTCATGTTATAAACACCCATTTTTTTTTTCATAAAGCTGTTGTATTTCATAATTATTCACTCCACTGATACTGAGTTCGAGACGCTAATGCCAGAGGGAGACAAAATGCTTCAGTGAGTGAAAATGATGTCATATTTAAAAGGAAATGTGTATTTTCGTTGACAAAACTAAATATTTTACTACGAATGTGTTTAAAAGATATAACTTTCTGGACATTTTTCTCACCGAACCTGAGATTAGAATCTCAAATCAAAAATCAGAATGATCACATGCAAAGATGTAGCTGGCAAATCTGACGTCAAGTGTGAAAATATATTTATTAATAACTTTTTGCGCGTTAAAATATTTTTTAAATGGTTAATATGAGAAGTACGCATGTAAATTTGGCTACGGTAACAGGTAAGTTATGTTTAGATTTAATTAAAAAAAATAATGTGTCATAGTGAGATATTTTTTTTTCTGATGTTTCATTCCGAAATGCCAAAGATCGGAGTCTCAATTGATAACTTCATTATATTTTTTTATGTTTATGTTACTGATTACTTATACAGACAAAGTTTAATATTTTGATAACTTTATAAAATAATCGAAATAGTACTTTGGTAACTTTGGTTAAAAATATTTATTGTAAGTGGTAAACTATAGCCAATGTAAGGTTGATTTTTTAATCTATTTATCTTTGTAGGTTTATTATAAATTCAATCTAACAGTTCCTTCTTAAACCACTTTCTTTCGTTGAATTTCGACATGTTTTCCATCTGGTAATATACATATATAAATGATATTAAAAAATTATTTTCATGTGAGCGGAGCTGCGAGTAATAACTAGAAATAATAATAATAATAATAATAATAATAATAATAATAATAATAATAACAAAAATAGTAATAATAATAATAATAATAATAATAAAACTACGTAGTAACTTACTTAAGTTAGTTCGCAATTCAAGATTGCACGAAATTTTGTCCTCTTTAGAAAGGTGCACTTATTAAATCATTATTGCATCTGCTGAAAATCCTTAGTATCTATCACCGAATATCGGGATAAAATCAGCATTTTAGAATATAGGAACAATATATATTTCATGCTTGCATAAATATAGTAACTAAGCATTAGTTTATTGTATCTAAAAGCTACGAATTTTTTGAAACTTTTCTTTTTCGAATGTGCAAACGCAAAAAAATTTCGATCATTGTATAACGAAAAACACAAACCGCAAATATACATTATTGATCAGATGATTGCAAAAACTAAAATTTTACACATGTAAACAACGTTAGTATTTCCTGACCTGCTCTAATTTTGCCCATGTTTTGTTTATGCAAATTATCTCCTATTATAAAAAGTTAAATAAAAAGAAAAGTATGGTCTCCCTCAATTTTCCAAAATAATCATTTTATTCTAAATACAAGATTCATAGAAAAAAAATTGTATTTTTCTTCAGTAAATATATCATTCCAAAAAAGTTTTTAACGATAAGTGGAAGTAAAATTCTTAAATGAATGCTTGTTATTCTGATTACATAAAAGTCCTAGTTGAATTGATGAAAAACGTTGATAAATATGTCTAATATGAATTCGTTTCAGAAGAATTATATAACTGCAAGTTTTATGCAACATAGAATTGTGTAATTACATTAAGTTGATGAAATATTTTCTTCTATAATGTTAGTTTTGTTTAAAGAGGGTTTAGATTCAAAGAGTGAATATAATAGCTATAGAAACATATCATTTGGATAATCAGAATGAAAGCTTTCTATCTTTGAAAAGAATTTGTTCATACTGCAACAGCTATTTACTCTAGAGAATTTTAATGTATGCCATCGCCATTATTTATAACAGCATTAACATATATTACTTCATATGATAAAAGCATACATCACATATTAATATGCATTAGAAAAAAGCATGAATGGGATGATATAAGTTGAACTTCGTAATAAACCAATGGAAAAAATTTCTTTTTATTTTTTACATGACCCTAACCTTGATTCTGAATAATATGAAACAAGAACGAAATAACATACATTTTACATATTTTATGAAATGCTTTTTAATAATAACAGGGTATTATTAAGAAATTTCATTTTTCCATACAACGAATTGAGATATTTAAATAAGCAATTTAAAAAATACATAACAGTAAAATTCCTTTTTAGGATTTCGTTCATCTCACGAAACCCTATTACTCCCGCTTCGTTGTTTGTCTGTCACAGAGCCGGTTTTCGGAAACTATATAACTTACAAGCATGAAATTTTGTGTACTTGTAGCTGAATATCTCTACTTTGAAGCTCAAAATTATAAAACAAGTATAAAATCGTATTATTTTAAGATATAGAGATAAAAAATCAAAAATCTAACAGCATTTTCCTATTAAAGTTAAACATTTTTAGTTATAGCAGTTGTCAAGAATTAAAAATCCACAATAAAATTCTTTCTACAGTAATTAATTTTTTATTGAAAGATTTCCACATAAAAAATTAAAATGAAGTATAAAGGTCTCTATACAACATGTTTAATTATGAAATTGAATTTTTTTAAACATTGCATTTAGTCTACATGACAGATATTATTATGACAGAGTATAATAGCGGGTTTCGCCCGCAATAGGTCCGGTTCAGATATTCGAAAAAGCGAGAAAAATAAACCGGTAAATTTTTACTTTATAAAAAACATGACTTTCTTTTAGGAAAGCGAAATTTATTTGGATTTATTAAAGAAAGAATAAAGTGTTTTGAAAGGAATATTAAACGAAACCCTTTGTGCGATCTTCGATCATACTTACACACTTGTTCATCAATTGTTGTCTCTACCTGGAAATGTGTGCGAATTATTTCGTACAGACTTGTATATGATGCATGGAATTTATATATGCGATAAATAATACACGAAAACTTAGAGAAGTTTTAGAATGCATATAACATCGGTAAACGCCCATCCAGCAATTTTACCGATCATAGTGAATTCTGTAACCTAATCCTTCAGTTCGTCTCTTTAATGAACAGTAAATGCAACGCACTCCATAATGAATAGAAAACATGTTGCAGTGCGCCTTTCCGATCCCTTTTAACTTAATTATGTTTGAAATAGCGTATCATTACTAAAATATACCGCAAACGCTTTCTCTCTATCGACTATAATGCAACGGAAATATTTTGTGTATATGAAATACTTCTCAACAATAATAGGATATTATTAAGAAATTTCTTTTCCATACAATAAATTGAGATATCTGAATGAGAAATTAAAAAATAAACACATAACACAGCAAAAATCCTTTTTCATCAATTGCTGCCCCTATCCGGAAATGTGTGCGAATTATTTCGTACAGTCCTGTATATAATGTATGGAATTTATACATGCGATAAATAATTCACGAAAACTTAGTGAAGTTTTAAAATGAATATAATATCGGAAAACGCCCATCCAGTAATTTTATCGATCATAGTGAATTCTGTAACCTAATTCTCCTGTTTGTCTCTTTAATGAACAGTAAATGCAACGCACTCCATAACGCATGAAAGCATGTTGCAGTGCCCCTTAGCGATATCTTTTAACTTAATTATGTATGAAATATCGTATTTTTACTAAAATACACCACAAATGCTTTCTATCTATTGACTATAATGTAATGGAAATATTTTGTGCTTCCTTGTAAACGAACTATAAATGCTTAAAACTTCATTTTCAATACTGTACTTTCTATTGTAAACCTCAATAACATAAAAAAAAATTATATGGCAGACCGAGTATATTTACGAGAAATAGAGTACGACCAGACCAATTTCATAAACACTTTTTAACAATGTAACACTTTCAAAGTGTAAACAAAAACTGAAAAATCCATATTAATAGTAATATTTTCAAAAGTAGGGAAAATGTATACGTAAATTTTCTGACAACACGCTACATTATTTTATTCTGCTACATAATTTTATAACTGTGAAATATGACAAAGTAATGAATTAGTAGCTGTAAAATATGTAGTCCAATTAAATAAATCATTAACATGTTTGGAAAATAAATTATAAAGATAAAAGAAAAACAATTACTATAAATGAAATTGCTATATTTTCATCGAAATGCTTTATAGAAATAAATTTTAATTTTAATTTAATAAAAAATACTAGATGTTACCCGTCAAGATTTGACCGTAAATAACTGGAAAGTTTCTTTAGAAATATGCATTTATTTTTAATTAGTTGCTTTTAAATTATTTATGTATTGAAAATTTGATGAATTGTTATATTGTGTAAAGCGATTCCTATAGATATAAGACGATAGATGCTGTTGTCCGTTAAGCCTACTTAACTAATGAAGTGAAATAATGTTAATCTTCCAATTTGCATCCTATTATGTTTGAATTAATTTAGCAAGAATTTAACTAAAAATATTAATTGAAGAATTTATTTTTACTTACTACAGTCTCAATTTTTTTTAAATATCAATATTTAGTATTTTCTATTTTTTTTTTTTTTTTTAATCACGGGACCGATAAAATTTTTCGTTTATTTTATTTTTATAATTCTGACTCTAAAACCCAGAACTTAAAATTTGCTTTTGAAGTAAACAAAAATATTACGTCTGAACATATTTATATTTATATTAAAATCATTAAAATTACAGACATTACATTACAATTACATAAAACATTAAAAACATATTAAAATTGGATGTTTCGGATTTACATGAAAATCCCTCATCAACAAACATTTTTCTTAACGTAAGTCACAATTCAAAAATATCAAGACATAGAAAATGCAACGCATCAAAATGTCGAGGCCAAAGTTACAGTTATAATAACACGGAGTAACACATCTTTTGTAATCAGATCGAGGTGCAGCGACTACGGAACTCGTACTTTCTTAGAAGCATGGTATACGAAAAATTACAGATTTGCCTCTTAATGAAGCAGGTGCAATCCCGAATGAATACTCCGTGTTCAAGTAAATCCGAAACATCCAATTTTAATATGTTTTTAATGTTTTATGTAATTGTAATATAATGTCTGAGTAGGGTAGAAACACCAATAGTAAAACACTGCGTCGGGGGCGTAGTGGTGGTGAGGGTGAATCTCGGTGGTGGTGGTGGCGTCGACGTAAGTGGCGGCGTAGGGTGGTGGCGTAGATAAGATAAGGGGCGTCGGAGGTGGTGGCGTAGATAAGAGGCATGCGTCACTTCGGAGGGTGGATTGGGATGACTCATGGCAGGTTGGTAGAGATAAGGAGTATTATGTTTAATGTAATTGTAATATAATGTCTGTAATTTTAATGATTTTAATATAAAAATTAAAATTTGCTGTTTGCAGTTAACGATTTATAATATATGCTTTTTAATTACTTTAATTTTATTTTACATTTTCATACATTATTTATATATTAAACCAAACCATGGATAACAAGGTGATTTCTTTTATAATTCTCATACGAATATTTTTGCTTCTTTCTTTTTATCTTGTTTTCTTTTTTTTGAAGGAGAATAATCATATACTTTTCTTAGTTATACAAATATATCTTCTTGATAATGGTCATACAAAATATAGATAAAAGTTTAGATCACTTTTTTTAATCGATAACTACATGCATAATTTAAATATTTTTAATATAAAATAAGTAATTGAAAATATTGTCTGTTGTTAAATTTTATTTACCACAGTCCTAATATTTTGAAAAAAATAACAATATTTAGCATCTCTGATTTTTTTTTCTTTTTAAATTACGCGACCTTTAAAATTTTTCATTAAATTAATTTTTATCAGTCTGATTCTAAAACCCAGAATTTAATCTTTGCTGTTTGCAGCTAACGATTTAAAATACATATTTTTTAATTACTCGAATTTTATTTTACATTTTCATACATCGTTTAATTATTAAATCATGGATAACAAGATAATTTAGAGTTCCTGTATGGATATTTTCCCTTCTTTTTATTTTCTCTGCTTCTACTTTTCGGTTTTTACGAAAAATAATCACATACTTATCTTAGTATACATATGACAACTTGATAAAGGTCATACTAAATATAACAAACATTGTAGATCAGTTAAGTTTATTTAATTGATAATTAGATGCAAAATCTTTTAACTTAAATACTTTTAATATAAATTTATTAATGAGAAAATTATAATCTTGGGTGTTAAATTTTACGTAATTATAAAGCATTCGAATTAAAAAAAAAAAAATACGAATTATATAACTTTTCCTCCTGAATTAAATATGACATTATTAAAATGAATTATTGCCAATAAAATAAGAAAAATCATTCTGTCCGTAGTGGGCATCGAGCCAACGAACTGAACAACGGAACATCGCGCCTTAAACCACTTGTCCAGCTTTTCCTCGTTCGAGTGTACTCTAAAATTGGATAGGTTCTAGTTATAATTTTACGCATGCCCAAATGGGAAATTTCTTGTGAATTTGAAATTTGACACAAAGCTCTTTTAGCTTTAAATAAATAGATAGTAACGAGTCGTGTAACGCATAATAGAAAAACTTGTGCATTGCATCTTAACATTGTAGAAAAGTAATTTTTAACGCTTCGCAACATAGTGGAAAATTGTTTATGAATTCGGTTTGTTTGGAAGTCTGACAGTCCGTGGTAAATATACTCGGAGTGTCACGTAAATTTTATATGTTATTGAGGTTCATTATAGAATATTCTTTATCTAAAATGAAGTATGTGAGATTTAAAGTTCGTTTACAGGGGCACACAAAACATTTCCATTACATTAGAATGCACGCGAAAAATCTTTTGAAGTGTATTTTAATTATGTAATGATAATTGAAACATAATAACACTGATATATTTCTCTTAGGTGGAATATATAAATATTATATAAAAATTGTAAATATTGTTATGAATTTTGTAAATATTTCATTCTTTTTAATTTATTTTATTATTGTGAAAATTGCAGTATTATTAATGTATTTCTTATTGAGCATCATGTAACTCAATGCTAAAGGCCTCAGGTGCTTTGCAAGAAAAACAACCTTACAGCATCTGTTTTATAATGGAGTTCTATTGGGAAATCGCCAAGGAATGGGTTTTTCGCCAAGTTGGCGATGGTTTTGGCGACTTATTTTTGTCGCCAAATTTGGCGATATATCGCCAAATGTCGCCAAGTTGGCGACGGATTTGGCGACTTTTTGTGCAACCCCCCCTTATACATTTACATTGGGATCCTTTCACGTTTGGAGTACTCTATCGAGAGTTGGAGGACCTTCTGGTAATTTCTAGCATTAGAAAGTCCTGGAATAATCTGGAAAGATCCCTGAAGCCTATATAAGGGACCTCCACCAGTCCAGTTAGTGAGTTGTCTGTCAACTGCGATTGAATTCATACGAGAGGCTTTGCATTGAGAACTGTGTTTCTCGGATCGATTTTGTCATTGATACGTCGTATTGAACGCATTGTTTCTGTGTGAAATTTTGCTGCGCTTTTATTGGATTTGAAGATTACTGAATATCTTGTAATTTTCAGAAGATATTTGTGATCGTATTGCACTGTTTATAGTGAATAAAGCCTTTTTATTGTTCTTATATATTGGCATCAGTCCTTTCGAACCCCGAGCTCACAACATTTGGTGTCAGAAGTGGGATTGAATGCCGATTACCAGAGCAATGGAAGCGCAACTGACTAAATTATTGGAGAAATTAGGAGAGATGGATGAGAAAATGACTGCGAATCAGGCTGAAATGAAGAAGGATATGTCAGCGATGGATGAGAAAATGACTGCCAACCTTGGCGAGTTAAAAGATGAAATGAAGAAGGAAATGTCAGCGATAGATGAGAAAATGACTGCAAATCTTGGCGAGATGGATGAGAAAATGACTGCAAATCTTGGCGAGATGGACGAGAAAATGACTGCCAACCTTGGCGACTTAAAAAATGAAATGAAGAAGGATATGTCAACCAACCTTGGAGAGTTGAAAGACTTAATAGAGGATAAAATAACATCTTTAAATGACAGAATTGACGGCGTGGAAAACAAAGTTGAAGGAAGATTTCAACAAATAGAAGGAAAAGTAGAAGAAATTCAAAGGACAGCCAATACCGTAGAAGAAAGAGTAGAAGAAAAAGTTCAAAAGATCGCCGAGACCGTTGAAGAAAGAGTAGAAGAAAAAGTTCAAAAGATCGCCAAGACCATCGAAGAAAGGATTGAGAGTGTAGAAAGGAGTTGGAAAATGTGAAGAAACAAAAGATAACTGCCGAAAACTATCCCGAAGATGTCAAGTATCAAGCTATGCTTCCTCGGGCCTCTATTAAACTCTCGACATATGACGGAAAATCCTCATGGCCAGTTTTTAAGACACAATTTGGGATCGTAGCGGACGCCAATGGATGGGATTCCCAGACAAAGGCTTGCCAGTTACCTGCTTCTCTACGAGCTGATGCTGCCGACGTCCTACAGACTTTGCCTGCAAATGAACCGCTGGATTTTGAAACGCTCGTCAGTGCCTTAGAATTACGCTTTGGCGAAAAATGCATGAAGGAATATAGCAGACTCCAGCTCAAATCTCGACAGCAGAAATCCACTGAATCCCTGCAAGAGCTTGCTACGGATGTCGAGAGACTTTCCCACCTTGCTTATCCTGGCTGTCCGACTGAAATTAGAGAGAGTTTAGCTCTGCAACATTTTATTGATGGTGTGCGTGACTCTGAGATCCAGAAAGCACTCCGGATTGCAGATCTCAGTGACTTAAAAGGGGCTTTAGTTTATGCCCTGAAATTCGAGGCAGCCCAGCAAGCTACTAGGAAAGATCGACACTTTGTGCGAGCAGCCAACCTGCCTGAGACGTCGGATAGAGCTTTGGAGTGCTTACAGCAGCAGATGAATGACATAATGAGAAAGATGAACTCCTTAATGGCCAACAAACCTTACAGGAAGATCAAGTGCTGGAGATGCGGTGGAGAAGGCCATATCCAAATCGACTGCCCAAGACGACCCAGCACCGAAGGTAATAGCTCACCCGCTAACGGAGGAGCAAGAAAACTGATTATTGACCATCTTGCGGGGCGGAGGTTTCCAGATCTTAAGAAGCCTCATTTTCAAGTATGTGAAATTTCTGCAAGAAGTTGCGGCGAGAACGGAGTTTTTCTAGTCGGAAGTGTGAATGATTTGCCCTGTAATATGATCATCGATACAGGAGCCAATGTGACCATCATTCGGAAAGATCTAGCTCAGCGGCTGAAAGAAAAACTCTCCTGGACCCCGCCACGTGTAATCCTTCAAACTGTGACAGGAGATAAGATCGACATATTTGGAAGAATGACACTGGAAATAAAGTTTGGGAACGCCGCTTACCACCATACAGTCTATGTGGCCGATATTTCGGACCCTTTCATACTCGGACTGGACTTTTTAAAAGAGCATGGATTTACACTGGATTTTAAGAATAATGAGTTACGCTCTGCTCAAGAAGATGTCACTATTTTCAAACTTGGAAATGAGTCCGGGTCTATTCAACGGATCACAGCCAACGCAGATGTTATCATCCCTCCACGGACCGAAATGATGATACCTGGATTAACTGGAAACGAAAGAATTTTCCAGTATGGCTTGACTGGATATCCTGAGAAGAGCCCAAAGGGAGTGCTAATAGCATCAGCGCTGGTAGATCTGTCGAGAGATGTGATACCCGTGAGGATGGCGAATGTAAGTGCAAAATCTAGAATTATCCAGAAGGGTGAAGTGCTTGCAACCTGTGCTCCAGTCACCTGTGTATGCAAAGACCCGAGCTTGATGTTGTCGGAGCCGCCTACAAGTTTAACACCTGAAATTGGACGAAATGAAAATTTATCTCCTGAACAGAGACATGCCGCAGAAAGACTGTTCCAGGAATTTAAGGATGTGTTTTCTCAAAACGAGAGTGATATTGGTCGCACTTCACTGACACGGCATAGAATTGATACTGCCGGCCATCCACCGATTAAACAGCATCCCAGACGTTTGCCGTTCGCTAAACAAGAAGAGGTGTCTAAGCTCTTACAACAGATGCAGGATAGTGACATCATCGAACCGTCATCAAGTCCGTGGGCCTCTCCCATCGTGTTGGTCCGAAAGAAAGATGGCTCCACAAGATTTTGTGTGGATTATCGTAAACTTAACGATATCACGAAGAAGGACAGCTATCCTCTACCAAGAATAGACGACACGCTAGATACTCTTTCAGGACATAAATGGTTTTCCACGCTGGATTTGAAGAGTGGATATTGGCAAGTAGAGATCCATCCTGATGACAAAGAGAAGATCGCATTTACTACTGGACAAGGACTTTGGCAATTCAAAGTTATGCCGTTCGGCCTCTGCAATGCTCCAGCAACGTTCGAGCGCCTCATGGAGACAGTGTTAAAAGGCCTGACTTTTGAAGCTTGTCTCATCTACCTAGATTACGTCATCATTGGTGGCCGCACGTTTGAAGAACATCTTGGAAATATTCGAAAAGTGTTAACGAAGCTAAGAGCGGCGAATTTAAAGCTGAACCCTCTGAAATGCAAGTTCTTCCAACGCGAAGTAAATTATTTAGGACACATCATCTCAGCTGAAGGTGTTCGAACAGATCCTGAAAAAGTGTCTGCAGTAAAGAACTGGAAGCGTCCCGAAAACGTCCATCAGTTGCGAAGCTTTCTGAGACTATGCACTTATTACAGAAAGTTTGTTCAGGGGT
Organism: Maratus michaelseni; assembly: GCA_963931845.1. Classification (NCBI taxonomy): domain Eukaryota; kingdom Metazoa; phylum Arthropoda; class Arachnida; order Araneae; family Salticidae; genus Maratus; species Maratus michaelseni. Next base: position 55,724,835 of record OZ007597.1, read on the forward strand.
TCTCCAACATCGCAAGACCCTTGCATAGGCTCACTGAAAGCAAGCAGAAGTTTCTATGGACACAAGAATGCGAGAATTCCTTCCAGCAGCTGAAAGAAGCTCTCACATCCTCTCCAGTTCTAACCTATCCACACCCCGACAAACAATTCATTGTGGACACGGATGCTAGTCATGAAAGTGTCGGTGCTGTACTTTCCCAAGAAATAGATGGCCAAGAACGAGTCGTAGCATACTGGAGCAAATGTTTGTCGAAACCAGAGCGGAATTATTGCGTCACTCGTAAGGAGTTATTAGCTATAGTAAAAGCCATAGAACACTTCCATCACTGTCTCTATGGCAGGAAATTTCTCCTTCGTACTGATCACGCATCCCTAACATGGCTGATGAATTTTAAGAACCCAGAGGGCCAAGTAGCCAGATGGATACAACGACTCCAGGAATACGACTTTGACATCAGGCATCGTAAAGGCTCATCGCATGGTAATGCTGATGCCTTATCAAGAAGACCGTGTCCCGAAAGTTGTCGCTATTGTTCCAGAGCGGAGAACAAGTATAATCCCGAACATGTCATACGCCAGACGAAGACTTCACTATCAACGCCATCAGATCCCTGGAGTGATGAGAAGATTCGAGAAGATCAAATGGCAGACTCTGACATCAAACCAATCTTGGAGTTATTAGAATTTTCTAGCACGAAGCCCAATTGGAAAGACATCTCGACTTACAGTCCTACGACGAAGCAATATTGGGCTCTTTGGAACTCCCTCCACGTCAAGAATGGTGTCCTGTTCCAAAAATTCGAATCGGAAGATGGGAAGACATCTCGGTGGCAGTTGGTACTTCCTCGATCCCGTATCCCAGAGGTCCTCAAGGAATTACATAGCAGTCCCACCAGTGGCCATTTTGGAGTCATGAAAACATTACACAGAGTCCGAGAGCGCTTCTTCTGGGGAAAAGCGAGAGCTGACGTCGAACAATGGTGCAAATCTTGCGATGCATGTGCAGCTCGGAAAGGACCAAAGAAACGTAGCCGAGGAAGACTACATCTCTACAATGTAGGAGCACCTTTTGAACGCATCGCCCTTGACATCCTAGGTCCTCTGAAGAAGTGCTGATGGCAACAAATACCTCCTTGTTGTCATGGACTATTTCACGAAATGGCCTGAAGTTTATGCCATCCCTGATCAAGAAGCTTCTACGGTTGCGGATGCCTTGGTACACCAGTGGATATCAAGGTATGGAGTTCCCCTTCAAATGCATTCTGACCAAGGGAGAAATTTCATATCTGCTGTGATTGAGGGTCTCTGTCAACTTCTCGGAATGGACAAAACTAGGACGACGCCTTTACATCCACAGTCGGATGGCATGGTTGAGAGATTTAATCGTACCATCCTCAACAATCTCTCACTGCTAGTCTCAAGAAACCAACAAGACTGGGACCAAAAACTTCCCTTGTTTCTTCTCGCCTATCGCAGCGCCGTCCATGAAACAACCGGCTATTCCCCGTCTCAGATGCTTTTCGGTCGTGATCTTCGTCTACCTTGTGATCTGATTTTTGGTCGCCCTCCAGATGCGCCTTCATCGCCAGAGGGATACGTGCAGAATCTCCAGGCACGATTTGAAGACGTCCACAACTTGGCTCGAGAGCGGATCAATATACAGACGGAGAAGATGAAGACCAGGTACGACACGAAAGCCACGGGACATCAATTCAAAGAAGGTGACAAGGTTTGGTTTTATAATCCGACTCGACGTAAAGGACTTTCTCCCAAACTGCAATCGCACTGGGACGGTCCTTATACAGTCCTAAACAGACTGAACGATGTCGTAATTCGGATCCGAAAGTCACCAAGTTCGAAACCTAGAGTCGTTCATTACGACAGGCTGGCTCCATACTATGGCCATAGTACTTAGTTCATTGATTGTAAATAGTGTAATGTAAATAATGTAAATTAGTATGACCATGGTCTTGTATATAAATTAATGTAATTATTTATTTTGCTTAGCATTATCATTATTATTGTTATTATTATTTAAATACTTGTATGTAATGGTGTCTATGCTTTATAATTCAGCATTATGAATGTGTTTAATTGTTATTTTCCATATTTGCTTTAAGTGCTTTGAATAGTATAGCATTTGTTGGTAACGGGTTTGCTTTCCGATCAAAGGTTGAACTGCCCGGGACGTGCAGTCCTTGAGAGGGGGGCAATGTTATGAATTTTGTAAATATTTCATTCTTTTTAATTTATTTTATTTTATTATTGTGAAAATTGCAGTATTATTAATGTATTTCTTATTGAGCATCATGTAACTCAATGCTAAAGGCCTCAGGTGCTTTGCAAGAAAAACAACCTTACAGCATCGGTTTTATAATGGAGTTCTATTGGGAAATCGCCAAGGAATGGGTTTTTCGCCAAGTTGGCGATGGTTTTGGCGACTTATTTTTATCGACAAATTTGGCGATATATCGCCAAATGTCGCCAAGTTGGCGACGGATTTGGCGACTTTTTGTGCAACCCCCCCTTATACATTTACATTGGGATCCTTTCACGTTTGGAGTACTCTATCGAGAGTTGGAGGACCTTCTGGTAATTTCTAGCATTAGAAAGTCCTGGAATAATCTGGAAAGATCCCTGAAGCCTATATAAGGGACCTCCACCAGTCCAGTTAGTGAGTTGTCTGTCAACTGCGATTGAATTCATACGAGAGTCTTTGCATTGAGAACTGTGTTTCTCGGATCGATTTTGTCATTGATACGTCGTATTGAACGCATTGTTTCTGTGTGAAATTTTGCTGCGCTTTTATTGGATTTGAAGATTACTGAATATCTTGTAATTTTCAGAAGATATTTGTGATCGTATTGCACTGTTTATAGTGAATAAAGCCTTTTTATTGTTCTTATATATTGGCATCAGTCCTTTCGAACCCCGAGCTCACAACAATATTATATAAGAATTGTAAAGTATATATAAAAATAACAATTATTGTTCGTTTACAGGCACGTACAAGAAACTTTTGTTATATTATGATGTACCAGTAGGAGCTTTAAGTTCAAATATCATGACCCAAGACCAAAATGACCCACTAATCAAATTTTCTCGAACATGTGACCAAGGCGAACTGTCTTCTCGTGTCCGAAACCCGTAGGATATAAAATTTAGTCAAAATAGTCTGAGCCATTTTTCAGATAAAATTAGCTTGACCCAAAGTGATCTGAAAATGACCCACTAATCGGATTTTTCGAGTATGTGACCTAGCCCAATGGTTTTCTCATGCTCCAAAACCGAGGATACAAAATTTAGTTCAAATCGTCTGAGCCGTTTTTAAGATAAATATAGCTTGACCCACAATGACCCATGACTAAAATGACCCACTAATTGAATTTTCTCGAACATGTGACTAAGCCCAATGATTTACTCGTGCCCCAAAACCGTAGGATACAAAATTGAGTTTCAATCATCTGAGCCGTTTTTAAGATAAATATAACTTAACCCATAATGACCCACTAATCTAAATTTCTCAAACATGTTACCTAACTCAACAGTTTTCACGTGCCCGAAAAGCATAGGTTGCAAATTTTAGTATAAATAGTCTGAGCCATTATTTAGATAAAATTAGCTTGACCCACAGGTAGCGAAATTTCAAAATTTGCTCTACATTTCGAAAAATATTTTTCTTCAAAATGTACTTTTTAATGAATTTCTAAATATCTATATAGTACTTTTGCTTAAATCAAATTTCTAAATAAGAATAATGTAAAATTAAGAGAAGAACTTAAAAATTAGAAATCAAGAAGCGTTTTAGAAAAAAAAAATAGAAAATTGAAAGTTTTAAATTTTTTAATCCAATTTAGTTTTTTAAGACTAAGACAGCGAAATTTCAAAATTTTTCTGTACATTTCTCAAAATATTTTTCTTAAAACTGATTTTTAAAAACCAGTTTCTAAATAAGAATAATGTAAAATTAAGAGAAGAACTTAAATATCAGAAATCAAGAAGCCTTAAAAAAAAGAAAAAAACATGAAAGTGTTATTTTTTTAATCCAAGATGAAAAAAAAAAATCTTTAAAACATCTTATTTTTAATGTTTTGGCTTAAGTAAAAATTCTAGAATTTTTTAATAAAATAAAACTTGTGAAAATAATAATTGGTCAACATATATAAATTGTTTTTATGGTTTATTGATTGTATTTGTCAAAATGGAAATAAAACTTTGAATCTATTTACCTCAGAACGTATTTTTAAAAATTCGTCACGTTTAAATTGATATATATATAAATTACAATAAAAGAAACAAAAAAGCAAAAAAAAAAAAAAAATCCTCATCTTAAACCTGACAATACTTTAAAACAAATCTCATAATTAACTACATAAGTTATCTATCAGACTACGTCAGAGAGAAATTTATATATAACATCGTATAATTTCAATTTTTACACTCTTATTGAGGGGCAAAAACTTTCAAATTCAATTTGTTTGAAAACTGTATCGTAATTTTAACTTTTATTGTGGTTTTTAAAATAATTTTCAAGCATGCTTTTTTTTAATCTATCCCCATCGTGCGCGGCTCTATTACTGAAGAATAATAATCCATTTGTATTTTGCTATAGTTTCCTGACTATCTTTAGACTGTTTGGCGCAGATGATAAATTTGCAAAAATTGACATTTTATGACCATTCTTAAACTTTACAAATGATGAAAAGAGAGTTTCTTTGAATGCTACTGCGCACTATCATGACCGTTAGTGAATTGGACTCAGATATTATTTTTCAATTTTAACAATCTTAACGTACTATCTCTTTTTTAATATAACACTAAACGCTTTTCTCGCTTGGCTTTCTATGATTGGGGGAAATTTCAGTTTTCTCTCTAGACTTGAATAGTCCAGCTTTTCTACTGCATTAGAATTTACTTATATTTTATACCATATCAGTGTCTAAGTTCATGAAGCTAGATGGTGGAGATTTTTGGGATTTGATGGTAATTGAGAATTCTGCTAGAATTAATAGAATTATGATTAACTAAATATCATACTTACTAGTGTAATATTTTGTGTTCTTTTATTAATTACCACCTTATATCATTATTTTAATTTTACCCCTTTCTTCAAATATATTGTTTTCTAGATCAAGGTTCTTAGCAGAATTCATATATTGGTTAATTACCATCAGCCCCAAAACACTCATAATACAAACAAATTGAATTAAAACGAAAAAGGCATAACCATGTTATCTGTCCGAGCGATGTCTACAATAATGGAGTTTTTTCAAGCGTACGACAGCATTTTTGAAGTATTTCTTTTTTATTCAAATGTAAATTATATTAATAGAAATCTGCTTCTATTTACTTCTAATATATATGAAACAATATCATATATTCTAATACGAGCAAATCTTGTGGGTGGTTATATATATATATATATATATGCAAAAATTATCTTAAAAACGGCTCTAACGATTTTCACGAAATTTCGTATCCTACCGTTTTGGGGCACCAGAAAACCATTGGGCTAGGTCACATGCTCGAGAAAATTCGATTAGTGGGTCATTTTGGGTCATTTTGGGTCATGGTCTAGCTAATTGTATCTAAAAAACGGTTCAAACGATTTTGACGAAATTTTGTATCCGACCATTTTCGGGCATGAGAAGTCAATTGGGCTGGGTCACACGTTCGAGAACTTTCGATTAGTGGGTCATTTTTGGGTCAACGCGGGTCAAATTAATTTTATCTAAAAAACGGCTCTAACGAGTTTGATTAAATTTTGTGTCCTACGAGTTTCTAACACGATAAAAGCATTGGGCTAGGTCGCATGTCCGAGAAAATTCGATTAGTGGGTCATTTCTGGGTCATTGTGGGTCAAGATCTAAAAAGCTGCTCAATTTACACTAAATTTTGCATTCAATGGTTTCCAGGCACGAGAAGACTGTTGGGCTAGGTCACATGTTCGAGAAAATTCAATTAGTGGATCATTTTGGGTCATTTTGGGTCATGGTCAGGCTAATTGTATCTAAAAAACGGTCCAAACGATTTTGACGAAATTTTGTATCCGACTATTTTCGGGCACGAGAAGACTATTGGGCTGGGTCACATGTTCGAAAACTTATTAGGGGGTCATTTTTGGGTCAAAGCGGGTCAAATTAATTTTATCTAAAAACGGCTCTAACGATTTTGATTAAATCTTGTATTTTACGAGTTTCAGGCACGCGAAAATCATTAGACTAGGTCACATGTTCGAGAAAATTCGATTAGTCGGTCATTTCTGGGTCATTGTGGGTCAATATCTAAAAAGCGGCTCAATTTACACTAATTTTTGCATCCTATGGTTTTCCGGCACGAGAAGACTGTTGGGCTAAGTCACATGTTCGAGAAAATTCAATTAGTGGGTCATTTTGGTCATGGGTCGTGATATTTGAACTCAAATTTAATTTTGACCGAGCATAGCTCGGTCTTCCCTGCTCGTATGTATATATGAAATTTCAGTTCAGCTGCTTATAACTTGTCGAAATAGTAAGTATATAATTAATCGAAATACTAATCTATACTAACTTCTTATAACTTATACGCTAGGCCTTTGCGAATCCTTCTTAGAAGATTTTACAGCATGTTTTGCTTAGTCATTGGGTGAGTCTGTGTCGCATTGAACCCCGTTCAAGGCAACTTTTAAGCAAATGAATATGAAAGTAAAATTAGTAAATGCTTTCCATATGAGTTCAGATCAACAGAGACCCTCTAATAAAGAGGACTTCTTGTTTTTTTTACTGAGGAACATATTCAACTGTTAGTTCTGCATTTCGTCAACTGCAGTATTGTTAAAAAAGTCTTGCCTTGAGCGTCAAGAAAAATATCGAAACTACACGCCCAAATCCTTCAGGGACAAAATATACGTATCAATTTCTTCTCTGACGTCATACAAAAGAAGGGGAAAAACCAAGCAGAATACTCAGTCAGGAGATATGGTATCGTTTACTCATGCTAGGGAAATCTTTAGCTAAATCAAGGCCTTGTTAATCGTTAATCACGACCATGGCTAGAACTTTCCAACGATACAACTTATAACGAAAGCGGATTTCTTTCTTTCTTTATGTATGACGTCATAGAATAAATTTGAGTGCACCTTATGAACGGTTGGATTCGGACTGATAGTTTCCAAACTTTTTTTCATATCGCTATGGTAAGACATATAAAATGACATTCACCTTGAAAAAACGGATCTAATTTTTATTGTTATTTATGTATGATGTCACGGAAGAAATTGGCTCGTATCTCGTGAACAGTTGGATACGGGAGAGTAATATCAGTGTGTTTCTGGATCCTCGTAGCAAGATCATTAAAACGATACCATTGTGACGAAATCCAGAATTACCAGTTGAATATGTTCCTTAGTTTGTGTTTAAATATTTTAAGTCAATTGTGAATAATAAATTGTACTTAAATCTATATGTATAGCAGAGATAAAGTTAAAATGAGTTAAATTTCAAAATTCAGAAAGGGCCTTGCTCTGCCCTCCCTCGCTGACAACTAAGGGCCTAGTTCAGGTAAGCCGTTAACAAAAAGAAAATTGGAGAGTCTAAAATTGGCTTTTTCTGAACACAGTATAGAATACATTGCATTCCGATACCAGGTAATCCAAAAGTAACCGAAATAATATGTAACGCAACAAATGAAAATTACTCTGATAAAATACTTCAATTATAAAGTTAATCTACCGTAATCGGATTCACAGCCAAAGTTAGCGTCAAATTTCCAAAATCCTAGCAAAAATTAGATCAGAATTAAAATCTTTTTTTCCTGAAAAATGACCATTTTAGTATATTTTAGCATACTTTGCAAAAGTATTTCGTTTCATTTCATCTTTCTTCTTCAACAAAATTAATACATAAATTTCCACGGTCTTTTATCTAGTAAAATATTTTTCATCTTACAAAGTAATGTAAAAATATTTCACTGTGAATAATATATATAAGAGAGTGATGTTACTAAATTAAGGCACGTTCTGATGAAACATAGTGTTACGGAAAAGATTTCATTTGACTTGATTGCCTAAAAGGGATTGCTTGGAAAAGGAAACCAATTCCGTAGAGCATAGTATCCTCCCGAATCCTTTATTAAGGTATGAAAAAATACAGTGTTCAGCCGCAGCTGAAGCCGTCAGAAAAAGCGACAATGGGCGACAATTTCATAAATACAAGTATGAAAGAAAATCGGCCTACGGCCAGCCCTGCCAGAAATACTCCAATCGCAAGCAAATGACAGGGACTGATCGAGGATCAGTTGCTCTCGATTGGAGTATTCCTGGCAGGGCTGGCAGCAAACCAAACAATTTAATTGGCATATAAGCGAAAATGTTTGTCAGCTATCGTCACAGAATGGTTTAAAAAAGGTTTAGCTGCCAACAACGCTGGCTACTTTCTTCATAAACGTATACGGTTCTTGCGACAGTGGCATCTAATAAATTCACCAAACAGAAGCTCAATCGAAAACAATATTTGGCGGATATGTTGCTAATTCAGATATTTATATGAACAAAAAATAACCTAAATTAAGCTGTTCTAAAAACGTTAAGAAATATTAACATATATGCATACAAACACACATAATTTGGGATAGATATAAAAATAGCTAAAACGGCATCGGTTAACCTCAAAATATAAAAATATTCAAATATTTCAATAATCTGGTTTTATGATGGCTACAATACTTTTCTTATGTAGACAGAAAGTAAACATTTTTCCAAAATATGAATATGAAGCTTACAGAACAGATTTTGCTTTTATTAACATATTCTAATTCATTTTACAATCAATCTAGCTTTATCTAACTACATTTCTTTTAAGAAAGTGAATCTGTTGTAAATCACGAAATACGATTAAGTGTATCTTACATTCAAAGAGTGACAGTAGCAAGTTTTGGAAATACATGGACGTTAATCAGTAGCACAAAACGAACGGAAATATTAAAATTTTCAGCGAAACTATTCTTGAAAAGAGAAAAAGACTGTCTACAGCAAAGCATTAAAATTTTTTAATGAATAACAGAATTTGTAATTTGATATCAAACCTGTCGAGTGATTTTTTTGAAAATGTATATAGTTCTTGAAACTGTGGTCTGTAATATATTCACCAAATACGAGCTAAATCGGAAAAATAGTTTGGGCGCTATCTTCACTCACTCGAATAATACATAGCGACATAATAGAAAAAACTCCAAAAATGAGTTCTGGGAATCTAAACGTTAAGAAATTCTAATATATACGCATACATACACTCATAAATATGATATAGGTTTAAAAATAGTGAAAAGAAATTCAGGGAGCCTCAAAATGTAAAAATATACCAATATTTGAACAATCGGGTGACCAATGTCATAATGAAAATACGTTTTTTATGTGTATGCAAAGTAAATATTTTTGAAAATATGAATATAAAGATTACAGAACGCATTTAGCTTTTGTTAATATTTTTTAAATTCTTTTACAGGAAATATAGCTTTATATAACTACATTTGTTTTGTGAAAGCAAATCTGCTATAAATCACATCTGTGGCGATCTTCTGGCTAGATTTTATTCACGATGATCGTTAATGGCCAAACTGTGGCTAGTTTTCATTAATAATTGCCTCTTAAAGTATAATTGTGGCCAGTTTTAGGCTATCTGTCAGTTATGACTAACCACTTGTGGCACAATTATGGGCATCTTAATGTACCCAACAAACACGTCATATGTGGCCGCTTTCTGTAAACATTATGGCCAAATATTTTTGTGGCCATTTGTATTCAGCCACCGTTGTATATTAACTGATGCGCCGCTACATCCGGTAGCCGTCGACTAACTGATAACGGGCGAGCGGGGAAAAAACTATTGCATTTTCCGTGCTCTGTAGCCACTAAAGTTAGATTTCTGGCCAGCATATAAAAGCCTGTCATCACCTAGAAAACAGAAGGCCAGTGTCGTCTACTTGATATAATGTTGATTATAAAACATAGAAAACCTTTTTTCTTCACTTTTTCAACATAACTTTCGTTATTCAAAATTTGTTTTTCTATGAAAGTATATTAAGAAAGGTGCGAGTAAGTTAAGTTTGCAGCCAGCATATAAAAGTCTTTCAGAATCTAGAAAATAGAAGGCCAATGCTAAGTAGTTGATATTTTGATTATAAGATATAAAGAAAATATTTTTCAACATAATTTTCATTGTTTAAAGCGTGCTATTAGATGAAAGTATTAAAATAATAATAAAAATAATAAATAATAATGTATATTTTATCCACTAAAATATATATTTCAAAACATTTATTTTTCTTTTCTTTTACCTATTTTTATAAATTACAAATAAAATTAATTTGTTTGTAAAGTATGTCTCAGGTGGTTCTCTAATTTCCTGATTAACAAACGCGAAACTTCCTAATACGTCTTCTGACTCATTTTAAACCTAAAGAATAAAATTGGCAGGGATCACTGTTGAAGTTATTTGGAATCAAATGTTTGGTTTTTTTTTTTTTCATTTTTGGTAAATAAATTATTTATTGCTTTATAAGCTATTTTTGTCACGTGACGTCAGGTTTTTCTCTTTTTTCGCACTCTCGTACCAGAAATTCGGTTCAAAACGTGACATTTGACAGCATTTTCTGAAAGATCTTTCGCCATTACCAGAAAATGGAAAACGCTGTTCGATTACGTAGTTTTTGAATAAGAACACCTGCCAATTTTGGGCGTTTCCGAACAAAACTGAATTCAGAAATGTGTCAGAAACTAGCTGCTTTGGATTTCAGAACAGACTTAATACACTGGATTTTTTTTTTTTCTATGAACACACTGAAATGAAAATGAACATACTTTATTTTTAATTTATATACTTTTAAAAAGAAAGCATAGTCAATAACCAATTAATAGAAAATATATTGCAATGCTCATTTGATACTAAATATTAATTTCAAAAAGCTGCAATGTTTGGACATACCTATTATATAAACACTCTAATAATAATTTGAATGTTACACGTGGATTTATTTTTGTATTTATTTTCAGTTTCAATGGAAAATATTCCTCATCTCATCAGAAAAAAAAAAAAAAAATGTCACTTTTAATAAACTAAAAAACAGTTTATATTGAAAGGGGAAAAAATCCTTTTAATTTTAAAGAAGGTCGGACCTGAACGAGGTGCTACTAATATACAATTCACATTTACAGTTCGGTGTTGTAACTAATTTTTAATATCATATGGAATTTGTTTAAAAATGTATCTTTTTCCAGGTAATGTAAAATAACTAAGCATTTAAAAAAAAAAATATGTATATGATTGAAAGACAGGCAAAAGTTTTAGTAATACATTTCAATAAGACATCGGTTTAAAAAAGACGCTAAAATATTTTCTCCCCTCTTTCTCCACCCTTCTTTGAAGGACGCGTGGGGCACGTACGTGCTCTGCTCAAGGTCAGGGAAGATACAGAATTTCTCGGAATACACACCTTGAAATCTGGTTTTCATTTATGTTTGTTCTCTTCTCAGTTAAGTACAGTGAGTGGACCTGAGAAGATGTTGATAGTATGCGAGCAGCAAGCGGGTTTTTTTTCCCGCAATTTCCTTAAACATTGGTAAGATTTTATCGGTTTGTCTATTCATTAAATATTTTTGATAATCTTTTTTGCATCATTTTATTCATGATAGAATTATTTTTTAATAAAAACGCGTATTTTCATTTTGAAAAGTAGAATGGTAATTTATTTTACAATTACTTATTTCATGTGATTCACTGATACCGTATTTTATTAAAATTTTATTTAAAAATGTTCTCAAATCCAAAGGGGCTGCTTCTGACACATTTCTGAATTCATGTTTGTTCGGAAACACATGAAAAAACAGGTGTTGTCATTCAGAAGACGTTTTACATTTTTATTAAAGGCAAAAAATACTGTCAAAGTTGGAATTTTGAATCGAATCTCCAACGCTGCAGCTCCAGAAAGGGAAAAAAAAACTTGTAACAAAGATCACTATTTATTTATCAATTTATTTATCAGAAAATGGAAAACTCATTTCGATTTCAAACCACTTCAATAGTCTGGGATGCCAATGCTTTTACGTTTTAAAATATGTCAGAAGGTTTCGTGTTGTTGCAGGCAAATTGAGAACCACCTTAAAATAGAAAATACTAAGATTTATTTTTCTGTCAAACTTTTGTTCTTTAACGCTTTTTCAATGTATTAAATAATATTTTCCAGTAATGCATATGATTTAAAAATAATCTATAATAATAAACTACAAAAATAACCTGTAAAAATAAACTGTAATAATAAACTATAAATATAATAAACTATAAATATAATAAACTGTAATTTATTTAAAATAATTATTTTAGCTAATGATAATTTTTAAATGAAAGATTCTTTTTTTCTGAGTGTGTAAAATAATTGTTCTCAAAGAAAAATGTAAATTTTAATACAATTTAGAAAAACTGGAATAAGAAAAAAAACTTTAAAAAATTCAAGACCATTTAAAATTACTGAATTCTCTTGCAAAAATGTTAGAATATTATTATTATTATTTTAATATTTGGCTATTAAACTTTAAAAGATAAATAATCTTAAAAAACTGGTCATTCATAAACTATATAAAATCAAACTGTATTACTTTATTTATTTATTTATTTTTTATTTATTTATTTATTTATTTTTTTGGTATTACTTGGGTGAAAATTAATATTCATAAAGTTAAAATGATGCAAAAACTTCTTTTATATTATCATAAATTAATAAGGCTTTAATGAATAGACAACATATACTGGTAAAAGATTTAACAATAATTGATTTTTAAAACCAGTGTGAAACAAAAGAAAGAAAAGAAAACTAACATTAGACTTACATACACATAAAGAAAAGATTATTTAAGCATCAATTCGAATTTTATTCTATTAAAAGAATGCTTTTTAGAAGTTTATTTAAATGATAAAGTGGGTTTGCAGGATAAAAAGTACTAATAATAATTTAGGTACACTTTTCAAGAAAACTATAATTTCAACTTAATTTGATTTTTTTTTCTAAAACACAAATACTTGACATAGTGAATTAATTATTATTATTATTTTTAATTTTATACTTTTAAAATTTATATGAAATGCAATTATTTAAAAATGGCATTGGATATAAATTTTAAAAATATATAATTGAAAAAATAAACAAATTAATTAATTCTGTATGTCAAACATTGTGTTTTTCAAATTTTTGAAAAAAAAAATCAAGGTAAGTGAATTGATATTTTTCTTGAAAAGTGTACCTAAATTATTATTAGTATTTTTCTCACGCAAAAACATATTATCATTTAAATAAACTTCTAAAAAGTAATTTCTTTTATAGAATAAATTTTGATTTATGCCTAAATAATCTTTATCGGGCGACAGTGGCTGGGTTTTGGCTAGCTTACATTAATAATACCCATAAAAGGCATTTTTGTGGGCAGTTTGGGGCTAGATTTAATTCTTGAAAACCACAAATGGCGTGGCTACGGCGAGTTTCTGGCTAGCTTTTATTCATTATGATTTTTAATGGCCTAGCTATGGCTAGTTTCCATTAATAATTGCCATTTAAAATATAATTGTGGCCAGTTTTAGGCAATCTATCATTTATGATTAACCGTTAGTGGCCTAATTATGGGGATCTTAATTCATTTCTGGCCAATTCTGTTGCGGCCTCGTCATGGCCGGCGTGACAGTTTTTTTAAGTTGCCGTTACGGCAAACGATAGCGGCCCCTCATCTACTAGTTTGGGCCAAGGCTAACGTAGCCATCAGCGGCCCGCAAGTTCTGTGTTCGTTGGGTAGTTATGGCCAATTCTGTTGCGGGCACATTGTGGCCGGCGTGACAGTTTTTTTAAGTTGCCGTTACGGCAAACGATTGCGGCCCCTCATCTACTAGTTTGGGCCAAGGCTAACATAGCCATCAGCGGCCCGCAAGTTCTGTGTTCGTTGGGTTGAAGAAAATAACTACAGCATTAGCGGAATTTTTGTTGAAAAGTAAATGCACTTTGATTTTTTTCCTTGATAGGTGCTATCGATATGAGATATTACTCGCAGCACTAGATACTTCATATTTGGCATAAAGGTAGTGTTTAGGATAAAAATAAACACAAAATTAAACTAGTCGGATGCGTCAATCCCAAAACTTTCTTATATTTCATACAGGTTTCACAAACACTAAAAAGAATCAGCACTAATTTATATCAAAGTCTACCTGAATCTAAAGTTTTATTAAATGCCGTGTATTAGTTCTTGAGATATGACTTTTGCATAAATCGTGCAAATGCAGCATAGCAACGTTACCTGTTGGGAGATTTAGACCAAAGCTTAATCAACAGCAACTTATGTCAACGTCTAACTGAATCTGAAGTTTGATGAAAATCCGTGCATTAGTTCTTGAGATATAGTTATCGTGATAATAATGAAAAAAGTGGCATAGTAGCGCCACCTTTTGGGATATCTACAGCAAAACGTAATCAGCGTCTATTTATGTCAAGGTCTAACTGAATCTGAAGTTTCATGAAATTTCGTGCATTCGTTCTTGAGATATAGCTATCGTGAAAATCATGAAAAAAGTGGTATAGCAGTGCCACCTGTTGGGATATCTATACCAAAAAGTAATCCGCGTCTATTTATGTCAAGATATAAGTGAATCTGAAGTTTCATAAAAATGAGTGCATCAGTTCTTGAGATAGAGCTATCGCAGGAAATTCTGATAAATGCAGCATAGCAGTGCCATCTGTTGGGCGATTTTCACCAAATACAATCAGCTTCAATTTGTATCAGGGAATAACTGAATATAAAGTTTTATTAAATTTCGGGCATTAGTTCTTGAGACAGAGCGCCCAAAAAATTTTGTCACGTACAGACAGACAGACTAACAGATTCACAGACAGACATTTTCTAAAAACAGTCAAATCATGTTCAGGACCTTCTAAAACATATAGATCCGTCGAAAACTGGAAGTCGAAAATTTTCATGAAACCAATACTTTCTTCTTGTAAAGATAGAAGAAAATAAAAATCCGGAAAATTCCAACAAATCAAGGAATTTTTAAATTTTCAATTTTCTTCGTATTTTTCTATTTTGTGTTTCGAAGTTTTCGATTTTGTTTTTTAAATTTTCCCGATTTTTTATTAGTTCCTTTCTTTGCATCCTAAACACGACTTTATGTCAAATTTCAAGTTTCTAGATCTAAAAGATCAAATTAATTTCCATTTTTCATTTTTTTTAACCACCCGGATTTTTAATTTTTTCATTATTTTGTATAATGAACAAAAATCTTTAAGCTAAATTTCAAGTTTCTAAGTCTTCTAGATGTAGCTCAGAATTTTGATGATCGATAAATAAGTGAGTGTAAAAAAATCGAAACTATGTGTTCATATATCTTCTGAACTAGAAAAGCTGGAATAGTGAAATTTGAACATTTGGTTCTGTTTGCAAAGTCTTATATCTAAACAAAGTTTCGGATTTTGGAGAAATTTCAGCACAAAGATGTGGCGTGGTTAAAAGTATCGTGAGTTGCTTCCTGACAAAGATGCTACGGCTGTGCTTTCTTTAAATGGTGGAGGCACATCCGTGAATCCAGATATTAACTGCTGAACTTATCACAACCTGCAACTTTATGTAATTTAGGTCAGTTTGATATATAATCCCATGTGATATTAAGCAAAAAATCTTATATATGTTTTGCCAAAAAAAGTTTTTTACTCGATTTATTTTTGCTACAATTTCTGATATAAATATCGGCAATACGCAAAGTTCTCGTATAATAAAAACAGGAAATGTTCCAATAAGATCTTTAAATGTCGGAGACTCCAGACTTGAAGCATTGTAGTAAAATTTTTTTAGTTTGGATTGATGCAGTTGGACAAACACATTTGAAAATACCATGACATCCCGCCCCTTTTCCTTCAAAAATACTTTTAAATAAATTACATAGCGCAAACTAAAGCGTGAGTTTGTAATATGCTATAAATTAGATGACTTTAGATGATTTTTTAAAGTTTATTTTCAACATAAAAACTTTTAATGTAATATATATTTGGACATAATTTCTGCTATAAATGTAACTAATGAGAGAAAATGTCCTATTATAAGAACGAGAAATGCTCCAGTAAAATCTTCAATCGTCAGAGGTTTCCATCGTGTAGTATCGTAATCATGATTTTTTGTTTTGGATTGACGCAACTGGGCTGTAAAATATGTATCTCTGTACATTTTACGATACAGGTCTGCTGCAACAATGCGATGAACAACACGTTCCAGTTTCTTTGGACAACAAAATTGTTTTGAATAAGGTATTGCAGTATGTATTAAAGAGAAGCTATCTTCAGAAATGAAGTAGTCCTTGCTGAACTTCAGTAAGTCAAATCTTGATGATATAAATGCTTTTTTGTGGGCATAGTTAAAAAATGCTCTGTGACTATTTAGGGATTCACTTTCACCTCTTTTTAAACATTCTCCGATTGGTTTGAGTCTATCATCATTTGATTCTAACTGCCACATCTTAACACCTTTATATGTCATGCACATGACAGAATTTTCCTTCGCAGCTTTAGATAAGCCCATTAAATCACGAATTCCAACCATCTTGGGAACAGTTATGACAGACAATATAACGGCTTTGTAGCTGTTAATAAGAACAGTGATTCCTAAAAACCAAAAGAGCAGTAACATTGTTGTGTTTCTTTGTCTTGCGTGAAATGAAAATGATTTTTCTAATAAGCATCCAACAGTCTCGAATAGAATAGTACAATAAGTTTTCCTTCTCTTCAATAGAATGTATAAGAGAAGTGACATCAGGCTGACACACAGTCCTATGCCTACCCACACTTCAAATGAGAACACATCAAATATAGCAAAACTCTTTGAGTCCTGTTTCGGTTTATCCGTCACAAAAGTAACATCTGTCACGTGCGTGGGATAGGTAAAATTTACTGCTTCTCTTCTTTCTTTCGTTACAATCATTTGAATGCCTGATATATCGACTTCTCCTCTTATTAACATTCCCATTATCCCAGTCCAAGTGCCTTCAGGTTTCTTTAAACCAACTTCGTTTTCCTCTGGCATGACAATATTAAAAGTGACTCCAAGACCTTTGGCAAGAGCTCGAATTATTGGAGCATTCATAACACTGATAAGAGTTCCATCATGATTCCGTATGAGAGTATCTGGTTCATTCGGCAGCGGTTTGAGAGTCGCTAGTTTCATTATTTTTGATGAATGGCGTCCAGTCATTTTCTTCCTAAATTTTAAATTATATGTTAGTTTTGCATTGCAAATCGTCACATAAAATGACATATGATAAAATAAATTATCTAAATAAACATACATTTATTTAACATAGATACAATATGTTTGCTATTTTCAACTATTGTTATACAAACAATAAAAATTTCTTAGCATATATTGGGTCTACTCAGCCCGTCTAACGGTCAACATATTGGACACAAAATTAGGTACTTGTCTGAGGTTCGTTGGTTCGATATCAGTGTTGTGTAGCCAATTGAATGTGGAAGTCCTTTAGAGTTACTAAGTATTTGAATAATAATTTGGGTCACTTTTCCATTAATATAGGCCTCTGGAGGTACCCATCTGTTGCAATGTTGCCAAAACTGGCAGATTCTTAACAAATTATCTCTCTCTTTCGGAAAATGTATCATACATTTAGATATAAATGCTTGCACAAAAGATCCTTATTCGTGCTAATTTCTGTAACTTGTTACTTTTTTGAGGATCACGCACATAAATTGAAAAACAATCGTCAGAAATAATTGAAAAATAGTTTTAAGGAATTTTTATACACAACAATGCTGACTTTAATGAACTTAAAAATATTTGTTATTTATTTTTAATGTTGTTCGATTAAACAAAACATATGCTTCTAATGACGGGGCAAAGGTATAATGGCAGTGGAGGAAGAGCTACAAAGCCCTGATCACTTACTTCAGCACTAGTAGATTCCCATACTGGGAGATAAGCGATGATTTGGCTTGTAGAAAATTTCTTTCTGATTTAATTTATAATATTTGTTTAATTTTGATGTAAATCCTTGAATTGCCAGATTCGTTGTTTGGAGGAATAAATTTACACGAGTTACTGTTATGTTCAGCGCACTCTTAGAAATGGATACTCAAATTCAACGAAATTATCTTCGTTTTTAACGAAACTGTTTCCTGAGAAATGCTCCGAGTAAATATTTCGTCAAATCGAGTAAATTTGCCTCCTCAAAATTATAAAGAAAATAGTTTTGTCAAATTGTTTCTTCGAAAGTTTCAAAAAAAAGTTTGGTGGTGCCATCTATCGGAGATTTTAGAAGCATCTTTAATTGACTGGGGGAAAAATAAGAACACTTTTCACAAGTCTTCAAGGGAATTCGAACGCACGACTTTTAGGGTGGTAGATGAACGCTCTGACCACTTAGCCAGCGGGACTTCGAAATTATTTGATTTTAAATGTATTTACGGAATGTTGATGTGTGTTTATATTTTTAGAAAGTATTTTTATCGGTGCTGTTATAATTTCTGCATGTTTTAATTAATAAGGCTAGATTATTATTATGGTTTTTCTATGGCTAATAAAGAATTGGAATATGGCTTGATTAATATAATTTATTAGATAAATTTCCTTTGTTCAATGAGTGATTAAATTATGGTCTAGTTAATTTGTTGATCAGAAATAATTAATTTTGAAGTGCATATTTTGGAGGCGAATTCACCAATTTTAGCGGTTAAGATTACTGTTTATAAAGGGGAAGGGGTTAGTTATACATATTTTAAATTTGATTGTTATATGAATATATTTCTTAAATAAAAAAGAGCTCCTAAAATTGAGATTTTTTTTTTGAACCATTGGGAAAATGTTGTTTTCGGTCGAAAATGGACCAAATGATGTTCGCATTTTACTATTTTAACCGTTTTTAACGAATTTCTCTAACTTTAGAAAAAAATTTTAAGCGTTTTTAACGAAATTCTGCAACTTTAGAAAAATTTATCTTTGAATAGGTAATAGAAATGCATAAAATCGTTACAAAAAGGATAGACGCAAATTATCAGATATGAAAAATAAAGTAGAAATTTGGTACTTTCGATTTATAGCGGCCCACAAGGATGAAATATTTTTGTTTCTGTTTTCATTAATACATTGTAAATTTAGTACTTTCGTGTAATTTTTTTTTTTTTTTGAACGATTTTGTGACAACAAAAATAATCTGGCCGGGAATGGGGAAACATTTTTGTCAAATATTTAAGATTTTCTATTTCATTAAAAATTAATTAATTTTGAGATGAAATGATTGTCAAATATGTTGAAATATAGCTCATGAATTGCGGAATCGTCAAAAGTGAGAGGGTTTTTTGACAGCGAGGAAACAGTTTCGTCAGATATTTAAGGATTCGCGTTTCATCAAAAACCATGTGACTCTGTGACGAAATGATTGTCAAAAAGTACGAAATGAGGCCTAAGGATTGCGGAATTGTGAAAATTGAGTGTTTTATTTCTGAGAGTGCGCCGTATTTTTAATATTCGTTAAAGAATTCCTTTTACAATACTTTAACCCACTGTACTAATTTTTTTTCATTTGTGATTTTTGAATTTTTAGCGATTTATATGCGATACGGTTTTTTATTTGCGTTTCGCGGCAATATTTCCGCATTATTAAATATAAATCCAGTTTTAAACTTTTAGTACAATTTAGTAAATTTTATCCTCTTTTCAATAAAGTTTATTCGGAATTTGTACGTACAATTTTTTAATTTTATGCGAATATTTTTATTTGAATGTATAGAATTTTTTAGTTTGCGAGGCAATTGTTCCATATTCGTAAAAGGAATCCTGTTTGTTTTTTAGTCCAAAAAAGAACATTTTTAACTCTGCCATTTTTGACATTTTAGCGATTTTTAATGCTATTTTTAGCGTTTTGCGTGATTTTTTCACATGAACAAAAATTATCCTGTTTATATCTTCTAGACGGATACAATAAATTTTGTTTTCTTTTCAATGAATGCTGATCGGCATTCATCAGGTTGAAACGCTAATTTTTAACAATTTTCTGAAAGATTATTTGCCTTTATAGGAAGATGCAAAACACTATTCGATTTCTTGATATATGAATGAGAATTTCTGTAAATTTTATGTATTTACGAATGAAAAGGACTTATGAAAATATTAGAAATTAGTTTGACAAAGAGCCGTAAACAAAACTACATTTTTTGACTAAAGACTGGAAGTATCTAAAGGTGGAAGTATCGAAATGAGTTTTCCATTTTTTAATAAATAAATTACTTAAGAGTTATACGCGATATGTGTCTCGTGACGACACATTTTTCCCCTTTCTCGTGCTGCGGCGTTGGAAATTTCGTTCAAAACGCCAGCTGTGACAGTATTTTCTGAAAGATCTTCTGACTTGATCAAAAAATGGAAAACGTCTTTTGATTACAAAGTTTGTGAATAAGCACACCTACAAAATTCATGCGTTTCCAAATAAAAATGCATTAAAATTATATCAAAGTAGCCAGTTTGGATTTGAGAACAGCCTTAAGGGTGCGAAAATCGATAAATGATATAAATATTTTCTAAATTGGATATTCTACAAAGAATAAAAGGGGCTGTGCATATATAACGTCATCACGTTTGGGAAGGAGGTGAGGAGGGGGTGGGGATGGGGTGGTCTGGTACTTGATATCGTAAGATAGCTTTTGCCTTTTGATATCGTCAGTGTTGAATTCAGACACTTTCCTCTGGGAGGGATTTCTGTGGCTCCGGAGAGGGGGGGGGGAATTCCAGTTTTTGACCAATGAAAGCATAAAATCTCAAATCATCCGGTGGGTGATAACGATATCCAGTATTGAATTCAGGGGGTCCTGAATTCAAGACTGGATATCGTTATCATTTTTATCCGATCAATTTTTTATGTAACTTTTTCTTTACATCAAAATAATCTCTTATCTTATTTTTTTAATCTTATCTTATTTTTTATAAAGTTTATAAATTCAAAAGATGTGCAGTGTTTATGAAACCGTATAAAAAGTTTATTGAAAAAATTTAACATTTGACATAAATATAATATTTTTTATTATTTAGCATTCTTCAATTTTTATGTTTAAAGCAAAAAAGCAAAATTTAAAAATAATCTAATTATGTTCTTACAAACATTATTCAATTTCAGATTCAGTATAAATTTTATCCCAAGAACTATAATATCACTTTTTAAAAAATGACTATGAAAATAGAATGGAAAAACAATATTTTTTCTCAGTGTTCTGAAAGCTGTTCTCAAATCCAAAGAAGCTACTTTTTGACACAATTTTGAATTGATTTTTGTTCGGAAACGGATGAATTTGGCAAGTATTTTTATGCAACAAGTGTGTCAACAAAATATTTTTTGGTCAAGTCAGACGAGCTTTCAAAATATACCGTCAAAGTCGGCGTTTTGAACCAAATTCACACAGAGCGAGAAAGGGGGAAATCGTGCCGTCATCTGATACGAATCGCTTATAACTCGACAAGATTTTATTTGTCAAAAACTGGAAAACTCATTTCGTTTCCAAATAGCTTTCCTCGCCAGGTCTGCCAATTTGATGCCTTTGCGTTTAAAAATGTGTCAGAAAGTTTTGCGCTGTTGAGCAGCTCATTTGAGAACCACCATATAATCACAAAAATCCAGATTATGGGCAAAATTAAAGAGATTTTTTTTTTTATTCCTATAATCTACAGATTTGTCAATTTGTTTCATGGTAATTGATTTACAGCAATTTAAATTATAAATCAACCTATCAAATTAACTACATTTATGTATAAAACCAAAATATAAACTATGGATAACTGGTGATTTTTTTTGCTGTTGTTGTTTGTATGTTAGTTTATGAGTCTAAAATACTATTGCTACATTGAATATATACCATATCTCAAAAGACAATTAATTGTTGATCCCCTTAGTAATTAAAATACGAATACTTTTAACTTAGGAACGTTCGTTGAATGTTCGTAAATAAAGAACTTTTTTCATCACAAGTTTTATTTTACAGAAAAGAAAATTCTTGTTATATTATACATTCTATCCATATCTTTGGTTTGTATTTGATTTGAAATTTTCCGAAAAATTCAAATCCGTCGAATTTTTACTCTACTTTTAATCGTTTAAAAAATGTAACATTTGATTGAACATCAAAAATCAAAAATCTCCGGCAATCATAGGACAATTTTCTGTCACAGATCAACCTCACTTAACACTGCGGGGGTCCTAGGGTTACCCACTGATTTATTCCAAACAACAAAATTTCGCCAGAAACTTATTTCGCGAAGAGATACAAATTCAGTTAATATTACAGGTATTGATAATAAAAATGTTTGTACAATTAGCTAAATCAATTTTGCTTAATCAGAAAACCGTTTTTCAATGGAAAAACCTAAAAAAAATCAGACTTAAAGTGCTTTTTTTTCAAATTCAGTAAATAACTATTTCTTCTCGCGGACATACACTTTTCTCTAGTATAATATCCATTGACAAGTTAGCTCTTCCTACACTTTAGAAAATTGTTTCCAGCAAACAGTTGATAAAAAATGGCATCTTTACATTTTTTATTATGCTGTTGGACTTCAATCCTTTTTAATATGCAGACGACATTAGTGACAAGTACATACGAAATACACTCAATGAATTAAAATGACAAATTTCCTTTTCTTTTTGTGAATTAAACATTTTTTGAGTGTAAAAAATATATCTACTTATAACAAAAATATCTTATTTATCGGTGTTCTCTATAAATTATATTGGCTAAAAATTATTTTGATTTCAAAAGGTGAAAGTAAAATTTATACGATGGAAGTTCTTTAACATAAGTTCATTTCACGTTAATCTAATTTTATCATGCAACTTAGCTTTATATACCTATATTTTCGCGATGAAATCATTATTTTTTATATTTCAAATTTAATTTTCTGTAAATTTGATTTCTAGAAACTAGAAACTTGAAATTTGGAATGGTAGTTATTTATAAGATGTAAATTCGCTCTAAGAACAAATTCTAAAAGTATTCGAAATTTAAAAGGGTGAGATGAGCGAAAAGGCATGGCTGTTACTTTTAAGATACAAATGCTACGCTAACAATGGTTTGTAAAGAAATTTAAAATTTAAAAGGGTGAAATGAGCGGAAAGCGTTTAAAAAGCGTTCTAAATTGCAATTATTATGGAATTGTTAGGGGAAGAAACTTAAAATTTTACATGGCTGCTGATTTGGTTCACAGAACAATTTAAAAAAAATCGAAATTTAAAGGAGTGAAATGCGCGAGAAGCGTTCTAAAAACGTTCTAAATTACGATTTATTTGGAAACATTAAAGCTAGAAACTTAAAATTTCACCTGGCTGTTACTCACGTAAATGATCACCCAGAACAGTTTACTAAATATGCGAAATGTAAAAGGACATGAGCAAAAAAAAGAAAACGTACTTAAACTGCAATTTATGTGATACAGCTGGTATAGCAGCTTCGCTTTTGGTATGGTGGTTACTCTTAAAATGCAAATGCTCGCTAACACCGGTTTCTAAAAAAATCGAAATTTAATAGGCTGAAATGAGCGGAGAATGGTCTATAAAACGTTCTACATTGCGATGTAATTGGATTTATTCGGGTTAGAAACTGGAAATTTAGTATAGTTGTAACTTTTAAGATGCAGACTCTCGGTATAAACAGTCTATTAAAAAGTCGAAGTTTAAAGGTGTAAACTGAGTGGAAAACGTTATAAATTATGTTCTTTTCTAAATTGTTATCTATAGAGACTTAGAATTTAACACGCATGTTATTTTTTGTACGTAAATGTTTCCACAGAACAGTTTAAAAAAAATTGCAAATTTAAAAAAGGTGCAGAAGCAAAAAACATTCCAAAATTGCGGTTTTAGTGATGCTGCTGGTATACGAAGTTGAAATTTGGCATGTTGGCTATTTTTAAGATTTCAGTGATCGCTAAAATTGGGTTCCATAAATAAAAAATAAAAAATTTAAAAAAATGAAATAAGCTGAAAAAGTTCTAAAAACCTTCTAAACAATGACTTATCTGAAATTGTTAGGGATAGAAACTTGAAATTTTACATGGCTGTTACGTTAAAGACACAAATGCGTCCATAGAACAGTTTAAATTTTTTTTTAATTTAAGTGTGAGCAGGAACAAAAAAGTTTTAAAATTGCAATTTCTATGATACAGTCATTAAAGAAATTTGCTTAATTAGTGTGGCTAAATTAGTAATTTCTGATTTATCTGTAGCAGTATAATTCCCTCTAATGAAAATAGGCCAACGAATACCACTTGGCATTATTCAAGAATTACGCGAGCAAAGCCACGGGTTTTGCTAGTATGAAATAAAGTTGAAGTTCATTTTTCATACATTAACAGTCGCGACGATGTTCAAGTACTCAGATCTTTGGTATTTTATTTCATTGTAAAACTATAATTCTATTTTTTGTTAATCAGAGATCCCACTCTTGATTTCAAAATACTTTTAAAATTTTTCTTTAGATTAAAAAAAAATCTTGCATGCAATTTGAATTGCAAGAATTAAATGCGACGCAATCACAATACAAATAAGGTCTTCCATATTGGACACCTTGCTAAGCTGAGCATAGTTTTAGGTTTTAGGGGTTTGTTCATCTCACAAAACACTATTCGTTCCGCTACGTTGTTTGTCCGTCACAGAGCCAATTCTCAGAAAATATATAACTTACAGACTTGAAATTTTGCGTACTTATAGCTTAATACCTACTATGAAGCTAAAAATCATAAAATTTAAAGAAATCGTATTATTTTAATATAGAGAGATAAAAAAAACCAAAAATATAACAGCCTTTTCTTATAAAATTTAAACATTTTTCGTTATAGCAGTTGCCAACAATTGAAAATCCATAATAAAATTCTTTCTACAATAATTAATTTTCTATTGAAAGATTTCTACGTTAAAAATGAAAATAAAATAAAAAGTTTCAACAGTTGAAAAAAGATTAATATGACGTCATACTGGTAATAAAACGGAAATTTTCAAACATTTCTCAATAATACAAGGAGTATGAGTATGTGTAAGTACAGAAAGCAGGTCAATATGATGTCATTAGAAAATTAAAAGAAAATTAATCCGACATCATATTGAAGTTTAAAGGACTTCTTAAAAAGTTTGAGAATAATACAAAGAGAGTATTAATATGAGTAATAGAGAAAGCAAACAGATATGACGTCAGCAAGTGATTATATCGTCATATGAGTTTGAGGAACATATTGTATCATGATATAAACCCGATTATGGAAATATTTGCATATTTCAACATTTTGAAGGTATCTATACAACATGTTTAATTTTGAAATTGATTTTTTTTTAATATCACATTTAGTTCACATCACAGATATTATTATGAGTATAAGTGCGTGCTGCGGTCGCTATCGGACCGGTTCAGATATTTGAAGAAAACGAGAGAAATAGGCCGGTAAATTTTCACTTTATAAAACACATTACTTTTTCTTTTTTTAATGAAATTTATTTGGCTGTAGTAAAGAAAATATAAAGTGTTTTGAAAGGAATATTAAACGAAACACTTTGTGTAATCTTCGATCATACTTGCCCACTTGTTTTAAATCGATTTGATTCAAAATTCCACTAAAGTAATTATCTACTAAGTTCTGCTGATCAAAGAAACCTACAAAATCTGCTGCAGTATTATTATAGTCCGGCACCCAGCGACATTTTTTATTTAAACATTTTATACAAGCTGATCTTTAATTATGTAATTGGTGTTAGTTAATCAATCGCGAAAATATTCTTTAGCTGTCGCATATGAATGGCAAGCCGATTCGGGGAATTGAATTAGCTGATGAAATGTCTGATCTTTAAATATGTAATTGGTGTTACTTAATCAATAAAAAGAAACAGTCTTCAGCTGTCGCATATGAATGGCAAGCCGATTTGGGGAACTCAAATAACTGATCGAATTGCTGACAATCGGCTGATCTTTAAATTTGTAATTGCTGTTACTTAAACAATAAAGAAAACAGCCTTCAGCTGTCTCATATGAATGGCAACCCGATTCGGGAGTTTGAAAGCTATTACCACGGGCACTGACGATCTTCTGTAATTGGGTTGCCATTCATTTTATTTGACTTGAGATAGTTGCGGTTGACGGGTTATTTCCATTGTTACAGAAAAAAATTGAAACTAGTCGTTGGAGGCCACGTAATACATGCACATCTTGGATATGCATAATATAAAATATGAAAATAAAACATGTGTAAACTATTTATAAAATGCATTGCAATTCGAATAAAATCGTGACTTGATGACGTCATAAACTTTAAATGCTCTATTACTGAATTGCGTAAAAGAAACATCCTAATAACTTCAAAATTGATAATTCTAGTAACTAACGGTTTACTGCGTCGGATTAAGCGTCTTATTTCCAATTAAAATATATATGAATTGAAATTTGAATGAAATACAGGGTCACGAAAAATCGAAGAGTGTGGAAAAATATAATTACAAATATCTCGGCAACTGATTATCCGATTGACTTCATTCTTTATGCAAAATTTATGTTATTTTATTGTCTTTTATTTTCACTTCTTAAAATAAACAATTTCGAAAATTTTTATACACCTTTTATCAAAATGAATATTTCGAGAGTCCTAAAAAAATAGTTCCGGATAATCGAATTTACTGAAATTCAATAAACTTCTTCCCATTTTTACATACTAAGTACATACTAAATTTCAAGTCTCTATTTCAATTTGATCGGGAGATAGAGCGTTTTCAGGCACACACACAGACATACGGACAAACGGACGGCAATTTTTTTTAAGTATGTTTTTCGGAATCTCTAGTGTCGGAAACGATTTTTTATTCGATTTTCAAAACGATTCAGTAATAATTTGAATTACTATACCTTTATATATGTCATTTTCTCACTACAATTAAAAGTAACTTAAAAAAAATGTTATAAACATCAATTTTATTTCATAAAGCTGGTATATTTCATTATTATTCACTCCACCGATACTGAGTTCGAGACGCTAATGCTAGAGGAAGTCGAAATGTTTCAGTGAGCGAAAATGATGTCATATATAAAAGGAAATGAGTATTTTCGTGGATAAAAGTAAATATTTTACTACGAATGTTTTTAAAAGATATAACTTTCTGGACATTTTTCTCACCGAACCATAGACTACAATCTCAAATCAAGAGTGATAAAGATCACATGCAAAGTTGTAACTGGCAAATGTGACATCAAGTGTGAAAATATATTTATTAATACCCTTTTGCGCGTTGAATTTTTTTTTAATGTTTAATATGAGAAGTATGCATGTACATTTTGCGAAGGTTGATTATTGCGTTATATTTAGTCTTTATAAAAAAAATAATGTGTCATAGTGAGATATTTTTTTCTGAAGATTCATTCCGAAATGCCAAAGATCGGAGTATCTGTTGATAACTCCATTATAGTTTTTTATCTTGATTATAATATTACTGATTACCTATACGAACAAAGTTTAATTTTTCGAAAAATGAAGAAGTTAATCAAAATGTTACGGTGGTAAATTTGGTTAAAAATATTTATTATAAGTGTTAGACTATAGCCAATGTAAGGTTAAATTTTTAATGTAATTATCTTTGTTGGTTTATTATAAATTCAATCTAACAGTTCCTTCCTAAAAGATTTTCTTTTGTTGAATTTCAACGGGTTTTCCACTTGGCAATATATATATATATATATATATATATAAATGCTATTTATTACAAATTCATTTTCACGTGAGTGGAGCTGCGTGTAATAACTAGGAATAATAATAATGATAATAATAATAATAATAATAATAATAACAATGATAATAATAATAATAATAATAATGATAATAAAACTACGTAGTAACTTACTTAAGTTTGTTCGCAATTGAAGATTGTACGAAATTTTGCTCTCCTTAGAAAGATGCACTTATTAAAGCATTCGTCATGTTTTAAATTGATATATATAAATTACAATGAAGGACAAAAAAAAATCCATTCATATGTTTTCCCAATAACATTTTAAAACATTTTAAGATTATCAAACTAAATTGTTAATCTGAAATGTATTCTAATAATCATCATCTCAAACCCGATAAAACGGTAAAACTAGTCTCATAATTAACTACATAAATTATCAATCAGACTATGCCAGAGAGAAAATTTACATAATATTTTATAAAATCACTGTAGTTGTGCAATAAAATGTAATTAATACAGTAATATAGAACTTCTAATACTTACATAAAGTCTAATAAAGAAGAAATGATCACAATATTATTAGTAAATTTATTGCATATGTTAATATTCACTGACTTCTTAAAGAGAATATACTTAGTTGTTTAGTAGTTTTTTATAATGGCGAAATATCTGAGTACTCAAACACATAGAAATAATTTTTGGAATGATTAACTATCCTATTTTCTCTAATACAAATAACTGCTCATCCAATAGCTTTTTTGTTGCTATGTGAAACATATAAATGATAATTAAAGTATTGATTTACTTTTTTATTAACACGGTTTAATTTACATTTCTAATGCATCGAAGTTTATTTTATGATTGCATTTTAAATATTAAACGCTTGTTTGCTTCATTTTGTTATAATAAAATTTACTAGAGATCAGCTAAAAATTTTGAGTCGTGTTCTTTTATTACCTTTTTTATTGTGAATTACTTTTTAAAAATCTATATTTTTGTGGGAGATATCATTTTTTTAAAATGACAATGCATTTTTTCAAAGTTTTCAAGTAATATTTAAAGGCTTGATTCACTGTTTTATTCTAATAGTGCTTCCAGCACTGATCGACCTATCTAAAAAACATCTAAAAAAGCTATTATACTACTGATATGTTTTCTACTGTATCACCATTGTTTACCTCTGCAATAAACATTTCTATGGAAATATAGGAAATAAATTTTAACTTTCCTTTGACACATTTTTAATGAACCAGCGTTTCGCATCCATACTTTTTCGATGATTTTCAATTGAAATTGTTTTCTTTGAAATGTTAAAGTATGTACGAGGGGTATTTTTAAAGTAAGCAAATTTGGAAATTAAAATTGACAAAAGTTTTGAAATTAAAAATAAACAAGTATAGTTTTCTTATAAATTTTATTTTTACATGAAAGCCTGTACCTGAATCTATTTTTCTACATAATTTTAGCCAATATTAAGGCACTTATCATATCGTATAACCAGTTTTTGAATCCTATCTTCATAGAAGTCTGTCGCGATTCTCTCACAATTCCATACAGAATGCTGTGTGAAACTCGCAGAAATTCATCAGATAATGACGAAATCATAAAACGCCTGTCCTGTGTAATTCGTTCGTCAACTTTCTGCATCAAATCTTCAGTAATCACTAAAGCTCGCCCACTTCGTTCCTCATCATGAATATTCGTGCGGCCATCTTTAAAATCTCTAACCTATTTCCGTATCATAAGACCGGTCATAATTGGTTAACCGTTAACCTCGCTAATCTGACGATGAATTTCAGCCTCTTTCACGTTTTTATCACTAAGGAAACCAATTACCGATCGTATATCTCAAGCAGCGGGATTCGCAATCGTCGGAGCCAATTTAAATACTCAAAAAACATACCTTAACACGGTCGAATGTTTCCGTAATGGCGCCTGTCGCTTGCCAACAGATATAGGTTAACTGTGAACACGCGCACTGTGCGTAGGTAAACTGCGATCACCGGAATTTCTAAACGGTACTTACTTTTAAAATAACCCTAGTATAATGTTGCAGAAAATAGTGTTATGTTTCTTTGTACAATTTTGGGAAAGAAAAAATGATACTAATATGACTTAAATAATTGTATTAGAAGTATAATGGTAAGATTCGAAATAATCTATACTATCAAATATTATGCAAAAACTGTGGAAGGAAGTTGTTATACTATAATCCATATTAACTTTAAAATTTTTAACAGCGGCACACAATTTTTGCAACATATTTAAAATCTACTGTTGTACTATAGCCAAGACTCTAAATAGTAAATCATTTGTAGGAAAAATTTTTGAAATTAAAGTTATTAAAAATTTTAAATTATGATCAATGATGTTAAATTATCCTATTCAAGATTTATAATTGTCTTTAATATTTACTATTATAATATCTTTATAATGCTTTTTTTTGTATCAACATGATCTTTAAATCCCAAATATCTAGAACTTTGCCTCTTTAAATCTCATAAATATTTGTTTGAAATATGTATGATTAAACTAACATTCAAAGAAATGTGAATTATTTTAAAAACTTTTACCGTAATTGTTTATATACTCTTTATATATATATATATATATATATATATATATATATATATATATATATATATATATAGCCACAAAGACCATGGACATGACGTAGTGCAAATGGCTCAACAAGTGAAATCAACCACATCTTGACAAATTAAAAGCATTTTATTCAGGATTTCAGCGTTCTCATTAACTTCAATACAGGAAGTGATCACAGGTTGGTTAGATGCATACTGCTTGTAAATACTAAAGTGGAAAGAATGAAGCTTTTGCAACACTCAAAGAAATCAGTCGATATTATAAATCTCGAGAAACATAAGGAATAATTTAATTTGGAACTTAAAAATCGTTTCCAGAAGTACTGCAATCAATTTTAGAAGAAGAGCAGGATGTTACAGTACTGAACAAGAAACTATCCAATACTGTACAGGAAATTGCAAAGACGATAGCTGGTGAAGCACAAGTAAAGCAGACACAGAAAATAACAGAAGGAACAAGAAGATTGATGAAGAAATGCAGAGAATTTAAAATGAAGAAAAACTATCCTAAATCAAAAGTTAAATACGCAGTATTATTTAAAACGGTAAGAAAATGTGTTGCAGAAGATATCAGAAAATTTAACTTGATATTGTCGAGGGAGTTCTAGAAGATAAAAAAAGTTTAAAATCAGCTAAGATTAAACTGTGTGTTGGAAGAAAAGGTATTTTTGCACTGAAGAGGGAAGATGAAACAATCATCAAACTCAATAATGAAATAGTACATATTGTAGAAAAATTCTATAACGATCTATATAAATGTGAAAATCAAAGGGAAATCAACCTACGTGATCCACGAGTAAACATAATAGAAAATGAAAAGACAATCCCACAGATGACAGATGACGTTGTACAAGTCATTAGATGCATGAAAAAAATGCCCTGGCGAAGATGAAATTTCAATTGGAATTACAAAGAAGCAAGAGAAAAATTTGCAAAAATACTAGCCTTACTGTTTTCCAAATGTCTCGAGAAATCAGATGTACCAGAAAATTGGAATAATGCTGTGATGGTGCTACTTTAAAAGAAAAGGGAGAAGAAAAACATTAAAAACTACTGTCTAATCAGTTTACTGTCGGTGATAAAATTTTTACCAAATTTAGTAAAACACTCTGACTGTCCAGCAAAAGGTTTAATTTGTAATGTTGTTTTCTCTGTATTTTATTTTAAATCCTAAAGAAAGGTGATTATTCCAAAATTATATAAAAAAACTTAAATATATATGACTGTATCCTTAAGGTTATCAAAACATAACTCAATGAATAAAAAATGCATTATATTTGTAGAAATATAGTAGTTTAAAAAATGTTTGTGGTGCAGTGAAACCTGGATTTTAGTGAACGTATTAGCACGAGCTTGTCAGTGAGAGTGTTAACCGCAAGGCTTGAATCAGCTCTGGACTCAGCTCAACCTAGAGAACAAGCAGGATTTCGAAGGGATTTAGCACAATGAATCATATTTAAACAGTAAGGAAACTAATAGAAAAACATAAGGAATATGATTCATCTCTCTGTCTTGTCTTTATTGATTATGAAAAAGCATTTGATTTGGTCTACACATAAGCAGTAGTTGAATCTCATGAGGACATTAGTATAGACAGACCTTACATCAATATCATAAAGAAGATTTACAAGAAACCAACAGCCACCATCCGTTCGGACAAAGGAAAATTGAAGATCAAGCTTGGAAGAGGAGTAAGACAAGGAGACACCATTTCACCTAAGGTTTTTACTGCTGTCTTCGAAAATGTTTTCAAGAAGCTAGAACGAAGAAAAAAGAAGCTAGGAGAAGTTTAAGAATCTAGGAAAACAAAGGGATTTAGAATAAATGGGGAATATTTAAGCCATCTCCGGTTTACTGATGACATTTTAATTTTCAGTAATAGCCCTGAAGAATTGGAAAATATGCTAAAACTTTTTGCAGAATATAGTATTAATGTGGGATTAAAAATAAATTTCGAAAAGACTAAGATAGTGTTAAATTCGTTTGCATCACAAAAGAAAATTTTCTACAACAACACTGAGATTAAAGAAGTGTAAATTTATGTGTACCTTAGACAGGAAATATCATCGGACAACAGTATCAAGATTGAAATCAACAAAAGAATAAGAAATTCATGGAATGCTTTTGGGAAGAACAATATTAATATTCAATAGTAAAATGCCTCTTTGTTTGAAAAGAAAGGTGTTTAATCAATGTGTTTTGCCTGCACTAACTTATGAAGCGGAAACAGGGACGCTAACAAAACGATGGCACAAACATTACAAACAACACAGCGTAGTATGGAAAGATGTATGCTAGGCATAACTAGAAGAGACAGAAAGAGAATAACATGTAAAAGAAATGAGACGAAATTTTTTGACATCAATGAGAGAATTAAACGGTTAAAATGGAAATGGAATAGGCACATTGCAAGAATGCAAGACAATATATGAAGCGCAAACACCCTACGGTGGTATTCCAGAAATGTAATACGACCAAGAAGACGATGTCAAGTAAGATGGAGTGACGAAATCAGAAAAGTGGCCGGTGTTAATTGGATGATTAAAGCACTAGACACGAAACAATGGAAAAATTTGGGGGTGACATCCTTCCAGAAGAGGATTGAAAACGGTTTATGATGATGATGATGATGATGATATATATCATCATTTTAGCTATTTTCTCTAAGTAGATTATTAGTTAATCTTTAAAAACCATCATAAAAAGATCTTAAGGAAAGATGAATTCAGCTAAAATGTAACGAATTTCATTTAAAGATCATTTCATATTTTGGAAGTATAACTAATATACATGGAATTTTTTTTTTCTAGATTCCTGGTAGATTTTAAAATCGATAACTATCTGACCGATTTCTATGGAGGGTTATGGGGGGGTTTCTATCATTTTTTTCCATTTAAGCAGGGAAAAAGAATTAGATTTATTACAGAAAATTCGCGAGACAAGGAACTTGTTTTCTATTATTTACATTTTCAACAGGTAGGGTAGACCGGGGCACGTTTACGCAGATTCTAAGTGATACGAAAGAGTAAGTGAAATAAATACACTGCTCAAAACAATTAAAGGATATTGAAGTTTTAGGTGGATTTTAAATCTGGGAAACTTTTTAGCAGATTGATACATGGTCGACAGACATAGTAGGTTATATGAGAATAAGTTACACATGTTTGGCAGAAAAAAATGCATTTTATTGCGCATTTGTGTACAAAAGGAAAAAAACACAATTTGTGCATATGAGAAAAAAAGAATAAGAAAAGGTGTTTTCTTCAAGGAAAATCATTTTCAGTAGGGGGTATGGTTTCCACGGGCGGCCATTAACGTTGAACACCTTTGAGGCATGGACTCAATGAGGCTATTAATGACGAGTTGGGGTATTCTGCCCCACTCTTCCAGAAGAGCTCTTTCCAGTTCTTGGAGAGTTTGTGGGGGTTGTTCGCGGCCAGAAACTCGTCTTCCTAGAGCGTCCCAAACGTGCTCGATTGGATTCATGTCTGGAGAACACGCTGGCCATTCCATTCGAACGATTCCTTCCTCGAAAAGAAAATCCTCCACCAGGTTTGCACGATGTGGCCTGCAGTTATCGTCCATTAAAACGAAGTTATCTCCGATTGCTGCAGCGTAAGGGACTACAATAGGTCTGAGGATCTCATCCCTATATCGGCGACCAGTCAGAGCTCCATCTCGAATGATGTAGAGGTCAGTGCGCCCGTCAATGGAGATGCCACCATACACCAACAGTCCTCCACCGCCAAATCTGACACTTTCGTGCATGAACGCAGGATTATTCCTACTGGCACGGTCCCTCCAGATGAAAATACGCCTATTATCCGGATGCACAGAAAAACGGGACTCGTCAGAAAACAGAATATTGCTCCATTCATTTCTCCTCCAGTTGACATGCTCGGTTGCCCACTCCCTGCGGTCGCGACGATGCCTTGATGTTAATCTAACACATACCATTCGTCGGCGAGCATACAGACCTACAGCATGGAGCCGGTTTCGGAGAGTCTGAGTTGAAATCGTGGTGCCTGTAGCCGAGCGAAGTTGTTGTTGGAGAAGGGTACCGTTCATGTTTCGGTGTCTCCGAGCTGTTAACGCTAAATACCGATCTTTATTGGGCGTTGTTGCCCGTCTACGACCTTGCCCTGGTCTTCGGCCTGCACATCCACTCTCCAAAAAACGGTTCCAGATCCTGGAAATGACACTTTGTGACACTCCAATGGCTTGCGCAACTTCGGCTTGAGTTTGGCCCCCTTCTGACCTACCAACAATTCTCCAAGCTTCTGAATCTGTCAAATGACTTCGCTGAGACATCGTACTCATCGAAACAAAGCAATCACTGAATGCCGATCATCCTTGTCTTCATTCTCTTTTATCCAGTTGAAAGTCAAATTTCATTCGCTGCCGCTGAGGCGACGTTTTTGACGTCGAACTCAAAATTTGCATACTCCACAGTTTGAAAACCAGAAAAATTTGCATTTGTAATTCTCTTCTTCTATTTTCGGCAAAAAAAAATTTCGTTTATATCTTTATTTTATATAAAACTTCAAATATCCTTTAATTGTTTTGAGCAGTGTATTTAATCAAACTGAGATGTTTTATTTATAACTTAAAACACTGTTTAAAAACAAAAAAAATTAAAGAGAATTAATTAAAGAACATTTTATAGGCCAAACTGAAAACATAGGGCTTATTGCTAGTTAAAAACAGAAACTATTTAGTCATCTTAATCATCACTGTTACAGTTTTTACAAACAAAAAATAAAGTATTTCTTTTTGCACACTTGTCATGGGACCACCTTTTGCATCTAAGACATTGAACCCAGTCTTGTCTTTTTTTGGATTGGTAATCACAGTAAGAACGTGCGTAAAGGTGCCCCGTTGTCAATACGTAAACGTGCCCCGTCGCCATGTTTGGATTTATTTTTAACGTGCAACGAAAATTAATAACATTTCTGTTCATACAAATACAGTTCTCAAAAAAAGATAAAATTCTGCTAATGTTCATACATTTGTTTATCCTTAACTAAGTATTATTATTTCACAATAAGTTCCAATAAGTTCAACACAAAATTTACTCACCTTGACAGAAAACATGTTATCCTTTCCGCATGCTAGACCAAAGCTCGACTGACGCTAAAAATCTTGTGCGAATACCCGCTAGGTAGCAGCTTTAATGTGTCATAACTGGTGGCGCGCCAGCTATAACTCGTTTCGGAAAAAGTGCTCTGCGTAAACGTGCCCCGGTCTACCCTACTATTCGCCAGATATTTAAGTGTAATATATCTATATATCAGAAATTAAATGTGAGAATTATGTGTTATAAACTAAAATATTCCTCTCAACATTACCATATGACAGTAAAGTCTATAAATTTGGTATAATATTAGGAAAAGTCGTGACTGAAAATTTTACTGTTTATACCTAACACTTAATTTACTATTGCCCACTGAAACATATTAAAAACTATTTAAATATTGAATACTTATTCGTTTTTTTCTTTACAGTATTATCTGACATTCTACTCCATTGATTTATCTTTTCATGTGTGTTATAATTTTTGAAAATTGCATTACTTTAAATATTACTGTCATTAGAAATAAGCTGAATTATTCAATGTATACAAAATTTTTAATTTGGATTGTTTAAAAAAAAAAAAAAATGTTATTTGTGAAATGAGTTTAAAAAATCAATATATATATTTAACATGATTTTAATTATAATAATTATACATTTTCTAATGCTTTTCAAATAGTATGTTAAAATTTGATTTGTTTTTTCATTGTAATTACTGCTTTGTTCACAAATCTGTATCAGGTGTTCCATGAAGCTATGAATTTATTAATCTCTTTTTTATTACAGCAACCAGGATTTTTTTAGTAAACAGAAGAACATTAATATGCAATTATTTTAAAGAGGCACAATGCGCAAAGCACCGGTTCGCCCATATTTTGTTTAAAGTTTTAAATGCTGGACGTTGTTTTGTAAGAACTAAATTCATAACTTTCAAGAACGAAATAACAGTATTCTAATGAACATTTTTAAATGGTAAGTTATAGAACTTAAAACATGTTATATGTAAAAAAAATATTTCTTAAAATATTAAAAATAAGCGGAAATCTTAAATGTATATAATTTTGTAATTGGATTGGTTTTTACAAAATTGTTTGTTGTGAAATGAGTTTAAAAAATCCATATATATTTCTAATATGATTTTAATTATAATAATTATACATTTTCTAAAGCTTTTCCAATAGTATGTTAAAATGGCATTTACTATTTTATTGAAATTACTGCTTTGATCACAGAACTGTATCTGGTGTTCCATAAAGCTATGAAGTTATTAATCTCTTTTTTATTACAGCATCCAGGATTTTTTTAGTAATCAGATGAACATTTATAGGCAATTATTTCACACATATTTTTTTGAAAATTTTAAATGCCAGACGTTGTTTTGTAAGAATTAAATTCATAACTTTCAAGAACGAGATAGCAGTATTCTAATGAACATATTTAAATGGTAAGTTATAGAACTTAAAACATGTTATATGTAAAAAGTTATTTCTTATCTATTTCCTAATTCGTATATTACCATTATATGATAGAATGTATTACACAAAATCATATTTTTTTTCGGGAAATTTTCTGACATATTTATGGTCTTATTTTTAAATGTAAAAGCATGACTTTTTCAGGTATAAATATTGAAGAAATTTAGAATATAAAAGTTTTTTTCTTTTTTCGATAAATGAATAATATCTTGAGTTATAAACGATAGTTATCTCATAACGACATTTATCCGTCGGTCTATTGAAAAAAATTGGTTTTGAAAGCTAATTGTGACAACATTTTCTTAGATATCCTTGTGGTCCAACACGTTATTGGGTAGGTGGTTAAAATTTTTTGGCTCTTCAGTTTACATATATATATATATATATATATATATAGGTAGATATATTTTCTTTAATTTCTGAAATGAAAAAGAAGCGGCAATTTTATTGATTATGCTCAAGTAGCAATTTTATTCTAAATAGGGCTGCCATTACGGAAATGTATTAGACATTTAAAAAACTCTGTTCAAACTATTAATATGTGTTCTGCATTATTCACCAATCATATGAATCATATCATATCAATGAACGGTAGTGCATTTCATATACTTTTGCGTTGCCCTGCATGAACTATAGCTAAACTTCGTTAGCATCACACTAAAGTGTAATTACTGTTTAAAGTGATAAAAACATAACACAAAAGGCTTAAGGGGAAAGATCACCTTTAAAATGGTCAAAAATTCAATTTCAAGGTTTTGATGTCAGTAAATAATGCATTTTATTCTGAGTAGAAAGATACCAATGTTTTTCAGAGGCGATAAATATTGACGAAGATATAAAGTAAAACGCAATCGTCATTCTTTGTTTTTGAATGGAGAGTGAAAACTTTAAATGCATTTAATTCACAACAATGATTTTCAAACTTGCACGCACGATTTCTTCAAAAGTAATTTAGATAGAACCTCAATTTTTTTCCAAACTTATTAATGTTGTAAAATGAACAAAATGAAGTAGAATCTTTTAATATGGTCAATAAATTAAAAAATAATTAACTGTAATTCATCGAAAAGCGCATTCAAAATGCGTTTTTAATTTAATTAGAGTTAATTATTTTGTTAATTTATTGATCAAATTAAAAGATTCTAGTTCATTTTTTTCATTGTTTCAACATTAATAATTTAGAAATATTTTGAGGTTTTATCTAAATTATTTTTGGAGAAATCGTGCGCGCAAGTTTGAAAATCATTGTTGTGAATTAAATGCATTTAAAAATTTCACTCTCCATTCATAAACAAAGAATGATGATTGCGTTTTACTTTATATCTTCGTTAATAATTATCGCCTGTAAAAAACATCAGTACCTTTTTACTCAGAATAAAATGCTCTATTTACTGACATCAAAACCTTGAAATCGAATTTTTGACCCTTTTAATGGAGATCTATCCCCTTAAAAATACTTTTAAATATATAGTTGACATATGTTTCATGCGCTCAAACGACGACTTCTTCAGATCAAAATGATAAATAAAATATTCTCGCAAAGTTTTTGAAAATAATAAGCATAAATTACGAGATCACGTGACTAATGTAAGCAGGTGCTTAAATTGGTCAAATTGGAAAACGTGAAAATTATGATTTTTATTTAAATTTTTATTCCTTTTTAAATTTTTAAACCATCGCGTGCTAAATTTTAGGTAATTCAAACGAAGCTGGTTCGTTGCAAATGTTCTCTTTACGCGAATATATTTCTATTGATTCACAGATAATGGATGGGAAATAAACTTTTGATAGAAAAATTATTTTACTATTCTTGAAATTAATCTGCAAATGCTCTATTCTATGTAGTCTAGCTAAGGCTGTAGTTCTTCTGTCCTATTTGATATCGGCCATATGTTCTTTTATTCTCGTTTTAAATTTTCTGTTTGTCATTCCTATACATTATTGTAATGTTCCATCTGCCCTAGTGAATGGGATTTCATAAACATCGGAAAGTTGATCAGGTTCTATTGGATCAATTTTTGTACATACTATGCTTTTTGATTTTGTTGAAGGTTTTACGATAAAGCAGATATTGAATTTGCTACGTTTATATTTTAATCTTTCAAAGAAACCAGGAAAATATTGTGAAGTTGATAGCTTTGAGTTTTGTTCATTAAAAATTTTCTTCTTTTTATTATCCATGCTCGTAATTTTAATTATTATTATTTTTTTCGAACTTTTCGATTTTGTTTTAGAATTTTCCAATTTTTCCTTTTTTTGTACCCTAAACACAAACTTTATGCCCAAATTTCAAGTTTTTAGAGCTAAAATATTAAAGTAATTTCAATTTTTCGATTTGTTTTAGAATTTATTGATTTTTCTTTTTGAATTCTCCAGATTTTTTCCTTTTTTCTTTCTTTGCATTCTAAACACAACCTTTATGCCAAAATTTCAAGTTCCTATGGCTGCTAGATGTACCTCACAAATAAAGTTATCAGAGTCCTTGGCAGCGAATTTAGATTTTTATAGCTCATTGAGCTTTGTAATTTGATACCTCACATAGCTGCTATTGGGTTTTAATTATCGCAGAAAGCCAGGTCAAAGTTTAAAATTATTATTATTAAAAAAAAAAACAATTGTCGTTTAAAGAAATAAGCATGATAAATGTTTAGTTAAGTTATTTTCACTGACATACATTGATTCTTATCAATTTATGGCATATTGTTCTTTCCGAAGAAGTGATTAAAGCAGAAATAAAGAACAATATCAAGTTTGTATCACTGGCACACTATCAGTTTGCATCTGTTAAATTCATCCCTATGTTTCGGTATGGATTTTCCGAATGAGGCAACATTGATAAAGGTGAAAATTATGTCTCCCCTACATAGTACTGTTTTAAAATTCAAGAAAGCATGCAGACTTGTTTTGAGTGCATCGTGGAGTCAGCTGAAGTTGAAGACTTTGTTAGTTATGCTCACTGCGAGATATATTTTTGTTTTACTCACTTCTTGGGACGGAACAATGTGTCAAAAATTGATTATTATCCATGTATGAGAGTGCAGATACCTTAATTAAACATATATCATGCTTATTCTTTGACAGCAAAAGTTTTCCCCATAAACGAAATTTTGAATTTTGACCCGACCCCCTGTCATTATTGAAGCTCAATAGCAAATATGGAAGGTATCAAATTACTAAGCTCAATGGGACGAAACAAATGAACTATAAAAATTTAAATTCGTCTCTGGTACGTTTACATGTCAGATTATTCATGATCGATAAGTGAGTGAGTGTGCAAAAAAGTGAAACTTTGAGTTCATATATCTTCTGAACTAGAAAAGTAGGAATCGTGAAATTTGAGCATTTCGTTCTGTTTGTAAAGTTTTCTAGATAAACAAAGCTTCCAGTTTCTGGGATTCCCCATCACAAAGATATGACGGGGTCAAAGGTGTCCTGAGCTGCTTCCTGAAAATGGTGCTACGGCTGTGCTTTCTCGACTTGACGGAGGCACTGCTGTTACTCCATATGTTAACTGCTGAACGTATCATAAACTACAATTTTATATAATGTAGGGAAGCTTTAAATATAATCTCATAAGATATGAAATAAAATCTTGATACTCTACTTTTTTTGTCAAAAAAAGTTTTTTACTCGATTTTTTTGGTATAATGTTTGTTATAAATATCGGCTAAGAGGAAAGTTCTCTTATAATAAAAACAGAAAATGTTCGAATAAGAACATAAAATGTTGGAGACTACATATTTGTAGCATCATGGTCATATTTTTTAGTTTTGCTAGGTGCTGTTGCGCCGACACATTAAAAAACACCATGATCATCCTACCCTTCCTTTAAAAAATACATTTAAGCAAATTCTACAACGCAAATTAAAAAGTGAGTCTGTAATATAATATCATAAGATACCTGACAAAAAATCTTCTTAATTTTCGTTTGAACATACAAACATTTCATGTAATATATATTTGGACATAATTTCTGCTATAAATATAACTAATGAGAAAAAATGTCCTATAATAAGAACGAGAAATGCTCCAGTAAAATCTTCAAGCGTCAGAGGTTTCCATCGTGCAGTATCGTAATCATCATTTTTTGTCTTGTTTTGACGCAACTGTGCTATAAAATATATATCTCTGTACATTTTAGGATACAGGTCTGCTGCAACAATGCGATGAACAACACGTTCCAGTTTCTTTGGGCAACAAAACTGTTTTGAATAAGGTATTGCAGAGTGCATTAAAGATAAGCTATCTTCAGAGATGAAGTAGTCCCTACTGAACTTAAGTAAGTCAAATCTTGATGATATAAATGCTTTTTTGTGGGCAAAACTAAAAAATACTCGGTGACTATTTAATGATTCATTTTCTCCTCTTTTTAAACATTCTCCGATTGATTTGAGTCTATCATCATCCGATACTATCTGCCACACACTCTCCCTTTTGTATGTCATACACATGATTGAATTTTCATTTGCAGCTTTAGATAAGTCCTTTATATCACGAATTCCAACCATCTTGGGAACGGTTATAACAGACAATATAATGGCTTTGTAGCTATAAGCAAGAACAGTGATTCCTAAAAACCAAAAGAGCAGTAACAGGGCGGTATTTCTTTGTCTTGCATGATAAGAGTATGATTTGTCTAATAGACATCCAATAGTCTCGAATAGAATAGTACAAAAGGTTTTCCTTCTCTTCAATAGAATGTATAAGAGAAGTGACATCAGGATGACACACAGTCCTATACCTACCCACACTTCAAAGGAGAACACATCACATATAGCAAAACTCTTTGGGTTCGGTTTCGGTTTATCTGTCATAAAAGTAACATCTGTTACGTGCATGGGATAGGTAAAATTTACTGCTTCCCTTCTTTCTTTCGTTACAATCGTTAGAATGCCTGATATATCAACTTCTCCTCTTATTAACATTCCCATTATTCCAGTCCAAGTGCCATCAGGTTTCTTTAAACCTCCGCCTTCGTCTGTCATGACAATATTAAAAGTGACTCCAAGACCTTTGGCAAGTGCTCGAATTATTGGAGCATTCTTAACACTGATAAGCGTTCCATCATGATTCCGTATGAGAGTATCTGGTTCATTCGGCAGCGGTTTGAGAGCCGCTAGTTTCATTATTTTTGATGAATGGCGTCCAGTCATTTTCTTCCTAAATTTTAAATTATATGTTAGTTTTACATTTCAAATCTTCACATAAATATCATATGATAAAATAAATTATCTGAATAAACATACATTTATTTAACATACATATAATATGTTTGCTATTTTCAACTATTGTTATGCACACAATAAAAATTTCTGAGCATATATTGGGTTTACCCCGCCCGTCCGACGGTTAATATTGGACACAAAATAAGGAACTTCGTTTTTCGAACTTCGAAGGTTCGTTTTTTCGATATCAGTGTAGTGTAGCCGATTGAATGTGGAAGTCCTTTAGAATTTCCTCGTATTTGAATGATAATCCGGGTCAATTTCCCTTTAATATACATCCCTGGAGGTACCCTTCTGTTGCAATATTGCCTAAACTGGCAGATTCTTAATAAGATATCTCCCTACTTCGGAAAATATATCATACATTTAGTTATAAATACTTGCACAGAAGTTCCTTATTTGTGTTCATTTCTGTAGCCTGTTATTTTTTTGAGGATCACGCACATAAATTGAAAAACAATCGTCAGAAATGAATAAAAAATAGTTTTAAGGAATTTTTATACACAACAATGCTGACTTTAATGAAAGGGAAACAATATACATTTATTAGTGAGAAATTGCAGACTCAGGAATTGGACGGAGTGGCTCAGTTTTTAGAGCGACAGCCCGGAATGCAGTGGACCCAGGTTCGATTCATGGCTCTGGCTAATTTTTCACTCCCTGTTGGGTTATTGTATTTATTGTATGTATGTCTGTATTTTAATACTTGTATATCTTTAATTGATGAATGCATGCGTTGTTTATGTGTGTTTTAATGTAAAATATATATTTATGTTTTACATTCTGACTGTGTGTTTGTATTTCCCCTTTTCTTCTACGAAAATAGGAAAAAATAAGTGTGAAAGAAATTAACTGAAAAAAGAGTTTTCTTTAAATTACAATTTTTAAGAAGATTTGAAAAATTTAAAACATATATCCATTCATTCAAGCTTAGTGAAATTGTTTAATTTATAGAATCAAAAATTGTCTACTAACAAATTCATGTATAAAAATATTTACATAATAGCGTTTTGAGTTTTACATTAAACACGAAAAAAGTTATACACGTTTAGCCTCTACACCAGACGTATGCTCCACAAGGAGGCAGTTTGATTTTTTAGTGGGGCAATTCGAATTTTTTACTCATACATTTACTTTCAGATTTTTTTTGGTTTGTTTTTGGAAAAGTAAATTAAAATAAAAATAAAACATGCAAAATTGAAAAATAAAATTCAAAAATTAGTTTTGTTTGATGAATTTTGAAAAAGTTCCCTGTCAAAAGTTCAAAATATAATGAAACAAGAATACTTGTACGAGCAATCTTTAAAAATATTTTGAAACATTTTTTCCTTTCATGTTGCCGCACCCCCATCCGCTTACGTAGACTTTTCCTATTCTTACACTCATACCATATTACTTCGACTCATACCATCGTTAACATCCTGAAATGTGTTCTGCTGATCTAAAAACATCAGGAAATTCTAATCTATATGCATCTATACACACATACATATAGAAAAGGTTTAATAATACAGACGATGTGTTAACCTCAAAATGTAAAATGATTCCAATATTTTAATAATCAGATTTTATGATGATTACAATATTTTTTTTGTGTGTGAGCGGAAAGTAAATAGTTTTGCAAAATATGAGTATAAAGTTAACGTAATTAGCTTTTAATAACATATTTTTATTTCTTTCTCATGCAATCTAGCTTTATATAATTACATTTATTTTATGAAAACAAATATGTTATAAATCACAATAATATTTTCTTTCTTTGTGCTCTATACGCTGCCTTTATGCCAAATTTCAAGTTTTTAGAGCTTCGAGATCAAAAGTAATTTCGATTTTTTTATTTGTTTTAGAATTTTCGATTTTTCTTTTTGAATTCTCCGAAATTTATAATTTTTTCTTTCTTTGCATCCTAAGCACTACCTTTATGCCAAATTCCAAGTTCCTAGGGTTGCTAGATGGTTCACAAGTAAAGGTACCAGAGATAGATTTTTATAGCTCATTGAGCTTAGTAATTTGATACCTCACATATCTGCTATTGGGTTTTAATTATCGCAGAAAGTTCGATTAAAGTTTAAAATCATTATTATTAAAAAAAAAACAGTTGCCGTCAAAGAAATGAGCATGATACAAGTTTAATTAAGGTATTTGCACTGACATACATTGACTCTTACCAATTTATGACATATTGTTTTATCCGAAGAAGTGGTTAAAGCAAAAATAAAGAACAATATCATCAAGTTTGTATCAGAGACACACTGTCAGTTTGCATCAGTTAAATTCATCCCTATGTTTCGATATGGATTTTCCGAATGAGGCTAAATTGAGCCGAAAATTATGTCACCCCTACACAGTACTGTTTTAAAATTCAATGAAGCATGTAGACCTGTTTTGAGT
Organism: Maratus michaelseni; assembly: GCA_963931845.1. NCBI lineage: Eukaryota > Metazoa > Arthropoda > Arachnida > Araneae > Salticidae > Maratus > Maratus michaelseni. The sequence continues at coordinate 55,769,341 of OZ007597.1, forward strand.
GCTTCGTGTAATCAGCTGAAGTTGAAGACTTCGTTAGTTATACTCACTGCGAGATATATTTTTGTTTTACTCATTTCTTCGCAAATAACAATGTGGCAAAAAGTGATTATCATCAATGTATGGCAGTGCAGATACCTTAATTAATTTTATATCATGCTTTTTCTTTGACGGCAACTGTTTTCCCAATAAACGAAATTTTGAGTTTTGACCCGGCCTCCTGTCATTCTTAAAACTGAATAGCAAATATGGGAGGTATCAAATCACTAAGCTTAATGGGACGAAACGAATGAGCTATAAAAATTTTAATTCGTCTCTGGCACGTTTATATGTCAGATTATTCATGATCGATAAGTGAGTGAATGTCAAAAAAGCGAAACTTTGAGTTCATATATCTTCTGAACTAGAAAAGTTGGAATCGTGAAATTTGAACATTTTGTTCTCTTTGCAAAGTTTTCTACATAAACAAATGTTCGTATTTCTGGAAAACTCCATCACAAAGATATGACGGGGTCAAAGATGTCCTGAGCTGTTTCCTGAAAACGGTGCTACGGCTGTGCTTTCTCTACTTGGCGGGTGAATCAGAAAGAAATCATAGTCTTAAATTTTGTACTTTTGCGTCTTAAACGCCGCAATCAGTTCGAAAAAGTATTGTTGTTAACCATATGAAAAATAATTTTCAGAAAGGGTTGTTTTCGCGATCCACTTTTTCTTTCTTTCGGTGACGCTCCACAAGGATTCAATTTTAGAGATACAGATTCATAAAAATACCTATTTAAAGATCATACCATACATGACACGTACATGACCGTGCAATCGGTTTTGAAACTACGAATTTTTACCTTTTCAAAAAATTTGCGACTTCAGGTCCGAAGACGACCTTTGTTGTACGTGAAAAGTCACTAATCGTCTGTATTTTGACACAATATTTTGCAGCATCTCAGCAGATCAGATTTACAACTTCTATAAAAATGTGGAACTGTTCGAATGAGAAGAAGTATTAAAATAGAAAAATATTGAGAAAGTTTCGATAAAAACGCTAAAACGCGAGCTGTTTCGGCGCGGTTGGGGATAATGTTTTCACTACTAAATATGAATTTTTTACCCAAAATTTTAAAAAGGGCTTGGATTCAGTTATATTTATAACCGATTAATATTTCAGACAATTCGAACTATAAGAACTATTTTTTGTTATGTTAAAATACCCGACCCATAAACAAGAAAAGTGATTAAAAAACATATTTCTTTTACAACTAGATATCAATATTTTTTCACGAAACTTTTACATGGGCCTGCAAAACCATTATGTGTATAAAAATTATTGTAGTTCGGACAACAAGAACTATTTTTTTTTTAAACTATGAAACGATCCTACATGAAAAAATAAGAACATGTCTTCCTACGAGCGCTTTTATCATTTATCAATATTTTTTTCGTGATAGTTAAAGATATAAAATCATACAAATTTAAGGCTAATTTAACACTAAAACGTCCACTGGTGTCATTTCGACACCAAACCGAATTTAGCCTTTATCTCTCTATCACATTTGTTCACCTATATTCTTCAAATTGTATGACTTTTAATCATTTTACGTAATAAGAACAATATCAAAATTTTTATTATGTGATTCGATTTTTAAAAAAATTACAGCCAAATTCACCTAAAATGTCCGTTGATGTTACTTCGACACCAAACAGAATTTACACCAAATCATCGTTCTTTTGTGAAAATTTAACAATATAAACTTAATTGAAGTACAATAACGCAATATACTGTTAAATTAGAACTTATAGCGTCCGTTTTGCACAAATAAATTAGTGGCGTCGAAATGACACCGGCGGATTTTTAAAGATGTCGAAATTATTGGCCGTTTTGATTTAATGTATTTTCTGTAAAAATAATCATCATTCTTTCGTGAAAAGATAACAATTATAAGCCTAATTAAAGTACAATGACGGAATATAGTGTTAAATTAGAATTTATCGCGTCCATTTTGCATAATCAAAATAGTGGTGTCGAAATGACACCGACGGCTGTTTTAGGATCTCGAAGTTGTCAGCCGTTCTAGTGTTATTATTAGGGGCCTGTGAAACGCCTGGCTGGTGAGATTGTTATCTATAAATGTTTGCTCAATATTTTCTTATTTTTCGTCATTTCTGTAGCTTGATTCTTTTCTTGATGTATCCTCCACATACACTTGAATAACAAGGGTCAGAAGTGAATGAAAATTACTTTGGGGAAGATTTCTACAATGCTTAACAATTTCTACAATGCTTACACCCAGAAAAAGGAATTGATTAAAACAACAAAATATGTTTTATTGAGTACATTTTGGTTGTTTCAAGCAAAATTTTTAGTTGAAGTAAAAAGTTGGTTTTGTTGCATTGACAAAAAAAATATTGTTGACACACTTACAAAATTTTAACAAAATTTTATCAATTTTACTTGAATTAACAAAATCTGTTTTTTTAATTTTACCATAATTTTGTAATTTATAATTACTGTAATATGTTGTTGCATTTACAATATATAAATTGTTGTATAGTATCCATAACTCTCTCACTTAACTTGGTTTATTTGACTTATATAACTGTATAATTAAAGGATTAACGAAATTTTTGGATAATTAAAACGTTTTTAATTGGGACGGACCAAGGTAGTTTTAAAAAATCCCCCTATCCCATTTATTACTTTCTTCGATCTTTACAAGAAGAAAGTATTGGAATCATGAAAATTTTCATATTCTGGTTTTCGACTGATTTTAGAAGGTCCTGAACACGATTTGACTGTTTTCAGAAAATGACTGTCTATGACTCTGTCTGTCTGTATGCGACAAAAATTTTGAGGGCGCTCTATTTCAAGAACTAATGCACGGGATTTAATTAAACTTTATATTCAGTTATTTTCTGATATAAATTGGTGCTGATTAGTTTTTGGCATAAATCGCGCAACAGGTGGCGCTGTTATGTTACAATTTCGCGATTTCTGCAATAGATTCGCAATTTCTCAAGAACTAATGCACTGATTTACATCAAAATACAGATTGAGTTAGACCTTGACATATATAGAAGCTGATTACGTTTTGGTGTCAATAGCCCAACAGGTTGCACAGCTATGTTATTTTTTTCATGATATTCACTGTAACAAAATCTCAAGAACTAATGCATGGATTAATTTTTAAATCATTTTCAGCAGTGATTTACACCTGTAATTCTTAAATAATAACCAGAGAATTTTTATCCTGCTTTTTTTCAAGCGTAAACCGACAGAGTGGAAAATGTCCCAAGCCAGGAATCGTACCCGGGTCCTGAGAATAGCGCGCTTTGAGGTCCCAGCATACGGCAACACAGTTAATTTTTAATTAATTTTCTGCAGTGAAATACGCCTGTAATCCTTGAATAAAAACCAGTGAATTTTTATCCTGCTATTTACAGGCGTAATTCACTGCTGAAAATGAATTAAAAATTAACTATATGTTGCCATTTGCTTGGCTCTGTATTTTCGTCTCATGTTTGCCGCAGAAATTTGCATGCTCATGCAGGGCCTGTTTACCGTATAGGCCCAATAAGCCCGTGCTTACCCAAAGAAATACAAAGGTGCCCACAAATTTACTTTTCAGAATAACTTAAAAAAAAAGTAATAATAATAATTCAATCAGGGTAAGAAATGCATTTTTTCCTTACGAAATTTTTATCTAAGAAGCTCGCTCTTTCTAAATTGTTGTTTACTCGAAATTTTGATGGTAAAATTTCAAATTGTTGCAGCATACCAAAAATGGATGTAGTAAATAACAATGGAATTGGTGGGCCTATATCCCAAGCGTAGATAATTGGCCGTCAACAATCAACCCAACCCAACCCAATGGAATTGGTAGAGGGGAGTCCCAGAGTAACGTCGGGCTTCCCCTACTTTTATGTCTTAAGCGGGCGCTGCGCTCATGATGACATTTCCATTTTGTGCTGCGTTTGCATACGGTCCGACATACATAAGAGTGAGAAATTGCGTGTTTGGATATCGTTCCTTCTGGCTAAGTGGTTACAGTCTCAGATCGTTACTCTGAGGACCCGGTTTCGATACCCAGCTGGGGACATTGTTCAAACTGTAGATTTACGCTTGAAAAAAAGCAGGATAAAAATTCACTTACTATTATTCAAGGATTACAGGCATAATTCCCTGCTGAAAATGAATCAAAAATTACTTAAAAAAAATAGTTATTTTTAGATTGGTTCTAATACAAAAAATAGTTTTAAAGTAAATATTATAATTGTTTATGTAGCAAAAAACTTTTGTTGTTAAAACAAAAAAAATTCTTAAAATTATACAAAACAATTGTTCTTTAAACAAAAGTTTTTTTTGCCGAAACTGAAATGAACTCTTAAAGTAACAGATAATTATATTTATTTTGAAAAAACTTTCACCAAAATAATTTTCTTAATTCAAGTATAATTAGATGAGATTTCCATTTTGTGCTGTGTTTGCAGCCAGTCCGACATACATAAGAGTGAGAAATTGCGTGTTTGGATATCGTTCCTTCTGGCTCAGTGGTTAGAGTCTCAGATCGTTATTCTGAAGACCCGGTTTCGATAACCAGATGGGGACATTGTTCAAACTGTAGATTTACGCTTGAAAAAAAGATTCAAATATTACAGGCATAATTCACAGAGAAGGGGGCTCGTATGAACATTTTTTTTTTTAGAAAATCAACATATTTCTTACTTGAATTATATGTATTGCATTTTAAATATTACATATGGAAAACACAATGTTTTTTATCATATGTGCCAAATATTTAAAGTTTTCCAAATAAATTAAATAGGTTGTGAGTCTTTAAAAAACTGAGAGATTTCTGTTCCAACCTGCCCCATGTAGAGGTAACTTTGAACAAGCTAGGGGCCCCTTTGAACAAATAAAAAAAAATGTGAAAATATCAAGAGTTTTTAAGAAAAACTGCATAGCTTTAAGAAATATAAAATTTTCAGAATAAAATTAACTACATTTTATTAAAATTACTAATTAAAGAAGACATTAAAAACTTCACTTGCTATTATTAATGGAGTACAGGCATAATTCACTGCTGAAAATGAATTAAAAATTACCTAAAAAAAAATAGTTAAGTTTAGATTGGGTCTAATACAAAAAATAATTTTAAAGTAAATATTATAATTGTTTATGTAAAAAAAAAACCTTTTGTTGTTAAAAAAAAACAAAAAAATTCTTAAAATTACACAAAACAATTGTTCTTTAAACAAAAGTTTCTGTTGCCGAAACTGAAAAGAACTCTTAAAGTAACAGATAATTATATTTGTTTTGAGAAAACTTTCACCAAAATAATTTTGTTAATTCAAGTAAAACTGAAACATTTTTACTTGAATTAACAAAACATTTTTTTGCTGACGATACAATTTTTTTTGTTGGAATTGCAAAAAAAATCAACAATATTTTTCTTGTTGATTCAAACAAATTTTCCACTGACCCATATTTAAACGGAAAGTTTTGTTGGGCCAACCAAATTTTTGTTGATTCAACAAAACTTTTCTCTGGGTGTACATTAATCGAATGGAAAAGTACACGTTCATTTTTTATATTAAAATTGGAGTGTAAATTTGTATTTCACATTCTCTCCTATGAGAACAGGAATAATGGACGGTTGAAAAAAATTACCATTTATTCGTAATGATCTAGAAATACTGTTATAACTCTTAAAATATATAAATTTATATTACTTTCCTAAATATAATTTTTTGTGGTTTTTAGTAATATATTAATAATTGTTAAACTAAACAATAATTACTTCATTGTCGTGGATAAAAGGAGGGAAACTGGAAAAAATTCGGATTACTAAATTTTTATCAGCACCATTTCCCCATTAAATTTGAAGAGAAAATATATTTGTTATTTGAATAGATGATGAAACTAGTCGGATGTGCCCATCTCAAAACTTTCTTCTATCTCAGTCATGTTAATACTTAGTTAAAATTGTTGTTAAAATTCGCTATCACATCCCCAATAAAATCAATATTTTTCGTCATTCTGTTGTACGTCAGCTGCTTGCGAATCGTCGAATTACAGAAATGCGAACAATCTATGTAGACTAAACTACGAAAAGTCCTTCTGGACTGAACCGACAGGAACAGATAGCCTCCCTATTCCTTGGTTTTTCCTTGGAAAGAAAATTTGCCGAAACCATGTTAACTAAAACTCATAAATTAAACCCGTTTATGGATGAATTCTACTATCTTGTTTGAAAATGTCAGCCGCCCTAAAATTTCAAACCCCTATATCTCAGCCATTTTTCAAGATAGAGGCAAAACAAAAATTGCTCCGGTTTCTCCGGAACAAAGCCGAATATTTAACGAAAATACTTTTAGGAATTCTATTTTTTTTTTAAATTTGCACATCTTTTTGAATTTGAAATCTTTAAATGGCTATCACAGCGTCCCCTTTTGTCGAAATATTCCCAAATTCTAATAGAACCTGCATGCCATAGCCAAAAACATAGAAAAAAAATGTGGTTCAATTTGAAGCATAACTTAACACACTTTTAGATGGTACAATAGTGAAAATGGAACAAAAATATTTATCACAGCGCCCCCTTTCGTCGAAATATCCCCAAATTCTGATAGAACATGCTTGCCATAGCCAAAAACATAGAAAAAAAATGTGGTTCAATTTGAAGCATAACTTCATACACTTTTAGATAGTACAATAGTGAAAACGGAACAAAAATATCGATCACAGCGCCCCCTTTCGTCGAAATATCCCCAAATTCTGATAGAACCTGCTTGCCATAGCCAAAAACATAGAAAAAAAATGTGGTTCAATTTGAAGCATAACTTAATACACTTTTAGATGTTACAATAGTGAAAATGGAACTAAAATATTGATCACAGCGCCCCCTTTCGTCGAAAGATCCCCAAATTCTGATAGAACCTGCTTGCCATAGCCAAAAACACAGAAAAAAAATGTGGTTCAATTTGAAGCGTAACTTCATACACTTTTCGATGATACAATGAAGACACACAGACGGACAGACGGACAGATAGATATTTTGTAAAAACAGGTTTTTCGGAATCTCTGACCCCTAAAACGTGTAAATCCGTAGAAAACCGGAAGACCAAAAAAATTCGATTACAATACTTTCTTCTATTATAGATAGAAAAAAGTAAAAAATATTTATTAAATTACAATTTACAAGAAAATTGGAAAAAAATTAAATCATAGTTTTATTTATTCAAACTTTGTGAATATGTTTAATTTGAAGAATGAAAAATAATCTGCCGACAAGTTGAGATACAGAAATAATTACATTATAGATTTTTGAGTTTTGTCTTCAACCTTGTTCGGGAGATAGAGCGTTTACAGACACACACACAGACATACGGACAAACGGGCGGCAATTTTTTTTTTTAGTATGTTTTTCGGAATCTCCAGTGTCGGAAACGTGTAAATCCATCAATTTTTTTTTTCGATTTTCAAAACGATTAAGTAATAATTTTAATTACAATACCTTTACATATGTCATTTTCTCATTACAATTAAAAGTAACTTAAAAAAATGTTATAAACATCCATTTTATTTCATAAAGCTGGTATATTTCATTATTATTCACTTCACCGATACTTAGTTCGAGACGCTAATGCTAGAGGAAGTCGAAATGTTTCAGTGAGCGAAAATAATGTCATATATAAAAGGAAATGAGTATTTTCGTGGATAAAAGTAAATATTTTACTACGAATGTTTTTAAAAGATATAACTTTCTGGACATTTTTCTCACCGAACCATATACTAGAATCTCAAATCAAGAGTGATAACGATCACATGCAAAGTTGTAGCTGGCAAATGTGACATCAAGTGTCAAAATATATTTATTAATACCCTTTTGCGTGTTGATTTTTTTTTTAATGTTTAATATGAGAAGTATGTATGTACATTTTGCGACGGTTAAAATTACGTTATGTTTAGTCTTTATTAAAAAAAATAATGTGTCATAAGACTTTTTTTCTGAAGATTCATTCCGAAATGCCAAAGATCGGAGTATCTGTTGATAACTTCATTATCGTTTTTTATCTTGATTATAATGTTACTGATTACCTATACGAAAAAAGTTTAAGTTTTCGAAAAATTAAGAAGCTAATCGAAATGTTACGGTGGTAAATTTGGTTAAAAATATTTATTATAACTGTTAGACTATAGCCAATGTAAGGTTGATTTTTTAGTGTAACTATCTTTGTAGGTTTATTATAAATTCAATCTAACAGTTCCTTTCTAAAAGATTTTCTTTTGCTGAATTTTGACGGGTTTTGCATTTCGTAATAAATAAATATATATATATATATATATATATATATATATATAATGCTATTACAAATTCATTTTCACGTGAGTGGAGCTGCGTGTAAGAACTAGGAATAATAATAATAATAATAATAATAATAATAATAATAATAATAATAAAATGATAATAATAATAATAATAATAATGATAATAAAACTACATAGTAACTTACTTAAGTTGGTTCACAATTCAAGATCGCACGAAATTTTGCCCTCCTTAGAAAGATGCACTTATTGCATCTGCTGAAAATTCTTAATATATATCACCGAATATCGGGATCAAATCAGAATTTTCGAATATAGGAACGATATATATGAAGTTTAAGCCATTTCATGCTTGCATAATATCGTATCTAAGCATTACTTTATTATATCTAAAAGCTAGGAATTTTTCGAAACCGTATTTTTTTTTCGAAAGTGCAAACGCAAAAACTTTCCGATTATTTTATAATGAAAAACACAAATCGCAAATATACGTTATTGGCCAGATGATTACTAAGACAAAAATATTACACATCGTAAACCTTAGTATTTCCTGACCTGCTCTAATTTTGCCCATGTTTCGTTTATGTAAATCAGTCTCCTATGATATAAAGTTAAATAAAAAGGAAAGTATGGTCTCCCTCGATTTTTCAAAACAATCATTTTTTTCTAAGTGCAAGATTCATAGAAAAAAAATAGTATTTTTCTTCAGTAAATATATCATTCCAAAAACGTTTTTTAACGATAAGTGGTTCTTAAATTAATCCTTTTTATTCTTATTACATAAAATTCCCTGTTGAATTGTTGAAAAACGTTGATAAATACGTCTAATATGAATTCGTTTCAGAAGAATTATATAACTGCAAGTTTCATACAACATAGAATTGTGTATATAACATTAAGTTGATGAAATCTTTTCTTGTATAATTTTAACTTTGTTTAAAGAGGATTTAGATTCAAAGAGTGAATATAATAGCTATAGAAGCATATCATTTGGATAATCAGAATGAGTTTTCTATCTTTGAAAAGAATTTGTTCATACTGCAACAGCTATTTACTCAAGATAATTTTAATATTTGCCATCGAATTGTATGTAACAAACAGCATTAATATATATTACTTCATATGATAAAAGCATACATCACATAATGATACACATTAAAAAAAGCATGAATGGGATGATAGAAGTTGAAGTTCGTAAAAAACCAATGGTAAAAACAATTCGTAAAAAACCCTTTTTATTTTTTACACATCCCTACCCTTTATTCTGAACAATATGAAAGAAGAACGAAATATCGTGCATCAGACATACTTTATGAAATACTTTTCAACAATAACAGGATATTATTACGAAATTTCATTTTTCCATACAATGAATTGAAATATCTAAATAAACAATTTAAAAAAACACATAACACAGTAAAAATCATTTTTCATCAATTGCTGTCCTTATCCGGAAATGTGTGCGAAGTATTTCGTACATGCCTGTATATGATGTATGGAATTTATACACGCGACTAAGTGCACGAAAACTTAGAGAAATTTGAAATATAGTATCATCACTAAGATATACCGCAATCATTTTTTCTCTATTGACTATAACGTAACGGAAATATTTTGTGCCGCATTGTAAACGATCTATAAATGCTTAAAACTTCATTTTCAATACTAAACATTCTATTGTAAACCTCATTAACATAAAAAAGTTACATGACAGACCGAGTATATTTATGAGAAATAGAGTACGACTAGACCGATTTTATAAATACTTTTTAACTATGTAACCCTTTCAAACTATAAGAAAAAGCTGAAAAATCCATATTAATGTAATATTTTCAAAAGTATGGAAAATGTACTCGTAAATTTTCTGATAACACGCTACATTATTTTATTCTGCTACATAATTTAATAATTGTGAAATATGACAAAGTATGAATTAGTAGCTGTAAACTATGTAGTCCAATTAAATAAATCGTTAGCATGTTTTGAAATTAAATAATAAAGATAAAAGAAAAACAATTACTATAAATGAAATTGCTTTGTTTTCATCGAAATGCTTTATACAATTTAATTTTAATTTTTAATTAATAAAAAATACTATATATTACCCGTCAAGATTTGACGGTAAATAACTTGAAAGTTCCTTTAGAAATATACATTTATTTTTAATTAGTTGCTTTAAAATTAATTAGGTATTGAAAATTTGATGAATTGTTATATTATGTAAGCGATTCTGATAGATATAAGACGATAGATGGTGTTGTCAGTCCAGCCTACTTAACTAATGAAGTGAAATAATTTTAATCTTCCAATTTGCATCCTATAATGCTTGAATTAATTTAGCAAGAATTTGACTAAAAATATTAATTGAATGATTAATTTTTACTTACTACAGTCTCAAATTTTTTTTAAAATATCAATATTTTCTATTTCTCAATTTTTTTTAATTACGTGACATTTAAAATGTTTCATTAATTTTATTTTTATCAGCCTGATTCTAAAACCTGAAAGATTCGAAATTTTTCTCTATATTTCGAAAAGTATTTTTCTAAAGATGTACTTTCTGATGAATTTGCAAATTAATACTGTAACGATTTCATTAAATCTCCCACAGTCTGCTAATTATGCAAAATAATCAAGGATAGGAGTTCCCAGGTGTTGGAAAACTTCAGTCATATTTTTCTGCTAGCTTGCAAGAATGTCGCCGACCTGCAAAGGCACAGAATAGCATCGATCAATCCTGTGAACGGAAACTGTTTCGACAGCAAAATATTTCTCATATCTCGCCGGCTTCATGTGTGGTCTTTTTAGCGTGAGAACTTTACCCGTGTGAACATTTGGTATTTCAGTAAGACCTCCCAAAAAGGAATCCCGATCGAATCACAGGAAAACTGAATGCTATGAGGTGAACGGAAACTTTTTTGATTGGTGAGCGGAGAGACTTTTGTTGGAGCCAAGGGACGAGAAAGAAAATCGAGGGGAGGTTAGTTAGAGTTTGAAGGGAGACGAGTGTTGGTAGAAAAACACTCATCTCAGGACGGATTCCCACCTTAGTGGGGAAGAAAAGGTTTTGCTAACAGATTTTAAAAAGAGAGAGGATTTCTCTGAAGGCAACGGCAAGGCCGTCGTTTGAACTGTTTGTGAGGAGTGAAAAAGATACTCCGGTTGGATGTTAAGATTTCAAATTACTGCACAAGACTGGACTCTATTGATTTATAAATTGATTGCAAGTTGAAACGAAACCAGCTGAAAAAAAATTGTTGTAATGAGTTGTAAATATTAAGAAATTCGAGAACAATATAAAATAAAATTCGTTTCGAAGTAACATATTGAAATTCATCCATATGAAAAGGCCACACGCTACCCCTTTTTAAATTATAACATCATGGATTCATTATAATACATAGTTTCGTTCAAAACCAATTTTTAAGTAAAAATAATGCAGAATTAAAACAAGAACTTAAAAAATCACCAGTATACAAGAAGCGTTTTAGAAAAAAAAGAATAAATAAAAGGAAATTGAAAGTTTTAATTTTTGAATTCAAGAAAGAAAAAATTAAATGTCATATTTTAATTGCTTTGGCTTAAATAAAAATTCTAGAATTTTAGAATAAAATAAAAATTGTAAAAACAATAATTGGTCAACATACATAAACTGTTTTTATGTTTTATTGCTTGTAGTTGTCGAAATTGAACATAAAACTTTGAATCGATTCAACATAGAATGTTACTTAAAAAATTCGTCATGTTCTAAATTCATATATATATAAATTACAATGAAGGACAAAACAAATTCCATTCATATGTTCTCCCAATAAAATTTTAAACCATTTTAAAATTATCAAACTAAATTGTTAATCTGAAATGTATTTTAATAATCGTCATCTTAAACCTGATAAAACGGTAAAACAAGTCTCATAATTAACGACATAAATTATCAATCAAACTATGCCAGACAAAAAATTTACATAATATTTTATAAAATCACTGTAGTTGTGCAATAAAATGTAATCAATACAGTAATATAGAACTTCTAATACTTACATAAAGTCTAATAAAGAAGAAATGATCACAATATTATTAGTAAATTTATTGCATATGTTTATATTCACTGGCTTCTTAAAGAGAATATATTTAGGAAGTTTAGTAGTGTTTTATACAAGTGAAATATCTGAGTACTCAAACAACTAGAAATAATTTTTGAAATGATTAACTATCATATTTTCTCTAATACAAATAACTGCTCATCCAATAGTTTTTTTGTTGCCATGTGAAACATATAAACAATAATTAAAGTATTGATTAACTGTTTTATTAACACTGTTTAATTTACATTTCTAATGCATCGAAGTTTATTTTATGATTGCATTTTAAATATTAAACGCTTGTTTGCTTCATTTTGTTATAATAAAATTTACTAGAAATCAGCTAAAAATTTTGAGACATGTTCTTTTATTACCTTTTTTATTGTGAATTACTTTTTAAAAATTATAATTTTGTGAGAGATATGATTTTTTAAAAATGACAATACATTTTTTTCAAAGTTTTCAAGTAATATTTAAAGGCTTGATTCACTGTTTTATTCTAATAGTGCTTCCAACACTGATCGACCGATCTATAACATTTAAAAAGCCACTATACTATTAATATGTTTTGTACTGTATTAAGATCAACACTATTCACCTTTGCAATAAGGAGAACGTTTCTATGCAAATATAGGAAATAAATTTTAACTTTCCTTTGATCACATTTTTAAAGAGCCAGCGTTTCGCATCCATACGTTTTCGATGATTTTCAAATGAAATTGTTTTCTTTGAAATGTTAAAGTATGTACGAGGGGTATTTTTAAAGTAAGCACCGTTTTGAAATTAAAAATAAACAAGTATAGTTTTCTTATAAATTTTATTTTTACATGAAAGCCTGTACCTGAATCTATTTTTCTACATAATTTCCGCCAATATTAAGGCACTTATGGTATCGTATAACCAGTTTTTGAATCCCCTCTTCATAGAAGTCTGTCGCAATTCTCTCAAAATTCCATGCAGAACGCTGTGTGAAATCCGAGGAAATTCATCAGATAATGACGAAATCGTAAAGCGCCTGTCCTGTTTAATTCGTTCGTCAATTTTCTGCACCAAATCTTCAGGAATGACTAAAGCTCGCCCACTTCGTTCTTCATCATGAATATTCGGGCGGCCATCTTTAAAATCTCTAACCCATTTCCGTATCATTAGACCGGTCATAATTGGTTGACCGTTAACCTCGCTAATCTGACTATGAATTTCAGACGCTTTCACGTTTTTAGCACTAAGGAAACTAATCACCCATCGTATTTCTCAAGCGCCGGGATTCTGAATCGGTGAAGCCATTTTAAATACTCAAACAAACATAAGTTAACACGGTCGAATGTTTCCGTAATGGCACCTGTGGCTTGCCAACAGATATAGGTTAACTGTGCGCACGCGCAAGGTGCGTAGGTAAAACTGTGCTCATCGGAATTTCAAAACGATACTTACTTTAAAATTAACCCTCGTATAATGTTGCAGAAAATAATGTTATGTTTCTATGTACAATTTTGAGAAAGAAAAAATGATACTAATATGACTTAAATAATTGTATTAAAACTATACTGGTAAGATTCGAAATAATGTATACTACCGAATATTATGCATAAACTGTGGGAGGAGGTTGGTATATTATAATCCATGTTAACGTTAAAATTTTTAACAGCGGCACACAATTTTTGCAAAATATTTAAAATCTACTGTTGTACTAAAGGCCAGACTCTAAATAGTAAATCATTTGTATGAAAAATTTTGAAATTAAAGTTATTAAAAATTTTAAATTATGATTAATGATGTTAAATTATCCTATTCAAGATTTATAATTGTCTTTAATATTTACTATTATAATATCTTTATAATGCTTTTTTTGTGTGAACATGATGTTTAAATTCCAAATATCTAGAACTTTGCCTCTTTAAATCTCATAAATATTTGTTTGAAATATGTATAATAAAACTAACATTCAAAGAAATGTGAGTTATTTTCAAAACTTTAACCGTATTTGTTTATATACTTTATATATATATGTATATGTATGTATAGCCAAAAAGACCATGGACATGACGTAGTTTAAATGGCTGAACAAGTGAAATAAACCACATCTTGACAAATTAAAAGCATTTTATTCAGGATTTCAGCGTTCTCATTAACTTCAATACAGGATGCGATCACAGTTTGGTCAGATTCAAACTGTTTTTAAATACTAAAGTGGAAAGAATGAAGCTTTTGCAACACTCAAAGAAATTAGTCGATATTATAAATCTCGAGAAACATAAAGAAGAATTTAATTTGGAACTTAAAAATCGTTTCCAAGTTCTTCAATATTTTAGAAGAGCAGGGTGTTACAGTACTAAACAAGAAACTAACAAATACTCTACAAGAAATTGCAAGGACGATAGCTGGTGAAGCACAAGTAAAGCAGACACAGAAAGTAACATAAGAAACAAGAAGATTGATGAAGAAACGCAGAGAATTTAAAATGAAGAAAATTATCCTAAATCAAAAGTTGAATATGCAGAATTATTTAAAACGGAAAGAAAATGTGTCACTGAAGATATCAGAAAATTTAACTGTGATATTGTCAAGGGAGTGCTAGAAGATAAAAAAAGTTTAAAATCAGTTAAGATTAAACTGTGTGTTGGAAGAAAAAGTATTTTTGCACTGAAGAGGGAAGATGAAACAATCATCAAATTCAATAATGAAATAGTACATATTGTAGAAAAATTCTATAACGATCTATATAAATGTGAAAATCAAAGGGAAATCAACCTATGTGATCCACGAGTAAACATAATAGAAACTGAAGAGACAATCCCAGTGATGACAGATGAAGTTTTACAAGCCATTAGATGTATGAAAAAAATGCCCTGGCGAAGATGAAATTTCAATTAGAATTACAAAGAAGCAAGAGAAAAATTTGCAAAAATGCTAGCCTTACTGTTTTCCAAATGTCTCGAGAAATCAGATATACCAGAAAATTGGAATGAGGCTGTGATGGTGCTACTTTACAAGAAAGGGGAGATGAAAAACCTTTAAAAACTACAGTCTAATCAATTTACTGTCGGTGATAAAATTTTCACCAAATTTTCAAATCCCTCCAACCGGTCGGAGCGCCCTCTGGCGTACAGACGCGTCAGGACAAAAATATTCTCATTACTTAAAATACAAACCCTGTATCCTAAAGAAGAATGTAATCCATTTCACTGAAACTAGATACAGTACAAACGTACCTCATTTGTCACGTTTGACGTGCAATTTCCAACTTGTTGGATATAACTGTGGAAGTAAAAGGTTTTTTTTTTTCAAATAAAGCCAAAAAATTAAACTCTAGTTATTATTCTAACTGGAAGTTTAAAGAAGATTTCAATGAAGTAATCAAAGGACCCAATCTTGCAAGTGAGTAACGCACAAAAGATAAGAAAGCAAAAGCTTTTAGTCATTTATTTGTAGGAGATGTTCAAATTTTGAACTTTACAACGGCTCAACTTTATGTAACTCATTTGTCACGTTTGACGTACAATTTCCAACTTGTTAAAAATTGTCTCCTTCAATTTGAAGAATTTTTAAAGTAGGTGATAAAATTTAAACAACACAAAATTTCAAATTTAGAAAGTTTTTTTATTTTTAAATTCTAAAATTTTAAAGGTAGCACTTTGCCAGGTAATAAGTTTACAATTTTCCCATTGGTTAGCATAGGATAAGTATAAAAAAAAATGTTTCAGCTAAAATTCACTTATTGTATAAATAAAGCAAAATTGAAATGAAATAAAATTTAATCACTACCGTCTTCTTTTCTTAGTCCCAAATTTGGATTCTTTTTTCTTTTATTGAGACACTTTACGAACTAAAAAAAAAATTCCTTTTAAGAATTTGAATGCGTGATTTTATTATTTCTAACAAATTAATAAATTTGTAGTTTCAAAATAATCATGAGAGTTTGAAAGACTAAAGATTTTTATTAAGGACCAGTGGTTCCGTGCGAAGATTTGGCATAGCAGTCTAATATTTTTTGGATGCAGGTTGAAACTTATATAAAAAAAAAGGTAACATAAATATATCAATAAAGGCTAAATATATCAACAAACAACGTTAGTGAAGCCGGAATATCATCTCATTTATTGCATCAAAGTTACAATAAAAAATGATCGCAGATAGCGAAGGCAATAATGATAATAACAATCGATTTTTAACTGCATTAGAGGGTAAAAGTATCGGTTTCTGAAAAAAATATCCCAAATCCTAAAGAAAGGTGATTATTCCAAAATTATATAAAAAAACTTAAATATATATATGACTGTATCCTTAAGGTTATCAAAACATAACTCAATGAATAAAAAATGCATTATATTTGTAGAAATATAGTAGTTTAAAAAATGTTTGTGGTGCAGTGAAACCTGGATATTAGTGAACGTATTAGCACGAGCTTGTCAGTGAGAGTGTTAACCGCAAGGCTTGAATCAGCTCTGGACTCAGCTCATCCTAGAGAACAAGCAGGATTTCGAAGTGGATTTAGCACAATGGATCATATTCAAACAGTAAGGGAACTAATAGAAAAACATAAGGAATATGATTCTCTGTCTTGCCTTTATTGATTATGAAAAAGCATTTGATTTGATATACACATCAGCAGTAGTTGAATCTCATGAGGACATTGGTATAGACAAACCTTACATCAATATCATAAAGAAGATTTACAAGAAAGCAACAGCCACAATCCGTTTGGACAAAGAAAAAGTGAAGATCAAGCTTGGAAGAGGAGTAAGACAAGGAGACACCATTTCACCTAAGGTTTTTACTGCTGTCTTCGAAAATGTTTTCAAGAAGCTAGAACGAAGGAAAAAGAAGCTAGAAGAAGCTCAAGAAGCTAGGAAAACAAAGGGATTAGAATAAATGGGGAATATTTAAGCCATCTCCGGTTTACTGATGACATTTTAATTTTCAGTAATAGCCCTGAAGAATTGGAAAATATGCTAAAACTTTTTGCAGAATATAGTATTAATGTGGGATTAAAAATAAATTTCGAAAAGACTAAGATAGTGTTAAATTCGTTTGCATCACAAAAGAAAATTTTCTACAACAACACTGAGATTAAAGAAGTGCAAAGTTATGTGTACCTTAGACAGGAAATATCATCGGACAACAGTATCATGAATGATATCAATAAAAGAATAAGAAATGCATGGAGTGTTTTTGGGAAGAACAACATTATTTTCAAGAGTAAAATGCCTCTTTGTTTGAAAAGAAGATGTTTAATCAATGTGTTTTGCCTGCACTAACTTATGAAGCAGAAACATGGACGCTAACAAAACGATGGCACAAACATTACAAACAACACAGCGAAGTATGGAAAGATGTATGCTAGGCATAACTAGAAGAGACAGAAAAAGAATAACATGTACAAGAAATGAGACGAAAGTTTTTGACATCAATGAGTGACTTAAACGGCTAAAATGGAAATGGAATAGACACATTGCAAGAATGCAAGACAATAGATGAAGCGCAAATACCCTACGGTGGTATCCCAGAGATGTAAAACGACCAAGAATATGATGTCAAGTAAGAGGAAGTGACGGAATCAGAAAAGTGGCCGGTGTTAATTGGATGAATAAAGCACTAGACACGAAACAATGAGAAAATTTGGGGGAGACATCCATCCAGAAGAGGATTTAAAACGGTTTATGATGATGATGATGATGATGATGATGATATATATGCATCATTTCAGCTAATTTCTCTCAGTAGATTATTAGTTAATCTTTAAAAACCATCATAAAAAGATCTTAAGGAAAGACGAATTCAGCTAAAATGTAACGCATTTCATTTAAAGAAAATTTCATATTTTGGAAGTATAACTAATAGACATGGAAGTTTTTGTTTTTTTAGATTCCTGGTAGATTTTAAAATCGATAGCTATCTGACCGATTTCTATGGAGGGTTATGGGGGGTTTCTATCATTTTTTTCTATTTAAGGAGGGAAAAAGAATTAGATTGATTACATAAAATTCACGAGAGAAGGAACTTGTTTTCTATTATTTACATTTTCAACAGGTAGTGTAGACCGGGGCACATTTACGCGGATTTTTTTCAATGAATTTTCTAATTTTTATGTTTTAACTTAGGAAATTTTAGACATTGTGGTTTTATAAAGCAGTTAATAAAGTCAAAATTTGTGTATTCAGTTGTTGCTCTATTTGTGTTTTTAACCGTAAAAAAAAATTATTTTAGGTCCAAGTCATCTGCGTAAATTTGCCCCGGGAACGGGGCACGTTTACGCAGATTCTAAGTGATACGAAAGAGCAAGTGAAATAAATATTTAATCAAATTGAGATGTTTTATTTATAACTTAAAACACTGTTTAAAAATAAAACAATTTAAAGAGAATTAATTAAAGAACATTTTATAGGCCAAACTGAAAACATAGAGCTTATTGCTAGTTAAAAACAGAAACTATTTAGTCATCTTAATCGTCACTGTTACAGTTTTTACAAACAAAAAATAAAGTATTTCCTTTTGCACACATGTCAGGGGACCACCTTTTGCATCTAAGACATTGAACCCAGTCTTGTCCTTTTTTGGATTGGTAATCACAGTAAGAACGTGCGTAAAGGTGCCCCGTTGTCAATACGTAAACGTGCCCCGTCGTCATGTTTGGATTTATTTTTAACGTGCAACGAAAATTAATAACATTTCTGTTCATACAAATACAGTTCTCAAAAAAGGATAAAATTCTGCTAATGTTCATACATTTGTTTATCCTTAACTAAGTATTATTAGTTCACAATAAGTTCCAATATGTTCAACACAAAATTTACTCACCTTGACAGAAAACATGTTATCCTTTCCGCATGCTAGACCAAAGCTCGACTAACGCTAAAAATCTTGTGCGAATACCCGCTAGGTAGCAGCATCAATGTGTCATGACTTGTGGCGTGCCAGCTATAACTCGTTTCGGAAAAAGTGCTCTGCGTAAACGTTTTCCCTGCGTAAACGTGCCCTGGTCTACCCTACTATTAGCCAGATATTTAAGTGTGATATATCTATATATCAGAAATTAAATGTCAGAATAATGTGTTATAAACTAAAATATTCCTCACAACATTACCATATGACAGTAAAGTCTACAGATTTGGTATAATATTAGAAAATGTCGTGACTGAAAAGTTTACTGTTTATAACTAACACTTAATTTATTATTTCCCACTGAAACATATTAAAAACTATTTAAATATTGAATATTTATTCATTTTTTTTCTTTACAGTATTATCTGACATTCTACTCCATTGATATATCCTTTCATGTGTGTTATAATTATTGAAAATTGCATTTAAATGTTACTGTCATTAGAAATAAGCGGAATTATTCAATGTATACAATTTTTTTTAATTGGATTGGTTTTTTAAAAAAAATGTTATTTGTGAAATGAGTTTAAAAAATCAATATATATTTTTAATATGATTTTAATTATAATAATTATACATTTTCTAATGCTTTTCAAATAGTTTGTTAAAATTTGATTTGTTTTTTCATTGTAATTACTGCTTTGATCACAGATCTGTATCAGGTGTTCCATGAAGCTATGAAGTTATTAATATCTTTTTTATTACAGCTACCAGGATTTTTTTAGTAAACAGAAGAACATTAATATGCTTCTGTCACTTCGTTACTTCATCACTGTCATTAATATGCTTCTGTTATTTTAAAGAGGCACAATGCGCAAAGCACCGGCTCGCCCATATTTTTTTGAAAGTTTTAAATGCTAGACGTTGTTTTGTAAGAACTAAATTCATAACTTTCAAGAACGAAATAACAATATTAGAATGAACATTTTTAAATGGTAAGTTATAGAACTTAAAACATGTTATATGTAAAAATAAATATTTCTTAAAATATTAAAAATAAGCGGAAATCTCAAATGTATATAATTTTGTAATTGGATTGGTTTTTACAAAATTGTTTGTTGTGAAATGAGTTTAAAAAATCCATATATATTTCTAATATGATTTTAATTATAATAATTATACATTTTCTAAAGCTTTTCCAATAGTATGTTAAAATGGCATTTACTATTTCATTGAAATTACTGCTTTGATCACAGAACTGTATCTAGTGTTCCATAAAGCTATGAAGTTAATTATCTCTTTTTTATTACAGCATCCAGGATTTCTTTAGTAATCAGATGAACATTTAACTATGCGCAAAGCACAAGATCACACATATTTTTTTGAAAATTTTAAATGCCAGACGTTGTTTTGTAAAAATTAAATTCATAACTTTCAAGAACGAGATAGCAGTATTCTAATGAACATTTTTAAATGGTAAGTTAGAGAACTTAATACATGTTATATGTAAAAAGTTATTTCTTATCTATTTCCTAATTCATATATTACCATTATATGATAGAATGTATTACACAAAATCATATTTTTCCTCGGGAAATTTTCTGACATATTTATGGTCTAATTTTTAAATGTAAAAGCATGACACTTGTAGGCATAAATATTGAAGAAATTTAGAAATAAAAGTTTTTTTCTTTTTTCGATAAATGAATAATATCTTGAGTTATAAACGATAGTTAACGCATAACGACATTTATCCGTCGGGATATTGAAAAAATTGGTTTTGAAAGCTAATTGTGACAACATTTTCTTAGATATCCTTTGCCCGTTATAGGAAAATAGGAAATATATTCGTTGTCATACTTTTTCAGAAAGAGCACATACCAATCTCGCGTGTTTACGAACAAAAGTGAATTCAGATGAGTGTAAAAAACGAAAATTTGGAAGCAATATGAGTCTTCACTCACTTGAAAACACCTGCTCGCTAATGTTAAACCTATGGCCAGGTTGTTTTCGAATTTCTCGTTTAAATTTGAATATTTTTAAACGATTTTTTTGCTTAAGATAGCTGAGGTCGATCCCTAATATGGCTATTTTTTAATTTTTCGATTTCAGTTGCAGGTTTTTTTTAATAAAGGTACTTTTACTTTCAAAAACGGTTCCGAAATGTATTAGACATTTAAAAAACTCTGTTCAAACTATTAATATGTGTTCTGCATTATTCACCAATCATATGAATCATATCATATCAATGAACGGTAGTGCATTTCATATACTTTTGCGTTGCCCTGCATGAACTATAGCTAAACGTCGTTAGCATCAAATTAAAGTGTAATTACTGCTTAATGTGATAAAAACATAACATAAAAGGCTTAAGGGGAAAGATTACCTTTAAAATGGTCAAAAATTCAATTTCCAGGTTTTGATGTCAGTAAATAGTACATTTTATTCTGAGTAGAAAGGTACCAATGTTTTTCAGAGGCGATAAATATTGACGAAGATATAACGTAAAACGCAATCGTCATTCTTTGTTTTTGAATGGAGAGTGAAAACTTTAAATGCATTTAATTCACAACAATGATTTTCAAACTTGCACGCACGATTTCTCCAAAAATAATTT
Organism: Maratus michaelseni; assembly: GCA_963931845.1. Classification (NCBI taxonomy): domain Eukaryota; kingdom Metazoa; phylum Arthropoda; class Arachnida; order Araneae; family Salticidae; genus Maratus; species Maratus michaelseni. The sequence goes on from OZ007597.1 coordinate 55,791,176, forward strand.
AGATAGAACCTCATTTTTTTTCCAAACTTTTTAATGTTGTAAAATGAACAAAATGAACTAGAATCTTTTAATATGGTCGATAAATTAAAAAATAATTAACTGTAATTCATCGAAAAGTGCATTCAAAATGCGTTTTTAATTTAATTACAGTTAATTTTTTTTAATTTATTGATCCAATTAAAAGATTCTAGTTCATTTTGTTCATCGTTGCAACATTAATAAGTTAGAAAAATTTTGAGGTTTTATCTAAATTATTTTTGGAGAAATCGTGCGCGCAAGTTTGAAAATCATTGTTGTGAATTAAATGCATTTAAAATTTCACTCTCCATTCATAAACAAAGAATGATGATTGCGTTTTACTTTACATCTTCATCAATAATTATCGCCTCTAAAAAACATTAGTACCTTTTTACTCAGAATAAAATGCTCTATTTACTGACATCAAAACCTTGAAATTGAATTTTTGACCATTTTAATGGAGATCTGTCCCTTTAAAAATACTTTTCAATATATAGTTGACATATGTTTCATGCGCTCAAACGACGACTTCTTCAGATCAAAATGATAAATAAAATATTCTCGCAAAGTTTTTGAAAATAATAAGCATAAATCACGAGATCACGTGACTAATGTAAGCAGGTGCTTAAATTGGTCAAATTGGAAAACGTGAAAAGTATGATTTTTATTTAAATTTTTATTCCTTTTTAAATTTGTAAACCATCGCGGGCCAAATTTTAGGTAATTCGAATGAAGCTGATTCGTTGCAAATGTTCTCTTTACGCAAATATATTTCTATTGATTCATAGATAATGGATGGGAAATAAACTCTTGATAAAAAAATTATTTTACAATTCTTCAAATTAGTCTGCAAAGGCTCTATTCTATGTAGTCTAGCTAAGGCTGTAGTTCTTCTGTCATATTTGATATCGGCCATATGTTCTTTTATTCTCGTTTTAAATTTTCTGTTTGTCATTCCTATATATTATTGTAATGTTCCATCTGCCCTGGTGAATGGGATTTCATAAACATCGGAAAGTTGATCAGATTCTATTGGATCAATTCTTCTACATACTATGCTTTTTGATTTTGTTGAAGGTTTTACGATAAAGCAGATATTGAATTTGCTAAGTTTATATTTTAATCTTTCAAAGAACCCAGGAGAATATTGTGAAGTTGATAGCTTTGAGTTTTGTTCATTAAAAATTTTCTTCTTTTTATTATCCATGCTCGTAATTAATTTATTAGTAGTGCTGTCTTTGTATCAATTATTTCTTGCGATGTCACAAATTCTATTTATTTCTTCGGTTAATTGATTAGGGGTACAGATAGTAAAGGCTCTTCTAATAAATTGTCTAAAGGCAGAAACTTTATAAGGAAAAGGTGCTTGAGAATTATTTGGAATCGTGGATTGATTAGCTATTGGTTTTCTATATACAGTACGTTCTATGCTATGGCGGGTTTTCATTAACAGCACATCTAAATAAGGGAGTGTATTATTTTGTTCACCTTCCAAAGTGAATTTAATCATATAATCAATGCTATTGATCTGAGCATGAAAGTTATTAAGTGAGGTATCCGTGTGTTGCCAAATGACGAAAATATCGTCTACGCATCTGAGTCATGTATGAGGGATATAATCTAATTTATTATTTAGAGATCAGTTTTTAAATGTCGTAATATAAACTCAGCTAACAGTCCAGATAAATTCATTCGTTGAACCCTCCTTCAGATCATGCAATTAGTTCAACGAATGTATTTATTCAACGTTTGGTTAACATCCATTATACGAAGAAATATTTAATAGCTGGTGTAGCTGTCATCTCTCTTTACCCATCCGTTAACACCCAACAAGTCATTATAACTATAAAAAACTGTATTGATAACTTAAGAAACATTAATGACAATATGAAAACAACATTAAAGATTGCTCTTAATCTTATAGTTAATAATAACTATTTTATATTTGACAATAAAATCTATAAGCAAATGGGGCCCCGATGGGTTCCCGTATACACACAATTTTAGTTGAATATGACGTGAGAAATAAAAATTAATTAATTGAGATATAAGGGAAAATGTTTATCAATTATCGCCACAGAAGTGTTGAAAAGATGTGTAGATATATGACCCATCGACCGATTTCTTCAATAATGTATACAGTTCTGTACAGTGGCAAATGTGGCAAACAGTGTATGTAACAAATTTTGAAAAGGGAAGGTCAATCGAAGGCAATATTTGAGTGCTATGGTGTTTACTTACACACATATACCATCGTAAAACATCCTAAAATGTGCTCTGCTGATCTAAAAATGTCAGGAAATTCTAATATATATACATATATATACACACAAACACATATAATATTTTTAATAATACAGAAGATGTGTTAACCTCAAAATGTAAAAATATTCCAATATTTCAATAATCGTGTTTTATGATTGGAATTTTTTTTTGTGTGAGCGTAAAGTAAAGAGTTTTACAAAATATGAATATAAAGCTTACAGAACCCATTTAGCTTGTAATAACATACTTTTATTCCTTTCTCATGCAATCTAGCTTTATGTACCTACATATCTTTTATGAAAACAAATATGTTATAAATCACAAATATGGTTAAGTGCATCTTACATTTAAAAGTGACCATAGTAAATTTTTGATATACATAGAAGTCAATCAGTAGCACAAAAGAACGACAACATTCAGATATTCAGCGGAAATTTTGTTGAAAAGTACTTTTAGTTGCTTCCAGGAAAGGTGCTATCGATCTAAGATATTACATGTAGTACTAGATAGTTTATATTTGGCATAAAATTGGTGTTTAAGATAAAAAGAAAGACAAAATAACGAAATCCGGAAAATTCCAGCAAATCAAAATATTTTAAATATTTCAAATTTTTTCGAACTATTCGATTCTGTTTTAGAATTTTCCAATTTTTCCTTTTTTTATACCCTAAACACAACCTTTATGCCCAAATTTCAAGTTTTAGAGCTAAAATATTAAAGTAATTTTGATTTTTCGATTTGTTTTAGAATTTATTGATTTTTCTTTTTGAATTCTCCAGATTTTTTCCTTTTTCTTTCTTTGCATTCTAAACACTACCTTTATGCCAAAATTTCAAGTTCCTATGGCTGCAAGATATACCTCACAAGTAAAGTTATCAGAGTCCTTGGCGGCGAATTTAGATTTTTATAGCTCATTCAGCTTAGTAATTTGATACCTCACATAGCTGCTATTGGGTTTTAATTATCGCAGAAGGCCAGGTCAAAGTTAAAAATTATTATTTATAAATAAACAATTGTCGTTTAAAGAAATAAGCATGATAAATGTATAGTTAAGTTATTTTCACTGACATACATTGATTATTATCAATTTATGGCATATTGTTCTTTCCGAAGAAGTGATTAAAACAAAAATAAAGAACAATATCATCAAGTTTGTATCACTGGCACACTGTCAGTTTGCATCAGTTAAATTCATCCCTATATTTCGGTATGGATTTTCCGAATGAGGCAACATTGATAAAGGTGAAAATTATGTCTCCCCTACATAGTACTGTTTTAAAATTCAAGAAAGCATGCAGACTTGTTTTGAGTGCATCGTGGAATCAGCTGAAGTTCAAGAATTTGTTAGTTATGCTCCCTGCGAGATATATTTTTGTTTTACTCACTTCTTCGGACGGAACAATGTGTCAAAAATTGATTATTATCCATGTATGAGAGTGCAGATACCTTAATTAAACATATATCATGCTTATTCTTTGACAGCAAAAGTTTTCCAAATAAACGAAATTTTGAATTTTGACCCGACCCCCTGTCATTATTGAAGCTCAATAGCAAATATGGGAGGTATCAAATTACTAAGCTCAATGGGACGAAACGAATGAGCTATAAAAATCTAAATTCGTCTCTAGTACGTTTACGTGCCAGAAATTTTATGATCGATAAGTGAGTGAGTGTGCAAAAAAGTGAAACTTTGAGTTCATATATCTTCTGAACTAGAAAAGTAGGAATCGTGAAATTTGAGCATTTCGTTCTGTTTGCAAAGTTTTCTAGATAAAGAAAGTTTCCAGTTTCTGGGAATCTCCATCACAAAGATATTGCGGGATCAAAGGTATCCTGAGTTGCTTTCTGAAAATGATGCTACAGCTGTGCATTCTCGACTTGACGGAGGCGCACTGCTGTTACTCCATATGTTAACTGCTGAACTTATCATAAACTACAATTTAATATAATGTAGAGAAGTTTGAAATATAATCTCATAAGATATGAAATAAAACCTTGATACTCTACATTTTGTCAAAAAAAGTTTTTTACTCGTTTTTTTTTTTATATAATGTTTGATATAAATATCGGCAAGGAGGAAAGTTCTCCTATAATAAAAACAGAAAATGTTCGAATAAGAACTTTAAATATACTAAAAATATCAACGTTTGACACACAATAACATCGTGTAATAAACAGACGCACGTTTCATGAGTATCCTGGACTCATTTCCTCAGTGTAAATAAACTAAACCCTATTGTATCCCCCCAAAGACATGAAAATGAATCTAAAAACCCAAATGAAAAACAACAACACACCGAGAAACTCCTCCAATCTGATTAAGTCGGTTGGTTGGTTGTAGAGGATTCACTATGACAAAGTAACTCAACCCAGAAAGGTGAGATGTACGGTACACTTGAAAAATCATTAACCAGGGAGTTACCAAATTTATGAATATAAACTGCCTCAAAGAAGTCTAAATCTAATGGAGTGTTACATTTCTTAATAATAGTGGCTGAGTCGAAGTTAAAATTATGTCCCTCACTCCAACAGTGACAGGCAATAGAGGACTTTTGTAATTCTTTTTTCTTAATGTAATTTCTGTGTTCATTGAGTCTGAAACGGAGTTGTCGTTTAGTCTGTCCTATATAGGACAAACCACATTGACATTGGATATTGTAAATGCCCCAAAAGTTTTGATGTGAAATTTTATCCTTTAACTGTGAAAAATTTAGTTTATTAACTGGCTTGGTAACTGGCTTAAGCCAGTTAATAAACTAAATTTTTCACAGTTAAAGGATAAAATTTCACATCAAAACTTTTGGGGCATTTACAATATCCAATGTCAATGTGGTTTGTCCTATATAGGACAGACTAAACGACAACTCCGTTTCAGACTCAATGAACACAGAAATTACATTAAGAAAAAAGAATTACAAAAGTCCTCTATTGCCTGTCACTGTTGGAGTGAGGGACATAATTTTAACTTCGACTCAGCCACTATTATTAAGAAATGTAACACTCCATTAGATTTAGACTTCTTTGAGGCAGTTTATATTCATAAATTTGGTAACTCCCTGGTTAATGATTTTTCAAGTGTACCGTACATCTCACCTTTCTGGGTTGAGTTACTTTGTCATAGTGAATCCTCTACAACCAACCAACCGACTTAATCAGATTGGAGGAGTTTCTCGGTGTGTTGTTGTTTTTCATTTGGGTTTTTAGATTCATTTTCATGTCTTTGGGGGGATACAATAGGGTTTAGTTTATTTACACTGAGGAAATGAGTCCAGGATACTCATGAAACGTGCGTCTGTTTATTACACGATGTTATTGTGTGTCAAACGTTGATATTTTTAGTATATTTATCCACACAAGATTTTTTCATTAAGAACTTTAAATGTTGGAGACTCCAGACTTGAAGCATCATGGTCATAATTTTTTGGTTTTGCTAGGTGCTGTTGGGCCGACGCATTAAAAAACTCCATGATCCTCCTCCCCTTCCTTTAAAAAATACTTTTAATCCAATTCCACAACGAAAATTAAAAAGTGAGTCTGTAATATAATATCATAAATTACCTGACAAAAAAAATCCTTAATTTTCTTTTGAACATACCAACTTTTCATGTAATATATATTTGGACATAATTTCTGCTATAAGTATAACTAATGAGAAAAAATGTCCTATAATAAGAACGAGAAATGCTCCAGTAAAATCTTCAAGCGTCAGAGGTTTCCATCCTGCAGTATCGTAATCATAATTTTTTGTCTTGTTTTGAAGCAACTGGAACATAAAATATATATCTCTGTACATTTTAGGATACAGGTCTGCTGCAGCAATGCGATGAACAACACGTTCCAGTTTCTTTGGGCAACAAAACTGTTTTGAATAAGGTATTGCAGAGTGCATTAAAGATAAGCTATCTTCAGAGATGAAGTATTCCCTGCTGAACTTAAGTAAGTCAAATCTTGATGATATAAATGCTTTTTTCTGTGCATAATTGTAAAATGCTACGTGACTATTTAATGTTTCACTTTCACCTCTTTTTAGACATTCTCCAATTGATATGAGTCTATCATCGTCTGACACTATCTGCCACACATTTCCCCCTTTGTATGTCATACACATGATTGAATTTTCATTTGCAGCTTTAGATAAGTCCTTTATATCACGAATTCCAACCATCTTGGGAACGGTTATAACAGACAATATAATGGCTTTGAAGCTATAAGTAAGAACAGTGATTCCTAAAAACCAAAAGAGCAGTAACAGTGCGGTATTTCTTTGTCTTGCATGAAAGGAGTATGATTTGTCTAATAGACATCCAATAGTCTCGAATAGAATAGTACAAAAAGTTTTCCTTCTCTTCAATAGAATGTATAAGAGAAGTGACATCAGGATGACACACAGTCCTATACCTAACCACACTTCAAAGGAGAACACATCACATATAGCAAAACTCTTTGGGTTTGGTTTCGGTTTATCAGTCATAAAAGTAACATCTGTTAGGTGCATGGGAAAGGTAAAATTTACTGCTTCTCTTCTTTCTTTCGTTACAGTCATTGGAATGCCTGATATATCAACTTCTCCTCTTATTAACATTCCCATTATTCCAGTCCAAGTGCCATCAGGCTTCTTGAAACTAACTTCGTCGTCCTCTGGTATGACAATATTAAAAGTGACTCCAAGACCTTTGGCAAGTGCTCGAATTATTGGAGCATTCTTAACACTGATAAGAGTTCCATCATGATTCCGTATGAGAGTATTTGGTTCACCCCACATCGATGGGATAGTCGCTAGTTTCATTATTTTTGATGAATTTCGTCCAGTCATTTTCTTCCTAAATTTTAAATTATATGTTAGTTTTACATTGCAAATCTTCACATAAATGTCATATGATAAAATAAATTATCTGAATAAACATACATGTATTAACATACATATAATATGTTTGCTATTTTCAACTATTGTTATGCACACAATAAAAATTTCTGAGCATATATTGGGTTTACCCCGTCCGTCCGACGGTTATAATTGGATGCAAAATAAGGAACTTGTGCGAGGTTCGTTTTTACGATATTAATGTAATGTAGCCGATTGAATGTGGAAGTCCTTTAGAGTGTCTTCGTATTTAAATGATAATTTGGGTCAATTTCCCTTTAGTATACATCCCTGGAGGTACCCTTCTGTTGCAATATTGCCTAAACTGGCAGATTCTTAACAAAATATCTCCCTACTTCGGAAAATATGTCATACATTTAGTTATAAATACTTGCCCAGAAGTTCTTTATTTGTGGTCTCTTCTGTAGACTGTTATTTTTTTTAGGATCACGCACATAAATTGAAAAACAATCGTCAGAAGTGAATAAAAAATAGTTTTAAAGAAATTTTATACACAACAATGCTGACTTTCATGAAAGGGAAAAAATATCCATTTATTAGTGAGAAATTGCAGACGCAGGAATCGGCCGGAGTGGCTCAGTCGTTAGAGCGACTGCCCGGAACGCTGTGGACCAAGGTTCGATTCCTGTCTCTGGCTAATTTTTCACTCAATGTTGGATTATTGTATTTATTGTATGTATGTCTGCATTATAATATTAGTATATCTTTAATTGCTGAATTCAGGCGTTGTTTATGTGTGTTTTAATGTAAAATATACATTTATGTTTTACATTCTGACTGTGTGTTTGTATTTCCACTTTTCTTCTACGAAAATAGGAAAAAATAAGTGTAAAAGAAATTAACTGAAAAAAGAGTTTTTATTAAATTACAATTTTTAAGAATATTTGAAAAATTTAAAACATATATTCATTCATTCAAGCTTAGTGAAATTGTTTAATTTATAGAATGAAAAATCGTCTACTAACAAATTCATGTATAAAAATAATTACATTATAGCTTTTTGAGTTTTACATTAAACACGAAAAATGTTATACATGTTTAGGCTCTAAACGAAACGTTCCCAACGTCAGACATATGCTCCACCAGGGGGCAGTTTAACTTTTTAGTGGGGCAAATCGAAATTTGTTACTCATGCTTCTACTTTCGGATTTTTTTGTTTGTTTTTGGAAAAGTAAATTAAAATAAAAATAAAACATGCAAAATTGAAAAATAAAATTCAAAAATTAGTTTTTTTTATGAATTTTGAAAAAGTTCCCTGTCAAAAGTTCAAAATATAATGAAACAAGAATACTTGTACTAGCAATCTTTAAAAATATTTTGAAACATTTTTTCCTTTCATATTGCCGCACCCCCATCCGCTTACGTAGACTTTTCCTATTCTTACACTTATACCATATTACTTACACTCATACCATCGTTAAACTTCCTGAAATGTGTTCTGCTGATCTAAAAACATCAGGAAATTCTAATATATATGCATCTATACACACATACATATAGAAAAGGTTTAATAATACAGACGATGTGTTAACCTCAAAATGTAAAAAGATTCCAATATTTCAATAATCGGATTTTATGATGATTACAATATTTTTTTTTTGTGTGTGAGCGGAAAGCAAATAGTTTTACAAAATATGAGTATAAAGTTAACGTAATTAGCTTTTAATAACATATTTTTATTTCTTTCTCATGCAATCTAGCTTTATATAACTACATTTCTTTTATGAAAACAAATATGTTATAAATCACAAAATATGGTTAAGTGAATCTTACATTTGAAAAGTGACCATAGTAAATTGTTGATATGCATAGCAGTCAATCAGTAGCACAAAAGAACGACAACATTCAGATATTCAGCGGAAATTTTGTTGAAAAGTACATTGAGTTGCTTCCAGGAAAGGTACTATCGATCTGAGATATTATTTCCAGCATTAGATACTTGATACTTGGCTCAAAAGTTGTGTGTAGGATAAATAGACAGACAAATTAACAAAATCCGGAAAATTCCATCAAATCGAAATATTTTAAATTTATCAATTTTTTCGAAATTTTCATTTTGTTTTTAAATTTTCCAATTTTTAAAAAAAAATTTCTTTCTTTGTGCCCTATACACTGCCTTTATGCCAAATTTCAAGTTTTTAGAGCTACGAGATCAAATTAATTTCGATTTTTTTATTTGTTTTAGAATTTTTTATCTTTCTTTTTGAATTCTCTGGAATTTATATTTTTTTCTTTCTTTGCATTCTAAACACTACCTTTATGCCAAATTCCAAGTTCCTAGGGCTTCTAGGTGTATCTCACAAGTAAAGGTACCAGAGATAGATTTTTATAGCTCATTGAGCTTAGTAATTTGATACCTCACATACCTGCTATTGGGTTTTAATTATCGCAGAAGGTTCGATCAAAGTTTAAAATCATTATTATTAAAAAAACAGTTGCCGTCAAAGAAATGAGCATGATACAAGTTTAATTAAGCTATTTTCATTGACATACATTGACTCCTATCAATTTATGACATATTGTTCTTCCCGAAGAAGTGATTAAAGCAAAAATAAAGAACAATATCATCAAGTTTGTATCACAGGCACACTGTCAGTATGCATCAGTTAAATTCATCCCTATGTTTCGTATGGATTTTCAGAATGAGGCTAAATTGAGCCGAAAATTATGTCACCCCTATATAGTACTGTTTTAAAATTCAATAAAGCATGCAGACCTGTTTTGAGTGCTTCGTGTAATCAGCTGAAGTTGAAGACTTCGTTAGTTATGCTCACTGCGAGATATATTTTTGTTTTACTCATTTCTTCAGAAATAACAATGTGGCAAAAAGTGATTATCATCAATGTATGGCAGTGCAGATACCTTAATTAACTTTATATCATGCTTATTCTTTGACAGCAACTGTTTTCCCAATAAACGAAATTTTGAGTTTTGACCCGGCCTCAAGTCATTCTTAAAACTAAATAGCAAATATGGGAGCTATCAAATCACTAAGCTTAATGGGACGAAACGAATGAGCTATAAAAATTTAAATTCGTCTCTGGTACGTTTACATGTCAGATTATTCATGATCGATAAGTGATTGAATGTCAAAAAAGCGAAATTTTGAGCTCATATATCTTCTAAACTAGAAAAGTTGGAATCTTGAAATTTGAACATTTTGTTCTCTTTGCAAAGTTTTCTACATAAACAAATGTTCGTATTTCTGGAAAACTCCATCACAATGATATGAGGGTGTCAAAGGTGTCCTGAGCTGTTTCCTGAAAACGGTGCTACGGCTGTGCTTTCTCTAATTGGCGGGTGAATCAGAAAGAAGGCATTGTCTTAAACTTTGTACTTTTGCGTCTTAAACGCCGCAATCAGTTCGAAAAAGTATTGTCGTTAACCATATGAAAAATAATTTTCAGAAAGGGTTTTTTTCGCGATCCACTTTTTCTTTTTTTCGGTGACGCTCCACAAGGGTTCAATTTCAGAGATACAGATTCATAAAAAGACCTATTTAAAGATTATACCATACATAACACGTACATGACCGTGCAATCGGTTTTGAAACTACGAATTTTTACCTTTCCAAAAAACGCATCATTTTTCGTTCTTGTTTATATTAAAATTGGAGTGTAAATTTTTATTTCACATTCTCTCCTATGAGAACAGGAATAATGGAGGGTTGAAAAAAAATTACCATTTATTCGTAATGATCTAGAAATACTGTTATAACTCTTAAAATATATAAATTTATATTACTTTCCTAAATATAATTTTCTGTGGTTTTTAGTAATATATTAATAATTGTTAAACTAAACAATAATTACTTCATTGTCGTGCAAAAAGGAAGGAAATTGGAAAAAATTCGGATTACTAAATTTTTATCAGCACCATTTCCCCATTAAATTGCCCCACCAGTGGCTGAGAGGTTGTGCTCTCGAAGCTGGTAGACGGGAGGTGCTGGGTTCAATCGCGCCCGTCGGCCTAATCGTTCGGAGTTTTCGTGGTTTTCTTCGAACCGTGGATTTATCCATGCGTAAATACGGGTTAGGTTCCCTTAGAAAGACCCCTACGAAGGGCACTCCCCCGGGCCTATATCTCTAGTGTAGATAATTGGCCGTCAATATTCAACCCAACCCAATCCCCATTAAATTTGAAGAGAAAATGTTTTTTTATTTGAATAGATGATGAAACTAGTCGGATGTGGCAATCTCAAAACTTTCTTCTATCTCAGTCATGTTAATACTTAGTTAAAATTGTTGTTAAAATTCGCTATCACATCCCCAATAAAATCAATATTTTTCGTCATTCTGTTGTACGTCAGCTGCTTGCGAATCGTCGAATTACAGAAATACGAACAACCTATGTAGACTAAACTACGAAACGTCCTTCTGGACTGAACCGTCAGGAACAGATAGCCTCCCTATTCCTTGGTTTTACGATTTTAGCTAATTTTACTGCAAACACGAAGGTAAAATGCGTGGAACCTAAATAAAGAAGATTCAATCCCAGTTCTCGTCAACATTGAATTTGAATGAGAATATCGCCAAATTAGTCCTCTACAGCCAAGTTGGCTTCATTTATGGCAACTTATTTTGGTCGCCAAATTTGGGGATAAACTGTCGCCAACTTGGGCCTGTTTGCCTGTTGGGCGCCTGTTTGGGCGCCAACTGTCGCCACGTTTGGCGAGAATTTGATGTTGGCGAATATAAATATATAGTGATAAGTATATAATAGGATTAATGGTTACAACAATGAAAGAAAATTCGCCGAAATCATGTTAAATTACAATTAAATTACAATTTACAAGAAAATTGGAAAAAATTAAATCATAGTTTTATTTATTCAAACTTTGTGAATATGTTTAATTTGAAGAATGAAAAATAATCTGCCGACAAGTTGAGATACAGAAATAATTACATTATAGATTTTTGAGTTTTGTCTTTAACTAGAAATAAGTAAAATAAGTTTTACTTTTAAACAATTATTGCGCCTTTTAAACAAGAATTGAATTTCAAGAAAAATCTTACGTATTGCATTAAGTATTTCTAAATTTTGGGCTTTTGAATATCGTATTAAAGAGAAAAATGTCATATATATATAAAATGTATTTTAAGATATCTAAATATATTCGAAATTTATTTTTAATATTGTTCGGTTCAGTAAAATATACTTACTAGCAAATCCTTAACAGTTGATGAAAATTTACGTTTTCACATTTTTAGATATGCTGCTATTGAACTTTATAAGGTTAGTTTTCGTTTTAATATGGAGTTGGAATTTGTGACAAATACATACAAAAGACACTCTGTGAATTAAAATGACAATTTTCTTTTTTCTTTCGTGAACTAAAATTTATTTTATAACTGATTTTGATTCTATTTTCTTTACGTATTGTACTTACGAAGATATATTTTATTCATCTGTGTGTATTTTAAACAAGTATGACAAGTCATTTTTGCTTCTTGTTCAATTTATAAAAAACATTGTATTTGAGTTTGTCTGACCATGGCTGATACACTTTCAAATATAAATTCCTTTAGAGAGGGCGATTTTCATCACTAGCCTCCCCCAAATAGCGCTTCTGATTGTATACTTTAAATCCATTACTGTTAATTTTATAGATGAAAAAATACTCGCAAAACTTTCATTAATGATTATTTCATCAATGATTATTTTCATAATAATTATCATATCCTCATTCATGTAAGCGCTTTCATTAATGATAAGCCCTTAGACTTTCACAAATGGCGGCGTTCCTGAAACATTCAGTCAAATACTGTTAATTTTATAGAAGAAAAATATGTTAACAATACTTTCATGTAAAAATAACCAGCAATTTAAGAGACAACGTTTGAACAATTAACAAATTTTGAAATATATTATTTTAAAATATTTCTTTAAATAACACTAAAGCATTTTTAGAGAAACCTTATAGCGCCACCTGATAGTCATAAGTAGCGCAGCAGTAGGATTAATGTAATGCGTTTTTTTTTTTTTTTTTAAATGTTCTAAAAATCTTTTTCATTCACCAATTTTTCAAAAAATCGAATTTAAAGTATTGTTTTTCTGTTTATTCCCTTAACTACTTAAATATTCCGAGTAAATATTTGTGCACGAAACTTTTATCAAATTTTATATCAAATCACAAATATATGAGTAGAAGATAATCTATTTAGACATAGTTGATAGTGCTATTTTTTATGTAAATAAATGTGTAATTTTATATGCTTTGTATAACTCAAATATAGTTTTATTACCTTTTACTTTGATTATTTTGCTGTATGTCGATTGGTGAATTTGTAATAGAACAGTTATCTTAGGGAAAATTATATAATGAGCCTCTTTGTATTGTTTAATGCATACATATTATTTACATTTTCAGTAATTAAAAAAATTGCATACCTCTTTTGCCATTATTAGTAATGTAATATTCAGAGATAGTAACTTTACTAACAGCCAGATCTGTACTTAAAATTTTACACGAGTTTTTGTTATTTCTTTAAAAGACGTTGCATTTTTAAGCACGTTAACCCTAGAACTACCAGAAGTTTTAGTCAACCTTGATAAAAACATTTCACAAAAGAATGTTTATTTAAAATTATTGAACTTATTTATTTACTTTAATTTTCTGTGATTTATATTTAACTTATTTTATGAAACAAATTCTGATTCGAATAATCATTTTGAATGTTCCTATCGGGTGCATTCGAACCGTCTGCAGACGGAGGGTTAACTTTGAATTCTAAACTTTATGTGTTTCGTTTTAGTGTAACAGCCCAAAGCGAAAAACTTCTCTTTATAAATATCTGAGATTGTCTTTAAATTTATATGGCTGAAAAACAATGAAAAAATTGTTTTCATAAAAATAAAGGCGGCTGTAAATTTACAATGTAATTAAAATTTTTTAAACTTTTTATTGTTTTTCACACTTTCCAACCTAGTTGAAAAGTGTTTATGACTTCGGTTTGTCTGGCCGTATGGCCGTATGGCCGTCTGCCGTCTGGCCGTCTGGCCGTCTGTCCGTGCTCTAACTCCCGCAAATATGCTCGGATTGCTTTGCAATTTTTATATGTTATAGTCGTTATCTATAGCATGTTCCCTATTTCAACGGAAGTGTGTAGCACTTATACTTTTTTTACAGGGACACTCAAAAGAATTCCTTTACATTGCGGTCTATGGGGGAAAAATCACTTGAGGTTTATTTAAATAATGTTTCACTATTTTAAACGCATTGAAATTTATATATATCACTAAGGTGCATTAGAAGAAGCTTAATATGGATTAGCGTGTGCATAGCACTTATAGTTACTTTACAGGGACAGTCAAAAGAATTCCGTTACATTACGTCTATGGAGAAAAATCGTCTGCGGTTTATTTAAATAATGTTTCCCTATTTTAAACGCATTGAAATTTGTATAAGGTGCATTACAAGAGGCTTACTACAGAATATTGTGTGTATAGCAGTCATCGTTCATTTACAGGGACACACAAAAGAATTCTCTACTGTCTGTTAACAATAATTCCTGGAAGTGCGTTTTAAGTTACTGAACGCGATTTTAATTTTAACTCGCTTTTTGTTTATTACGTGATGTGTATAAATTCTGTAGATCCTATACAGAGAAGCACAAAAGTTCGCGAACACATTTCCGTATTATTTAACTCCAGACGGAGAATTTTAAACTGTGCTACGCGTTTCCTAACTGAACTAAAATTTAGCATCCTATGTAGTATATATACAAATCTATAGATCCTATACAGGGCTGATGAAAAGTATTCGGATTACTTAGATGTTATCTTTTATCTTATTAAACGGTATGATTTGTAAAATTATTTTGGAAGCGTTGGAAAGTGTTACATAATCTATGCTTGACGCATGATTTTTCGTTCTTGTTTATGTCTTCTTTTAGGATCTGGGGTCAGAGTCTGAACATTAGGGAATTTTACAAAGTAGAAGCACATGAATGAATAAAAAATAGCCGAAATGAAAGACTATTTTAAAAGTCAGTGCTCAATTACTCCGCGCTCATTATTCTGTAGTATACACAATTAGAATGCGGTCTACCTGTGCGAGCAAAGTCGTCTCCCTCTCTTTGTTGTAGATAAACATATGGCAAAATTGTGTATTATCACCTACAATTATTGGTATGGTATTAAACAGAAATAAAGAAGTATTTGTGAAGGATATTAACAAATGGACTCGCATAAATTCAAATAAATAACATTTCTATCGCTGAATGGAAATATAGTGTTATAAGACAATATCGACAAACAATTAAAAAGAAAAAACTATACCATTTAATTCAAGTGGGATTGAATAATTGTGAACATTTCGTGTGAACATTTCGTGCTGTCCAAATAATATTTTTTATCACAACAGTATCGAATCAGAAATGCTCTACATGAATATTAGATATATCGTATTAACCATTAAACCGATAATTGACAAAAGAAAAGAAGAGAAAAATATTAAGCGTTATTGACTAAAATATGATAAAAAAATTATTAAATTTATCTATTTTTCAGTATTTTATAACATAAATAATTGTACATGTAAAATTTGCTTTGAAAATTGTATTATATAATTATTCGTGGATAATTTATTATTCCCCAAAAAGAACAAATTTATGGTATCAAGAATTATTAAAAAGATGCACATGTGAAATAGTGATTTAAACAGAACATAGTAGAATTATCAATTAAAAATGTCGTAATAATTTAGAAAACATCCGTGTTGAAATGGCACTGTGAAGTCCGAACAAATTTTCATGTCATAAGAAATTTTAAAGCACAGGAAATTTCTGCATGTATGCCTGTCCACCTGTATCATTAAAACCGTGAACTAACATCCAGGGCCCGACTTTGACTATCTACACCTAGGGCCACGGAGCAAGCTTCATTCTGGAGAACCCCTTTCAATCTATTCATAGAAATTTTTCGTGAATTCTGCTTACGTGACTAGTACTAGACTCCTTAGCTATTGTAATTATACATAAATTTTATACCAGTTACTATTCACATACTGTATACAGTGTAACAGAAGAAAGATGGTCACAAATTTAAGAAAAATACCAGTGGGAAACCTAGTAGAAAACTAGTAGTTAAACTTTGGATTGGTTCACAGATGTATATGAATGAAAACTTTTCTTTGCTTCTCTAAGTATATCATACAATGTTTAAAGTAATTCCCATATTAGTCACCATAAATGGTTTAAACTTGTCTCGTTAAGAAGAAAGCGTCAATAAAGAATTTCTCTTGAAAACAATGGACTACTATAGAACCATTAGTTCTCTGATGATATAGTTTGTTCTTTTTTGTTTGGGAAAGTGGGATATGGGGTATGGGAAACAGAAAGGGTAAGTAGAAGACCACACTCCGTTCTTAAATATTTCAAAAGGTTTTTGGTGACTTTTGGCCAATTTCATCTCTTTGGCACCTTTTTAACGAAAATCATTATTACTACTATGGTGGCCACCTCAAATGATGGGGAAGGCGGGACAGCTGCCCCGCTTGCCCCGCATGCCCTTGCATTAGTCAGGCTCTGATCACACCCTATTTCTTTGAAATATCTAGATGTACTTTTGAGGTGTATTAATTTATTTATATAGTTTTTAGTATAGTTTGGTTAATACGTTCGTTTACATGGAAACTTGAAATAATTCGAATACATTGCCATCTATGTTACTATATTTGTTTGAAGTACATTTTGGTGTTTCAATAATTTAATGAACTACAACATGTTTCCTACACAAAATGGTGTGAGTAGCATTTATAGTTCATTTACAGGATACAGAAGAAAATTTGTTGTATTACTGTACTTGTTTCAAGTGCGACTGCACGATGTTGAACAGTTTCTAACTTAAATTCGGTGGAAAAATTTCTACCTTATAAACGCCTTCAATGTGTTTATTTAGTTTCAATGACTAATCGTGGATTTTGAAAAAAAAAATGCACTTTTTTTTAAACTATGTCTCGTCATGGTGATATTCTTTTTAAGTCTAAATTGAAAAATAATTCAGCTTATTATTATTAGTTTTTGAAAAAAACATAAACTTTTATGCTACTCTATGTCATTACATATTTGTATACCTTCTTTCTGATGATAGCAGTGTTCACAGTTCGCTACAGTTTTTAAATTCAGATTACTTGATTCTCAGCACATTTTTGAAATTAGAATTATTTGCCTTCATTAATACCAGATTAAAAATTGCGAAAACAGGGCAAATTATAGTATTTTAAAAAGTGGTGAAAATCAGGCAATCTGGATTTTTAAAAAATAGCGGGCTGGTAACACTTCTTCCAAGAAGCAATCGTTTTAGCTCTTTATTTTTTTTTACTCCGGTAATTATCCGGTTCTTGAAATCGATATAAATTATCTGTAGACCAAAAACATTATAAATAGAATTATGTTTTAAGATATTGCTAATATCAAGAGATAAAAACGGTAGATTAGCAAGAAATTACGAAAAAATTTAAACCAACCTCAGCTAATGAACAATGTTTGCAAAGTCTATTTAGATTTCGCTTTTGCTCTGTAATTTGCTAATTTTTTAAATAAAATAAAAAAGAAATTTCCCTTTTTTTATTGTTTTCTTTTATTTCAGAGATTTCTCCGAACAATAGTTCCACCTATGTACCCGTCTGAACGCTGTAAATAAGGTTGAAATTTTTTACTATGGATAATGTAAGTTTCCGTAGTTCTTGATAAAATAGGAACCAGTGAATAGATTTTAATAAATGTGCACCAAATGTTTCTCATCACTACCTGAGTGTCATGAAATGTAGTTATATAGCCAATGATTCTTAGAATAACCGAGTAACTCAAAATTGCTTATAAATGACTGTTTTACTGAATATTATATATTGAAATTATGCAAATTTAACACATTTTCATCGACACTTAGAAAAAGCTGTTAATTAATAAGTAATAAAAAAATAAAATAAACAAATTAGAAAAAAAGAAAGAGTTCTACAAGAAATTGTCCATTTCTAAATATTGAAAGAATTTGATATCATGAAAGGAAATCTTTGTGCTTTTCTTTAAATTTTTTCCGCAAATGTTTTTTTTTTTTCTTAATTTTACTGTAAATGTTTTACTTTAAATGTTTTTATTATTTTTTTACTATATTTGTTTTTCAATTCACATATTCCGCGAAAATGCTTGATTTCAATCATAAACTTTCCAAAATACCAATTCTTGTTCCTGTAGCATATACACAAATACGTTTATTTTGAGAGTGGCTACTTATAAAATAAAAACATCCAAAGATTCCGATGTAATTAATTTATTTTAATCAAGCAAACTTACATAATGCATGGCTGTATTTTTTTTATTGCAATTTTACTGATTCATTATAAATTGAACTTTTAAGAATATATTCTTCGATGCTCAAAAAGGTTTAAAAAGATATTTTGTTAATTTTGGGATATTTTTTCTTAACGAGTGCAAATTTATATTAAGCCTGATGAACAGAAATAAGCGTTGTTAAAACGGATATTCATATTTCCCTGTCGCTTTCCAGCATTATGATATTGAGAACTTGCTTCAAAAAAGTCTTTGCGTGATATAGAGCAGATTTTTATCACCGGAGTAACTGGTGGAACCTGGGTAAAGATCATAAAAAATAACGAGGTTTAGACTATTGATAAAATTTCTGTTAATTTGGGGTTAAAAAGAAATATTTTTACGTTTCATAAAAAGGATATTCTTATTTTTCGATCTTGAGATTCTGTTTAAGAGATTTAAAATTGAGAAATCTATACAACATAAACACGAAAAAAAACTTACACGGTAAAATTTATTTTTCAACCCAATAGAATGAAAAAGAGTCTCTGACCGGTTATCTCATATTTTTCAGGCCACCAACCCACAAAAAACACATGTTTTTGAGGGGAAAATATAAGTTTAAGAAAAATTTACATTGCTAAAAAACACAAAATTTCACAAAATACAAAAATGGAATTTTCTATGTTAATAATATTTTTTCCCTTATTGCATAAAAATTCCTGATGAAGAACACAAAACATTCGCTAAACGTTTTATAAAATAAATATAATCTTTCCTAATTACAATCTAATTATAGCCAATTTAATTCCCAAGTAGTCGATGTGACGTCAAGACAAATTTCCAATCGTCACAAATTGTCACTCTTGCAACGGCGACCAGAAGGTTATCTTTTTAATTCATTCCAATATGAATTCTTGACGACCGTCACTATTGATGCCACGGTGACGTTACTGTCAATGATTTTAATCTTACAAATCACATTATCAAGAAGCTTTTTGGACCGTTTTGGCCAACGTTAATAAAAAAAATAAAAAAATAATAATTAATATTTAATTCTACAGGGATTTTTAGGTGACCATCAATATGTCTGATATTGGTAACACTGATTTTAATCTATTATGCTACATGACATTACTATTCACAAAAATATTTGGGACATCTTATGAATGCGATAGGTATAATAATAATAAAATAAATAAATAAATAAATAAATACTGATAATATTAACAATAATAATAATAATAATAATAATAACTTTAATAATAACATAGCAGCTTAAGCGTAGATACGTGGAAAAGCAACTTAAAATTCCATGAAATTTTACCTTTAATCAAAAAAAAATACACTTAATGAAGCATTATACTTATATACTGAGTGCTTCGAGTATCCTTCATCAAATTTCAGCATCAAATGAGCATTCTCGAATCCCTGAAACACTATATACGAACGATAAATGTTATGTAGACGAAAAACAACTGAAAACCAATACTTTAAGTTTTTATAAAACTCTCTATTAAACTTCGAGTTACAAAGCAAAAAAAATACTGATTTCTTTTACCGTTTCATCTTTAAATTGTATGTACAAAAACAGGGCGATCATTTTAAAATTTAAAATGCAAAAGCAAATTATACGTTAGTGACCAAATGCCATTTTAAACGAAAATACAACACGAGTTAAACAATCCTTTAATTTCCTATTCATCTGTGTTTTTGCCTATGTTTTATTTACGAAAAACATGTGCTAAAAGATAAAGTTAAACGACCAAGGAGAAGAAAAGTTTATTCTCACCTCTTGAATAACTATTATTATATTATAAACACAATATTTATAGGAAAATGTTTTTTTCTTATTTTAAAATATTATACCAAAATACTTCCATTTCCCAAAGTTTTGGGGAAATATATAGTTTAGAGATTAAATTTATTTTTTCATTGCATAAGATTCATTGGTGAATGGTTCAAAATGTTTATTATTATATAATCACGTCACTTGGTTACTTCTACATAATGGGAAAATGATTACAGCTTAAACTTTTCATAAATTATATATATCTTTTATTTCTATAGATCTTCTTAAATTCACTATATAAGGACGAATTATATTAAAGTTCACGTTTTGTTATTTGCACGTCTTCGAGTAATTCAATAAATTAAATTTTTACGTATTACCTTCCTACAAATTTAACGTTAATTTTTTTTTCTTTAGATCTCCCTAAATGCATTATATAAGGAAGATAAATAGACAAAACTAAATTGAATGTTTTAACACCTTCACAGCGAGAATCCTTTACAGATGTTTTAATATTCTTCCACCGGTATTTTTAACAAGAATTTTTTGCCTAATTTAATTACAGAAATGGTAAAATTTACTTTTCAAGATTATTGGTAGAAATAATTAAGGATTCCTAGCATTTTTTATGCGTTAGTTATACACGATGCTCGCCACAAAGTTAATTCAGAAATATATTTTATGTGAAGAAATCTAGTGACAAAAAAGTTTAAAAAAAAAAAAAAAAAAAAAAAAAACGTTGAAAATAGAACCATATAGCAAAATTTAAAATTTAATAATGTACAGAAAATTGATTTTATACGCAAAATATACATTTGCATAAATTTTTACTTACGATTTTGGATAGATTGACGGAAAATATAAATCAATTTATTAAAATAAACAAAATTCAAAGTATATTATAGACTCAGTGGGAGTGTGATACATTCAACAGTGTATTGAAGAATTAAAAGTATTATTAGAATGTATCATTGCACATTAAAAGAGAAGACAAAAATTATTTTAATTGCATTTTAAAACAAAACTTTTAAAGTTACATCAAGACGAATTTTGATAACGTTTCTTTTAAAATCCATATTTTGAATTTTTGAGAGATGTGAATAAAAAAAACATCAATGAATAAATTTTATATATTTTTTTCATGCTGCAAATAACTTTCATAACTGTGGATATAAATAAAACGAAAATAAAATGATGAAATAAAATAAAATATATGCATATATATATACATATATATATATATATATATATCAAAATATATGCATATATATATAAATATATATATATATATATATATATGTATATATATATATATATATATATATATATATATATATATATATATATATATATATATGTGTGTGTGTGTGTGTGTGTGTGTGTTGGCAAAGGGTGGGAATCGGGGACTTCTATATGTATACACACCTTCAAACCCAGGACGCACACTCAACCCAGGACGTCCTGGGTTAGAAAAAATTTTTATTTTGCGTTTTTATTGTTAAGTGATGCATTTTTAGTATAAAGACATTAATAGGGGCAATTTTTTTGTAGGTCCTCATTTGCGGGTATTTTAGAGAAAAGTTCCTAGCACAAATGTGTATCGCAGAGACGAGTGTGTATGGTCGAAAATGGTAGGTCCCCATTTGTACAGTAAAATTACATGTTATCAGATTTATGAAGGAAAGCTGTTAAACAGGTTTCGAAACGAGGGGAGGAAAATACTATTTACTACGTTCGAGTATTTTATAGTAATTTGTGCCTTTTTTTGCACGTATTTTCTCAAGTAGTTTTTAGAATACACATAGTTTGGGGCTACGTCGATTTCTTTCCTTTTTTTAATTTATTATTTTTTGATTTTTTGCAAAGAGTAATCGCAACGTAAAATGGTTAATTTAATTTAATGATAAGTTATTTATAATTATTTGGATAGTTTTTATGAAAACTAGGTGAAAAGAAGGAGGAGGGGAGGGGAAGGGGGGGGAGGGGTCCTTCCTCTTAATTTTGCGCTTAAACACGTTTATTTCTCAAGATAACTAAATTGATTAGCTTCCAATTTTGTGTACCTATAAATTCGATAATGATGTTTCCAGAATTAAATTTCGGGCCCCACGATATAGTATGTTTCATGGATAGTTTTTATAGAAACTAGGTGAAAAGAATGGGGAGGGGGGGTGGTCCTTCCTCTTAATTTGGGGCCGTTCAAGTATTACGTAAGCAGCAAAGAGGGGGGGGGGGCAGAGTCTGCTTATTTTCTCTGACAAGGGGGAGGGGGGGGGGGTCACGACAGTTCTTACGTAAGCATTAAACAATGAATTTGGTGGTTTTAACAATGGTTTGTTTAATGCAATAAACAACAATATATTAAAACCCTTTTGTATTTTTTGATATCACAATCCCTATATGCCTATTTATATAAATTTGTATGATTAATAATGTAATTTATTGGTAACTTTTTATCTGTCAAGAAGTCTTGATGTATAAACTGTCATAAAATATCACGTAAGCAAAGGGGGGGGGGGTCTAGCATTTGCTTATATTTTCTTACAAGGGGGGGGAGGGGGTACAAAATGACTAAAAATATGCTTACGTAATACTTGAACGGCCCCTTTTGCTTAAACACGTTTATTTCTCAACATTATTTACCGATTAGCTTTCAATTTTGTCTCTGCATTGATAAAGATCTGATTCGATAAAGATGCTTCCAGAATTAAATTTTGGGGTCCCACGGTATAATGCAATGGGGGAAATTTGCCCTTTTAATTTTACTTAAACACGTTTATTCATTGATATTATTAACAGATTACCTACAAATGTTGTGCACGTATATATTGAGTAAAGATTCTTTACTGAATAGTTTATAGGGAAAATAAGTGAAAAGAAGGTGAGGAGGGGGGGGGGCTTCATCTTAATTTTGCTTAAACACGTTTATTTCTCAACATAACTAACCGATTAGCTTCCAATTTTGTATACGCATAAATTCGATAATGAGACTTCCGAATTAAATTTCGGATCCCTCGGTATAGTGTAAGGGGGGGGGGGACACTTGTCCCTTTTAATTTTACTTAAACAGGTTTATTCAGAGTTATTATTAATCGATTAGCTTCAAAATTTGTACACGCATATATTGAGTAAATATTCATCTATGGATAGTTTTTAGGTAAACAAGGAAAAAAGAAGGGAGGGGCAATGATTTAGTTTATTCAAAAAAATTAAGCTGCAGTGTATATTTTAGATAAATTTTACACAGATTATCATTAAAAACAAGCTTACATATTTTAACTTAAGATTGTCTGAAAAATTAGGGATATTTTAATTGCAATAACGAAAAAAAAAATATTTCAATGATATAGAAAGAGTGATAATTATTTTGAAGAGAGTCGTATTAAAAGAACGAAAGAAATGATCTCCTTTTACCTTACTCTGTAGCAAACCATTATCTAAATAATGCATTTTATTATTATTTTATTTTTTATTTTTTGGTTAAAAGCTAATAAAGTTCTTTATGTTGCTTTCAACAATTTTAATGGTTTATTTGATAGTGGAATTTTGTTATTTTATATTTTCTAATATTACTGTCTTTTCCTTCTTTATCGATTTCTGTAACTTGTGGATTGCTATTGCCATATTAAATGTAAATAAAATAAAATAAAATAAAACCTTATTTTTAATAGGGATTTTTGAAGATCTTCTGCAAATAATATTATATTGGAATCTTTTAAATACAATTTAATACAGAATTTGATATAGAAAGTGATTCGGATGATTTAGAGTACCAGATTTAAAAATTTTAAATTTTCATTTCAATTAAAATTTTAAGAATGATAAAATTAATATTTTAAATAACAATCTGAAAATGAGACTTTTGAAAAAGAAGACGACTTTGAAGATAATGGATAATGAATCGAAACATATAGATATTAAAGTTTCTGTTTGGAAACAGCTGAAATAAATGAAAATACATAAAGGAAATAATTTATCTCAAGTTGACGTTAATCCTATTTAAATTCTTTATTTAAAATCAGAATAGCTGCATATCCGAACTAATATTGGTCCCAGTTCCAATTTCTTGTTTCTGGAGCTTCCGATAAAACCAAAATAGTTTCTACTGAAAAATTCTTCGAAAAAGCAGGAAAGGTGAGTTCAAAGGTTTTCTTACTGCGGTCACTAAATGATCAGTCAAGCTGTCAAAGCGATCATTAAGCAGGGAGATAAGGTAGACTAGAACTTAACAAGATTTCCAACAGTTTTAAACGTTTTCCAGATTGAAGGAAATTTTATTATATTTACAAATGGCTTATCCACAGACATACTAAAGTGTTGGGTAGAATACGTGAAATTTTTGTCATATCATTGAGACGCTTCGAAATATTTTAAATTGTGACATTTTCGTGACTCGTTGTGCATTTAAATGCAGAAGTGTATTATTCATCCTCTGCTAAAGGGAAAAAAAAAAGCAAAAGAATAATTCAAAACTAGCGAGTATGCGTTTGAAAGAGATAATTTCACATTTTTATTGAATGTTGGCCCCTGCCCCTACATACAGCGTATAAATATTAATCGACCATTCTGTGCAACAGAATGAGAAAAAAAAAAGTATTTTTTTATTATCATTTATTTATTGCTTGACTGAGTGTATACTTTTCTTTATCTTTCATAATATGAAATGAAATTTTTTTAAAAATTTGAAAACTCCTACAGAAATTTAATTCAAAACGTCAATTTTCGCAGCATTTTTTAAAAGACCCCTGCCTTTGTAGAAAAATGGATAAACTATTCGATTTAGAGTTTCTGAGTAAAAGATATCACGAAAATATTACATGTTTCCGAACAAAAATTATTTCAGAAATGAGCAATGTACTCTTTTTTATTTATGCCAGTTTCCAACGTTGTTCAAAATATTATGCATTTCTACATGGCCAAGTTTCGAGGCAGCCCGCAAAGTTTGGATGTCCCAAATAGTTGCAATTTTATTATTGTTTACTTTTTCTTTTCTCTTTTATTCGAAAAACATGTATATTTTAAAATACTTCATTTCACAGCTGTTAAATTTGGCATAACTATAATGTTCCGTATTGAAACAGAAATAATAATAATAATAATAATAATAATAATAATAATAATAATAAATAACAATAAAAAAGTCAAACAAGATTTTGATGGTGTAATTAATCATTTTGCCAACATCATAGTAGAAAAAAAACATTTATTTAAAAATATTATATATACATATATGTTAGAATAACTGTAATGAACGTTGCCTCATTTTTTAATAGCAAAAAATTTATTAAAAAAATAAAGAAAAATAGAAAAATATATAGAATATATATCTGAAAAAATTGCACAAAGTATCATAATAGCTTTTCTTTGATAGACATTCAGATATATAATTTAAAATGCGACGAATTGAACAACAACAAAAAATAAGGACTCTGAGATTAATGGATTTAAATCGTGGAAGGCAGCACAGCAACTACTTTACAAAATAAACTTACAATGGTAATGTCTGGTTTTCAACCAGACATTGTCACAAATTGATATAAAAAAATATATTTATATTTCTTTTCTACTTTTTTGCATATGGTAATAGTTTAAATTATTTTTCTAATAAATAATAAGCAAAACTAGTGTCGTCAGGTGTCTCAATTAAATCGGGGCTCCAAATACTTTGGACACCAGTATTTTAAAGTAAATTTCTTCGCTTTATATAACAGCAGATTTATCAGCAATTAAAGATAGCGAAATATTATGTAAGAAATTAGTGGTGTCCAGAGGAATTGGAGCCCCGATTTACGCGGGACACATGGCCATAGGTGCAGAGTTTTGAAAATTATTGATGGGGCTGAACTCAAATGTAACTATTTTCCACACAAATACGTATATGTGTGTAATATAGATTGATTACCAATTTAAGACAGTTCTCAAAGAAATATTTTTCCCTGCTCAACAAACTTTCTAAGAAATTTTCTGACTGATGTTTGAACATAAAATCATTATACTTACAGGTTATGATTATTGACGTGATTTGAAAGTAAACAGTTTTTTTTTTTCGATATTTTTCCTTTTTTGCGCTATCAGTTCAGGTATTCTTTTCAGAGAGCCAATTTTGACAGATTTTCTGAAAGATCGTGTGCCTTTACCAAAAAAACGAAGAAACCAGCTGGATAACATAGTATCTTAATAAGAGCAAGTTTTAATTTCATAAGTTTGCGAACAAAAATGAATTAAAATATTTGACAGAAAGTAGCCAATTTGGATTTGAGAACAGCCTTAATGTTGGTTCTTAATTTCCCTTTAAAAAGAAATTAAACAGAATTATATATCGTCAAATAAATCACAAGTTGAATAAAACGTTATGACACTGTAAAATTTTTAATGTATAGTTCTGTTTATAAAAAGTATATACTGGCTGCTATTTGCTAATCGTTTATAATGAAATCACAACGTAAGTTGACTTTGAATAACATCTCCTTTCGGATTATGTTTTTTTTTTCCCTTCTGTCTTTTATATGGCCATTTGACTATACGAATTCAAACGTTTAATATTTTACTTTAATATAAAAAATATATATATAACTTAAAGAGAACAACAACAACAAAAAAAATCTAATGTCGTTTATCTCTGTAACAACAGAAAAAGAATATAAAAGACGCATACAAAAAGAATCCATCTTTGAAATTATTGGTGGGGGTCAAGCCCCATGACCCCATACAACTCTATTCCAATGCATCTGGCAACGCTAAGAAAAACTTAGCCCGTAAAGATCTTGGTTATATTAAAATTGTTAGCCTTTAAAAGTAATCAAAATTGTTTTTATTATAAAAATAAACGAAATTATAAAACAAAAGTTTCACTTCCAAAAGTTACTTCTAGAAAGAATAAATAAATTAAAATCCCTGCCGGCTAGACCTATCATTCACAGGTAGATTTCGAAGTTATATACTAATTTCACCAATAGAAATTAAATCAATATTAGAGATAAATCCAGTTTAACAATTATCTGATTGCTCTTGAAGAATTTTTTCCCCCCATTATACTTCATTTAAACTGTGTAATGATTGTTTCATTAAATGAGCCATACACTATATATTAATTTCTGATTTTTTTATTTTTTTATTTTTTTATTTATTTTTATTTATTTATTTATTTATTTATTTATTTATTTATTTATTTATTTTATTTATTTATTTATTTATTTATTTATTTATTTATTGAGACACGCCGCTTTTAATAAATTAAGACGAAAATGAACAAGTTTATTGAAAGTAATAAAGCCAATACGGGCCTGTTTAATAAGTGAGGCGAAGAAACATTCCTTTTTGTTGTTTATTAATTATTTTTTTATTATCTTTTAGCAACCAGCTGCACCTTCACAGAAGTGCCATCAAGTTTTAAAATAAGTGTTTTTTGATTAAAAGGTTACTTCACTCACACGAAAACCTTCGCTCGCTAATGTTAATCCTATAGAACAATTCTTTTAAGGTGGTTCTCAAATGACCTGCTCAGCAAAGCGAAACTTTCTGACACATTTTCAGACGCATTTTTCAACGCAAAGGCATGAAATCGACATGCCTGACTATTAAAGCGATTTGGAAGCGAAATAAGTTTCCATTTTTTGAAAAATAAATTACTTCTCGTTATAAGCTATTCGTGTCACGTGGCAACGCATTTTTTTCCAGGCTCGCTTAACAATATACAGATATATGTCTAACATACAAACAGGAAGAAATATCGGCCTGAATAAGAATACATGAATGTTTTATATACATAATAATATTGGAGTTCTCGAGAGTGTGGGCAAAAACGCTTTTTCGGGTGAAAGGAAATGAAGAATTTAAAACTTTATACATTATTTTTAGCAAATGAAAACAGTTTTTTTAATATAATATCAGAGAATTCTTTCAATCTGTGGAAAAGTAGCATAGTAGAAACTTTTTTACAGGCACAAAATAAAGTTATCGAAAATATTACAGATTTTAAGGAATTCCGAGTCGATAGTAATCGAAATATAAATATTTAATGTCATTTAAAAAAAAAAACATATGATATAAAAGCATGGGCTCACGAGGTACTTGTCTAGGGCTCATAAATTTGGAGGCCCCCAAATCTATATATTTTAAATCGATCAACAGATGAACTGTATCTAAGTGATACGTATACGTGGCTCTGGTAGAGGACCTCATAAGTTTGTCTGTGTGGAGGGGGGGAGGGGGAAGATCCAAATCAGTCGATAAAATAAAAAAAAAATAAGTTGTTGAGCTTTATTATTAACAGAGTTTTATATTGTATAATAGAAAGATTATTAACCCGGAAAACCCGTTGTTAAACGTCTGTGCTTGTATACTTCATAATGCATAAAATTTTGACATCGCGACTTACTGGGATCATGAAAATCACGTCTGAAAATTTATCCAATCAAACATGCATTTAAAAGTTATAAGGGTATTGTCATGTATTTTCTTTTTGCCTTGCAACTGGTAACTCACATCTTTCTAACACATTCACAAGGAGATTATATATTTAAAAGTGTGCAATTTGTATTTATTACTATTTAAGGTGTCATGGATTCGAACAACGGAAAAATTAAAGGAATAGATTAAAAACTTCTTTTTATAAATTTATTTTGGAAAGGAGGGGGAATACCAAAATTCCTGCTTACTCCGAGTGAGTATAAATTATATTTTCTTTCGCAGTGAAGAGAGAATGGAATAGGGTGAAAGGATTCTGTCATAATTGGGGGGGGAGGTATGACTTTTTCGTTACTTTATTTACGTCTCAAACAATTAAAAAAGTTGGAAATTGTACGTTAAACGTGGAATATGAGGTTTGTTCGTCTTATAACTAGTTTCACAATGTAAAAAAAAAAAAAAAAAAAAAAAAAAAAAAAAAAAAAAAAAAAAAATCATCCTCATTATTTTAGTGAAATGAATTATGTCGTCTGCTAGGAGCGAAATGATCATGCTTCTTCTTATTATTATTATTATTACGTATGCCACGTTTACAAATGCGAATTATTACCTCCATGGCTTAATATTTGTATGACTCATAATGAACGAATCTCCTGTGTTTATTTACTCTAATGGATTGAAATATTCGGTTAACCTAATTTCCACCGAAGTTATCTCAGAATCTCTATATTGTTGAATGTAACTCATTCACAAGCAAACAATTTTTGTGGACGAGCTTTCTAAAAATGTAACTTTTATGTAATTTTATTCGAAAAAAAATTTTTTGAATAAAAATGGCCGCTTGGCATATGAAAAAAGATGTGGTTTGCCCGTATTTGTTTTCATCAGTCTCATGACTTGCGCTTTTATTATATACATTACGTATGGTAGGATTTAACAGAATAAAGAAAACTTTCATTAATAACTTTTTAAGTTTTGATTCGATTTTCATAAAATTTGAAATGACTCGACAAAATTCTGCAACGATTATATATATTAAATTTCAAAGCATTCGGTTGGGTAGTTTTTGCGTGGTTTGTAATTTCCAACTAGATAAAAGAACACGTCTGGTAGACTAAAAAATATATGTTTCCAATCTTTAAAAATAAACAAATAAAAAATATATAATTCAGAATTTTTTTTTAATGTGTTTTGTGATATGAGTGATAATAAATGTGATTGTAATGTTAATGATTATAATATTAATGTATACTGAAAAAAAGGAAAAAAAGAAAGAAAAATAATTAAAGATATAAAATTGACTGAGAGTTTATAATTCAATATTGTATCTATACATGCATGATATAGTGAGTAGCACTCTACATTGTAAAACTATCTTTTCTCAATATTTGCTTCAGGCATATTTTTCTCTTACTTTCCCATAATGGACCACACTGAAAAAAAAATCTAGTTTCTTATTTTGTTATTAAAGTAACAAATATTTTGTAAAATATCGTCAAATTTGCATTTTGAATAGAATTTTTTAACATGACAATTACGAAATGATGGTTATCTGCGAGCAATATGCTATAATTGAAGATTTATTAAATGTGTAAAAAAAGTATAAAATCTTTTCTATTTTTTGTTATGTAAATGCTATTACTTTTAATATGTGAAACAAGGTTATTAATGTACTAGAAATTTTGTGTGGTTGAGCTGGTTAAAATTCATCATTTAAATTGTCTCTAAATGTGGCCATGATTTCGTTTGTCTGATTACTTTATTCTCAAAAAGTATATATATATATATATATACATGTATCATAAAGTTTTTTTTTTTTTTTTTTTTTTTTTTTTTTTTTTTTTTTTTTTTTTAGACTAAAAGTCAGACATTTTGCTACACTATGAAAAGTACCTAATTGAATATTGAACACTCTAAATTATTTTGTAAGGTTTTAACTGAATCAGTATTAAGAAATGGTTTATAGTTTATACTCCGTTATATATTTAGCTAACTATACATTTAATACAGTACATTTGCTTTCATTATAGAAGGATCGTTTAATACTGCATAAATAAAATTCATGAATAAATGTGAATTTCATTCACAATTATTTAGGAATTTAAATTTGACAATCCATAGTTAAAATCAACACAGATGGATTTAAATTATTCGCGAGTAATAATTTGTGTTTCATGTTTTATTCATTTTATTGTTTAATTTTTAACCATTTCAATATTTTATTCTTTTAATTAAGAAATACATCCAAAATTCTCATTGTGAAAAATATAACAAAAAGTAAAAGTCATGGAACCATCTACAATATCATATAAACAAAAAACAAAAAAGATTTTTACATATGTCACTCTCTTGGATAAAATTTTAAACTTATTTTAGCCTGAAGCAGGTTCCCCCCCACTCCCCACTTGACACGAACCTGAAAGTCTACTCGTTAAAGAATTTTAAGGAAAGCATTTGGAGAAAAACTGGATTATCCACTTTATTCCTGGTATAGTGAAAGGGGATGCTGCATTTTCATTTGCCGTTTCCGCAATGGTGTATATTTGGTTATTATCAGTAGAAAAACTTCTTGAACCTGCAAAATGTACTTTAATTTAAATATTGAATGCCTAATCTACTAGAATGAATTGAATGTAAAAACTCTGTATTTTATTAATTTTTTTTAATCTGTTTTTTGAAACACAAACAAAGAATAAAGTTATAAATAAAAATATTACGTATTGCTACACCCTTCAATTAGCATAACTACCCATTTTTATGAATTTTCTATGATTAGTTTCAAGAATGTTTAATATTCAAACTGGAGTTGCGGTGGGATTCTGGGGGCGGTTACAACAACGAAATCTGTTTTCAGGTTTAGATTGCGAATACGAACTTTACAAACATTTTTTTTTTAAGGGAAACGAGTGTCAGTAGTGTCATATAAGAAAAGTACTAAATAAATCAATTACATATTCCATCGAATACACAACTAGTTTGTGTTCCATTGAAATATTAATATTAATTGAAATTGGTCTAAAACAATGAATTTCCCATAGTACAAATCTTCAAAAACTGTAACAAAATTCCCAGTTTGAAATTGAAAGCTAATCGGTGTGCTATTAAATATTCAGTGGGGTACAAGTTATGTATCCTTCTCCATAAAAAAATTTACAATACAAATATTTTAAATATATATATAATGATTATAAAGATGCAAAACTTAGAAATTCTGTTTATTTATTTATTTATAAAAAATAATATTTTATGTAAAATTTAGATAAAATTATTAAACAAATTTATATAAACTTTATATAGTTAATATTTATTTAATATAAAAAATTTTACTGGGATACTTAACAAATGAATATAATATTTTCTTTATTCGCCCCTTTCTTTTATTTATTTATTTATTTATTTTAAACACTCATTGAAAATTATTTTATTGATTTTAAGTTCAAGTTTGATGTTAATGATATTAATGTATACTGAAATAATAAAAGAAAGAAAATAAATCAAATAAAGTGATAAATTGGACTTAAAATATAATCCCAGTTTTGTTTGTCTATTACAAATATTGTTTATCTACATATATGTCGCGTACAGAAATTTGATTCAATATGCCCACTTTGACAGCATTTTCTTAAACACCCCCTTCCTTATCGAAACATGGAAAAAACTATTCAGTTTCACAATTAATGAATAAGAGCACTTGCCGATTCCATGTGTTTATGAATAAAAAGGAATTCATTTATAAAAATTTGTGTTTCGCAGGTAATTTTTCTACGTACCTTTTCGCTTAACTTTTCATTAAATAAACATCATTCTGCATTCAAAAATTTTTAAGATTTTTTTTTTTTATGTGTAAACAAATTCAGTTATTTTCCTTTTTTCTTTCTTTCTTCTTAACCCATTTCTCACATGAGATTCGAACTCAGCAGTGGAGTATCAAGTATTTTGAATTCGTGGAGGAGGGAGCCTGAAAATGAACTAAATCGTTCCCCAAATTAGAATAAAACTCACATTTCGGGGTAATAGACTAAAGCTTTTCTGCCCCTAGATTACTATACTATCATGGTTCCAAAAGGGAAGTATCAACATAAATTAAACCTGCAAACAAAATCGAAAAATTAAAAAGTGGCGATTATAGAAATTGATCTTAATTATCAAATGCAAAGAAAAATATTGCTTCAAAATATTAAAATGCAAACGAGATATTTTAACGCTGTTCTCAAATTCAAGCTTGCTACTTTATGACATATTTTTTAATTCATGTTTGAGCGGAAACGCATGAAACTGGCAGGTGTTATTATTCAGAAACTATGTAATTGGGAAATATTTCCCAGTTTTTGTTAACCCTCTAAGCGTGTGGAACGTAATATTCCGTTCACTAAGCTCCAGGTTTCACTGCAATATATGCAATATTTAAGATAATATAATTCTTTAGATTTAATGAATTTTCAAAACATTGAAGAATGATTAATACTCTCAAGGATTACATTCATATTTGTAATTAAGTTCTATTTATAATGCTGAAAGAATCATATTTTTTTAGCATTTAAAACAAAATACAGAGAATACAACTTTACAATTTTACCCTTTTTCAAAACGCTCAGAGGGTTAAAGGCAGAACATTTTTTAGAAAATGCTGTCAAATTCGACCTTTTGAACCAAGTTATTGCTGTGCTTGCACAAACCTGAAAAAAAAAACGCGTTCCCACGTAACACGAATTATTGCGATACGACTTTATTTTGTGCCAGTAAAAAAGTTTCTACTATGCTACTTTTCCACAGATTGAAAGAATTCTCTGATACTATATTAAAAAAACTGTTTTCATTTGCTAAAAGTAATGTATAAAGTTTTAAATTCTTCATTTCCTTTCACCCGAAAAAGCGTTTTTGCCCACACTCTCGAGAACTCCAATATTATTATGTATATAAAACATTCATGTATTCTTATTCAGGCCGATATTTCTTCCTGTTTGTATGTTAGACATATATTTGTATATTGTTAAGCGAGCCTGGAAAAAAATGCGTTGCCACGTGACACGAATAGCTTATAACGAGAAGTAATTTATTTTTCAAAAAATGGAAACTTATTTCGCTTCCAAATCGCTTTAATAGTCAGGCATGTCGATTTCATGGCTTTGCGTTGAAAAATGCGTCTGAAAATGTGTCAGAAAGTTTCGCTTTGCTGAGCAGGTCATTTGAGAACCACCTTAAAAGAATTGTTCTATAGGATTGATGGTTTGTTTGAGAACTGATGTAAGAGATATTTAACGAATTTTATAATCTTTAGTTTAATGCAATCTGAGTTAAAATATCAAAAACATTTGTTACTGTATTTTAAAATTATTTCCTAACTGTGACATAAATTTTAAGCGGTATCTATGAATATTTAATGAATATTATTTTTTTATGAGCAATTATAGTAAAATTTATATGCATTTTCTAAATAAATAAATAAATATAAGAATATTATTTCTATTTTCTTTTTCTTTCTTCTTTAAAAGAATTTAAAAGAAAAAAAATATTTAAAAGGAATTTAAGGAATTTCTTCTGTGAAGGTAAAAAAAAAAAAAGAAAGAAAGAAAGAAACAACACAATATCATTTTCTTCATTGGAGAACCCCTTTGAACAAGTATTTATTTATCACTTGAAAATATCCCTGAATTTTTGCAGATGTTAAACAGATGTTTTTTAGTATCTAGAGCGATTTGCACACCTTCCCAGTCCTTTGTTTAAGATTCTTGCTGACATGTGGCCAGGTCCCCGAAAGCTGGTCAAAAGGTGCGACGCGTAAATGGCTATGGTAAAATTCCGCTGAGATGAATAAGAAAAGTATACTAGACAAATTATTAGAACAGATGTGTCATTACTCCGAGTTTAAATTGCAGTTTTTTTTCTTTTATTATTATTATTATTATTATTATTATTATTATTAAACAATATAATAAATTTATTTTATTATGCGTTGATGCACTAACATTTCTCTTGCTTTTAATATTCCATTGAAGAATATATAATTAAGTTTAGAATATTCTTTTTTTTTCTTTAAATATGAATGAATAACATTTTTAATGTTGATTTTATAACAAACTAGCGGCCCTCCCTCACTTTGCTTCGGGTTAACCTTGAAAAGCTTCATCTCTTTGTGTTTTCTGTAGACCTTTTTAATGTGTATAATAATTAGTTCATTATTTTGATAAATCTTGTAGGGTTCAGCCTGCGTTTGCAATGTATAAGCGGAAAAAATGAAATTATTTACGACATCACATTAAAAACCTCAAAAATAACAGTATTTCTCCACTATTTAATGGATTTTATTATACATATAAACCTTCCTCTTGAATCACTCTATCTATTAAAAAAACCCGCATCAAAATCCGTTGTGTAGTTTTAAAGATTTAAGCGTACATAGGGATATAGGGAAAGAAAAAGCGACTTTGTTTTATACTATGTAGTGATAATTAAAAGTAGTCTCAAACTTTTCTATTAAAAATCTGATAACATCGATTTTCATAAAAATTTTAATTTTTAAATGTAATAAAAGTTATTGCAGCTAAACAATTGTAAAATTTTAACCAAAATAATATTTCGATTTAAGTATAACTAGCGGAGTTTCGCGCTTCGCTGTTCCTTTTATTCCAAACGGTCCCGAATTAAACTAACTGAGGATTGCACACCAACTATTGTAATTGTATTTTCTTCATTTCGCCGGAACAGTAAAAAAATTCCGTTTAAAGAAGGAATATGTTGTATACATGCATTAAAATATGTCGAGTTCAGATTATTGAATATTGATTATACATATCCTTTAAAATATGATAAATAGCTTGGTTTAAGCCATTTTTTAAATCACGAATTTTAGTAGATTTGAGATTTTTAATATTTTTCAACGCATTAAAAAATATGATAACTTCAGTATATTTCTGTGGTCACTAAATGATCAGTCAAACTGTCAAAGAGATCATTACGCAGGGAAAGACTAGAATTTAACAAGATTTGCAACAGTTTTAAACATTTTCCACATTGAATGAAATTTTACTATATTTACAAATGGCTTATCCACATTCATACTAAAGTGTTGGGTAGAATACATAAAATTTTTGTCATATCATTGAGACGCTTCGAAATATTTTAAAGTGTGACATTTTCATGCATTAAATGAGGGGAGGGATTTAATAAGGAGCACACTACAAAATATTTAAGAGGGAAGAATGAAGTGTCGTATCATGTTTTCATGTTCATTCTTTAAAACCTGTAGTAAGGCACAGGAGTTAGAGGTGGGATGGGATGATTTACCATCATGAGACATGGATTTTAAGATTTGTTGTCAAGAAAAAGACAATGAAGAGAGAGAGAGTCAGCCTGTGAAAGAATATACTATTATGAGATTTTCTTTAAAGATATAATGGGCTCAGAATAATTGTAATCACTTTTTACCAATAAAACAAACTTTTGAAAAAAAAAAATCGCTGTGCATTTAAATGCAGATGTGTATTATGCATCCTCTGCTAAAGGAAAAAAAAACTGTAAAAGAATAATTCAAAACTAGCGAATATGCGTTTGAATGAGATAACTTCCCATTTTTATTCAATGAGGGCCCCTGCCCCTACATAGAGCGTATAAATATTAATCGACCGTTCTGTACAACAGAATGAGAAAAAATAGCATATTTTTTATGATCATTTATTTATTGTTGACTGAGTGTATACGTTTCTTTATCTTTCATAATATGAAATGAAATTTTTAAAAAATCCTGAAAACTCCTAGAGAAATTTGATTAAAAACGTCAATTTTCACAGAATTTTTTTAAAGTCCCCTGCCTTTGTAGAAAAATGGATAAACTATTCGATTTACAGTTTCTCAGTAAGAGGTATCACGCAAATATTACATGTTTCCTAACAAAAATTATTTCAGAAATGAGCAATGTGCTCTTTTTTTTTTTTTTTTTTCTTTATGCCAGTTTCTAACATTGTTCAAAATATTATGCATTTCTACATGGCCAAGTTTCGATGCAGCCCGCACAGTTTGGACACCCCAAATAGTTGCAATTTTATAAATGTATACTTTTTCTTTTCTACTTTATTCGAAAAACATATATGTTTTTAAATAATTTATTTCACAGTTCTTAACTTTGTTTTAACTATAATGTTCCACATTGAAACTGAAATAATAATATTAATAATAATAAATAAATATCAATAAAAAAAGTAAAACAAGATTTTATGGTGTAATTACTCATTTGGCCAACATTATAGTAGAAAAAAACATTTATTTAAAAATATTATATTATATCATATTTATGTGTGACTGTAATGAACGTTGCTTCATTTTTTTAATAGCAAAAAAATAAATAAATAAATAAATAAATAACACTCTCTCTATATATATAGAATATATATCTGAAAAAATTGCACAAAGTAACATAATAGCTTTTCTTTGATAGGCATTCAGATATACAACTTAAAATGCGACGAATCGAACAACAACGAAAAATAAGGACTCTGAGATTAATGGATTTAAATCACCGTAGGCGACACAGCAACTACTTTACAAAATAAAATAACCAGACATTGTCACAAACTGATATAAAAAAAATATATTTATATTTCTTTTCTACTTTTTTGCATATGGTAATAGTTTAAATTATTTTTCTAATAAATATTAAGTAAAACTAGTGTTGTCAGGTATCTCGCGTAAATCGGGGCTACAAATGCTTTGGACACCACTATTTTAAAGTACATTTCTTCGCCGTATATAACAGCAGATTTATCAGCAATTAAAGATAGCGAAATATTATGTAAGAAATTAGTGGTGTCCAGAGGAATTGGAGCCCCGATTTACGCGGGACACATGGCCATAGGTGCAGAGTTTTGAAAATTATTGATGAGGCTTAACTCGAATGTAACAATTTTCCAGACAAATACGTATATGTGTGTAATATAGATTGATTACCATTTTAAGACAATTTTCAAAGAAAGATTTTCTCTGCTCAACAAACTTTCTGAGAAATTTTCTGACTGATGTTTGAACATAAAATCATTATACTTATAGGTATGATTATTGATGTGATTTGAAATTAAACAGTTTTTTTTTTCTGATATTTTTCTTTTCCTGCGCTGTCAGTCCAGGAATTCTTTTCAAAGAGCTAATTTTGACAGATTTTCTGAAAGATCGTGTGCCTTTACCGAAAAACGAAGAAATCAGCTTGAAAACATAGTATCTTAATAAGAGCAAGTTTTAATTTGATAAGTTTGCGAACAAAAATGAATTAAAATATTTGTCAGAAAGCAGCCAGTTTGGATTTGAGAACAGCCTTAATGCTGGTTCTTGATTTCCCTTTCGCAGAAATTAAACAGAATCATATATAGTTTAATAAATTACAAGCTGAATAAAACGTTACGACAATGTAAAAATTTTAATGTATTTTAATGTACTCTTTATAAAAATTATATACTTGCTGCTATTTTCGAATCGTTTATAATAAAATCACAACGTAAGTTGACTTTGAATAACATCTCCTTTCGGATTGTGTTTTTTAGGGTTTAGTTCATCTCGCGAAACCCTATTACTCCCGCTCCGTTGTCTGTCTGTCACAGAGCTATTCTCAGAAACTACGTAACTTACAGAGTTGGAACTTTGTG
The DNA here is from genome assembly GCA_963931845.1 of Maratus michaelseni. Classification (NCBI taxonomy): domain Eukaryota; kingdom Metazoa; phylum Arthropoda; class Arachnida; order Araneae; family Salticidae; genus Maratus; species Maratus michaelseni. The sequence continues at coordinate 55,829,438 of OZ007597.1, forward strand.
TATATAGCTGAATATCAGCTATAAAGAGCTCAAAATATTAAAATTTGAAAAATTAGTATTATTTTAATAAATACAGATAAAAAACCAAAATTCCAACATCATTTTCCTATTAAATTTAAACATTTTTCGTTATAGCAGATGCCAAAAATTAAAAATCCATGATGAAATTCTTTCTACTATAATTAATTTTCAAATCCGACGATTTCCACGTGAAAAATGTAAATGAAATTAAAAGTTTCATCAAATGAAAAAAAGATTAATATGAAATAAAAATGATTGACGTCATAGTGGTAATTAAACTGACATTTTCAAAGATTTCTCAATACTACAAGGAGTATGAGTATGTGTATGTACACAAAGCAGATTAATATCACGTCATCAGAGAATTAAAAAGAAAATCTGACTTCAAATTCGAAGTTTAACGAATTTTTCAGATGTTTGAGAATAATGCAAAGCGAGTATCAATATGAGTAATAGAGAATAGTAAATATATGAGTTTGAGAAACATATTGAATCATGATAAAAATCCAATTGTGGAAATATTCGCATATTTTAACATTTTGAAGGTGTACAACATGTTTAATTTTGAAATTATTTTTTTATATCGCATTTAGCCCGCGTGACAGATGTTATTATGACAGAATATAATTGCCGGCTTCGCCCGTTATCGGACTGGTTTGGATACTCGAAAAAACGAAAAAATAGACTGGTAAATATTTACTTTGTAAAAAAACAAAAAACATGAGGGTTTTTTTTTTTTTTTTTTTTTTGGTTGCTAAATGAAATTTATTTGGATTTATTAAAGAAAGGATAAAGTGTTTTGAAAGGAATATTAAACGAAACCCTTTGAGCGATCTTCGATCACACTTACCCACTTGTTTTTTTTTTCCTTCTGTCTTTTATATGGCCATTTGACTATACGAGATCAAACATTTAACATTTTACTTTAATATAAAAAATGGAATTTAAAAAGAACAACATCAACAACAAAAGCCTAATGTCATTTATCTCTGTAACCACAGAAAAAGAATATAAAAGACGCATACAAAAAGAATCCATCTTGGAAATTATTGGTGGGGCTCAAGCCCCATGAGCCCATACAACTGTACACCTATGCACCTGGCAACATTAAGAAAAACTTAGCCCGTAAACATCTTTGTTATATTAAAATTGATAGCATTTAAAAGTAATCAGAATTGCTTTTATTATAAAAATAAACTAAATTATAAAACAAAAGTTTCACTTCCAAAAGTTACTTCTAGAAATAATAAATAAATTAAAATCCCTGCCGGCTAGGCCTAACAAGCACAGGTAGATTTCGAAGTTATGTACTAATTTCACCAATAGAAACTTAATCAAAATTAGAGATAAACTCAGTTAACAATTTTATCTGATTGCTCTTGAATATATTTTTTTCCCATTATACTTCATTTAAACTGTGTAATGATTGTTTCATTAAATATACACTATATATTCAATTCTGATTTTTTTTTTTTTAATTGAGACACGCCGCTTTTAATAATGTAACCCTATATATAGTATCTCTGAGAGTTGTCAAAAAATTATATCTTTCCAATGATACTCTTTTACTGCCTTGGTGGCGATTAACGGAGATGTGGTGTATTTTCTTCTACAACACCCCCTTTTTTGCTGTAGAGTTTGTTGCTATCAAAAACTTGTCAATATAAAAGTTGTAGATAATAGTAAGAAGATTTATAAAAAATGAATTTAAGAGGATTTGATGTCTTGTGAATTGATGAAGTTGTGAATTTTGTTCTTCTTAAAACTCAATTTTTGGCCTCTTTGAGACCATTTTTAATGATATAAAAAATTTGTCATATATAAATTTTTGGCCCTTTTGTTAGATGTAATAATAACTTTAAGCCGATTAGGTATGTGTCATAATTAAGAAGTTACGGAGCTCTTTCTGTTTTCGCTAGTCTTTCTCTTTATTTATGGAAGGCTGCGATGAAATATCCGTTTTAAAATTTTATCTCATAGCAAAGGATCAAAGGATGCAGGAATAAAATAACAAGTGGGTAAGTGTAATCAAAGATCGCCCAAAGGGTTTCGTTTAATATTCCTTTCAAAACACTTTATCCTTTCTGTAATAAATCCAAAAAAATTTCATTAAAAAGAAAAAAAAAAGTCATGTTTTTTATAAAGTAAAAATTTACCAGTCTATTTTTCTCGTCTTTTCGAAAATCTGAACCGGTCCGATAGCGGGCGAATCCCGATATTATACTCAGTCATAATAATATCTGTCATGTGGAATAAAGGCGATATTAAAAAAAAAATCAATTTCAAAAATTAAACATGTTGTATAGAAACCTTCAAAGTGTTAAACTATGCCAATATTTAAAAATCGGGTTTTCATCATGATTCAATACGTTCCTCAAACTTATACATTTACTGTTTCTCTATTACTCATACTGATACTCTCTTTGTTTTATTCTCAAACTTTTGAAAAATCCGTTATGACATCAGATTAATTTTCTTTTTAATTCTCTAATGACGTCATATTAAGCTGTTTTCTGTATTTACACATACCCATACCCCTTGTATTATTGAGAAATGTTTCAAAATTTCCGTTTTATTTCCAATATGACGTCCTATTAATCTTTTTTTTTCAATTTGTGAAACTTTTTATTTCATTTTCATTTTTCACGTGGAAATCTTTCAATAGAAAATTAATTATTGTAGAAATAATCTTATTGTGGATTTTTATTTGCTGGCAACAGTTATAACGAAAAATGTTTAAATTCAATAGGAAAAGACTGTTAGATTTTTTTTTTTTTTATTATCTGTAATATATTAAAATAATACGATTTTTTCGAATTTTAATATTTTGAACTAATTAGTAGGTATTTAGCAATAAGTACACAAATTTTCATGCTTGAAAGTTATATAGTTTCTGAGAACGGCTCTGTGACGGACAGACAACAGAGCGGGAGTAATAGGGTTTCGTGAGATGAACGAAACCCTAAAAATGAAAGAAAACACTTAGTGACAGATTACATTTACGTGTTGAAGTATTTTCGGAGCAACATTGTGTTTTATTTCTTTAAAAGTTCAATGACTGTTCAAAATAATGAATAAGTGCCAATAAATTTGTTAATTTTGTAAAAATCCATCATAACGAATCATAACCGAAAAAAAAATGTATCTTAAGGATGTTATCAAAAAATCCTGGAAGAAAGGGCACCTGCAATTTGAGAAAGATACGCAAAAATCCAAAAAGATTTAATTCCTCATAGAAACAACGTGGCACAATGATTTGACTTTCACCCACGTGTTACTTGTGGCAAAAATGCTAAAAAAATTTCTGGATAGAAAGAAGGGAGTAGGAGGAGATACGAGAAAAATGTCTGTGCAGTTCATATTCTTCACACATCATACCTTTTTCCCTTTCACATAACACTTTAATTTTTTTTTCTTTTTAATGTGAACTTTTTTCTTGTATTTTGACACTTCTGTAATAAACAAGTTGGAAATTGTACGTCAAACGTGACAAATGAGGTGCGTTCGTACAATAGCTAGTTACATAAATATTCAGCTCTTTTCTGATTTTTAATTCTGTGAAATGAATTATATCGTCTGCAGATTAATTTCTGTCATAAAATAAGTATCTCGGTCGCTTGACGATTAAACTTCGAAAGCTCCTATAACAAAAAAGCACCGATTTAAAAAAAAATTCAAATTTCTTAATAAATATTTTTATTAATATCTCCTAAAGTTTTGATTCGATTTTAATAAAATTTGAAATGTCTCGAAAAAATTTTGCAAAGATAATATATTTTAAATTGCAAACCATTCGGTTGGGTAGTTTTTGCGTTGCTATATGCGGACGGACAGACAGACGGACGGACCAAACGACGACTATAGGTGCTACGTATTTATATAATTACGAACGCACCTAAAAATGGATTCATTACAGATTAAAAAGTTATAATTTCCTCTTTCTTTTTAGGGCTCCGGAGCCAAATTGGCAAAAACGGAACACTTATGATTTCGTCATGTACGTCCGTCCGTCCGTATGTCACAGCCTTGTAAATAATCCGTTATTGCATGAATTGCGATGAAATTTCATATGAAGGTGTGCCATGCTGACCGCCAAACAGATCTGTAAAAAAATACACCTGGAAAAATTTTCTTTGCATATCAGATCGAGTATGGTATTGTTCGAAAGATATTAAAAAATGCAATAATTTTTGCAATAGAACATATATTATCATATTATCAGTAGCGTATTTTGCGAGACATGAGCCCCCATATTCGTGAAAAAATGTGTGTGTCCCCCACACCCCTCTAATTTCTAAACCTTATAAACGAAAAACCTGAAACAATTCATGGTTATGACATTTAATAAGGTCTTTCACCGAAAATTGTTTTTATCAAGATATAGTCACAATTTCTTTAGAATTTTAGCCTATTACCAACAAACGTAATTTGTATTAAAAAGCTAAGGAAGTAAACCTTTAACTTATTATACTATTTTATTCGTATCTTCCAACCTTTCTTTTAAGCTATTTTAAGCTATAATTTGTTATTTTATCTTAATTAGTCCAAAAGTTATGAGAATTTAAATGTTTAATGTTAAGTCTAAAAGCGAAAAAGAATAAATAAATTTGTAAACAATCTACGTGTTGCCATAAAATTATAACAAACACTCAATTTTTACGACTTTTTCCAATTTATTTTTCGATTCACTATTTTAACCTTTTCAATAAACTAAAAATGCAATATCGTCTGCTATTTGATTTTAATAGAAGGTTTTAATATAAGTTCTAAAAAAAGAAAGAAAAATTACGTTATTATTATTTAATTAGAGTAAAATATAGGTTTTTTATGAGTGAAAAAGCACCTTTTCTTTAAAACAATTCTATTTTAATCATCAATAAAAAGCCAAAGTGAATAAAATTACTTTTCTTCTAAATATGACGTCATTTTCGCAATATTGGATTGTTCGGAAAGTTGTTTTGTTTTTTATCACAGAAAACAATGCTATAAAACCAAAAAACTTTCTGAACGATCCTACAGACAAACTTTTAAAAGGAAAAACTTTTTCCACGAAACTCGCCAAGGATTTTAATTTTAATTTTTGACTAAAGATATAATGTTATAGAATTACATTAAAATAAAATAACTAATAAATAAAGTATTAACATATAAAATAATAATAATAATGAAGCTATGGAACCCTAAATTGGGCGTATTCCCATGCGCACCTACCCAATTTATTTATTTTTCTTTCTTTTATTTTTATAGACTGAACTATTTGGCTGAATTTACGAAACGTTGTAAATTCATTATCTATTAAATTAGAAAAAAAAAAATAGTGTGAAAATTACATGTAGCACAGAATGGTCAAATTGTATTAGATGTAGCTGAGGGGGGGGGGGGGGGGGAAGGTAAATTTTTTTTTTTACTTGTACCTAACATTGAACCAAAGCGAAAAACGCATTCTGTCAAATCAACATGAAAATCATCTCTTTACGTATGCGTCAACGTTTTTTTTTTTTTTTTTTTTTTTTGAAGGCTTCTACCCTCAGAAATGGGAAACATGATTGATTAAACCAGCCCTCACCTGTTTAGCCTAGGAGGATTGAAAAGGGTTGATTGAAAACGGATGAAGCCGTATCATTGCACTGAAAGCATAGACCTTCTAATTTATTTTTGCTCTGAGGTTGAAAGCTAAACCTTTTTTTAAAAAAAATTACTCATGTTTTCACAACTACATATGCCTATTTTTTCGCGAAATTTTAAAGAGAGCTTGGACACAGTTATATTTAAACCGATTAAAATGCCAGAGAGTTTGGAAGATTCGAACTTTTTTTCTTATAATTATTGCTATGTTAAAGAAGCTGACGTGAAAACAAATAAACAAACGAAAAAGCGAGAAGGAAACATTTCGTTTACAACTAGATAACAATATTTTTTCAAAATTTTTTTACATGGGCTGTAAAATCGTTTTATTTATCATCAATAAGGATTTCAAAGAGTGCGGACAGAAATAACTTTTTATTTTAAAAATATAAAACGACCCTGGGTTAAAAAGAAACAAAAAAAAAAACCAAGAAAATAAGCGTTTTTATCACTAAATATCAATATTTTTTCACGAATTTTTCATTTAAAAATATAATTTCATACAAAATTGAGAGTTAAAGATATAAAATGATAAAAAATTGATGTATTTTTTATTTTTTATTATCACGGGCACAGGAAACGCCGCTCGGAGGTCAGCTAGTTACTTATTAATTTTTTAAATATACTGTGGGAAGTAGGAGGAAGGAAACTTTGTGCATTTGTAACTTACTACTACTAATATTAAAAAAATACTTGGGGTTTAAATATAGTTGGATTTTTACTGTGAGGAGGTCAGAGGAAAGCATTTTAAAAATATATATATAGGCATTTTTATATCCTACTTTACAGCTTTACCTATTCAAATACTTTCAACAAAACTTAAACGTATGAAATTTTCAGGTATATTTTTTTTTTAATAGAAAATCAAATGACGTTTTCGTTTTCTATAAAGACAATGGTTTTTGAGAAAAAGCGTCCAAATGAGCATTCGAGCCAATTTTTAGCGAAAAGTAATGAAAAATTGCAGGGTTGAAAGCCCGTCAGAGGAATCTTGAGTTATGTTATATTGACAGAAAAATAGAAAATGTCATTCGACTTTTTTTTCATTTAAGTCATCATGACTACAAATTTCATTCACTTTCGTAAAAGGCTTGAAAAGTTCTTTAGAAAGTTTTGCTTCATGCAGCGTGTATTTGAAAACAGCCGTAATTATTTTTTTTATGGATGTAAATTTAGCCTTGTACAATCATTTCCAGACAGCTTAGAAAAACCTTTAATATTTTTAAATGTACAAAATGTATTTTTTTGTGATGAAAAAAATGAAATCATACAAGTCTTACTTACAAGTGAGATGCTTACTATTAATAACTTAAAATTTCAGTTGATTTAAAGAAAAGAAAATCAAAAGGCGGAAAAGAAAAGAAAAATAAATACATTTTTCTTCTACTCTGCTCTTTTTTTCTCTTCCCCCTTCTCAGTTATATCTAAATTCCAGAGTGTTTTTTTAAGTGAATAAGTAATAATTACACAAAATTTGGTTGAAATTGAAAAAAAGGAAAAAAATAGAGAAAAAAGAAATCCCTCCTTTCCTTAGGTATTCCGCTATATTTAAAACTCCCTACGGGCACGCACAGTATTTTTTCTAGACATTTAAGTAATATTGTACAAAGTTTTGTTGGAATCATTAGAATAGTTAAGTATGGAAAGAAAGAAGGATAAAATGCGTATATTTCCCTGTGCATCCCTAAATACCTGTGCATATTTTGCTGCCATCCCTAATGAAGGAGGATTCAATGATACTGAATTTCTAAAACATCATCGATATTTGACATGTAGTCGTAGTGTCTGGTGCGATAAAATGCGTATAAAAATGAGGTTTTTCAAGTTTGTATGTCGATTGCAGAAAATCATATTTGATTATATGTATTTATTTTTCGGATTACTTACATCATTTTATTTGGATGTAAAATAAGCCATAGCAAATTATTTTCCAATTTATCAATTTAATAAGTTTATATTCATTTTACCTCACCAGACCCTGTATTCTTAAATGTAATTTTTTTTAATAACATCTTGCAAACTTTCATTTTTATATAGAACAGCCATACGCTACTAGTAGAACTCCCCCCCCCCCCCCCCCCGCAACCGTAAACCCTCAACTTAAGGAGAAGGGCTAAAAGTTAAATTCCTCTCTTTGACCAAAAAAAAAAAAAGGGTTCTCCTCGTCCAGAGAGGAAAAACAGAATAATGAGTTAAAAATTTTGAGCGGCCCGTCTCAGAATAAAAGATGTTTCTACATTAATATAAATGAATGTTACACTTTTCTTCTTTTGCGAAAAACAATTAGCAATTTATAAAAAATCTGTGATTTATTACATGTTTACTAACATTTAAGAACATTGAGATGTAATTTTTCTTGGGAGGTTTGCTTTCTTTATTATCGAAGCGGTTGTACTTTTGAATACATCCCTTCTAGAACACTGGTATCCCCAATACTGCCAGAGAAACAGTTCGAAGGTTCGAACGCTCTTTACATACATCATTCAAGTAACATATGTTGTCAATCGTTTGCAAACAGTCAACAAAGCTTTTCTCCTCTCCCTCTTTCTTTGAATAAAAGGTTGTTTCAAAGAAGAAACGATCCTAAATTGTTTGTTCTTATCATAACACAGGGACCAGATATTTAGATGTTTACTATTACATATAACTATTTATGTGAAACTAAGATCGTTAGAACCCCTGACTTCAATTAACTTCATACGATAAATGATACTAACATCTTTCATAATGTTCTTTTGAAATCAGAAGCATCATGCCCTTCGCTTTTAAACGTAGTTTTAAGAAAAATATCTACAGATGTTAACCTTGATCACCGCATGTTGAAAGTAAAAAAGGTGTTATGTGCAAGTGAGGTCTGGGATGTTAAAAAAATCCATTTGTTTCAAATCCCTTTGAAATTTACCTAGGGTAGTGCTTGTGGTTTTAACACAGCTGGTCTTCATACGAAGAGATACTTTAAATTGATTACTTTTTAAACTTACTTACGTACTAAATACATGTGTTAAGTGTAGATGCTTAAACTAATGAAGTGACTATTATTGTTGAAAGGTATAAAGAACTGACCACGGAATAAGTTACTACGCGTTATGTAGCGATGAATGTCAGCTGTTTATGCAAACTGAATCATCTCTGTGCTTCTTGTATTTATTAGAATGTTCCCATCCGATGAATAGAATTTTGCAGCATAAATAGAGCGTGTTCCAGAAGTTACGTTTAGTGTAAATGTAACTTTTAGCGAATTTCGAAACTTTAAATGCATACATTAGTGTGCAAACATAAAATGAAATTTTAAATGTGAATTTGATAGGACAAAAATTGACAAAACGTCTTATATTTACAAAATTAGTACCATTTTAGCTGTGAAATAATTTTTCGACCTTCCAGGGCATCCAACCTCTTGTCATCTCTGCACACCATCTTCAGAAATGATATGTTGAGTATATTTAATTAAAAAAAAATTGATTAATATCATCAGAATTTTATCATTCTGTTCTCGTTTTCTTCTAATTTATTATTATTATTATTATTATAAAAAATGGGGCAAAAACGTGATTTTAAAATTACTTTTAATATTTTAAATCGAAATTTCAATTATTTTTGCTTTAAAGTATTACAAATACGAATATCTAAAAACCAATTTCTGGAAATTTCAAATTTCTTTCCCCAAAGGAGGGGCTGGGGACGAAAACGCGATTTTCATGTATCGTTTCGTATTTCAAACAAAAAATAGGATTCATAAGGTTCTTGCTTAAAATTATTAAGGAGACAAATGCCAAAACACTAATTTCTGGAATTTTCAAAATTCGCGCTCCAACGAGGGAGGGGGTGGGGCGATACAGTTTTTTACATTTTTCTTTATATTTCAATTAAGGAATGATATAAAATTCTTGGATTAAAATACCGTAAGGAGGAATACCTAGAAAATCAATTTCAAAATCAATTCCTAGAATTTTCAATATTCCACTTCCAAGGGAAGGGAGGGGGGACAAGATTTTCACATACCTTTCTGAATTTAAAAGAAAATACAGATTCGTGAGACTCTTGCCTTAAATTATTCCAAACATGGATAGCTAAAAACCAATTTCAGAAAATTTCAATTTTTGCCGGGACAAAAATATTTACTATATTCATACACCGCTTTTTTTTTTTTTTTTAATTTAATTATTTATAAGATTTTTGCTTTATTTTGAAGAATTCATTCTTCAAAAAAGTTAAAATTATGGTACAGAGCCTGCATTACGTCTCAATATTCCACTTCCAAGGGAAGGGAGGGGGGACAAGATTTTCACATACCTTTCTGAATTTAAAAGAAAATACAGATTCGTGAGACTCTTGCCTTAAATTATTCCAAACATGGATAGCTAAAAACCAATTTCAGAAAATTTCAATTTTTGCCGGGACAAAAAAAATTACTATATTCATATACCGCTTTTTTTTTTTTTTTTTTTTTTTTTTTTTTTTTTTTTAAATTTAATTATTTATAAGATTTTTGCTTTATTTTGAAGAATTCATTCTTCATAAAAGTTAAAATTATGGTACAGAGCCTGCATTACGTCCTTCCTTGCTAGCCGATATGTATTACGTCCTGGCTCTCCGGTGTGTATTTCGTCCTCGCTCTCCGGTGTGTATTACGTCCTGGCTTGCCAGCGGATCATGGCTTACTTATGTGTATTACGTTTTCGATTGTCGGTGTGTATTACGTCTCTGTTTGCCGGCGTGCATATTTGTTCTGAATTCTCATGTGTAATATGCCCTCCCTTGACGGTGTGTATCAGCCCTGGCTTGCTAATCTGTATTAGGCCGTCGATTGATGGTGTTTATTGCGTCTTTGATTGCCAGTTCGTTTACCGTTTTCACTTGTTGCTTTAAGTACCTGCTTTCTTACAAGTATTTGTTAGTTTCTCACCTTGAGAATTGCAAAGCGTCCTCATTTACTGATGTTTAAAGTTTTACAGATACAAATACCAAAAAACTAATTTCTGAAAAGTTTAAAATTCGCCTGCCTCCCTCACATGTGAGAAGGTGCACTACTATTGTTCCCATTTTTCTTTATATTTCAATTTATAAAAAGATATTCATAAAATTCTTGGTTTACAATATCACAAGGACGACTACCTAAAAATCAATCCTTGGAATTTTCGAAATTCCTCCCAAAAGGGGTGTGGGGGGGGAAGGAGGAACGCGAATTTAAAATTACTCTTAATATTTCAATTTAAATCGAAATTTCAATTATTTTTGCTTTAAAGTATTACAAATACGAACATCTAAAAAACAATTTCTGTGAAATTTCAAATTTATTTCCCCAAAAAAGGGATTTAGCTTATATTTAATAAAGAAATGATATTCATAAAATTCTTGGTTTAAAATACCGCAAGGAGGAATACCTAAAAATCAATTCCTACAATTTTCAATATTCCCCCTCCGAAGGAAGGGGGGGGGGGAGAAAAAAAGATTGTCAAATTTAATAAAAAAGATTATAAAGATTGTCAGATTTTATAAAAATATATTCATAAGATTCATGGTTTGCAATATCACAGGGAGGAATACATAAAAATCAATTCTTGGAAGTTTCAAAATTCCTCCCCGAAGGGAGAGGGAGGGGTTGGGGGGGGGGCATTACCGTAATTTTAAAATCACTCTTAATACTTCTGTATATTACAATTTAAATTGAAATTTCAATCATTTTTGCTTTAAAGTATTCCAAACACGAATATCTAAAAACCAATTTCGAGGGAGGGAAACAGCTTTTTACATTTTTCATTATATTTCAATTATGAAATTATATTCATAAATTTCTTGGTTTAAAATACAGCAAGGAGGAATACCTAAAGATCAATGGGTAGAATTTTCAATATCCCTCCTCGAAAGGGAGGGGGGGTGGCAGAAACAAGGTTTTCACATATATTTTCGTATTTTAAAGAACGTAGACATTCATAAGACTCTCCCCTTAAATTATCACAAACATGGATAGTTAAAAACATATTTCAGGATTTTTAGAATTTTGCATCCCCCCCCCCCCCTCCCGAAGTGAGGAAAATGACAAAAATAAGATTTTCATATATCGTTTCTTATTTGAAAGGAAATATAATTATTCATAAGATTCTTGCTTTATTTTAAAGAATTAATTGTTCATAAAAGTTAAAATTGTGATAGAGTTGTGTTTCGTCCTCTCTTGCCGGTGTGTTCTAGTCCTGAATTGCCGGCATGTATTACGTCCTGGGTTGCCGATGTGTATTACGTCTTCGATTGTCGGTGTGTATTATGTCTCTGTTTGCCGGTGTTCGTTTGTTCTTACTGTTCGGTGTGTAATATGTCCTTGCTTGTCGGTGTGTATTAAGCTCTCGCTTGCTAATCTGCATTAGGCCATCGATTGACAAAGTTTATTACGTCTTTCGTTGCCGGCGCGTATACCGTTATCGCTTGCCTCGGGAATTACGCCCTTGCTTACCAGTATTTGTTATTTTTTCACTTTGCTAAAGGCAAAGCGTCATCATTTACTGATGTTTAACATATTACAGATACAAATACCATAAAACTAATTTCTAAAATTTTTAAAATTTGCTTCTCCACAAGGAGGGGGGGGGGGGAATGGGCCAATACTATTGTTTGTATTTTATAAAAAGATATTCATAAGATTCATGGTTTGCAATATCACAGGGAGGAATACATAAAAATCAATTCTTGGAAGTTTCAAAATTCCTCCCCGAAGGGAGAGGGAGGGGTTGGGGGGGGGGGGGCATAACCGTAATTTTCAAATCAATCTTAATACTTCTGTATATTACAATTTAAATTGAAATTTCAATCATTTTTGCTTTAAAGTATTCCAAACACGAATATCTAAAAACCAATTTCTGGAATTTTCAAATTTCTTTCCCCAAAGGAGGGGCTGGGGACAAAACGCGATGTTCAGTTATCGTTTCGTATTACAAACAAAAGATCGAATTCATAAGTAAATTATTACGCAGACAGATATTAAAAAACAAATTTTTGAAAATTTCAAAATTCGCTCTCCAACGAGGGAGGGAAACAGATTTTTACATTTTTCATTATATTTCAATTATGAAATTATATTCATAAATTTCTTGGTTTAAAATACAGCAAGGAGGAATACCTAAAGATCAATGGGTAGAATTTTCAATATCCCTCCTCGAAAGGGAGGGGGGGGTGGCAGAAACAAGGTTTTCACATATATTTTCGTATTTTAAAGAACGTAGACATTCATAAGACTCTCCCCTTAAATTATCACAAACATGGATAGTTAAAAACATATTTCAGAACTTTTCACTTTGCACCGAAGGGAGAGGGAGGGGTTGGGGGGGGGGGGGCATAACCGTAATTTTCAAATCAATCTTAATACTTCTGTATATTACAATTTAAATTGAAATTTCAATCATTTTTGCTTTAAAGTATTCCAAACACGAATATCTAAAAACCAATTTCTGGAATTTTCAAATTTCTTTCCCCAAAGGAGGGGCTGGGGACAAAAACGCGATGTTCATGTATCGTTTCGTATTTCAAACAAAAGATCGAATTCATAAAAAAGTTATTACGCAGACAGATATTAAAAAACAAATTTTTTGAAAATTTCAAAATTCGCTCTCCAACGAGGGAGGGAAACAGCTTTTTACATTTTTCATTATATTTCAATTATGAAATTATATTAATAAATTTCTTGGTTTAAAATACAGCAAGGAGGAATACCTAAAGATCGATGGGTAGAATTTTCAATATCCCTCCTCTAAAGGGAGGGGGGGGGGGGGGTGGAAGAAACAAGATTTTCACATATATTTTCGTATTTTAAAGAACGTAGACATTCATAAGACTCTCCCCTTAAATTATCACAAACATGGATAGTTAAAAACATATTTCAGGATTTTTAGAATTTTGCATCCCCCCCCCCCCCTCCCGAAGTGAGGAAAATGACAAAAATAAGATTTTCATATATCGTTTCTTATTTGAAAGGAAATATAATTATTCATAAGATTCTTGCTTTATTTTAAAGAATTAATTGTTCATAAAAGTTAAAATTGTGATAGAGTTGTGTTTCGTCCTCTCTTGCCGGTGTGTTCTAGTCCTGAATTGCCGGCATGTATTACGTCCTGGGTTGCCGATGTGTATTACGTCTTCGATTGTCGGTGTGTATTACGTCTCTGTTTGCCGGTGTTCGTTTGTTCTTACTGTTCGGTGTGTAATATGTCCTTGCTTGTCGGTGTGTATTAAACTCTCGCTTGCTAATCTGCATTAGGCCATCGATTGACAAAGTTTATTACGTCTTTCGTTGCCGGCGCGTATACCGTTATCGCTTGCTGCGGGAATTACGCCCTTGCTTACCAGTATTTGTTATTTTTTCACTTTGCGAAAGGCAAAGCGTCATCATTTACTGATGTTTAACGTATTACAGATACAAATACCAAAAACTAATTTCTAAAATTTTAAAAATTTGCCTCTCCACAAGGGGGGGTGGGGAATGGGCCAATACTATTGTTTCTATTTTATAAAAAGATATTCATAAGATTCATGGTTTGCAATATCACAGGGAGGAATACATAAAAATCAATTCTAGAAAGTTTCAAAATTCCTCCCCGAAGGGAGAGGGAGGGTTGGCGGGGGGCATAACCGTAATTTTCAAATCAATCTTAATACTTCTGTATATTACAATTTAAATTGAAATTTCAATCATTTTTGCTTTAAAGTATTCCAAACACGAATATCTAAAAACCAATTTCTGGAATTTTCAAATTTCTTTCCTCAAAGGAGGGGCTGGGGACAAAAACGCGATGTTCATGTATCGTTTCGTATTTCAAACAAAAGATCGAATTCATAAAAAAGTTGTTACGCAGACAGATATTAAAAAACAAATTTTTGAAAATTTCAAAATTCGCTCTCCAACGACGGAGGGAAACAGCTTTTTACATTTTTCATTATATTTCAATTATGAAATTATATTCATAAATTTCTTGGTTTAAAATACAGCAAGGAGGAATACCTAAAGATCAATGGGTAGAATTTTCAATATCCCTCCTCGAAAGGGAGGGGGGGTGGCAGAAACAAGGTTTTCACATATATTTTCGTATTTTAAAGAACGTAGACATTCATAAGACTCTCCCCTTAAATTATCACAAACATGGATAGTTAAAAACATATTTCAGGATTTTTAGAATTTTGCATCCCCCCCCCCCTCCCGAAGTGAGGAAAATGACAAAAATAAGATTTTCATATATCGTTTCTTATTTGAAAGGAAATATAATTATTCATAAGATTCTTGCTTTATTTTGAAGAATTAATTGTTCATAAAAGTTAAAATTTTGATAGAGTTGTGTTTCGTCCTCGCTTGCCGGTGTGTTCTAGTCCTGACTTGCCGGATGTATTACGTCTTGGGTTGCCGATGTGTATTACGTCTTCGATTGTCGGTGTGTATTACGTCTCTGTTTGCCGGTGTTCGTTTGTTCTTAATGTTCGGTGTGTAATATGTCCTTGCTTGTCGGTGTGTATTAAGCTCTGGCTTGCTAATCTGCATTAGGCCATCGATTGACAAAGTTTATTACGTCTTTCGTTGCCGGCGCGTATACCGTTATCGCTTGCTGCGGGAATTACGCCCTTGCTTACCAGTATTTGTTATTTTTTCACTTTGCGAAAGGCAAAGCGTCATCATTTACTGATGTTTAACGTATTACAGATACAAATACCAAAAAGCGATTTTTATGTATCGTTTCGTATTTCAAACAAAAAATAGAATTCATGAGCTTCTTGCTTATATTATTATTACGGAGGCAAATACAAAAAAACTAATTTCTGAAAATTTCAAAATTCGCGGGTGTGGTTGGGGGGGGGGGGGGGGGAATACAGCTTTTTACATTTTTCGTTATATTCCAATTAAGAAATGATATTCATATATTTTTCGGTTTAAAATATTGCAAGGAGGTATATTTAAAAATCAATTCCTAGAATTTTCAATATACCTCCTGGAAAGGGAGGGGGGGTGGCATAAACAAGATTTTCACATATATTTTCGTATTATAAAGAAAGTAGACATTCATAAGACTCTCCCCTAAAATTATTACAAACATGGATAGGTAAAAACCAATTTCAGAAATTTTCGAATTCTGCATCCCCCTCCCCCCTCTGGAAGTGAGGAAGGGGACAAAAATAAGATTTTCATATATTGTTTTTTATTTGAAAAAAAAATTATTAATAAGATTCTTGTTTTTTTTTTTAAGAATTAATTGTTTATAAAAATTAAATTTGTGTATTTTGTTCTCGTTTGCCGGTGTGGTTTACGTCCTGGCTTGCCGGTATGTATTACGTGCTCGCTCTCCGGTGTGTATTATGTCCTGGCTTGCCAGCGTGTATTACGTCCTAGATTGCCGATGTGTATTACGCCTTCGATTGTCGGTGTGTATTGCGTCTCTGTTTGCCGGTGTTCGTTTGTTCTTACTGTTCGGTGTGTAATATGTCCTCGCTTGTCGGCGTGTATTCTGCATTAGGCCATCGATTGACAAAGTTTATTATGTCTTTCGTTGCCGGTGCGAATACCGCTTTCGCTTGCTGCGTGAATTACGTCCCTGCTCACCCGCATTTGTTATTTTCTCACTTTGCGAATTGCAAAGCGTCATCATTTACTGATGTTTAACGCTTTACAAATACAGATACCCAAAAACTAATTTTGTTATGTTAATTTTTGTTATGTTAGTCTAATAAATAATACTAAACAAACAAAAACTTATGCGTCCGTAACATTTTTTTAATTTTCGACCTTTCGAAAGTAAAGAAAAATAAAAGATTTCCTTCACGTATAAATAGAAAAAAAAATTATAGTACAAAAAATTTATTTTAATATATATTTTTGTCATTTAAAAAAAAAATGCTTTTTTTTTAATGACAAAAGTGTAGATATTTTCTCATTTTAAAATAATTTTTAGAAACATTTTTTTTATGTTATTCATGACAGTTATGTCTTAATTTAAAGAATTAGATGTATTATTTATTCAATCTAGTATGTTATGGCTATAACAATACTTTTCTCTATATAAATGTAATATATTAATTTAGAAACATATTTGAGTTATTAATTTAAAAACATATTTGAGAGCACCACCTCTTGAGTATACATAATCTGATACATACATAAAAAAATGAATGAGCTTACTTTCTTATGATAAATAATTCGTTTATTAAATTTCATGTAATTTCTCCAAATAGATGTCGAGATGTGTGAATCTCAGTAATTATGAAAAAACCGTGCAGAATTATAAGGATATATATAAACACAAATGTCATTTCTTATAATGAACATTTCGTATGTTATTTTTTGTGTAATTCTATGCAATGTAATTCCAAGCCTTGATTTGACTATCCCAAAAATGATAGAAAAAATAACAGTATAGCAGCACCCCTAGTTACTTATGCGCACAAAAATTGCAGCAATGGTTTTTTTAATTGAAAGTTCCTTGGATGCAAAATGTTGTGCAATTCCATACAATAGAAGCCGAGATCTGCCAATCCCAAAAATTCTGAAATAAGGTGGAACAACAGCGCCACTTGCTCAGCGATATTCACCAAAATCTAATCAGCTACAATTTATATTAAGGTGCAACTAAATGTAAAATTTCCTGAAATTCTGTCCATTAATTTTTGCACTAGCGATGCTGCAAATATTTCTGTCACACACAGACACACACAAAGACCCACAGATCTACAGCAGACAGACAGAAGTTTTTCCAAATATAGTTAAATTATGTTAAGGATAACCCAAAACGTATAAATCCGTCAAAAACCGGAAGTCGAAAATTTTCGCGATTCCAATATTTTCTTCTTATGTGCATAAAAAAAATTAAAATGAATTTAATGATTAAATACTGAAATATATTTTTTTACTTATAAATTTTCAGAATGTCCGGTGTTGATTATGTGTATCATAACAGTAAATGTCCTCAATTGACTGTAAAATAATGAAGTCCTGAATTGATTGTGTGTATCGAGTTCACTGTGTATGTAGGTATGTATCAATGTCCCCATTTAAATTGCTAAAAAACATTTTGTGAAGTTTTGAAATTTTCTCAAAAATCAAAGTTGATTCAGATTTAATGGAGTGTAAATAATAGTTATTCACCGAAAATAAACACCGGAAGTCGAAAATTTTCGCGATTCCAATATTTTCTTCTTATGTACATAAAAAAAAATTAAAATGAATTTAATGATTAAATACTGAAATATATTTTTTTACACTTATAAATTTTCAGAATGTCCGGTGTTGATTATGTGTATCATAACAGTAAATGTCCTCAATTGACTGTAAAATAATGAAGTCCTGAATTGATTGTGTGTATCGAGTTCACTGTGTATGTAGGTATGTATCAATGTCCCCATTTAAATTGCTAAAAAACATTTTGTGAAGTTTTGAAATTTTCTCAAAAATCAAAGTTGATTCAGATTTAATGGAGTATAAATAATAGTTATTCACCGAAAATAAACACCGGAAGTCGAAAATTTTCGCGATTCCAATATTTTTTTCTTATGTACATAAAATAAGATAAAAAACATTAAAATGAATTTAAAGATTAAATGTTGAAATATATTTTTTACACTCATAAATGAGCAACGTGTAAATTATGCAGTAGCATAAAACTTTTTCAGAATGTCCGGGGTTGATTGTGTGTATCATAACAGTAAATGTCCTCAATTGATTGTAAAATAATGAAGTCCTGAATTCATTGTGTGTATCGAGTTCACTGTGTATATAGGTGTGTATCAATGTCCCCATTTACATTGCGAAAATACATATTGGGAAATTTTGAAGTTTTAACAAAAATCAAAGTTGATTCAGATTTAATGGAGTATAAGTAATAGTTATTCACCGAAAATAAACTTTTAAGTCTGTTATTTTTGAAGTCCTTAATTGGCGGTGTACACACAAAGTCCTGAGTTTGCACGTCTTGCCAACCTGTGTGTGTGTGTGTGTGTATGTATTCACATTTAATTAATAGCATAGAGTCATCAAAATTTGATATCCTGATTTTTAAGGCACATATTTAAATTTTTTAGAGCCATAGTAAAGTGCTGCGTCACAAATTTTAACCTGCTCAGGGTTTTTGAACTGATATAATTTATTTTTGTGGTTACTGATTAAAAGATGAAAAAATTAAATTTAAAGGCAAATGTAACGAATCTTATACTTATCTTATACTCTCAATTTTAAAGCACTGTGTTATTTGAAATTGTTTTGAAAAAAAAAATATTTAGTAACATATGGAAACGTAGTGCAAAATACATATTTTTAATGGGTTTTTTTTTTTTGTTTCACAGAAATGAAAAACAGTGTTAAATTTCACTATACAAAAAGTTTCTTTCTACTGAAAAACTGTAAGAATTATTACTCTTTAAAACTTTTTATTTAAAAAAGTATTCGACAGCAATCGATGTATACTAATAAAAATGAATAAATAACTATCTAAATTATGCTCTATCCTCCCTAATTTACGGTCCCTCCCTTGCCTCGTATCATACAAAAAAATAAAATATTCTAAAATCTTTATTTTTTTATATGAAATACTACCTATTACATTCTCCCCTAAGTTTGAATTTAAAAAAAAAACCCAAAACCACCCCCAGTTCAAAACTTTATATCTATCTATCTATCTATCTATGTCACTTATGTATGGACACGATAACTAAAATAATTCTGCACAAATATCTTCCAAACTGATACATAAAATCAAGGGGCATAAAATATCGGTCAAGTTCGTTAATGGACAAAATCGAACCAAAGTTAGGGGGGGGGGGGCATTGGAGGGGCTTTTTGTGAAAACAGAAAAAACCCATAACTTCATAATTATAATGCGTATCGAATCCGTTAAAGTTATTATTACATCTAAGAGAAGGATTTTTGTATGACAGATTTTTGATATCATTAAAAATGAGGGGAAGTTTAGAATAAAAATATTCATAACTTCGTCAATACTCAAGATATCAAATCCGCTTATATTTGTTATAAATCCTCTTAATATTTTCTAAAACTTGTATATCGACAATTTTTTTATAGGACCAACCCTTATAGCAAAAAAAGTTTAACACAAAAAAGTTCCTGCTGGCTCCGCCTGCAAACAAGTCAGATTTTGAAGTGGGGGCGGTCCCAACTGCTGCATCATGGCAAAAAGGTCATTTCTTCCGCATGTCCCAACAAACAGGCACCCCACGGTCTGCTTCTTCTAAATCTACCTGTGCCTGTAGGCCGAACCGTCAGAGATTTTTTTGATTGTGCATTACCATCTTTACTAACCTTAAGCTTAATATTTCCTGAACGACTTGCATATGTCGCACAACACTACACAGTTTATTTCCGGTGGCGGGGCTAAGGCCTCGAGCAATGGGAAACCTTCTCATTGTACTTCAGCACCATTACCTTCTAAGCTTCATGTATATGTTGCTTCTCATCTTTCACTGCAGATTACACGGGAGGTTTAATACCGTAGGCACTACTTAAGTTCGTATCGACTTGACTTGCAGTGTTTTCGTTGTCGTATCCAGTAAAGTACCATGGCACTTTCTTTGAAGAAAGATACCACTGCCTGATGAGAGGCTAGGCTTCTTAAATACGACGTAACAATTTTGATCCTAAGCAAAAGGGAGGACACTATTGCTTCTGTACCATTCTCCCACCTAGTGACCTCCTTTTGAGGGAAATTCAACACCACTGATTTTTTTGCCAGTCTGTAGCATCCATACTGTGGCAACAGTGAACAGAAAAGGCGCACCTTCTAAGGCACTGGCCGCAAAGGATGCTGCTTAACACATGGGCTGATAAGTTCCCGGTCTAATAAAGAAAACACAACTTTTTAACAAAACTTTATAACTTTATGACTTTATAAACTTTATTATTTATTAAACTTTATATGTTTAATAAATAATATAACTTTAATGATAAATAATAATAATTTAATAATAATAATAATTTAATAATAATAATAATAATTTAATAATAATGAAAATTTAATAATAATAATTTAATAATAATAATAATTTAATAATAATAATAATTTAATAATAACAATAATTTAATAATAATTTAATAAATAAATAATAATAATAATTTAATAAATAAATAATAATAATAATTTAATAAATAAATAATAATACTAATTTAATAATAAATAACATAATTTTACAACGAAAAAGCTCCAAACAATGCTCAGAATCATCGATTTGTTGTTGTTTTTGGTCAAAAGTCAACAAGCGCGGCAGCCACTTTGACAACAGCTTTTTCATAGACAAATATTCATTCAAAATAAAACCTACACGTTCTTTGGATATCTTCAGAGTCTGAGATATCTCCTGCAACTTCATTTTACGGTTCACCAAAACGATTTTGTGGACTTTTTTTATGTTTTCCGGAGTAACCAACTCTTTTGCGTGGTGCATCACTAGTGTCCGTACTACCAAGTTTAAATTCAGCAAACCAGTCAATGATGGTTGATTTACCTGGTGCAGTGTCCAGATAACGCTTATCAAGCCGAGCTTTTGTTTGAACGGTGTTTTATCCTATCAAATAACAATTCTTGAAATTCTTTTTTATCTATTTTTTTGTTTATTAACAAAGTTGTTCAACTAAAACCACTCTAACGTTTTATCCACACGGCGAATCGTCATTCACACGGCGAATCGTCTGCTACCTTTTAAAGGTTAGTATTTACTTAAAAAAGCATCGGTTCGGCGTTTGCAACGCCATCTGTGTGCCAGGCCAGGAACTTATCAGTCGATGTGTTAAACTTCGGTGTTATAATGAGAAGTGCTAGCCATGTTCTACACTGTAAAAAAAACAGAAATTAGTTCTTGATCTAGCAAGATGGGTTACGAAATATAATATTACATCTTTTGAGTAATCCAATATTCTGATAAGCGTTCCTTTATCTTTAAAAACCTCAGAAAGCAACAGATGCCAGTGGCACAAAGAAAAACATTTTAAAAACAAAATGTCGTTTTGCTTCCTGTAATTTTTGGAACATTTTCCGAGTAGTTTTTACAGTAAATTAATTCGTTTTCTCAACCCAAAGTTACCTAGACAAGAACTATGTGATTTTCAAGTGGATCAATTTTCAAGTAAACATTTTCCTGTTTAACAGACAAACATGCTAAATTAACAGCGTAAAATGAACATTAATTTGTTATTTTTGCATGTGTAAATTCTGTTATGCAGCTTAAAATGTTTCTTGAGAATTGATAGCATCCGAAAAACGATATTTTGTGGTGACGATGGGTTAAGAAAAATGATTATTACATTACAAAAATTACTCACAAGGAAGGTCTCCTTAAAGCGCATGCTCAGAAAACATAAAAAAATGCTAATATATGTAATATAAGAAGAGTGAAATTTAGCTGCAGAAAATCCCAGTAGATAATCTGCAAAAAAATAAAATACTTTCGAGTATTTGGCTCAAAAAGACGCGATTTGACTAGCAACAGTTTTCCCTCGCCAAGCGCAAACGATTTTAATGCATTTACAAATTGCTTCTTACGCAATACTTAATGAACTTATACTTAAACGATGAAACAGTTAATTATTTTTTGTATAATATATACAAGCTACTTGTTGTTGCATTTATTTAATTTTACCACTGAAAAAATATGTTCTATGTTTTGGAAGCTGCAAATATCTATTTCATGTTATAGCGAATCTGACATTAAAGTTATGTGTATTATTGAATTATTGAATCTGTTGTTTTTTTCAGTTGCAAATGTTTATTTTCACTTTTAGTTAACAATCGGAATTTTAAAAATATATGAATCTGAAAGGCATATTAAATTAAACAAGGAGTTTGAAGAAATTCTTGTTTATGAAACCTGCCTATGACATTTTTGTAAAATTTGAAATTGTAAAATTGTCATTAGCTTAAAAAATATACACGAATGGGTTTATTCTAGAGCTTATGATACCATACCCTCTGGCTTAGAATCGTCCGCATTTTGCGTTCAACATTTTTAACTCTCTGTACGTTTGCAGTAATACTAATTTAAACTATTCCTTAAATAAGATTAAATAAATTATTCACGTTTTTTTCTCTATTTATTACCGATTGGATGAAATTTTGCTATTGTTTTATCTTCCATTCCATGATTTTTTCTTTATAAAAGTAATTTTTAAATGTATTTTAAAAGGAAAATCCCCGTGACAAACGGATTCGTTATACACTACTATATCGAAGAAGTCGTTGTTTCCATAGCAACAATAATTTTTTCTTGAATTGACAATGTTCAGAATCGGGCTTATTTTTGAGCTTGAAACAATTTTAATCAATTTAAGTTTTGTTTTAAATCGTAACATACAATCGTTAAATTTCCTTATATATAGATATAAATTTGCACACAAAATTGTAGTTATAGAAATCAATTTATTATGTAAGTTAAACTTACATAAACAAGTTCAACATTCGCCAAATAAACGAAAATTTCATAATTTTTTACGGGCGTTATATCGAGGTTCCGCAGAAATTTTTTTTATAGACGTGTATATCCTCACGAGAAGAACATTCTGTAATGTTTTCAAAATTTTCTGAGTATTCGCTTATTGAGACATTCCTTGACAGAAACTTTTCCGACTGTCCGAAAATTATAGTCAGAAAAAGAATTATTTTTTCAGAAATACTCTTTAAATCTCGATATTTATTAGTTTCTGGAGCTTTTGTAGTGAAAGAAACCCTTTTTATTAACGTGGATAACTCAGAATAGGTTATAATATATTTTAGGAAACCTTTTCTTAGATCAAGAAATATATATTTTTTACAGTATACTTCTCTTTTTCATCATTCAGATTAACAAAGTTTGGAATGTTGGTTGAACGTGTAGTTGTCCGTATTTACACCGATAGATATATCTAAATAGAATTCTTTTATGTAAGTATATACTGTAAGAAATTGAAGTCAGGAATGAGTTCGAAATATGCGAAATTACGCAAAAATTATTATTATAACCCTGGAATTTTTTATATAATATATTCTTATACTTCAAGTAGTTAAATAGAGTATTTCTTACCTGATTTCATCTTCGTGGCCAATAGTTTATACCTCTTATCATTCTATCAGCGATGAGCTCTGGATAACTTTATTAATTAAAAGTGCAAGCTGATGTTCAAATAAGAGATGGGACTCCAGAATATATTCTTGAAGATTATTTTAATGTTAGAATATATTGGCTAATTTAAACAAAAAAGATGAAAAGTATTAATTGAAATTACAAAATATAAAACATAAATTTAGTATAAGTTAAACAGAGATATTTCTGTAAAATGACTCGAAGAGCAACGCTTTTTCAAAGACAAAGGAGTTGATGATAAAATTCACATAGGTTCTGCTAGAACAGCGCCAGGACATCAAACTGAAGAAATGTTGAGGGTTTTAAAATGTGCAGAAAGAGTTTAATACGTCATTGACCTTGAAAACAAAGCTTTTTGTTAATTCAGCGGTTTTTCCTTTGTCCATTAGATCAAGGAAATGAGATTAAGTTCAACTTTGGAGCTGCCATCTAGCGTAAATGATTTGAAGATAGTGTTTTTTTTTGGGGTGATGAAAGCTGGCTGGTGCACAACACGCAACATAGACCACTTCTGCGCATGTCCCATACCTTTTAATGTCAGGTAAGTCGAGAGATGCTGCCATCTATTATGAATAATGTGTTACACACCTCAAACATATTTCACACGCACAAAAACGGTTTAACACAAATGCAATAGTGAATTCTAGCACCCCTACTATTTGGATGAAATCGATGATGGTGCCAGCTGCAATTCTTTTCTAAGAAGTTCGAAATGTGGTTTAGAAAGTGGCTTGGTAAAAATGTCTGCTAACATCTTTTTGGAGGGCAATAAGTCATTTTAATTATTATGCTTTCTCGAAGATGTTTTATATGATGATACCAGGCATCTATATGTTTTGACCTCACTTGAACCTTCTCGTTTAAGGTAAGTTTTATTATGAAATATTATCTTCATAGATAATTATGGGGATTTGCTTCTGCAGTTCCAGATCATTTAGAATGTTTAGCATCTATTTAACTTCTTTAGTAGTTGTAGATGCGGAGATGTATTCCACTTCTGTCGATGATAATGCTTCGCAATTTTGTTTCTTAGACACCCACGCTATGACGTTGTTTCATAACTTCAACAGGTTACCGGTGGTTGATTTCGTATCTAGTCTGTCGCATGCAAAATCGGCATCAGAATACACAGTTAAAATTGGTGGCTTGGAAATATCTATGACAAATTTTAAATTTTTTGCTTTTACTAAATATCTAATGCGTCTGTCAACCGCTTCGCAGTCAAGTTCTCTGGGTTACTCATTCATCCTACCCAGAATATTTACAATAGATACTATGTCAACTCTTGTTAATGTCTTGTTAGAAGCGCCCCTACTGCCTGTCTATAGGGCAGAACGGGGTGATTCTTGGTCACTTGCAACATGGGATGATTATTGGTCAATTAACTTTTCATTAATACTAATGTTAAAACCAAAAGAAAAAAAATACTGGATGTTAGACAATTTCATTGTTATTCAGTAACACAAACGATTTTTTGGTTCAAAACATAATTTAATGAGAAAAAATATTTTAACTAGACATATGTATAAAACTTGAGCAAAAAATAAGGGATTACGAAATCGTGCTTTTTTTTAATAAGGTGCCTGTAATATGAAATTTAGCTACATGATGATCTAGAAGGGTTATATAGAAAGAGAAATATGTATAGAATACGTATGTATGTATATGAACACTGTATGAGTACATACATTAGGGAAATTGAGGGCTAAACATCACCCTATATACATGGGGTGATTCTTGGTCAACATGGGGTGATTCTTGGTCATGTAATTTTAGCTTAAAATTACTTATAAACTCACAAATTGTGCAGAAATGTTTTATATTTGTCAGTTTTAGATGGCAGCGTCTGCATTCAAAAGTTTTTTCAAGTTCATGTGGCAACACTTTAAGAGTGAACCACATTGTTTTGATTTTTTCAGCAACTCCTTACACAAATTACATTTGAAATAACTAAAACTTTGTTTATCCATTTCTTGAAGAGATATTGGGGTGAGCTTGAAAATTTAACTTGTATATTTAGATAATGAACATCTTTTACAGTACAAATGCAGCAGTTATCACCAACGAGGATTTCATTAAGTTGTGTGAAAAAGTTGAAAAAGAAAAAGATGAAAAAGAATAAAAAAAGAATTAACATTAAAAATTAAACTAGAATACAGCTGAAGATGCAGTAGCATCATCCTCTAAGACTAGAAAGAAAACACAGGAATGCACACAAGATACGGGATATAGATATAGAAGTAGGAACGGGTGAAGCTGAAGAAATTCCGCAACTGCAAAAAAAAGATTCTGATATTTCAGCTACAAATAAATTAAGGAAAATGCATTAAGCCATATGTGTAGAGAAGTACTATGCTGTCTACTTTGAACAGATGCCATACATCGGGCGTGTTTTTAGTATTCAGGATGATATTTTGTCTTGCAAATTTTTGAAAAAGTCTGCAGCAATTATCGCTGGCCAAAGAAAACTGATCTTGCGCCAGTGAAGCACTACTTTGTGTTTTATAGACCAGTTAGACTCTATGGTACAGGGCCATTTCAGATTGAGGAAGATTAAATGCAAGCTGCATACTTTAAATACAAAAGTCTTTTGTAAATAAATGTATTATTTTGTGAAATATATTTGAAGTTCCAACCATTTTAATGTTCTTTATTTTATAACATTTTTCAAAACTCTGTTTATATTTACAAACAATATAAAGTATTAAATTTATTCAAAGAATGTTTCATTTAATCATTTATTAAATTTTTGAGTGTTTAAAATGTTGGTATTTGATCATAAAACAATGACCAATAATCACCCCATCACTGACCAATAATCACTCCATTGCCGGGGTGATTATTGGTCAGATATTTTTTTTATTTTATAAATATTATATATAATTTAAAAAAAAATAAAACTAATTAAGATTGTTAGGGATTAGATTCTCTTTCTGCAAGTATAAATTTTTTGTTTCAATTAAATTTAGTTACTGAGTTATATGGATCTTTATGAAAAGTGACCAATAATCACCCCACTCCGCCCTACTTTGTATTGACTTGCATTAATTTTCCTTCTGGGCTTAAGCTTAAATAATTAGCGTTCATAGTAGTGTAAGTAGGTTTGCAATTAATAAATTAAACTTTTCCGCGATTTCAATTATTTGGTCAGGGTCTGTCCTACTTCCATTCTCCCTTTCGCACGCCATTTCTCCCAATCGTTCAAATGTATTCTGGATGACATAGTCCACCTACTACAAGAGAAAATTGTATGAACTACACGTAAAATCCTTGAAATTAGACTTCAAAAGCACACACGTGCACTCCTTTACAAACTTATTGAAAGAATGATCTAAAAAATTTGCATATTTTTCTGTAGTAAAGGTTAATCTCATTTGACTACGTGATAACGTTAACATTGAGTTACTAACCAATAAACTTTTATCGGAGTTCTCGCAACAGAATTAAGATAAAGTACCTTTTTATGGTTGTTCCTTTAATTTTTCTCGCCAGTGTATAAACTCAGCTAAAAGTCCAGATAAATTCATTCGTTGAACACAACTTCAGATCATGCAATTAGTTCAACATATAAATTTATTCAACGTTTGGATAACATCCATTTTCCGAAGAAATATTTTATAGCTGGTCTAGATATTATTTCTCTTTACCCATCCGTTGACACCCAACAAGTCACTATAACAATAAAAAACTGTATTTATAACTTAAAGAACATTAATGAAAATATAAAAAGAACATTAATGAAAATATGAAAACAACATTAAAAAATGATCTTAATCTTATAGTTAATAATAATTATTTTACATTTGACAATAAAATCTAAAAGCAAAATAACGGGTCCCCGATGGGTTCCCGTATACCAGGGTGGTGCAAAATTTTAATTAGATTAACTATTGAAAGCTAACGATTAAAAGTTTAATCATGTCTAAAGATTGACGATTGAACTTTATCGTCAGTCTTTAGTCATGATTAAACTTTCAATCGTTAGTTTTCAATAGTTAATCTAATTAAAATTTTGCACCACCCTGCCGTATACCCACACTTTTAGTTGAATATTACGTGAGAAATAAAAATAAATTAATTGAGATATAAGAGAAAATGTTTATCAATTATCGCCACAGAAGTGTTGAAAAGATGTGTAGATAAGTGACCTGTCGACCGATTTCTTCAATAATGTATACAGTTCTGTACAGTGACAAATGTGGCAAACAGTGTATGTAACAAGTTTTCCAAATGGAAGGTCAATCCAAAGCAATATTTGAGTGCTATGGTGTTTACTTACACACATATACCATAGTAAAACATCCTAAAATGTGCTCTGCTGATCTAAAAACGTCTGGAAATTCTAATATATATGCATATGTACACACATACACAGAGAATAATTTTAATAATACAGAAGATGTGTTAACATTAAAAGTAAAAATATTTCAATATTTAAACAATCGTGTTTTATGATGATTGGCATTTTTTTTTGTGTGAGCGGAAAGTATAGAGTTTTACAAAATATGAATATAAAGCTTACAGAACGCATTTAGCTTTTAATAACATATTTTTGTTCCTTTCTCATGCAATCTAGCTTTATATAGCTACATTTCTTTTATGTAAACAAATATGTTATAAATCACAAAATATGGTTAAGTGCATCTTACATTTAAAAGTGACCACAGTAAATTTTTGATATACATAGAAATCAATCAGTAGTACAAAAGGACGACAATACAGAACGACATTCAGATATTCAACGGAAGTTTTAATGAAAAGTACTATGAGTTTCTTCCAGGAAAGGTGCTATCCATCTAAGATATTACTTGCAGTACTAGATACTTGATATTTGGCACAAAATTGGTGTTTAGGATAAAAAGAAAGACAAAATAATAAAATCCGGAAAATTCCAACAAATCAAAATATTTAAAATTTTTCATTTTCAAAATTTTCGATTTTGTTTTAGAATTTTCCAATTTTTTAATATTTTCTTTTTTTTGTACCCTAAACACAACCTTTATGTCCAAATTTCAAGTTTTTAGAGCTACAAGATAAAAGTAATTTCGATTTTTCGATTTGTATTAGAATTTTTTGATTTTTCTTTTTGAATTCTGCAGATTTTTTCATTTTTTCTTTCATTACATTCTAAACACTACCTTTATGCCAAATTTCAAGTTCCTATGGCTGCAAGATGTACCTCACAAGTAAAGTTATCAGAGTCGTTGGCGGCGAATTTAGATTTTTATAGCTCATTGAGCTTAGCAATTTGATACCTCATATAGCTGCTATTGGGTTTTAATTATCACAGAAGGACAGGTCAAAGTTTAAAATTATTATTATTAAAAAAACAATTGCCGTCAAACATATAAGCATTATAAAAGTTTAATTAATTTATCTGCTCTGACATGCATTGATTATTATCAATTTATGACATATAGTTCTTTCCGAAGAAGTGATTAAAGCAAAAATAAAGAACAATATTATCAAGTTTGTATCACTGGCACACTATCAGTTTGCATCAGTTAAATTCATCCTTATGTTTCGGTATGGATTTTCCGAATGAGGAAACATTGATAAAGGTGAAAATTATGTCACCTCTACATAGTACTGTTTTAAAATTCAAGAAAGCATGCAGACTTGTTTTGAGTGCATCGTGGAGTCAGATGAAGTTGAAGACTTTGCTAGTTATGCTCACTGCGAGAAATGTTTTTGTTTTACTCACATCTTTGGACGGAAAAATGTGTCAAAAAGTGATTATTATCCCTGTATGCGAGTGCAGATACCTAAATTAGCCATATATCATGCTTATTCTTTGACAGCAAAAGTTTTCCCATAAACGAAATTTTGAATTTTGACCCGACCCCTGTCATTATTGAAGCTCAATAGCAAATATGGGAGGTATCAAATTACTAAGCTCAATCGGACGGAACGAATGAGCTAAAAAATCTAAATTCTTCTCTAGTACGTTTACGTGCCAGAATTTTTATGATCGATAAGTGAGTGAGTGTGCAAAAAAGTGAAACTTTGAGTTCATATACCTTCTGAACTAGAAAAGTAGGAATCGTGAAATTTGAGCATTTCGTTCTGTTTGCAAAGTTTTATAGATAAACAAAGCTTCCAGTTTCTGGGAATCTCCATCACAAAGATATTGCGGGATCAAAGGTATCCTGAGTTGCTTTCTGAAAATGATGCTACGGCTGTGCTTTCTCGACTTGACGGAGGCACTGCTGTTGCTCCATATGTTAACTGCTGAACGTATCATAAACTACAATTTTATATAATGTAGGGAAGTTTGAAATATAATCTCATAAGATATGAAATAAAATCTTGATACTCTACTTTTTTTGTCAAAAAAAGTTTTTTATTCGCTTTTTTGGTATAATGTTATAAATATCGGCTATTAGGAAAGTTCTCTTATAATAAAAACAGAAAATGTTCCAATAAGAACTTTAAATGTTGGAGACTACAGATTTGTAGCATCATGGTCATATTTTTTAGTTTTGCTAGGTGCTGTTGCGCCGACACATTAAGAAACACCATGATCCTCCTCCCCTTCCTTTAAAAAATACTTTTAATCAAATTCTACAACGCAAATTAAAAAGTGAGTCTGTAATATAATATCATAAGTTACCTGACAAAAAATCTTCTTAATTTTCTTTTGAACATACAACCATTTCATGTAATATATATTTGGACATAATTTCTGTTATAAATATAACTAATGAGAAAAAAGTTCCTATAATAAGAACGAGAAATGCTCCAGTAAAATCTTCAAGCGTCAGAGGTCTCCATCGTGCAGTATCGTAATCATCATTTTTTGTCTTTTTTTGACGCAACTGTGCTATAAAAAATATATCTCTGTACATTTTACGATACAGGTCTGCTGCAACAATGCGATGAACAACACGTTCCAGTTTCTTTGGGCAACAAAACTGTTTTGAATAAGGTATTGCAGAGTGCATTAAAGATAAGCTGTCTTCAGAGATGAAGTAGTCCCTACTGAACTTAAGTAAGTCAAATCTTGATGATATAAATGCTTTTTTGTGGGCATAACTAAAAAATACTCGGTGACTATTTAATGATTCATTTTCTCCTCTTTTTAAACATTCTCCGATTGATTTGAGTCTGTCATCATCCGATACTATCTGCCACACACTCTCCCTTTTGTATGTCATACACATGATTGAATTTTCATTTGCAGCTTTAGATAAGTCCTTCATATCACGAATTCCAACCATCTTGGGAACGGTTATAACAGACAATATAATGGCTTTGTAGCTATAAGCAAGAACAGTGATTCCTAAAAACCAAAAGAGCAGTAACAGGGCGGTATTTCTTTGTCTTGCATGATAAGAGTATGATTTGTCTAATAGACATCCAATAGTCTCGAATAGAATAGTACAAAAGGTTTTCCTTCTCTTCAATAGAATGTATAAGAGAAGTGACATCAGGATGACACACAGTCCTATACCTACCCACACTTCAAAGGAGAACACATCACATATAGCAAAACTCTTTGGGTTCGGTTTCGGTTTATCTGTCATAAAAGTAACATCTGTTACGTGCATGGGATAGGTAAAATTTACTGCTTCCCTTCTTTCTTTCGTTACAATCGTTAGAATGCCTGATATATCAACTTCTCCTCTTATTAACCCATCCTCTTATTCCCATTATTCCAGTCCAAGTGCCATCAGGTTTCTTTAAACCTCCGCCTTCGTCTGTCATGACAATATTAAAAGTGACTCCAAGACCTTTGGCAAGTGCTCGAATTATTGGAGCATTCTTAACACTGATAAGCGTTCCATCATGATTCCGTATGAGAGTATCTGGTTCATTCGGCAGCGGTTTGAGAGCCGCTAGTTTCATTATTTTTGATGAATGGCGTCCAGTCATTTTCTTCCTAAGTTTTAAATTATATGTTAGTTTTACATTTCAAATCTTCACATAAATATCATATGATAAAATAAATTATCTGAATAAACATACATTTATTTAACATACATATAATATGTTTGCTATTTTCAACTATTGTTATGCACACAATAAAAATTTCTGAGCATATATTGGGTTTACCCCGCCCGTCCGACGGTTAATATTGGACACAAAATAAGGAACTTCGTTTTTCGAACTTCGAAGGTTCGTTTTTTCGATATCAGTGTAGTGTAGCCGATTGAATGTGGAAGTCCTATAGAATTTCCTCGTATTTGAATGATAATCCGGGTCAATTTCCCTTTAATATACATCCCTGGAGGTACCCTTCTGTTGCAATATTGCCTAAACTGGCTGATTCTTAATAAGATATCTCCCTACTTCGGAAAATATATCATACATTTAGTTATAAATACTTGCACAGAAGTTCCTTATTTGTGTTCATTTCTGTAGCCTGTTATTTTTTTGAGGATCACGCACATAAATTAAAAAACAATCGTCAGGAGTGAATAAAAAATAGTTTTAAGGAATTTTTATACACAACAATGCTGACTTTAATGAAAGGGAAACAATATACATTTATTAGTGAGAAATTGCAGACTCAGGAATTGGCCGGAGTGGCTCAGTTTTTAGAGCGACAGCCCGGAATGCTGTGGACCCAGGTTCGATTCAAGGCTCTGGCTAATTTTTCACTCCCTGTTGGGTTATTGTATTTATTGTATGTATGTCTGTATTTTAATATTTGTATATCTTTAATTGATGAATGCAGGCGTTGTTTATGTGTGTTTTAATGTAAAATATATATTTATGTTTTACATTCTGACTGTGTGTTTGTACTTCCCCTTTTCTTCTACGAAAATATGAAAAAATAAGTGTGAAAGAAATTAACTGAAAAAAGAGTTTTCTTTAAATTACAATTTTTAAGAAGATTTGAAAAATTTAAAACATATATCAATTCATTCAAGCTTAGTGAAATTGTTTAATTTATAGAATCAAAAATTGTCTACTAACAAATTCATGTATAAAAATATTTACATAATAGCGTTTTGAGTTTTACATTAAACACGAAAAAAGTTATACTCGTTTAGCCTCTACACCAGACGTATGCTCCACAAGGAGGCAGTTTGATTTTTTAGTGGGGCAATTCGAATTTTTTACTCATACATTTACTTTCAGATTTTTTTTGGTTTGTTTTTGGAAAAGTAAATTAAAATAAAAATAAAACATGCAAAATTGAAAAATAAAATTCAAAAATTAGTTTTGTTTGATGAATTTTGAAAAAGTTCCCTGTCAAAAGTTCAAAATATAATGAAACAAGAATACTTGTACGAGCAATCTTTAAAAATATTTTGAAACATTTTTTCCTTTCATGTTGCCGCACCCCCATCCGCTTACGTAGACTTTTCCAATTCTTACACTCATACCATATTACTTCCACTCATACCATCGTTAACATCCTGAAATGTGTTCTGCTGATCTAAAAACATCAGGAAATTCTAATCTATATGCATCTATACACACATACATATAGAAAAGGTTTAATAATACAGACGATGTGTTAACCTCAAAATGTAAAATGATTCCAATATTTTAATAATCAGATTTTATGATGATTACAATATTTTTTTTGTGTGTGAGCGGAAAGTAAATAGTTTTGCAAAATATGAGTATAAAGTTAACGTAATTAGCTTTTAATAACATATTTTTATTTCTTTCTCATGCAATCTAGCTTTATATAATTACATTTATTTTATGAAAACAAATATGTTATAAATCACAATAATATTTTCTTTCTTTGTGCTCTATACGCTGCCTTTATGCCAAATTTCAAGTTTTTAGAGCTACGAGATCAAAAGTAATTTCGATTTTTTTATTTGTTTTAGAATTTTCGATTTTTCTTTTTGAATTCTCCGGAATTTATAATTTTTTCTTTCTTTGCATCCTAAGCACTACCTTTATGCCAAATTCCAAGTTCCTAGGGTTGCTAGATGGTTTACAAGTAAAGGTACCAGAGATAGATTTTTATAGCTCATTGAGCTTAGTAATTTGATACCTCACATATCTGCTATTGGGTTTTAATTATCGCAGAAAGT
Source organism: Maratus michaelseni (assembly GCA_963931845.1). Lineage (NCBI taxonomy): Eukaryota > Metazoa > Arthropoda > Arachnida > Araneae > Salticidae > Maratus > Maratus michaelseni. The sequence continues at coordinate 55,863,169 of OZ007597.1, forward strand.
TCGATTAAAGTTTAAAATCATTATTATTAAAAAAAAAACAGTTGCCGTCAAAGAAATGAGCATGATACAAGTTTAATTAAGGTATTTGCACTGACATACATTGACTCTTACCAATTTATGACATATTGTTTTATCCGAAGAAGTGGTTAAAGCAAAAATAAAGAACAATATCATCAAGTTTGTATCAGAGACACACTGTCAGTTTGCATCAGTTAAATTCATCCCTATGTTTCGATATGGATTTTCCGAATGAGGCTAAATTGAGCCGAAAATTATGTCACCCCTACACAGTACTGTTTTAAAATTCAATGAAGCATGCAGACCTGTTTTGAGTGCTTCGTGTAATCAGCTGAAGTTGAAGACTTCGTTAGTTATGCTCACTGCGAGATATATTTTTGCTTTACTCATTTCTTCGCAAATAACAATGTGGCAAAAAGTGATTATCATCAATGTATGGCAGTGCAGATACCTTAATTAATTTTATATCATGCTTTTCCTTTGACGGCAACTGTTTTCCCAATAAACGAAATTTTGAGTTTTGACCCGGCCTCCTGTCATTCTTAAAACTGAATAGCAAATATGGGATGTATCAAATCACTAAGCTTAATGGGACGAAACGAATGAGCTATAAAAATTTTAATTCGTCTCTGGCACGTTTATATGTCAGATTATTCATGATCGATAAGTGAGTGAATGTCAAAAAAGCGAAACTTTGAGTTCATATATCTTCTGAACTAGAAAAGTTGGAATCGTGAAATTTGAACATTTTGTTCTCTTTGCAAAGTTTTCTACATAAACAAATGTTCGTATTTCTGGAAAACTCCATCACAAAGATATGACGGGGTCAAAGATGTCCTGAGCTGTTTCCTGAAAACGGTGCTACGGCTGTGCTTTCTCTACTTGGCGGGTGAATCAGAAAGAAATCATAGTCTTAAATTTTGTACTTTTGCGTCTTAAACGCCGCAATCAGTTCGAAAAAGTATTGTTGTTAACCATATGAAAAATAATTTTCAGAAAGGGTTGTTTTCGCGATCCACTTTTTCTTTCTTTCGGTGACGCTCCACAAGGATTCAATTTTAGAGATACAGATTCATAAAAATACCTATTTAAAGATCATACCATACATGACACGTACATGACCGTGCAATCGGTTTTGAAACTACGAATTTTTACCTTTTCAAAAAATTTGCGACTTCATGTCCGAAGACGACCTTTGTTGTACGTGAAAAGTCACTAATCGTCTGTATTTTGACACAATATTTTGCAGCATCTCAGCAGATCAGATTTACAACTTCTATAAAAATGTGGAACTGTTCGAATGAGAAGAAGTATTAAAATAGAAAAATATTGAGAAAGTTTCGATAAAAACGCTAAAACGCGAGCTGTTTCGGCGCGGTTGGGGATAATGTTTTCACTACTAAATATGAATTTTTTACCCAAAATTTTAAAAAGGGCTTGGATTCAGTTATATTTATAACCGATTAATATTTCAGACAATTCGAACTATAAGAACTATTTTTTGTTATGTTAAAATACCCGACCCATAAACAAGAAAAGCGATTAAAAAACATATTTCTTTTACAACTAGATATCAATATTTTTTCACGAAACTTTTACATGGGCCTGCAAAACCATTATGTGTATAAAAATTATTGTAGTTCGGACAACAAGAACTATTTTTTTTTTAAACTATGAAACGATCCTACATGAAAAAATAAGAACATGTCTTCCTACGAGCGCTTTTATCATTTATCAATATTTTTTTCGTGATAGTTAAAGATATAAAATCATACAAATTTAAGGCTAATTTAACACTAAAACGTCCACTGGTGTCATTTCGACACCAAACCGAATTTAGCCTTTATCTCTCTATCACATTTGTTCACCTATATTCTTCAAATTGTATGACTTTTAATCATTTTACGTAATAAGAACAATATCAAAATTTTTATTATGTGATTCGATTTTTAAAAAAATTACAGCCAAATTCACCTAAAATGTCCGTTGATGTTACTTCGACACCAAACAGAATTTACACCAAATCATCGTTCTTTTGTGAAAATTTAACAATATAAACTTAATTGAAGTACAATAACGCAATATACTGTTAAATTAGAACTTATAGCGTCCGTTTTGCACAAATAAATTAGTGGCGTCGAAATGACACCGGCGGATTTTTAAAGATGTCGAAATTATTGGCCGTTTTGATTTAATGTATTTTCTGTAAAAATAATCATCATTCTTTCGTGAAAAGATAACAATTATAAGCCTAATTAAAGTACAATGACGGAATATAGTGTTAAATTAGAATTTATCGCGTCCATTTTGCATAATCAAAATAGTGGTGTCGAAATGACACCGACGGCTGTTTTAGGATCTCGAAGTTGTCAGCCGTTCTAGTGTTATTATTAGGGGCCTGTGAAACGCCTGGCTGGTGAGATTGTTATCTATAAATGTTTGCTCAATATTTTCTTATTTTTCGTCATTTCTGTAGCTTGATTCTTTTCTTGATGTATCCTCCACATACACTTGAATAACAAGGGTCAGAAGTGAATGAAAATTACTTTGGGGAAGATTTCTACAATGCTTAACAATTTCTACAATGCTTACACCCAGAAAAAGGAATTGATTAAAACAACAAAATATGTTTTATTGAGTACATTTTGGTTGTTTCAAGCAAAATTTTTAGTTGAAGTAAAAAGTTGGTTTTGTTGCATTGACAAAAAAAATATTGTTGACACACTTACAAAATTTTAACAAAATTTTATCAATTTTACTTGAATTAACAAAATCTGTTTTTTTAATTTTACCATAATTTTGTAATTTATAATTACTGTAATATGTTGTTGCATTTACAATATATAAATTGTTGTATAGTAGCCATAACTCTCTCACTTAACTTGGTTTATTTGAATTATATAACTGTATAATTAAAGGATTAACGAAATTTTTGGATAATTAAAGCGTTTTTAATTGGGACGGACTAAGGTAGTTTTAAAAAATCCCCCTATCCCATTTATTACTTTCTTCGATCTTTACAAGAAGAAAGTATTGGAATCATGAAAATTTTCATATTCTGGTTTTCGACTGATTTTAGAAGGTCCTGAACACGATTTGACTGTTTTCAGAAAATGACTGTCTATGACTCTGTCTGTCTGTATGCGACAAAAATTTTGAGGGCGCTCTATTTCAAGAACTAATGCACGGGATATAATTAAACTTTATATTCAGTTATTTTCTGATATAAATTGGTGCTGATTAGTTTTTGGCATAAATCGCGCAACAGGTGGCGCTGTTATGTTACAATTTCGCGATTTCTGCAATAGATTCGCAATTTCTCAAGAACTAATGCACTGATTTACATCAAAATACAGATTGAGTTAGACCTTGACATATATAGAAGCTGATTACGTTTTGGTGTCAATAGCCCAACAGGTTGCACAGCTATGTTATTTTTTTCATGATATTCACTGTAACAAAATCTCAAGAACTAATGCATGGATTAATTTTTAAATCATTTTCAGCAGTGATTTACACCTGTAATTCTTAAATAATAACCAGGGAATTTTTATCCTGCTTTTTTTCAAGCGTAAACCGACAGAGTGGAAAATGTCCCAAGCCAGGAATCGTACCCGGGTCCTGAGAATAGCGCGCTCTGAGGTCCCAGCATACGGCAACACAGTTAATTTTTAATTAATTTTCTGCAGTGAAATACGCCTGTAATCCTTGAATAAAAACCGGTGAATTTTTATCCTGCTATTTACAGGCGTAATTCACTGCTGAAAATGAATTAAAAATTAACTATATGTTGCCATTTGCTTGGCTCTGTATTTTCGTCTCATGTTTGCCGCAGAAATTTGCATGCTCATGCAGTGCCTGTTTACCGTATAGGCCCAATAAGCCCGTGCTTACCCAAAGAAATACAAAGGTGCCCACAAATTTACTTTTCAGAATAACTTAAAAAAAAAGTAATAATAATAATTCAATCAGGGTAAGAAATGCATTTTTTCCTTACGAAATTTTTATCTAAGAAGCTCGCTCTTTCTAAATTGTTGTTTACTCGAAATTTTGATGGTAAAATTTCAAATTGTTGCAGCATACCAAAAATGGATGTAGTAAATAACAATGGAATTGGTGAGCCTATATCCCAAGCGTAGATAATTGGCCGTCAACAATCAACCCAACCCAACCCAATGGAATTGGTAGAGGGGAGTCCCAGAGTAACGTCGGGCTTCCCCTACTTTTATGTCTTAAGCGGGCGCTGCGCTCATGATGACATTTCCATTTTGTGCTGCGTTTGCATACGGTCCGACATACATAAGAGTGAGAAATTGCTTGTTTGGATATCGTTCCTTCTGGCTAAGTGGTTACAGTCTCAGATCGTTACTCTGAAGACCCGGTTTCGATACCCAGCTGGGGACATTGTTCAAACTGTAGATTTACGCTTGAAAAAAAGCAGGATAAAAATTCACTTACTATTATTCAAGGATTACAGGCATAATTCCCTGCTGAAAATGAATCAAAAATTACCTAAAAAAAATAGTTATTTTTAGATTGGTTCTAATACAAAAAATAGTTTTAAAGTAAATATTATAATTGTTTATGTAACAAAAAACTTTTGTTGTTAAAACAAAAAAAATTCTTAAAATTATACAAAACAATTGTTCTTTAAACAAAAGTTTTTTTTGCCGAAACTGAAATGAACTCTTAAAGTAACAGATAATTATATTTATTTTGAAAAAACTTTCACCAAAATAATTTTCTTAATTCAAGTATAATTAGATGACATTTCCATTTTGTGCTGTGTTTGCAGCCGGTCCGACATACATAAGAGTGAGAAATTGCGTGTTTGGATATCGTTCCTTCTGGCTCAGTGGTTAGAGTCTCAGATCGTTATTCTGAAGACCCGGTTTCGATAACCAGATGGGGACGTTGTTCAAACTGTAGATTTACGCTTGAAAAAAAGATTCAAGTATTACAGGCATAATTCACAGAGAAGGGGGCTCGTATGAACATTTTTTTTATAGAAAATCAACATATTTCTTACTTGAATTATATGTATTGCATTTTAAATATTACATATGGAAAACACAATGTTTTTTATCATATGTGCCAAACATTTAAAGTTTTCCAAATAAATTAAATAGGTTGTGAGTCTTTAAAAAACTGAGAGATTTCTGTTCCAACCTGCCCCATGTAGAGGTACCTTTGAACAAGCTAGGGGCCCCTTTGAACAAATAAAAAAAATGTGAAAATATCAAGAGTTTTTAAGAAAAACTGCATAGCTTTAAGAAATATAAAATTTTCAGAATAAAATTAACTACATTTTATTAAAATTACTAATTAAAGAAGACATTAAAAACTTCACTTGCTATTATTAATGGAGTACAGGCATAATTCACTGCTGAAAATGAATTAAAAATTACCTAAAAAAAAATAGTTAAGTTTAGATTGGGTCTAATACAAAAAATAATTTTAAAGTAAATATTATAATTGTTTATGTAAAAAAAAACCTTTTGTTGTTAAAAAAAACAAAAAAATTCTTAAAATTACACAAAACAATTGTTCTTTAAACAAAAGTTTCTGTTGCCGAAACTGAAAAGAACTCTTAAAGTAACAGATAATTATATTTGTTTTGAGAAAACTTTCACCAAAATAATTTTGTTAATTCAAGTAAAACTGAAACATTTTTACTTGAATTAACAAAACATTTTTTTGCTGACGATACAATTTTTTTTGTTGGAATTGCAAAAAAAATCAACAATATTTTTCTTGTTGATTCAAACAAATTTTCCACTGACCCATATTTAAACGGAAAATTTTGTTGGGCCAACCAAATTTTTGTTGATTCAACAAAACTTTTCTCTGGGTGTACATTAATCGAATGGAAAAGTACACGTTCATTTTTTATATTAAAATTGGAGTGTAAATTTGTATTTCACATTCTCTCCTATGAGAACAGGAATAATGGACGGTTGAAAAAAATTACCATTTATTCGTAATGATCTAGAAATACTGTTATAACTCTTAAAATATATAAATTTATATTACTTTCCTAAATATAATTTTTTGTGGTTTTTAGTAATATATTAATAATTGTTAAACTAAACAATAATTACTTCATTGTCGTGGATAAAAGGAGGGAAACTGGAAAAAATTCGGATTACTAAATTTTTATCAGCACCATTTCCCCATTAAATTTGAAGAGAAAATATATTTGTTATTTGAATAGATGATGAAACTAGTCGGATGTGCCCATCTCAAAACTTTCTTCTATCTCAGTCATGTTAATACTTAGTTAAAATTGTTGTTAAAATTCGCTATCACATCCCCAATAAAATCAATATTTTTCGTCATTCTGTTGTACGTCAGCTGCTTGCGAATCGTCGAATTACAGAAATGCGAACAACCTATGTAGACTAAACTACGAAAAGTCCTTCTGGACTGAACCGACAGGAACAGATAGACTCCCTATTCCTTGGTTTTACGATTTTAGCTAATTTTACTGGAAAACACGAAGGTAAAATGCGTGGAACCTAAATAAAGAAGATTCAATCCCAGTTCTCGTCAACATTGAATTTGAATGAGAATATCGCCAAATTAGTCCTCTACAGCCAAGTTGGCTTCATTTATGGCAACTTATTTTGGTCGCCAAATTTGGCGATATTCCGCCAACTGTCGCCACGTTTGGCGAGAATTTGATGTTGGCGAATATAAATATATAGTGATAAGCATATAATAGGATTAATGGTTACAACAATGAAAGAAAATTTGCCGAAACCATGTTAACTAAAACTCATAAATTAAACCCGTTTATGGATGAATTCTACTATCTTGTTTGAAAATGTCAGCCGCCCTAAAATTTCAAACCCCTATATCTCAGCCATTTTTCAAGATAGAGGCAAAACAAAAATTGCTCCGGTTTCTCCGGAACAAAGCCGAATATTTAACGAAAATACTTTTAGGAATTCTATTTTTTTTTTAAATTTGCACATCTTTTTGAATTTGAAATCTTTAAATGGCTATCACAGCGCCCCCTTTTGTCGAAATATTCCCAAATTCTAATAGAACATGCTTGCCATAGCCAAAAACATAGAAAAAAAAATGTGGTTCAATTTGAAGCATAACTTCATACACTTTTAGATAGTACAATAGTGAAAACGGAACAAAAATATCGATCACAGCGCCCCCTTTCGTCGAAATATCCCCAAATTCTGATAGAACCTGCTTGCCATAGCCAAAAACATAGAAAAAAAATGTGGTTCAATTTGAAGCGTAACTTCATACACTTTTCGATGATACAATGAAGACACACAGACGGACAGACGGACAGATAGATATTTTGTAAAAACAGGTTTTTCGGAATCTCTGACCCCTAAAACGTGTAAATCCGTAGAAAACCGGAAGTCGAAAATAATTCGATTACAATACTTTCTTCTATTATAGATAGAAAAAAGTAAAAAATATTTATTAAATTACAATTTACAAGAAAATTGGAAAAAAATTAAATCATAGTTTTATTTATTCAAACTTTGTGAATATGTTTAATTTGAAGAATGAAAAATAATCTGCCGACAAGTTGAGATACAGAAATAATTACATTATAGATTTTTGAGTTTTGTCTTCAACCTTGTTCGGGAGATAGAGCGTTTACAGACACACACACAGACATACGGACAAACGGGCGGCAATTTTTTTTTTAGTATGTTTTTCGGAATCTCCAGTGTCGGAAACGTGTAAATCCATCAATTTTTTTTTTCGATTTTCAAAACGATTAAGTAATAATTTTAATTACAATACCTTTACATATGTCATTTTCTCATTACAATTAAAAGTAACTTAAAAAAATGTTATAAACATCCATTTTATTTCATAAAGCTGGTATATTTCATTATTATTCACTCCACCGATACTGAGTTCGAGACGCTAATGCTAGAGGAAGTCGAAATGTTTCAGTGAGCGAAAATAATGTCATATATAAAAGGAAATGAGTATTTTCGTGGATAAAAGTAAATATTTTACTACGAATGTTTTTAAAAGATATAACTTTCTGGACATTTTTCTCACCGAACCATATACTAGAATCTCAAATCAAGAGTGATAACGATCACATGCAAAGTTGTAGCTGGCAAATGTGACATCAAGTGTCAAAATATATTTATTAATACCTTTTGCGTGTTGATTTTTTTTTTTTTATGTTTAATATGAGAAGTATGTATGTACATTTTGCGACGGTTAAAATTACGTTATGTTTAGTCTTTATTAAAAAAAATAATGTGTCATAAGACTTTTTTTCTGAAGATTCATTCCGAAATGCCAAAGATCGGAGTATCTGTTGATAACTTCATTATCGTTTTTTATCTTGATTATAATGTTACTGATTACCTATACGAAAAAAGTTTAAGTTTTCGAAAAATTAAGAAGCTAATCGAAATGTTACGGTGGTAAATTTGGTTAAAAATATTTATTATAACTGTTAGACTATAGCCAATGTAAGGTTGATTTTTTAGTGTAACTATCTTTGTAGGTTTATTATAAATTCAATCTAACAGTTCCTTTCTAAAAGATTTTCTTTTGCTGAATTTTGACGGGTTTTGCATTTCGTAATAAATAAATATATATATATATATATATATATATATATATAATGCTATTACAAATTCATTTTCACGTGAGTGGAGCTGCGTGTAATAACTAGGAATAATAATAATAATAATAATAATAATAATAATAATAATAATAAAATGATAATAATAATAATAATAATAATGATAATAAAACTACATAGTAACTTACTTAAGTTGGTTCACAATTCAAGATCGCACGAAATTTTGCCCTCCTTAGAAAGATGCACTTATTGCATCTGCTGAAAATTCTTAATATATATCACCGAATATCGGGATCAAATCAGAATTTTCGAATATAGGAACGATATATATGAAGTTTAAGCCATTTCATGCTTGCATAATATCGTATCTAAGCATTAGTTTATTATATCTAAAAGCTAGGAATTTTTCGAAACCGTATTTTTTTTCGAAAGTGCAAACGCAAAAACTTTCCGATTATTTTATAATGAAAAACACAAATCGCAAATATACGTTATTGGCCAGATGATTACTAAGACAAAAATATTACACATCGTAAACCTTAGTATTTCCTGACCTGCTCTAATTTTGCCCATGTTTCGTTTATGTAAATCAGTCTCCTATGATATAAAGTTAAATAAAAAGGAAAGTATGGTCTCCCTCGATTTTTCAAAACAATCATTTTTTTCTAAGTGCAAGATTCATAGAAAAAAAATAGTATTTTTCTTCAGTAAATATATCATTCCAAAAACGTTTTTTAACGATAAGTGGTTCTTAAATTAATCCTTTTTATTCTTATTACATAAAATTCCCTGTTGAATTGTTGAAAAACGTTGATAAATACGTCTAATATGAATTCGTTTCAGAAGAATTATATAACTGCAAGTTTCATACAACATAGAATTGTGTATATAACATTAAGTTGATGAAATCTTTTCTTGTATAACTTTAACTTTGTTTAAAGAGGATTTAGATTCAAAGAGTGAATATAATAGCTATAGAAACATATCATTTGGATAATCAGAATGAGTTTTCTATCTTTGAAAAGAATTTGTTCATACTGCAACAGCTATTTACTCAAGATAATTTTAATATTTGCCATCGCATTGTATGTAACAAACAGCATTAATATATATTACTTCATATGATAAAAGCATACATCACATAATGATACACATTAAAAAAAGCATGAATGGGATGATAGAAGTTGAAGTTCGTAAAAAACCAATGGTAAAAACAATTCGTAAAAAACCCTTTTTATTTTTTACACATCCCTACCCTTTATTCTGAACAATATGAAAGAAGAACGAAATATCGTGCATCAGACATACTTTATGAAATACATTTCAACAATAACAGGATATTATTACGAAATTTCATTTTTCCATACAATGAATTGAAATATCTAAATAAACAATTTAAAAAAACACATAACACAGTAAAAATCATTTTTCATCAATTGCTGTCCTTATCAGGAAATGTGTGCGAAGTATTTCGTACATGCCTGTATATGATGTATGGAATTTATACACGCGACTAAGTGCACGAAAACTTAGAGAAATTTGAAATATAGTATCATCACTAAGATATACCGCAATCATTTTTTCTCTATTGACTATAACGTAACGGAAATATTTTGTGCCGCATTGTAAACGATCTATAAATGCTTAAAACTTCATTTTCAATACTAAACATTCTATTGTAAACCTCATTAACATAAAAAAGTTACATGACAGACCGAGTATATTTATGAGAAATAGAGTACGACCAGACCGATTTTATAAATACTTTTTAACTATGTAACCCTTTCAAACTATAAGAAAAAGCTGAAAAATCCATATTAATGTAATATTTTCAAAAGTATGGAAAATGTACTCGTAAATTTTCTGATAACACGCTACATTATTTTATTCTGCTACATAATTTAATAATTGTGAAATATGACAAAGTATGAATTAGTAGCTGTAAACTATGTAGTCCAATTAAATAAATCGTTAACATGTTTTGAAATTAAATAATAAAGATAAAAGAAAAACAATTACTATAAATGAAATTGCTTTGTTTTCATCGAAATGCTTTATACAATTTAATTTTAATTTTTAATTAATAAAAAATACTATATATTACCCGTCAAGATTTGACGGTAAATAACTTGAAAGTTCCTTTAGAAATATACATTTATTTTTAATTAGTTGCTTTTAAATTAATTAGGTATTGAAAATTTGATGAATTGTTATATTATGTAAGCGATTCTGATAGATATGAGACGATAGATGGTGTTGTCAGTCCAGCCTACTTAACTAATGAAGTGAAATAATTTTAATCTTCCAATTTGCATCCTATAATGCTTGAATTAATTTAGCAAGAATTTGACTAAAAATATTAATTGAATGATTAATTTTTACTTACTACAGTCTCAATTTTTTTTTAAATATCAATATTTTCTATTTCTCAATTTTTTTTAATTACGTGACATTTAAAATGTTTCATTAATTTTATTTTTATCAGCCTGATTCTAAAACCTGAAAGATTCGAAATTTTTCTCTACATTTCGAAAAGTATTTTTCTAAAGATGTACTTTCTGATGAATTTGCAAATTAATACTGTAACGATTTCATTAAATCTCCCACAGTCTGCTAATTATGCAAAATAATCAAGGGTAGAAGTTCCCAGGTGTTGGAAAACTTCTGTCATATTTTTCTGCTAGCTTGCAAGAATGTCGCCGACCTGCAAAGGCACAGAATAGCTTCGATCAATCCTGTGAACGGAAACTGTTTCGACAGCAAAATATTTCTCATATCTCGCCGGCTTCATGTGTGGTCTTTTTAGCGTGAGAACTTTACCCGTGTGAACATTTGGTATTTCAGTAAGACCTCCCAAAAAGGAATCCCGATCGAATCACAGGAAAACTGAATGCTATGAGGTGAACGGAAACTTTTTTGATTGGTGAGCGGAGAGACTTTTGTTGGAGCCAAGGGACGAGAAAGAAAATCGAGGGGAGGTTAGTTAGAGTTTGAAGGGAGACGAGTGTTGGTAGAAAAACACTCATCTCAGGACGGATTCCCATCTTAGTGGGGAAGAAAAGGTTTTGCTAACAGATTTTAAAAAGAGAGAGGATTTCTCTGAAGGCAACGGCAAGGCCGTCGTTTGAACTGTTTGTGAGGAGTGAAAAAGATACTCCGGTTGAATGTTAAGATTTCAAATTACTGCACAAGACTGGACTCTATTGATTTATAAATTGATTGCAAGTTGAAACGAAACCAGCTGAAAAAAATTGTTGTAATGAGTTGTAAATATTAAGAAATTCGAGAACAATATAAAATAAAATTCGTTTCGAAGTAACATATTGAAATTCATCCATATGAAAAGGCCACACGCTACCCCTTTTTAAATTATAACATCATGGATTCATTATAATACATAGTTTCGTTCAAAACCAATTTTTAAGTAAAAATAATGCAGAATTAAAACAAGAACTTAAAAAATCACCAGTATACAAGAAGCGTTTTAGAAAAAAAAGAATAAATAAAAGGAAATTGAAAGTTTTAATTTTTGAATTCAAGAAAGAAAAAATTAAATGTCATATTTTAATTGCTTTGGCTTAAATAAAAATTCTAGAATTTTAGAATAAAATAAAAATTGTAAAAACAATAATTGGTCAACATACATAAACTGTTTTTATGTTTTATTGTTTGTAGTTGTCGAAATTGAACATAAAACTTTGAATCGATTCAACATAGAATGTTACTTAAAAAATTCGTCATGTTCTAAATTCATATATATATAAATTACAATGAAGGACAAAACAAATTCCATTCATATGTTCTCCCAATAAAATTTTAAACCATTTTAAAATTATCAAACTAAATTGTTAATCTGAAATGTATTTTAATAATCGTCATCTTAAACCTGATAAAACGGTAAAACAAGTCTCATAATTAACGACATAAATTATCAATCAAACTATGCCAGACAAAAAATTTACATAATATTTTATAAAATCACTGTAGTTGTGCAATAAAATGTAATCAATACAGTAATATAGAACTTCTAATACTTACATAAAGTCTAATAAAGAAGAAATGATCACAATATTATTAGTAAATTTATTGCATATGTTTATATTCACTGGCTTCTTAAAGAGAATATATTTAGGAAGTTTAGTAGTGTTTTATACAAGCGAAATATCTGAGTACTCAAACAACTAGAAATAATTTTTGAAATGATTAACTATCATATTTTCTCTAATACAAATAACTGCTCATCCAATAGTTTTTTTGTTGCCATGTGAAACATATAAACAATAATTAAAGTATTGATTAACTGTTTTATTAACACTGTTTAATTTACATTTCTAATGCATCGAAGTTTATTTTATGATTGCATTTTAAATATTAAACGCTTGTTTGCTTCATTTTGTTATAATAAAATTTACTAGAAATCAGCTAAAAATTTTGAGACATGTTCTTTTATTACCTTTTTTATTGTGAATTACTTTTTAAAAATTATAATTTTGTGAGAGATATGATTTTTTAAAAATGACAATACATTTTTTTCAAAGTTTTCAAGTAATATTTAAAGGCTTGATTCACTGTTTTATTCTAATAGTGCTTCCAACACTGATCGACCGATCTATAACATTTAAAAAAGCTACTATACTATTAATATGTTTTGTACTGTATTAAGATCAACACTATTAACCTCTGCAATAAGGAGAACGTTTCTATGCAAATATAGGAAATAAATTTTAACTTTCCTTTGATCACATTTTTAAAGAGCCAGCGTTTCGCATCCATACGTTTTCGATGATTTTCAAATGAAATTGTTTTCTTTGAAATGTTAAAGTATGTACGAGGGGTATTTTTAAAGTAAGCACCGTTTTGAAATTAAAAATAAACAAGTATAGTTTTCTTATAAATTTTATTTTTACATGAAAGCCTGTACCTGAATCTATTTTTCTACATAATTTCCGCCAATATTAAGGCACTTATGGTATCGTATAACCAGTTTTTGAATCCCCTCTTCATAGAAGTCTGTCGCAATTCTCTCAAAATTCCATGCAGAACGCTGTGTGAAATCCGAGGAAATTCATCAGATAATGACGAAATCGTAAAGCGCCTGTCCTGTTTAATTCGTTCGTCAATTTTCTGCACCAAATCTTCAGGAATGACTAAAGCTCGCCCACTTCGTTCTTCATCATGAATATTCGGGCGGCCATCTTTAAAATCTCTAACCCATTTCCGTATCATTAGACCGGTCATAATTGGTTGACCGTTAACCTCGCTAATCTGACTATGAATTTCAGACGCTTTCACGTTTTTAGCACTAAGGAAACTAATCACCCATCGTATTTCTCAAGCGCCGGGATTCTGAATCGGTGAAGCCATTTTAAATACTCAAACAAACATAAGTTAACACGGTCGAATGTTTCCGTAATGGCACCTGTGGCTTGCCAACAGATATAGGTTAACTGTGCGCACGCGCAAGGTGCGTAGGTAAAACTGTGCTCATCGGAATTTCAAAACGATACTTACTTTAAAATTAACCCTCGTATAATGTTGCAGAAAATAGTGTTATGTTTCTATGTACAATTTTGAGAAAGAAAAAATGATACTAATATGACTTAAATAATTGTATTAAAACTATACTGGTAAGATTCGAAATAATGTATACTACCGAATATTATGCATAAACTGTGGGAGGAGGTTGGTATATTATAATCCATGTTAACGTTAAAATTTTTAATAGCGGCACACAATTTTTGCAAAATATTTAAAATCTACTGTTGTACTAAAGGCCAGACTCTAAATAGTAAATCATTTGTATGAAAAATTTTGAAATTAAAGTTATTAAAAATTTTAAATTATGATTAATGATGTTAAATTATCCTATTCAAGATTTATAATTGTCTTTAATATTTACTATTATAATATCTTTATAATGCTTTTTTTGTGTGAACATGATGTTTAAATTCCAAATATCTAGAACTTTGCCTCTTTAAATCTCATAAATATTTGTTTGAAATATGTATAATAAAACTAACATTCAAAGAAATGTGAGTTATTTTCAAAACTTTAACCGTATTTGTTTATATACTTTATATATATATGTATATGTATGTATAGCCAAAAAGACCATGGACATGACGTAGTTTAAATGGCTCAACAAGTGAAATAAACCACATCTTGACAAATTAAAAGCATTTTATTCAGGATTTCAGCATTCTCATTAACTTCAATACAGGATGCGATCACAGTTTGGTCAGATTCAAACTGTTTTTAAATACTAAAGTGGAAAGAATGAAGCTTTTGCAACACTCAAAGAAATCAGTCGATATTATAAATCTCGAGAAACATAAAGAAGAATTTAATTTGGAACTTAAAAATCGTTTCTAAGTTCTTCAATATTTTAGAAGAGCAGGGTGTTACAGTACTAAACAAGAAACTAACAAATACTCTACAAGAAATTGCAAGGACGATAGCTGGTGAAGCACAAGTAAAGCAGACACAGAAAGTAACATAAGAAACAAGAAGATTGATGAAGAAAGGCAGAGAATTTAAAATGAAGAAAATTATCCTAAATCAAAAGTTGAATATGCAGAATTATTTAAAACGGAAAGAAAATGTGTCACTGAAGATATCAGAAAATTTAACTGTGATATTGTCAAGGGAGTGCTAGAAGTTAAAAAAAGTTTAAAATCAGCTAAGATTAAACTGTGTGTTGGAAGAAAAAGTATTTTTGCACTGAAGAGGGAAGATGAAACAATCATCAAATTCAATAATGAAATAGTACATATTGTAGAAAAATTCTATAACGATCTATATAAATGTGAAAATCAAAGGGAAATCAACCTATGTGATCCACGAGTAAACATAATAGAAACTGAAGAGACAATCCCAGTGATGACAGATGAAGTTTTACAAGCCATTAGATGTATGAAAAAAATGCCCTGGCGAAGATGAAATTTCAATTAGAATTACAAAGAAGCAAGAGAAAAATTTGCAAAAATGCTAGCCTTACTGTTTTCCAAATGTCTCGAGAAATCAGATATACCATAAAATTGGAATGAGGCTGTGATGGTGCTACTTTACAAGAAAGGGGAGATGAAAAACCTTTAAAAACTACAGTCTAATCAATTTACTGTCGGTGATAAAATTTTCACCAAATTTTCAAATCCCTCCAACCGGTCGGAGCGCCCTCTGGCGTACAGACGCGTCAGGACAAAAATATTCTCATTACTTAAAATACAAACCTGTATCCTAAAGAAGAATGTAATCCATTTCACTGAAACTAGATACAGTACAAACGTACCTCATTTGTCACGTTTGACGTGCAATTTCCAACTTGTTGGATATAACTGTGGAAGTAAAAGGTTTTTTTTTTTTTCAAATAAAGCCAAAAAATTAAACTCTAGTTATTATTCTAACTGGAAGTTTAAAGAAGATTTCAATGAAGTAATCAAAGGACCCAATCTTGCAAGTGAGTAACGCACAAAAGATAAGAAAGCAAAAGCTTTTAGTAATTTATTCGTAGGAGATGTTCAAATTTTGAACTTTACAACGGCTCAACTTTATGTAACTCATTTGTCACGTTTGACGTACAATTTCCAACTTGTTAAAAATTGTCTCCTTCAATTTGAAGAATTTTTAAAGTAGGTGATAAAATTTAAACAACACAAAATTTCAAATTTAGAAAGTTTTTTTATTTTTAAATTCCTAAATTTTAAAGGTAGCACTTTGCCAGGTAATAAGTTTACAATTTCCATTGCTTAGCATAGGATAAGTATAAAAAAAATGTTTCAGCTAAAATTCACTTATTGTATAAATAAAGCAAAATTGAAATGAAATAAAATTTAATCACTACCGTCTTCTTTTCTTAGTCCCAAATTTGGATTCTTTTTTCTTTTATTGAGACACTTTACGAACTAAAAAAAAATTCCTTTTAAGAATTTGAATGCGTGATTTTATTATTTCTAACAAATTAATAAATTTTTATTTTCAAAATAATCATGAGAGTTTGAAAGACTAAAGATTTTTATTAAGGACCAGTGGTTCCGTGCGAAGATTTGGCATAGTAGTCTAATATTTTTTGGATGCAGGTTGAAACTTATATAAAAAAATAAGGTCTAAATATATCAACAAACAAAGTTAGTGAAGCCGGAATATCATCTCATTTATTGCATCAAAGTTACAATAAAAACTGATCGCAGATAGCGAAGGCAATAATAATAATAACAATCGATTTTTAACTGCATTAGAGGGTAAAATTATCGGTTTCTGAAAAAAATATCCCAAATCCTAAAGAAAGGTGATTATTCCAAAATTATATAAAAAAAACTTAAATATATATATGACTGTATCCTTAAGGTTATCAAAACATAACTCAATGAATAAAAAATGCATTATATTTGTAGAAATATAGTAGTTTAAAAAATGTTTGTGGTGCAGTGAAACCTGGATTTTAGTGAACGTATTAGCACGAGCTTGTCAGTGAGAGTGTTAACCGCAAGGCTTGAATCAGCTCTGGACTCAGCTCATCCTAGAGAACAAGCAGGATTTCGAAGTGGATTTAGCACAATGGATCATATTCAAACAGTAAGGGAACTAATAGAAAAACATAAGGAATATGATTCTCTGTCTTGCCTTTATTGATTATGAAAAAGCATTTGATTTGATATACACATCAGCAGTAGTTGAATCTCATGAGGACATTGGTATAGACAAACCTTACATCAATATCATAAAGAAGATTTACAAGAAAGCAACAGCCACAATCCGTTTGGACAAAGAAAAAGTGAAGATCAAGCTTGGAAGAGGAGTAAGACAAGGAGACACAAATTTCACCTAAGGTTTTTACTGCTGTCTTCGAAAATGTTTTCAAGAAGCTAGAACGAAGGAAAAAGAAGCTAGAAGAAGCTCAAGAAGCTAGGAAAACAAAGGGATTAGAATAATTGGGGAATATTTAAGACATCTCCGGTTTACTGATGACATTTTAATTTTCAGTCATAGCCCTGAAGAATTGGAAAATATGTTAAAACTTTTTGCAGAATATAGTATTAATGTGGGATTAAAAATAAATTTCGAAAAGACTAAGATAGTGTTAAATTCGTTTGCATCACAAAAGAAAATTTTTTACAACAACACTGAGATTAAACAAGTGCAAAGTTATGTGTACCTTAGACAGGAAATATCATCGGACAACAGTATCATGAATGATATCAATAAAAGAATAAGAAATGCATGGAGTGTTTTTGGGAAGAACAACATTATTTTCAAGAGTAAAATGCCTCTTTGTTTGAAAAGAAGATGTTTAATCAATGTGTTTTGCCTGCACTAACTTATGAAGCAGAAACATGGACGCTAACAAAACGATGGCACAAACATTACAAACAATACAGCGAAGTATGGAAAGATGTATGCTAGGCATAACTAGAAGAGACAGAAAGAGAATAACATGTAAAAGAAATGAGACGAAATTTTTTGACATCAATGAGAGAATTAAACGGTTAAAATGGAAATGGAATAGGCACATTGCAAGAATGCAAGACAATATATGAAGCGCAAATACCCTACCGTGGTATTCCAGAAATGTAATACGACCAAGAAGACGATGCCAAGTAAGATGGAGTGACGAAATCAGAAAAGTGGCCGGTGTTAATTGGATGATTAAAGCACTAGACCCGAAACAATGAGAAAATTTGGGGGAGACATCCATTCAGAAGAGGATTTAAAACGGTTTATGATAATGATGATGATGATGATGATGATGATATATATGCATCATTTCAGCTAATTTCTCTCAGTAGATTATTAGTTAATCTTTAAAAACCATCATAAAAAGATCTTAAGGAAAGACGAATTCAGCTAAAATGTAACGCATTTCATTTAAAGAAAATTTCATATTTTGGAAGTATAACTAATAGACATGGAAGTTTTTGTTTTTTTAGATTCCTGGTAGATTTTAAAATCGATAACTATCTGACCGATTTCTATGGAGGATTATGGGGGGTTTCTATCATTTTTTTCTATTTAAGGAGGGAAAAAGAATTAGATTGATTACATAAAATTCACGAGAGAAGGAACTTGTTTTCTATTATTTACATTTTCAACAGGTAGTGTAGACCGGGGCACATTTACGCGGATTTTTTTCAATGAATTTTCTAATTTTTATGTTTTAACTTAGGAAATTTTAGACATTGTGGTTTTATAAAGCAGTTAATAAAGTCAAAATTTGTGTATTCAGTTGTTGCTCTATTTGTGTTTTTAACAGTAAAAAAAAATTATTTTAGGTCCAAGTCATCTGCGTAAATTTGCCCCGGGAACGGGGCACGTTTACGCAGATTCTAAGTGATACGAAAGAGCAAGTGAAATAAATATTTAATCAAATTGAGATGTTTTATTTATAACTTAAAACACTGTTTAAAAATAAAACAATTTAAAGAGAATTAATTAAAGAACATTTTATAGGCCAAACTGAAAACATAGAGCTTATTGCTAGTTAAAAACAGAAACTATTTAGTCATCTTAATCGTCACTGTTACAGTTTTTACAAACAAAAAATAAAGTATTTCCTTTTGCACACATGTCAGGGGACCACCTTTTGCATCTAAGACATTGAACCCAGTCTTGTCCTTTTTCGGATTGGTAATCACAGTAAGAACGTGCGTAAAGGTGCCCCGTTGTCAATACGTAAACGTGCCCCGTCACCATGTTTGGATTTATTTTTAACGTGCAACGAAAATTAATAACATTTCTGTTCATACAATTACAGTTCTCAAAAAAGGATAAAATTCTGCTAATGTTCATACATTTGTTTATCCTTAACTAAGTATTATTAGTTCACAATAAGTTCCAATAAGTTCAACACAAAATTTACTCACCTTGACAGAAAACATGTTATCCTTTCCGCATGCTAGACCAAAGCTCGACTAACGCTAAAAATCTTGTGCGAATACCCGCTAGGTAGCAGCATCAATGTGTCATGACTTGTGGCGCGCCAGCTATAACTCGTTTCGGAAAAAGTGCTCTGCGTAAACGTTTTCCCTGCGTAAACGTTTTCCCTGCGTAAACGTGCCCCGGTCTACCCTACTATTAGCCAGATATTTAAGTGTGATATATCTATATATCAGAAATTAAATGTGAGAATAATGTGTTATAAACTAAAATATTCCTCGCAACATTACCATATGACAGTAAAGTCTACAGATTTGGTATAATATTAGGAAAAGTCGTGACTGAAAAGTTTACTGTTTATAACTAACACTTAATTTATTATTTCCCGCTGAAACATATTAAAAACTATTTAAATATTGAATACTTATTCATTTTTTTTCTTTACAGTATTATCTGACATTCTACTCCATTGATTTATCCTTTCATGTGTGTTATAATTATTGAAAATTGCATTACTTTAAATGTTACTGTCATTAGAAATAAGCGGAATTATTCAATGTATACAATTTTTTTTAATTGGATTGTTTTTTTTTTTTAAATGTTATTTGTGAAATGAGTTTAAAAAATCAATATATATTTTTAATATGATTTTAATTATAATAATTATACATTTTCTAATGCTTTTCAAATAGTTTGTTAAAATTTGTTTTGTTTTTTCATTGTAATTACTGCTTTGATCACAGATCTGTATCAGGTGTTCCATGAAGCTATGAAGTTATTAATATCTTTTTTATTACAGCAACCAGGATTTTTTTAGTAAACTGAAGAACATTAATATGCAATTATTTTAAAGAGGCACAATGCGCAAAGCACCGGCTCGCCCATATTTTTTTGAAAGTTTTAAATGCTAGACGTTGTTTTGTAAGAACTAAATTCATAACTTTCAAGAACGAGATAGCAGTATTCTAATGAACATTTTTAAATGGTAAGTTATAGAACTTAAAACATGTTATATGTAAAAATAAATATTTCTTAAAATATTAAAAATAAGCGGAAATCTTAAATGTATATAATTTTGTAATTGGATTGGTTTTTACAAAATTGTTTGTTGTGAAATGAGTTTAAAAAATCCATATATATTTCTAATATGATTTTAATTATAATAATTATACATTTTCTAAAGCTTTTCCAATAGTATGTTAAAATGGCATTTACTATTTCATTGAAATTACTGCTTTGATCACAGAACTGTATCTAGTGTTCCATAAAGCTATGAAGTTAATTATCTCTTTTTTATTACAGCATCCAGGATTTTTTTAGTAATCAGATGAACATTTAACTATGCGCAAAGCACAAGATCACACATATTTTTTTGAAAATTTTAAATGCCAGACGTTGTTTTGTAAAAATTAAATTCATAACTTTCAAGAACGAGATAGCAGTATTCTAATGAACATTTTTAAATGGTAAGTTAGAGAACTTAAAACATGTTACATGTAAAAAGTTATTTCTTATCTATTTCTTAATTCATATATTACCATTATATGATAGAATGTATTACACAAAATCATATTTTTCCTCGGGAAATTTACTGACATATTTATGGTCTAATTTTTAAATGTAAAAGCATGACACTTGTAGGCATAAATATTGAAGAAATTTAGAAATAAAAGTTTTTTTCTTTTTTCGATAAATGAATAATATCTTGAGTTATAAACGGTAGTCATCGCATAACGACATTTATCGGTCGGTATATTGAAAAAAATTGGTTTTGAAAGCTAATTGTGACAACAATTTCTTAGATATCCTTTTCCCGTTATAGGAAAATAGAAACTATATTCGTTGTCATACTTTTTCAGAAAGAGCACATACCAATCTCGCGTGTTTACGAACAAAAGTGAATTCAGATCAGTGTAAAAAACGAAAATTTGGAATCAGTATGAGTCTTCACTCACTTGAAAACACCTGCTCGGTAATGTTAAACCTATGGCCAGGTTGTTTTCGAATTTCTCGTTTAAATTTGAATATTTTTAAACGATTTTTTTTGCTTAAGATAGCTGAGGTCGATCCCTAATATGGCTATTTTTTAATTTTTCGATTTCAGTTGCAGGTTTTTTTTAATAAAGGTACTTTTACTTTCAAAAACGGTTCCGAAATGTATTAGACATTTAAAAAACTCTGTTCAAACTATTAATATGTGTTCTGCATTATTCACCAATCATATGAATCATATCATATCAATGAACGGTAGTGCATTTCATATACTTTTGCGTTGCCCTGCATGAACTATAGCTAAACTTCGTTAGCATCAAATTAAAGTGTAATTACTGCTTAATGTGATAAAAACATAACACAAAAGGCTTAAGGGGAAAGATTAACTTTAAAATGGTCAAAAATTCAATTTCAAGGTTTTGATGTCAGTAAATAGTGCATTTTATTCTGAGTAGAAAGATACCAATGTTTTTCAGAGGCGATAAATATTGACGAAGATATAAAGTAAAACGCAACCGTCATTCTTTGTTTTTGAATGGAGAGTGAAAACTTTAAATGCATTTAATTCACAACAATGATTTTCAAACTTGCACGCACGATTTCTCCAAAAATAATTTAGATAGAACCTCATTTTTTTCCAAACTTTTTAATGTTGTAAAATGAACAAAATGAACTAGAATCTTTTAATATGGTAGATAAATTAAAAAATAATTAACTGTAATTCATCGAAAAGCGCATTCAAAATGCGTTTTTAATTTAATTGCAGTTATTTTTTTTTAATTTATTGATCCAATTAAAAGATTTTAGTTCATTTTGTTCATCGTTGCAAAATTAATAAGTTAGAAAAATTTTGAGGTTTTATCTAAATTATTTTTGGAGAAATCGTGCGCGCAAGTTTGAAAATCATTGTTGTGAATTAAATGCATTTAAAATTTCACTCTCCATTCATAAACAAAGAATGATGATTGCGTTTTACTTTATATCTTCGTCAATAATTATTGCCTCTAAAAAACATCAGTACCTTTTTACTCAGAATAAAATGCTCTATTTACTGACATCAAAACCTTGAAATTGAATTTTTGACCATTTTAATGGAGATCTGTCCCCTTAAAAATACTTTTCAATATATAGTTGACATACGTTTCATGCGCTCAAACGACGACTTCTTCAGATCAAAATGATAAATAAAATATTCTCGCAAAGTTTTTGAAAATAATAAGCATAAATCACGAGATCACGTGACTAATGTAAGCAGGTGCTTAAATTGGTCTAATTGGAAAACGTGAAAATTATGATATTTATTTAAATTTTTATTCCTTTTTAAATTTCTAAACCATCGCGTGCCAAATTTTAGGTAATTCGAACGAAGCTGATTCGTTGCAAATGTTCTTTTAACGCAAATATATTTCTATTGATTCACAGATAATGGATGGGAAATAAACTTTTGAAAGAAAAATTATTTTACTATTCGTGAAATTAATCTGCAAAGGCTCTATTCTATGTAGTCTAGCTAAGGCTGTAGTTCTTCTGTCATATTTGATATCGGCCATATGTTCTTTTATTCTCGTTTTAAATTTTCTGTTTGTCATTCCTATATATTATTGTAATGTTCCATCTGCCCTGGTGAATGAGATTTCATAAACATCGGAAAGTTGATCAGGTTCTATTGAATCAATTTTTCTACATACTATGCTTTTTGATTTTGGTGAAGGTTTTACGATAAAGCAGATATTGAATTTGCTAAGTTTATATTTTAATCTTTCAAAGAACCCAGGAAAATATTGTGAGGTTGATAGCTTTGAGTTTTGTTCATTAAAAATTTTCTTCTCTTTATTATCCATGCTCGTAATTAATTTATTAGTAGTGCTGTCTTTGTATCAATTATTTCTTGCGATGTCACAAATTCTATTTATTTCATTGGTTAATTGATTAGGGGTACAGATAGTAAAGGCTCTTCTAATAAATTGTCTAAAGGCAGAAACTTTATAAGAAAAAGGTGCTTGAGCATTATTTGGAATCGTGGATTGATTAGCTATTGGTTATATATATACAGTACGTTCTATGCTATGGCGGGTTTTGATTAACAGCACATCTAAATAAGGGAGTGTATGATTTTGTTCACCTTCCAAAGTGAATTTAATCATATAATCAATGCTATTGATCTGAGCATGAAAGCTATTAAGTGAGGTATCCGTGTGTTGCCAAATGATGAAAATATCGTCTACGCATCTGCGCCATGTATGAGGGATATAATCTAATTTATTATTTAGATATCAGTTTTTAAATGTCGTAATATAAACTCAGCTAACAGTCCAGATAAATTCATTCGTTGAACCCTCCTTCAGATCATGCAATTAGTTCAACGAATGTATTTATTCAACGTTTGGTTAACATCCATTATACCAAGAAATATTTAATAGCTGGTCTAGCTGTCATCTCTCTTTACCCATCCGTTGACACCCAACAAGTCATTATAACTATAAAAAACTGTATTGATAACTTAAGGAACATTAATGAAAATATGAAAACAACATTAAAGAGTGCTCTTAATCTTATAGTTAATAATAACTATTTTACATTTGACAATAAAATCTATAAGCAAATGGGGCCCCAATGGGTTCCCGTATACCCACAAATTTAGTTGAATATGACGTGAGAAATAAAAATAAATTAATTGAGATATAAGAGAAAATGTTTATCAATTATCGCCACAGAAGTGTTGAAAAGATGTGTAGATATATGACCCATCGACCGATTTCTTCAATAATGTATACAGTTCTGTACAGTGGCAAATGTGGCAAACAGTGTATGTAACAAGTTTTGAAAAGAGAAGGTTAATCGAAGGCAATATTTGAGTGCTATGGTGTTTACTTACACACATATAACATCGTAAAAAATCCTAAAATGTGCTCTGCTGATCTAAAAACGTCAGGAAATTCTAATATGTATACATATATACACACATACGCCTAGAAAATTTTTAATAATACAGAAGATGTGTTAACCTCAAAATGTAAAAAATATTCCAATATTTCAATAATCTTGTTTTATGATTGGAATTTTTTTTTTTGTGTGAGCGGAAAGTAAAGAGTTTTACAAAATATGAATATAAAGATTACAGAACCCATTTAGCTTGTTATAACATATTTTTATTCCTTTCTCATGCAATCTAACTTTATGTAGCTACATATCTTTTATGAAAACAAATATGTAATAAATCACAAAATATGGTTAAGTGCATCTTACATTTAAAAGTGACCATAGTAAATTTTTGATATACATAGAAGTCAATCAGTAGCACAAAAGAACGACAACATTCAGATATTCAGCGGAAGTTTTGTTGAAAAGTACATTTAGTTGCTTCCAGGAAAGGTGCTATCGATCTAAGATATGACTTGTAGTACTAGATAGTTGATATTTGGCACAAAATTGGTGTTTAGGATAAAAAGAAAGACAAAATAACAAAATCCGGAAAATTCCAGCAAATCAAAATATTTTAAATATTTAAATTTTTTTCGAACTTTTCGATTTTGTTTTAGAATTTTCCAATTTTTCCTTTTTTTGTACCCTAAACACAACCTTTATGCCCAAATTTCAAGTTTTTAGAGCTAAAATATTAAAGTAATTTCAATTTTTCGGTTTGTTTTAGAATTTATTGATTTTTCTTTTTGAATTCTCCAGATTTTTTCCTTTTTTCTTTCTTTGCATTCTAAACACTACCTTTATGCCAAAATTTCAAGTTCCTATAGCTGCTACATGTACCTCACAAGTAAAGTTATCAGAGTCCTTGGCGGCGAATTTAGATTTTTATAGCTCATTGAGCTTAGTAATTTGATACCTCACATAGCTGCTATTGGGTTTTAATTATCGCAGAAAGCCAGGTCAAAGTTTAAAATTATTATTATTAAAAAAACAATTGTCGTTTAAAGAAATAAGCATGATAAATGTTTAGTTAAGTTATTTTCACTGACATACATTGATTATTATCAATTTATGGCATATTGTTCTTTCCGAAGAAGTGATTAAAGCAGAAATAAAGAACAATATTATCAAGTTTGTATCACTGACACACTATCAGTTTGCATCAGTTAAATTCATCCATATGTTTCGGTATGGATTTTCCGAATGAGGCGAGTGTGCAAAAAAGTGAAACTTTGAGTTCATATATCTTCTGAACTAGAAAAGTAGGAATCGTGAAATTTTAGCATTTCGTTCTGTTTGCAAAGTTTTCTAGATAAACAAAGTTTCCAGTTTCTGGGAATCTCCATCACAAAGATACTGCGGGATCAAAGGTATCCTGAGTTGCTTTCTAAAAATGATGCTACGGCTGTGCTTTCTCGACTTGACAGAGGCACTGCTGTCACTCCATATGTTAACTGCTGAACGTATCATAAACTACAATTTTATATAATGTATTGAAGCTTGAAATATAATCTCATAAGATATGAATTAAAATCTTGATACTCTACTTTTTTTGTCAAAAAAAGTTTTTTAATCGATTTTTTTTGTATAATGTTTGTTATAAATATCGGCTAGGAGGAAAGTTCTCTTATAATAAAAACAGAAAATGTTCGAATAAGAACTTTAAATGTTGGAGACTACAGATTTGTTGCATCATGGTCATATTTTTTAGTTTTGCTAGGTGCTGTTGCGCCGACACATTAAAAAACACCATGATCCTCCTCCCCTTCCTTTAAAAAATACTTTTAATCAAATTCTACAACGCATATTAAAAAGTGAGTCTGTCATATAATATCATAAGTTACCTGACAAAAAATCTTCTTAATTTTCTTTTGAACATACAACCATTTCATGTAATATATATTTGGACATAATTTCTGCTATAAATATAACTAATGAGAAAAAATGTCCTATAACAAGAAAGAGAAATGCTCCAGTAAAATCTTCAAGCGTCAGAGGTTTCCATCGTGCAGTATCGTAATCATCATTTTTTGTCTTGTTTTGACGCAACTGTGCTATAAAATATATATCTCTGTACATTTTAGGATACAGGTCTGCTGCAACAATGCGATGAACAACACGTTCCAGTTTCTTTGGGCAACAAAACTGTTTTGAATAAGGTATTGCAGAGTGCATTAAAGATAAGCTATCTTCAGAGATGAAGTAGTCCCTACTGAACTTAAGTAAATCAAATCTTGATGATATAAATGCTTTTTTGTGGGCATAACTAAAAAATACTCGGTGACTATTTAATGATTCATTTTCTCCTCTTTTTAAACATTCTCCGATTGATTTGAGTCTATCATCATCCGATACTAACTGCCACACACTCTCCCTTTTGTATGTCATACACATGATTGAATTTTCATTTGCAGCTTTAGATAAGTCCTTTATATCACGAATTCCAACCATCTTGGGAACGGTTATAACAGACAATATAATGGCTTTGTAGCTATAAGTAAGAACAGTGATTCCTAAAAACCAAAAGAGCAATAACAGTGCGGTATTTCTTTGTCTTGCATGAAAAGAGTATGATTTGTCTAATAGACATCCAATAGTCTCGAATAGAATAGTACAAAATGTTTTCCTTCTCTTCAATAGAATGTATAAGAGAAGTGACATCAGGATGACACACAGTCCTATACCTACCCACACTTCAAAGGAGAACACATCACATATAGCAAAACTCTTTGGGTTCGGTTTCGGTTTATCTGTCATAAAAGTAACATCTGTTACGTGCATGGGATAGGTAAAATTTACTGCTTCTCTTCTTTCTTTCGTTACAATCGTTAGAATGCCTGATATATCAACTTCTCCTCTTATTAACATTCCCATTATTCCAGTCCAAGTTCCATCAGGTTTCTTTAAACCTCCGCCTTCGTCTGTCATGACAATATTAAAAGTGACTCCAAAACCTTTGGCAAGTGCTCGAATTATTGGAGCATTCTTAACACTGATAAGAGTTCCATCATGATTCCGTATGAGAGTATCTGGTTCATTCGGCAGCGGTTTGAGAGCCGCTAGTTTCATTATTTTTGATGAATGGCGTCCAGTCATTTTCTTCCTAAATTTTAAATTATATGTTAGTTTTACATTTCAAATCTTCACATAAATATCATATGATAAAATAAATTATCTGAATAAACATACATTTATTTAACATACATATAATATGTTTGCTATTTTCAACTATTGTTATGCACACAATAAAAATTTCTGAGCATATACTGGGTTTACCCCGCCCGTCCGACGGTTAATATTGGACACAAAATAAGGGAGTTGTGCGAGGTTCGTTTTTTCGATATCAGTGTAATGTAGCAGATTGAATGTGGAAGTCCTTTAGAGTTTCCTCGTATTTGAATGATAATTTGGGTCAATTTCCCTTTAATATACATCCCTGGAGGTACCCTTCTGTTGCAATATTGTTTAAACTGGCAGATTCTTAATAAGATATCTCCCTACTTCGGAAAATATATCATACATTTAGTTATAAATACTTGCACAGAAGTTCCTTATTTGTGTTCATTTCTGTAGCCTGTTACTTTTTTGAGGATCACGCACATAAATAGAAAAACAATCGTCAGAAGTGAATAAAAAATAGTTTTAAGGAATTTTTATAACTATCATTCGATTATCATTCGACTATAACTATCATTCGTCGTTTTCATTCGACTTTAATGAAAGGGAAACAATATACATTTATTAGTGAGAAATTGCAGACTCAGGAATTGGCCGGAGTGGCTCAGTTGTTAGAGCGACAGCCCGGAACGCTGTGAACCCAGGTTCGATTCATGGCTCTTTCTAATTTTTCACTCCCTGTTGGGTTATTGTATTTATTGTATGTATGTCTGTATTTTAATATTTGTTTATCTTTAATTGATGAATGCAGGCGTTGTTTATGTGTGTTTTAATGTAAAATATACATTTATGTTTTACATTCTGACTGTGTGTTTGTATTTCCCCTTTTCTTCTACGAAAATAGGAAAAAATAAGTGTAAAAGAAATTAACTGAAAAAAGAGTTTTCTTTAAATTACAATTTTTAAGAATATTTGAAAATTTTAAAACATATATTCATACTTGATACTTGGCTCAAAAGTTGTGTTTAGGATAAAAAGACAGACAAATTAACAAAATCCGGAAAATTCCAACAAATCTAAATATTTTAAATTTATCAATTTTTTCAAAATTTTCATTTTGTTTTAAAATTTTCCATTTTTTAAAAAAAAAAATTACTTTCTTTGTGCCATATGCACTGCCTTTATGCCAAATTTCAAGTTTTTAGAGCTACGAGATGAAATTAATTTCGATTTTTTTATTTGTTTTAGAATTTTTGCCTTTCTTTTTGAATTCTCTGGAATTTATATTTTTTTCTTTCTTTGCATACTATACACTACCTTTATGCCAAATTCAAAGTTCCTAGGGCTACTAGATGGTATCACAAGTAAAGGTACCAGAGACAGATTTTTATAGCTCATTGAGCTTAGTAATTTGATACCTCACATATCTGCTATTGGGTTTTAATTATCGCAGAAGGTTCGATCAAAGTTTAAAATCATTATTATTAAAAAAACAGTTGCCGTCAAAGAAATGAGCATGATACAAGTTTAATTAAGGTATTTTCACTGACATACATTGACTGCTATCAATTTATAACATATTGTTCTTCCCGAAGAAGTGATTAAAGCAAAAATAAAGAACAATATCATCATGTTTGTATCACAGGCACACTATCAGTATGCATCAGTTAAATTCATCCCTATGTTTCGATATGGATTTTCAGAATGAGGCTAATTTGAGCCGAAAATTATGTCACCCCTATATAGTACTGTTTTAAAATTCAATAAAGCATGCAGACATGTTTTGAGTGCTTCGTGTAAACAGCTGAAGTTGAAGACTACGATAGTTATGTTCACTGCGAGATATATTTTTGCTTTACTCATTTCTTCGGAAATAACAATGTGGCAAAAAGTTATTATCATCAATGTATGGCAGTGCAGATACCTTAATTAACTTTATATCATGCTTATTCTTTGACGGCAACTGTTTTCCCAATAAACGAAATTTTGAGTTTTGACCCGGCCTCCTGTCATTCTTAAAACTGAATAGCAAATATGGGAGGTATCAAATCACTAAGCTTAATGGGACGAAACGAATGAGCTATAAAAATTTAAATTCGTCTCTGGTAATTTACATGTCAGATTATTCATGATTGATAAGTGAGTGAATGTCAAAAAAGCGAAACTTTGAGTTCATATATCTTCTGAACTAGAAAAGTTGGAATCGTGAAATTTGAACCTTTTGTTCTCTTTGCAAAGTTTTCTACATAAACAAATCTTCGTATTTCTGGAAACCTCCATCACAAAGATATGACGGGGTCAAAGGTGTCCTGAGCTGTTTCCTGAAAACGGTGCTACGGCTGTGCTTTCTCTACTTGGCGGGTGAATCAGAAAGAAGGCATAGTCTTAAATTTTATACTTTTGCGTCTTAAACGCCGCAATCAGTTCGAAAAAGTTTTGTTGTTAACCATATGAAAAATAATTTTCAGAAAGGGTTGTTTTCGCGATCCACTTTTTCTTTCTTTCGGTGACGCTCCACAAGGGTTCAATTTCAGAGATACAGATTCATAAAAATACCTATTTAAAGATCATACCATACATGACACGTACATGACCGTGCAATCCGTTTTGAAACTACGAATTTTTACCTTTCCAAAAATTTGCGACTTCAGGTCCGAAGACGACCTTTTTTCTGCGTGAAAAGTCACTAAACGTCTGTATTTTGACACAATATTTTGGAGCATCTCGGCAGATCAGATTTACAACATCTATAAAAATGTGGAACTGTTCGAATGAGAAGAAGTATTAAAATAGAAAAATATTGAGAAAGTTCCGATAAAAACGCTAAAACGCGAGCTGTTTCGGCGCGGTTGAGGATAATGTTTTCACTACTAAGTATGCATTTTTTACCCAAAATTTTAAAAAGGGCTTGGATTCAGTTATATTTATAACCGATTAATATTTCAGACAAATCGAACAATAAGAACTATTTATTTGTTAATGTTAAAATACCCGACCCATAAACAAGAAAAGCGATTAGAAAACATATTTCTTTTACAACTATCAATATTTTTTCGCGAAACTTTTACATGGGCCTGCAAAACCATTATGTGTATAAAAATTATTGTAGTTCGGACAACAGGAACTATTTTTTTTAAACTATGAAACGATCCTACATGAAAAAATAAGAACATGTCTTCCTACGAGCGCTTTTACCATTTATCAATATTTTTTCGTGATAGTTAAAGACATAAAATCATACAAATTTAAGGCTAATTTAACACTAAAACGTCCGCTGGTGTCATTTCGACACCAAACCGAATTTAGCCTTATCTCTCTATCACATTTGTTCACCTACATTCTTCAAATTGTATGACTTTAAATCATTTTACGTAATAAGAACAATATCAAAATTTTTATTATGTGATTCGATTTTTAAAAAAATTACAGCCAAATTCACCTAAAATGTCCGTTGGTGTTATTTCGACACCAAACAGAATTTACACCAAATCATCGTTCTTTTGTGAAAATTTAACAATATAAGCTTAATTGAAGTACAATAACACAATATACTGTTAAATTAGAACTTATAGCGTTCATTTTGCACAAATAAATTAGTGGCGTCGAAATGACACCGGCGGATTTTTAAAGATGTCGAAATTATTGGCCGTTTTGATTTAATGTATTTTCTGTAAAAATAATCATCATTCTTTCGTGAAAAGATAACAATTATAAGCCTAATTAAAGTACAATGACGGAATATAGTGTTAAATTAGAATTTATCGCGTCCATTTTGCATAATCAAAATAGTGGTGTCGAAATGACACCGACGGCTGTTTTAGGATCTCGAAGTTGTCAGCCGTTCTAGTGTTAAGGTTATTATTAGGGGCCTGTGAAACGCCGGGCTGGTGAGCTTGTTATCTATAAATGCTCAATATTTTCTTATTTTTCGTCATTTCTGTAGCTTGATACTTTTCTTGATGTATCCTCCACATGCACTTGAATAACAAGGGTCAGAAGTGAATGAAAATTACTTTGGGGAAGATTTCTACAATGCTTAACAATTTCTACAATGCTTACACCCTGAAAAAGGAATTGATTAAATCAACAAAATATGTTTTATTGAGTACATTTTGGTTGTTTCAAGCAAAATTTTTAGTTGAAGTAAAAAGTTGGTTTTGTTGCATTGACAAAAAAATATTGTTGACACTCTTACAAAATTTTAACAAAATTTTATTAATTTTACTTGAATTAACAAAATCTGTTTTTTTAATTTTACCATAATTTTGTAATTTATAATTACTGTAATATGTTGTTGCTTTTACATTTAAATTGTTGTGTAGTAGCCATAACTCTCTCACGTAACTTGGTTTATTTGACTTATATAGCTGTATATTTAAAGGATTAACGAAATTTTTGGATAATTAAAACGTTTTTAATTGGGACGGACCAAGGTAGTTTTAAAAAATCCTCCTATCCCATTTATTACTTTCTTCGATCTTTACAAGAAGAAAGTATTGGAATCATGAAAATTTTCATATTCTGGTTTTCGACTGATTTTAGAAGGTCCTGAACTCGATTTGACTGTTTTCAAAAAATGACTGTCTATGACTCTGTCTGTCTGTATGCGACAAAAATTTTGAGGGCGCTCTATTTCAAGAACTAATGCACGGAATTTAATTAAACTTTATATTCAGTTATTTTCTGATATAAATTGGTGCTGATTAGTTTTTGGCATAAATAGCGCAACAGGTGGCGCTGCTATGTTACAATTTCGCGATTTCTGCAATAGATTCGCAATTTCTCAAGAACTAATGCACTGATTTACATCAAAACACAGATTGAGTTAGACCTTGACATATATAGAAGCTGATTACGTTTTGGTGTCAATAGCCCAACAGGTTGCACAGCTATGTTATTTTTCTCATGCTATTCACTGTAACTAAATCTCAAGAACTAATGCATGGATTAATTTTTAAATCATTTTCAGCAGTGATTTACACCTGTAATTCTTAAATAATAACCAGGGAATTTTTATCCTGCTTTTTTTCAAGCGTAAACCGACAGAGTGGAAAATGTCCCAAGCCAGAAATCGTACCCGGGTCCTCAGAATAGCGCGCTCTGAGGTCCCAGCATACTGCAACACAGTTAATTTTTAATTAATTTTCTGCAGTGAATTATGCCTGCAACCCTTGAATAAAAACCAGTGAATTTTTATCCTGCTATTTACAGGCGTAATTCACTGCTGAAAATGAATTAAAAATTAACTATATGTTGCCATTTGCTTGGCTCTGTATTTTCGTCTCATGTTTGCCGCAGAAATTTGCATGCTCATGCAGGGCCTGTTTACCGAATAGGCCCAATAAGCCCGTGCTTACCCAAAGAAATACAAAGGTGCCCACAAATTTACTTTTCAGAATAACTTTTAAATAATAATAATAATAATTCAATCAGGGTAAGAAATGCATTTTTTCCTTACGAAATTTTTATCTAAGAAGCTCGCTCTTTCTAAATTGTTGTTACTCGAAATTTTGATGGTAAAATTTCAAATTGTTGCAGCATACCAAAAATGGATGTAGTAAATAACAATGGAATTGGTAGAGTGGGGCCCCAGAGTAACATCGGGCTTCCCCTACTTTTATATCTTAAGCAGGCGCTGCGCTCATGATGACATTTCCATCTTGTGCTGCGTTTGCAGCCGGTCCGACATACATAAGAGTGAGAAATTTCTGGTTTGGTTATCGTTCCTTCTGGCTCATTGGTTAGAGTCTCAAATCGTTATTCTGAGGACCCGGTTTCGATACCCAGCTGGGGACATTGTTCAAACTGTAGATTTGCGCTTGAAAAAAAGATTCAAGTATTACAGGCATAATTCACACAGAAGGGTGCACGTATGAAATTTTTTTTTAGAAAATCAATATATTTCTTACTTGAATTATATTTATTGCATTTTAAATATTACATATGGAAAACACAATATTTTTTCATCATATGTGCCAAACATTTAAAGTTTTCCAAAAAAATTAAATAGGTTGTGAGGCTTTAAAAATCTGAGAGATTTCTGTTCCAACCTGCCCCATGTTGAGGTACCTTTGAACAAGCTATGGGCCGCTTTGAACAAATAAACAAAATGTGAAAATATCAAGAGTTTTTAAGAAAAACTGCATATCTTTAAGAAATATAAAATTTTCAGAATAAAATTAACTACATTTTATTGAAATTACTAATTAAAGAAGACATTAAAAACTTCACTTGCTATTATTAATGGAGAACAGGCATAATTCACTGCTGAAAATGAATTATAAATTACCTAAAAAAAAATAGTTAAGTTTAGATTGGGTCTAATACAAAAAATAATTTTAAAGTAAATATTATAATTGTTTATGTAAAAAAAAACCTTTTGTTGTTAAAAAAAATAAAAAAATTCTTAAAATTACACAAAACAATTGTTCTTTAAACAAAAGTTTCTGTTGCCGAAACTGAAAAGAACTCTTAAAGTAACAGATAATTATATTTGTTTTGAGAAAACTTTCACCAAAATAATTTTGTTAATTCAAGTAAAACTGAAACATTTTTACTTGAATTAACAAAACATTTTTTTGCTGACGATACAATTTTTTTTGTTGGAATTGCAAAAAAAATCAACAATATTTTTCTTGTTGATTCAAACAAATTTTCCACTGACCCATATTTAAACGGAAAGTTTTGTTGGGCCAACCAAATTTTTGTTGATTCAACAAAACTTTTCTCTGGGTGTACATTAATCGAATGGAAAAGTACACGTTCATTTTTTATATTAAAATTGGAGTGTAAATTTGTATTTCACATTCTCTCCTATGAGAACAGGAATAATGGACGGTTGAAAAAAATTACCATTTATTCGTAATGATCTAGAAATACTGTTATAACTCTTAAAATATATAAATTTATATTACTTTCCTAAATATAATTTTTTGTGGTTTTTAGTAATATATTAATAATTGTTAAACTAAACAATAATTACTTCATTGTCGTGGATAAAAGGAGGGAAACTGGAAAAAATTCGGATTACTAAATTTTTATCAGCACCATTTCCCCATTAAATTTGAAGAGAAAATATATTTGTTATTTGAATAGATGATGAAACTAGTCGGATGTGCCCATCTCAAAACTTTCTTCTATCTCAGTCATGTTAATACTTAGTTAAAATTGTTGTTAAATTTCGCTATCACATCCCCAATAAAATCAATATTTTTCGCCATTCTGTTGTACGTCAGCTGCTTGCGAATCGTCGAATTACAGAAATGCGAACAACCTATGTAGACTAAACTACGAAAAGTCCTTCTAGACTGAACCGACAGGAACAGATAGACTCCCTATTCCTTGGTTTTACGATTTTAGCTAATTTTACTGGAAAACACGAAGGTAAAATGCGTGGAACCTAAATAAAGAAGATTCAATCCCAGTTCTCGTCAACATTGAATTTGAATGAGAATATCGCCAAATTAGTCCTCTACAGCCAAGTTGGCTTCATTTATGGCAACTTATTTTGGTCGCCAAATTTGGCGATATTCCGCCAACTGTCGCCACGTTTGGCGAGAATTTGATGTTGGCGAATATAAATATATAGTGATAAGCATATAATAGGATTAATGGTTACAACAATGAAAGAAAATTTGCCGAAACCATGTTAACTAAAACTCATAAATTAAACCCGTTTATGGATGAATTCTACTATCTTGTTTGAAAATGTCAGCCGCCCTAAAATTTCATACCCCAATATCTCAGCCATTTTTCAAGATAGAGGCAAAACAAAAATTGCTCCGGTTTCTCCGGAACAAAGCCGAATATTTAACGAAAATACTTTTAGGAATTCTATTTTTTTTTTAAATTTGCACATCTTTTTGAATTTGAAATCTTTAAATGGCTATCACAGCGCCCCCTTTTGTCGAAATATTCCCAAATTCTAATAGAACCTGCATGCCATAGCCAAAAACATAGAAAAAAAATGTGGTTCAATTTGAAGCATAACTTAATACACTTTTAGATGGTACAATAGTGAAAATGGAACAAAAATATTTATCACAGCGCCCCCTTTCGTCGAAATATCCCCAAATTCTGATAGAACATGCTTGCCATACCCAAAAACATAGAAAAAAAAATGTGGTTTAATTTGAAGCATAACTTCATACACTTTTAGATAGTACAATAGTGAAAACGGAACAAAAATATCGATCACAGCGCCCCCTTTCGTCGAAATATCCCCAAATTCTGATAGAACCTGCTTGCCATAGCCAAAAACATAGAAAAAAAATGTGGTTCAATTTGAAGCATAACTTAATACACTTTTAGATGGTACAATAGTGAAAATGGAACTAAAATATTGATCACAGCGCCCCCTTTTGTCGAAAGATCCCCAAATTCTGATAGAACCTGCTTGCCATAGCCAAAAACACAGAAAAAAAATGTGGTTCAATTTGAAGCGTAACTTCATACACTTTTCGATGATACAATGAAGACACACAGACGGACAGACGGACAGATAGATATTTTGTAAAAACAGGTTTTTCGGAATCTCTGACCCCTAAAACGTGTAAATCCGTAGAAAACCGGAAGTCGAAAAAAATTCGATTACAATACTTTCTTCTATTATAGATAGAAAAAAGTAAAAAATATTTATTAAATTACAATTTACAAGAAAATTGGAAAAAAATTAAATCATAGTTTTATTTATTCAAACTTTGTGAATATGTTCAATTTGAAGAATGAAAAATAATCTGCCGACAAGTTGAGATACAGAAATAATTACATTATAGATTTTTGAGTTTTGTCTTCAACCTTGTTCGGGAGATAGAGCGTTTACAGACACACACACAGACATACGGACAAACGGGCGGCAATTTTTTTTTTTAGTATGTTTTTCGGAATCTCCAGTGTCGGAAACGTGTAAATCCATCAATTTTTTTTTTCGATTTTCAAAACGATTAAGTAATAATTTTAATTACAATACCTTTACATATGTCATTTTCTCATTACAATTAAAAGTAACTTAAAAAAATGTTATAAACATCCATTTTATTTCATAAAGCTGGTATATTTCATTATTATTCACTCCACCGATACTGAGTTCGAGACGCTAATGCTAGAGGAAGTCGAAATGTTTCAGTGAGCGAAAATAATGTCATATATAAAAGGAAATGAGTATTTTCGTGGATAAAAGTAAATATTTTACTACGAATGTTATTAAAAGATATAACTTTCTGGACATTTTTCTCACCGAACCATATACTAGAATCTCAAATCAAGAGTGATAACGATCACATGCAAAGTTGTAGCTGGCAAATGTGACATCAAGTGTCAAAATATATTTATTAATACCCTTTTGCGTGTTGATTTTTTTTTTTATGTTTAATATGAGAAGTATGTATGTACATTTTGCGACGGTTAAAATTACGTTATGTTTAGTCTTTATTAAAAAAAATAATGTGTCATAAGACTTTTTTTCTGAAGATTCATTCCGAAATGCCAAAGATCGGAGTATCTGTTGATAACTTCATTATCGTTTTTTATCTTGATTATAATGTTACTGATTACCTATACGAAAAAAGTTTAAGTTTTCGAAAAATTAAGAAGCTAATCGAAATGTTACG
The DNA here is from genome assembly GCA_963931845.1 of Maratus michaelseni. Lineage (NCBI taxonomy): Eukaryota > Metazoa > Arthropoda > Arachnida > Araneae > Salticidae > Maratus > Maratus michaelseni. Next base: position 55,900,285 of record OZ007597.1, read on the forward strand.
GTGGTAAATTTGGTTAAAAATATTTATTATAACTGTTAGACTATAGCCAATGTAAGGTTGATTTTTTAGTGTAACTATCTTTGTAGGTTTATTATAAATTCAATCTAACAGTTCCTTTCTAAAAGATTTTCTTTTGCTGAATTTTGACGGGTTTTCCATTTCGTAATATATATATATATATATATATATATATATATATATATATATATATATATATATATATATATATATATATATATATATAATATATATATACATATATATATATATATATATAATGCTATTACAAATTCATTTTCACGTGAGTGGAGCTGCGTGTAATAACTAGGAATAATAATAATAATAATAATAATAATAATAATAATAATAATAATAATAATAATAATAATAATAATAAAATGATAATAATAATAATAATAATAATGATAATAAAACTACATAGTAACTTACTTAAGTTGGTTCACAATTCAAGATCGCACGAGATTTTGCCCTCCTTAGAAAGATGCACTTATTGCATCTGCTGAAAATTCTTAATATATATCACCGAATATCGGGATCAAATCAGAATTTTCGAATATAGGAACGATATATATGAAGTTTAAGCCATTTCATGCTTGCATAATATCGTATCTAAGCATTAGTTTATTATATCTAAAAGCTAGGAATTTTTCGAAACCGTATTTTTTTTCGAAAGTGCAAACGCAAAAACTTTCCGATTATTTTATAATGAAAAACACAAATCGCAAATATACGTTATTGGCCAGATGATTACTAAGACAAAAATATTACACATCGTAAACCTTAGTATTTCCTGACCTGCTCTAATTTTGCCCATGTTTCGTTTATGTAAATCAGTCTCCTATGATATAAAGTTAAATAAAAAGGAAAGTATGGTCTCCCTCGATTTTTCAAAACAATCATTTTTTTCTAAGTGCAAGATTCATAGAAAAAAAATAGTATTTTTCTTCAGTAAATATATCATTCCAAAAACGTTTTTTAACGATAAGTGGTTCTTAAATTAATCCTTTTTATTCTTATTACATAAAATTCCCTGTTGAATTGTTGAAAAACGTTGATAAATACGTCTAATATGAATTCGTTTCAGAAGAATTATATAACTGCAAGTTTCATACAACATAGAATTGTGTATATAACATTAAGTTGATGAAATCATTTCTTGTATAATTTTAACTTTGTTTAAAGAGGATTTAGATTCAAAGAGTGAATATAATAGCTATAGAATCATATCATTTGGATAATCAGAATGAGTTTTCTATCTTTGAAAAGAATTTGTTCATACTGCAACAGCTATTTACTCAAGATAATTTTAATATTTGCCATCGCATTGTATGTAACAAACAGCATTAATATATATTACTTCATATGATAAAAGCATACATCACATAATGATACACATTAAAAAAAGCATGAATGGGATGATAGAAGTTGAAGTTCGTAAAAAACCAATGGTAAAAACAATTCGTAAAAAACCCTTTTTATTTTTTACACATCCCTACCCTTTATTCTGAACACTATGAAAGAAGAACGAAATATCGTGCATCAGACATACTTTATGAAATACTTTTCAACAATAACAGGATATTATTACGAAATTTCATTTTTCCATACAATGAATTGAAATATCTAAATAAACAATTTAAAAAAACACATAACACAGTAAAAATCATTTTTCATCAATTGCTGTCCTTATCCGGAAATGTGTGTGAAGTATTTCGTACATGCCTGTATATGATGTATGGAATTTATACACGCGACTAAGTGCACGAAAACTTAGAGAAATTTGAAATATAGTATCATCACTAAGATATACCGCAATCATTTTTTCTCTATTGACTATAACGTAACGGAAATATTTTGTGCCGCATTGTAAACGATCTATAAATGCTTAAAACTTCATTTTCAATACTAAACATTCTATTGTAAACCTCATTAACATAAAAAAGTTACATGACAGACCGAGTATATTTATGAGAAATAGAGTACGACCAGACCGATTTTATAAATACTTTTTAACTATGTAACCCTTTCAAACTATAAGAAAAAGCTGAAAATTCCATATTAATGTAATATTTTCAAAAGTATGGAAAATGTACTCGTAAATTTTCTGATAACACGCTACATTATTTTATTCTGCTACATAATTTAATAATTGTGAAATATGACAAAGTATGAATTAGTAGCTGTAAACTATGTAGTCCAATTAAATAAATCGTTAACATGTTTTGAAATTAAATAATAAAGATAAAAGAAAAACAATTACTATAAATGAAATTGCTTTGTTTTCATCGAAATGCTTTATACAATTTAATTTTAATTTTTAATTAATAAAAAATACTATATATTACCCGTCAAGATTTGACGGTAAATAACTTGAAAGTTCCTTTAGAAATATACATTTATTTTTAATTAGTTGCTTTTAAATTAATTAGGTATTGAAAATTTGATGAATTGTTATATTATGTAAGCGATTCTGATAGATATAAGACGATAGATGGTGTTGTCAGTCCAGCCTACTTAACTAATGAAGTGAAATAATTTTAATCTTCCAATTTGCATCCTATAATGCTTGAATTAATTTAGCAAGAATTTGACTAAAAATATTAATTGAATGATTATTTTTTACTTACTACAGTCTCAATTTTTTTTTTAAATATCAATATTTTCTATTTCTCAATTTTTTTTAATTACGTGACATTTAAAATGTTTCATTAATTTTATTTTTATCAGCCTGATTCTAAAACCTGAAAGATTCGAAATTTTTCTCTACATTTCGAAAAGTATTTTTCTAAAGATGTACTTTCTGATGAATTTGCAAATTAATACTGTAACGATTTCATTAAATCTCCCACAGTCTGCTAATTATGCAAAATAATCAAGGATAGAAGTTCCCAGGTGTTAGAAAACTTCTGTCATATTTTTCTGCTAGCTTGCAAGAATGTCGCCGACCTGCAAAGGCACAGAATAGCTTCGATCAATCCTGTGAACGGAAACTGTTTCGACAGCAAAATATTTCTCATATCTCGCCGGCTTCATGTGTGGTCTTTTTAGCGTGAGAACTTTACCCGTGTGAACATTTGGTATTTCAGTAAGACCTCCCAAAAAGGAATCCCGATCGAATCACAGGAAAACTGAATGCTATGAGGTGAACGGAAACTTTTTTGATTGGTGAGCGGAGAGACTTTTGTTGGAGCCAAGGGACGAGAAAGAAAATCGAGGGGAGGTTAGTTAGAGTTTGAAGGGAGACGAGTGTTGGTAGAAAAACACTCATCTCAGGACGGATTCCCATCTTAGTGGGGAAGAAAAGGTTTTGCTAACAGATTTTAAAAAGAGAGAGGATTTCTCTGAAGGCAACGGCAAGGCCGTCGTTTGAACTGTTTGTGAGGAGTGAAAAAGATACTCCGGTTGGATGTTAAGATTTCAAATTACTGCACAAGACTGGACTCTATTGATTTATAAATTAATTGCAAGTTGAAACGAAACCAGCTGAAAAAAATTGTTGTAATGAGTTGTAAATATTAAGAAATTCGTGAGCAATATAAAATAAAATTCGTTTCGAAGTAACATATTGAAATTCATCCATATGAAAAGGCCACACGCTACCCCTTTTTAAATTATAACATCATGGATTCATTATAATACATAGTTTCGTTCAAAACCAATTTTTAAGTAAAAATAATGCAGAATTAAAACAAGAGCTTAAAAAATCACCAGTATACAAGAAGCGTTTTAGAAAAAAAAGATTAAATAAAAGGAAATTGAAAGTTTTAATTTTTGAATTCAAGAAAGAAAAAATTAAATGTCATATTTTAATTGCTTTGTCTTAAATAAAAATTCTAGAATTTTAGAATAAAATAAAAATTGTAAAAACAATAATTGGTCAACATACATAAACTGTTTTTATGTTTTATTGTTTGTAGTTGTCGAAATTGAACATAAAACTTTGAATCGATTCAACATAGAATGTTACTTAAAAAATTCGTCATGTTCTAAATTCATATATATATAAATTACAATGAAGGACAAAACAAATTCCATTCATATGTTCTCCCAATAAAATTTTAAACCATTTTAAAATTATCAAACTAAATTGTTAATCTGAAATGTATTTTAATAATCGTCATCTTAAACCTGATAAAACGGTAAAACAAGTCTCATAATTAACGACATAAATTATCAATCAAACTATGCCAGACAAAAAATTTACATAATATTTTATAAAATCACTGTAGTTGTGCAATAAAATGTAATCAATACAGTAATATAGAACTTCTAATACTTACATAAAGTCTAATAAAGAAGAAATGATCACAATATTATTAGTAAATTTATTGCATATGTTTATATTCACTGGCTTCTTAAAGAGAATATATTTAGGAAGTTTAGTAGTGTTTTATACAAGCGAAATATCTGAGTACTCAAACAACTAGAAATAATTTTTGAAATGATTAACTATCATATTTTCTCTAATACAAATAACTGCTCATCCAATAGTTTTTTTGTTGCCATGTGAAACATATAAACAATAATTAAAGTATTGATTAACTGTTTTATTAACACTGTTTAATTTACATTTCTAATGCATCGAAGTTTATTTTATGATTGCATTTTAAATATAAACGCTTGTTTGCTTCATTTTGTTATAATAAAATTTACTAGAAATCAGCTAAAAATTTTGAGACATGTTCTTTTATTACCTTTTTTATTGTGAATTACTTTTTAAAAATTATAATTTTGTGAGAGATATGATTTTTTAAAAATGACAATACATTTTTTTCAAAGTTTTCAAGTAATATTTAAAGGCTTGATTCACTGTTTTATTCTAATAGTGCTTCCAACACTGATCGACCGATCTATAACATTTAAAAAAGCTACTATACTATTAATATGTTTTGTACTGTATTAAGATCAACACTATTAACCTTTGCAATAAGGAGAACGTTTCTATGCAAATATAGGAAATAAATTTTAACTTTCCTTTGATCACATTTTTAAAGAGCCAGCGTTTCGCATCCATACGTTTTCGATGATTTTCAAATGAAATTGTTTTCTTTGAAATGTTAAAGTATGTACGAGGGGTATTTTTAAAGTAAGCACCGTTTTGAAATTAAAAATAAACAAGTATAGTTTTCTTATAAATTTTATTTTTACATGAAAGCCTGCACCTGAATCTATTTTTCTACATAATTTCCGCCAATATTAAGGCACTTATGGTATCGTATAACCAGTTTTTGAATCCCCTCTTCATAGAAGTCTGTCGCAATTCTCTCAAAATTCCATGCAGAACGCTGTGTGAAATCCGAGGAAATTCATCAGATAATGACGAAATCGTAAAGCGCCTGTCCTGTTTAATTCGTTCGTCAATTTTCTGCACCAAATCTTCAGGAATGACTAAAGCTCGCCCACTTCGTTCTTCATCATGAATATTCGGGCGGCCATCTTTAAAATCTCTAACCCATTTCCGTATCATTAGACCGCTCATAATTGGTTGACCGTTAACCTCGCTAATCTGACTATGAATTTCAGACGCTTTCACGTTTTTAGCACTAAGGAAACTAATCACCCATCGTATTTCTCAAGCGCCGGGATTCTGAATCGCTGAAGCCATTTTAAATACTCAAACAAACATAAGTTAACACGGTCGAATGTTTCCGTAATGGCACCTGTGGCTTGCCAACAGATATAGGTTAACTGTGCGCACGCGCAAGGTGCGTAGGTAAAACTGTGCTCATCGGAATTTCAAAACGATACTTACTTTAAAATTAACCCTCGTATAATGTTGTAGAAAATAGTGTTATGTTTCTATGTACAATTTTGAGAAAGAAAAAATGATACTAATATGACTTAAATAATTGTATTAAAACTATACTGGTAAGATTCGAAATAATGTATACTACCGAATATTATGCATAAACTGTGGGAGGAGGTTGGTATATTATAATCCATGTTAACGTTAAAATTTTTAATAGCGGCACACAATTTTTGCAAAATATTTAAAATCTACTGTTGTACTAAAGGCCAGACTCTAAATAGTAAATCATTTGTATGAAAAATTTTGAAATTAAAGTTATTAAAAATTTTAAATTATGATTAATGATGTTAAATTATCCTATTCAAGATTTATAATTGTCTTTAATATTTACTATTATAATATCTTTATAATGCTTTTTTTGTGTGAACATGATGTTTAAATTCCAAATATCTAGAACTTTGCCTCTTTAAATCTCATAAATATTTGTTTGAAATATGTATAATAAAACTAACATTCAAAGAAATGTGAGTTATTTTCAAAACTTTAACCGTATTTGTTTATATACTTTATATATATATGTATATGTATGTATAGCCAAAAAGACCATGGACATGACGTAGTTTAAATGGCTCAACAAGTGAAATAAACCACATCTTGACAAATTAAAAGCATTTTATTCAGGATTTCAGCGTTCTCATTAACTTCAATACAGGATGCGATCACAGTTTGGTCAGATTCAAACTGTTTTTAAATACTAAAGTGGAAAGAATGAAGCTTTTGCAACACTCAAAGAAATCAGTCGATATTATAAATCTCGAGAAACATAAAGAAGAATTTAATTTGGAACTTAATAATCGTTTCCAAGTTCTTCAATATTTTAGAAGAGCAGGGTGTTACAGTACTAAACAAGAAACTAACAAATACTCTACAAGAAATTGCAAGGACGATAGCTGATGAAGCACAAGTAAAGCAGACACAGAAAGTAACATAAGAAACAAGAAGATTGATGAAGAAACGCAGAGAATTTAAAATGAAGAAAATTATCCTAAATCAAAAGTTGAATATGCAGAATTATTTAAAACGGAAAGAAAATGTGTCGCTGAAGATATCAGAAAATTTAACTGTGATATTGTCAAGGGAGTGCTAGAAGTTAAAAAAAGTTTAAAATCAGCTAAGATTAAACTGTGTGTTGGAAGAAAAAGTATTTTTGCACTGAAGAGGGAAGATGAAACAATCATCAAATTCAATAATGAAATAGTACATATTGTAGAAAAATTCTATAACGATCTATATAAATGTGAAAATCAAAGGGAAATCAACCTATGTGATCCACGAGTAAACATAATAGAAACTGAAGAGACAATCCCAGTGATGACAGATGAAGTTTTACAAGCCATTAGATGTATGAAAAAAATGCCCTGGCGAAGATGAAATTTCAATTAGAATTACAAAGAAGCAAGAGAAAAATTTGCAAAAATGCTAGCCTTACTGTTTTCCAAATGTCTCGAGAAATCAGATATACCAGAAAATTGGAATGAGGCTGTGATGGTGCTACTTTACAAGAAAGGGGAGATGAAAAACCTTTAAAAACTACAGTCTAATCAATTTACTGTCGGTGATAAAATTTTCACCAAATTTTCAAATCCCTCCAACCGGTCGGAGCGCCCTCTGGCGTACAGACGCGTCAGGACAAAAATATTCTCATTACTTAAAATACAAACCCTGTATCCTAAAGAAGAATGTAATCCATTTCACTGAAACTAGATACAGTACAAACGTACCTCATTTGTCACGTTTGACGTGCAATTTCCAACTTGTTGGATATAACTGTGGAAGTAAAAGGTTTTTTTTTTTTCAAATAAAGCCAAAAAATTAAACTCTAGTTATTATTCTAACTGGAAGTTTAAAGAAGATTTCAATGAAGTAATCAAAGGACCCAATCTTGCAAGTGAGTAACGCACAAAAGATAAGAAAGCAAAAGCTTTTAGTCATTTATTCGTAGGAGATGTTCAAATTTTGAACTTTACAACGGCTCAACTTTATGTAACTCATTTGTCACGTTTGACGTACAATTTCCAACTTGTTAAAAATTGTCTCCTTCAATTTGAAGAATTTTTAAAGTAGGTGATAAAATTTAAACAACACAAAATTTCAAATTTAGAAAGTTTTTTTATTTTTAAATTCTAAAATTTTAAAGGTAGCACTTTGCCAGGTAATAAGTTTACAATTTCCCCATTGCTTAGCATAGGATAAGTATAAAAAAAAATGTTTCAGCTAAAATTCACTTATTGTATAAATAAAGCAAAATTGAAATGAAATAAAATTTAATCACTACCGTCTTCTTTTCTTAGTCCCAAATTTGGATTCTTTTTTCTTTTATTGAGACACTTTACGAACTAAAAAAAAATTCCTTTTAAGAATTTGAATGCGTGATTTTATTATTTCTAACAAATTAATAAATTTTTAGTTTCAAAATAATCATGAGAGTTTGAAAGACTAAAGATTTTTATTAAGGACCAGTGGTTCCGTGCGAAGATTTGGCATAGCAGTCTAATATTTTTTGGATGCAGGTTGAAACTTATATAAAAAAAAAGATCTAAATATATCAACAAACAACGTTAGTGAAGCCGGAATATCATCTCATTTATTGCATCAAAGTTACAATAAAAACTGATCGCAGATAGCGAAGGCAATAATAATAATAACAATCGATTTTTAACTGCATTAGAGGGTAAAATTATCGGTTTCTGAAAAAAATATCCCAAATCCTAAAGAAAGGTGATTATTCCAAAATTATATAAAAAAACTTAAATATATATATGACTGTATCCTTAAGGTTATCAAAACATAACTCAATGAATAAAAAATGCATTTTATTTGTAGAAATATAGTAGTTTAAAAAATGTTTGTGGTGCAGTGAAGCATGGATTTTAGTGAACGTATTAGCACGAGCTTGTCAGTGAGAGTGTTAACCGCAAGGCTTGAATCAGCTCTGGACTCAGCTCATCCTAGAGAACAAGCAGGATTTCGAAGTGGATTTAGCACAATGGATCATATTCAAACAGTAAGGGAACTAATAGAAAAACATAAGGAATATGATTCTCTGTCTTGCCTTTATTGATTATGAAAAAGCATTTGATTTGATATACACATCAGCAGTAGTTGAATCTCATGAGGACATTGGTATAGACAAACCTTACATCAATATCATAAAGAAGATTTACAAGAAAGCAACAGCCACAATCCGTTTGGACAAAGAAAAAGTGAAGATCAAGCTTGGAAGAGGAGTAAGACAAGGAGACACCATTTCACCTAAGGTTTTTACTGCTGTCTTCGAAAATGTTTTCAAGAAGCTAGAACGAAGGAAAAAGAAGCTAGAAGAAGCGCAAGAAGCTAGGAAAACAAAGGGATTAGAATAAATGGGGAATATTTAAGACATCTCCGGTTTACTGATGACATTTTAATTTTCAGTAATAGCCCTGAAGAATTGGAAAATATGCTAAAACTTTTTGCAGAATATAGTATTAATGTGGGATTAAAAATAAATTTCGAAAAGACTAAGATAGTGTTAAATTCGTTTGCATCACAAAAGAAAATTTTCTACAACAACACTGAGATTAAAGAAGTGCAAAGTTATGTGTACCTTAGACAGGAAATATCATCGGACAACAGTATCAAGATTGAAATCAACAAAAGAATAAGAAATTCATGGAATGCTTTTGGGAAGAACAATATTAATATTCAATAGTAAAATGCCTCTTTGTTTGAAAAGAAAGGTGTTTAATCAATGTGTTTTGCCTGCACTAACTTATGAAGCGGAAACAGGGACGCTAACAAAACGATGGCACAAACATTACAAACAACACAGCGAAGTATGGAAAGATGTATGCTAGGCATACCAAGAAGAGACAGAAAGAGAATAACATGTAAAAGAAATGAGACGAAATTTTTTGACATCAATGAGAGAATTAAACGGTTAAAATGGAAATGGAATAGGCACATTGCAAGAATGCAAGACAATATATGAAGCGCAAACACCCTACGGTTGTATTCCAGAAATGTAATACGACCAAGAAGACGATGTCAAGTAAGATGGAGTGACGAAATCAGAAAAGTGGCCGGTGTTAATTGGATGATTAAAGCACTAGACACGAAACAATGGAAAAATTTGGGGGTGACATCCTTCCAGAAGAGGATTGAAAACGGTTTATGATGATGATGATGATGATGATATATATCATCGTTTTAGCTATTTTCTCTAAGTAGATTATTAGTTAATCTTTAAAAACCATCATAAAAAGATCTTAAGGAAAGATGAATTCAGCTAAAATGTAACGAATTTCATTTAAAGATCATTTCATATTTTGGAAGTATAACTAATATACATGGAAGTTTTTTTTTTCTAGATTCCTGGTAGATTTTAAAATCGATAACTATCTGACCGATTTCTATGGAGGGTTATGGGGGGGTTTCTATCATTTTTTTCCATTTAAGCAGGGAAAAAGAATTAGATTTATTACAGAAAATTCGCGAGACAAGGAACTTGTTTTCTATTATTTACATTTTCAACAGGTAGGGTAGACCGGGGCACGTTTACGCAGATTCTAAGTGATACGAAAGAGTAAGTGAAATAAATACACTGCTCAAAACAATTAAAGGATATTGAAGTTTTAGGTGGATTTTAAATCTGGGAAACTTTTTAGCAGATTGATACATGGTCGACAGACATAGTAGGTTATATGAGAATAAGTTACACATGTTTGGCAGAAAAAATGCATTTTATTGCGCATTTGTGTACAAAAGGAAAAAAACACAATTTGTGCATATGAGAAAAAAAGAATAAGAAAAGGTGTTTTCTTCAAGGAAAATCATTTTCAGTAGGGGGTATGGTTTCCACGGGCGGCCATTAACGTTGAACACCTTTGAGGCATGGACTCAATGAGGCTATTAATGACGAGTTGGGGTATTCTGCCCCACTCTTCCAGAACAGCTCTTTCCAGTTCTTGGAGAGTTTGTGGGGGTTGTTCGCGGCCAGAAACTCGTCTTCCTAGAGCGTCCCAAACGTGCTCGATTGGATTCATGTCTGGAGAACACGCTGGCCATTCCATTCGAACGATTCCTTCCTCGAAAAGGAAATCCTCCACCAGGTTTGCACGATGTGGCCTGCAGTTATCGTCCATTAAAACGAAGTTATCTCCGATTGCTGCAGCGTAAGGGACTACAATAGGTCTGAGGATCTCATCCCTATATCGGCGACCAGTCAGAGCTCCATCTCGAATGATGTAGAGGTCAGTGCGCCCGTCAATGGAGATGCCACCATACACCAACAGTCCTCCACCGCCAAATCTGACACTTTCGTGCACGAACGCAGGATTATTCCTACTGCCACGGTCCCTCCAGATGAAAATACGCCTATTATCCGGATGCACAGAAAAACGGGACTCGTCAGAAAACAGAATATTGCTCCATTCATTTCTCCTCCAGTTGACATGCTCGGTTGCCCACTCCCTGCGGTCGCGACGATGCCTTGATGTTAATCTAACACATACCATTCGTCGGCGAGCATACAGACCTACAGCATGGAGCCGGTTTCGGACAGTCTGAGTTGAAATCGTGGTGCCTGTAGCCGAGCGAAGTTGTTGTTGGAGAAGGGTAGCGTTCATGTTTCGGTGTCTCCGAGCTGTTAACGCTAAATACCGATCTTTATTGGGCGTTGTTGCCCGTCTACGACCTTGCCCTGGTCTTCGGCCTGCACATCCACTCTCCAAAAAACGGTTCCAGATCCTGGAAATGACACTTTGTGACACTCCAATGGCTTGCGCTACTTCGGCTTGAGTTTGGCCCCCTTCTGACCTACCAACAATTCTCCAAGCTTCTGAATCTGTCAAATGACTTCGCTGAGACATCGTACTCATCGAAACAAAGCAATCACTGAATGCCGATCATCCTTGTCTTCATTCTCTTTTATCCAGTTGAAAGTCAAATTCCATTCGCTGCCGCTGAGGCGACGTTTTTGACGTCGAACTCAAAATTTGCATACTCCACAGTTTGAAAACCAGAAAAATTTGCATTTGTAATTCTCTTCTTCTATTTTCGGCAAAAAAAATTTCGTTTATATCTTTATTTTATATAAAACTTCAAATATCCTTTAATTGTTTTGAGCAGTGTATTTAATCAAATTGAGATGTTTTATTTATAACTTAAAACACTGTTTAAAAACAAAAAAATTTAAAGAGAATTAATTAAAGAACATTTTATAGGCCAAACTGAAAACATAGGGCTTATTGCTAGTTAAAAACAGAAACTATTTAGTCATCTTAATCATCACTGTTACAGTTTTTACAAACAAAAAATAAAGTATTTCTTTTTGCACACTTGTCATGGGACCACCTTTTGCATCTAAGACATTGAACCCAGTCTTGTCTTTTTTTGGATTGGTAATCACAGTAAGAACGTGCGTAAAGGTGCCCCGTTGTCAATACGTAAACGTGCCCCGTCGCCATGTTTGGATTTATTTTTAACGTGCAACGAAAATTAATAACATTTCTGTTCATACAAATACAGTTCTCAAAAAAGGATAAAATTCTGCTAATGTTCATACATTTGTTTATCCTTAACTAAGTATTATTATTTCACAATAAGTTCCGATAAGTTCAACACAAAATTTACTCACCTTGACAGAAAACATGTTATCCTTTCCGCATGCTAGACCAAAGCTCGACTGACGCTAAAAATCTTGTGCGAATACCCGCTAGGTAGCAGCTTTAATGTGTCATAACTGGTGGCGCGCCAGCTATAACTCGTTTCGGAAAAAGTGCTCTGCGTAAACGTGCCCCGGTCTACCCTACTATTCGCCAGATATTTAAGTGTAATATATCTATATATCAGAAATTAAATGTGAGAATTATGTGTTATAAACTAAAATATTCCTCTCAACATTACCATATGACAGTAAAGTCTATAAATTTGGTATAATATTAGGAAAAGTCGTGACTGAAAATTTTACTGTTTATACCTAACACTTAATTTACTATTGCCCACTGAAACATATTAAAAACTATTTAAATATTGAATACTTATTCGTTTTTTTCTTTACAGTATTATCTGACATTCTACTCCATTGATTTATCTTTTCATGTGTGTTATAATTTTTGAAAATTGCATTACTTTAAATATTACTGTCATTAGAAATAAGCTGAATTATTCAATGTATACAAAATTTTTAATTTGGATTGTTTAAAAAAAAAAAAAAATGTTATTTGTGAAATGAGTTTAAAAAATCAATATATATATTTAACATGATTTTAATTATAATAATTATACATTTTCTAATGCTTTTCAAATAGTATGTTAAAATTTGATTTGTTTTTTCATTGTAATTACTGCTTTGATCACAAATCTGTATCAGGTGTTCCATGAAGCTATGAATTTATTAATCTCTTTTTTATTACAGCAACCAGGATTTTTTTAGTAAACAGAAGAACATTAATATGCAATTATTTTAAAGAGGCACAATGCGCAAAGCACCGGTTCGCCCATATTTTGTTTAAAGTTTTAAATGCTGGACGTTGTTTTGTAAGAACTAAATTCATAACTTTCAAGAACGAAATAACAGTATTCTAATGAACATTTTTAAATGGTAAGTTATAGAACTTAAAACATGTTATATGTAAAAAAAATATTTCTTAAAATATTAAAAATAAGCGGAAATCTTAAATGTATATAATTTTGTAATTGGATTGGTTTTTACAAAATTGTTTGTTGTGAAATGAGTTTAAAAAATCCATATATATTTCTAATATGATTTTAATTATAATAATTATACATTTTCTAAAGCTTTTCCAATAGTATGTTAAAATGGCATTTACTATGTTATTGAAATTACTGCTTTGATCACAGAACTGTATCTGGTGTTCCATAAAGCTATGAAGTTATTAATCTCTTTTTTATTACAGCATCCAGGATTTTTTTAGTAATCAGATGAACATTTATAGGCAATTATTTCACACATATTTTTTTGAAAATTTTAAATGCCAGACGTTGTTTTGTAAGAATTAAATTCATAACTTTCAAGAACGAGATAGCAGTATTCTAATGAACATATTTAAATGGTAAGTTATAGAACTTAAAACATGTTATATGTAAAAAGTTATTTCTTATCTATTGCCTAATTCGTATATTACCATTATATGATAGAATGTATTACACAAAATCATATTTTTTTTCGGGAAATTTTCTGACATATTTATGGTCTTATTTTTAAATGTAAAAGCATGACACTTTCAGGTATAAATTTTGAAGAAATTTAGAATATAAAAGTTTTTTTCTTTTTTCGATAAATGAATAATATCTTGAGTTATAAACGATAGTTATCTCATAACGACATTTATCCGTCGGTCTATTGAAAAAAATTGGTTCTGAAAGCTAATTGTGACAACATTTTCTTAGATATCCTTGTGGTCCAACACGTTATTGGGTAGGTGGTTAAAATTTTTTGGCTCTTCAGTTTATATATATATACATATATATATATATATAGGTAGATATATTTTCTTTAATTTCTGAAATGAAAAAGAAGCGGCAATTTTATTGATTATGCTCAAATAGCAATTTTATTCTAAATAGGGCTGCCATTACGGAAATGTATTAGACATTTAAAAAACTCTGTTCAAACTATTAATATGTGTTCTGCATTATTCACCAATCATATGAATCATATCATATCAATGAACGGTAGTGCATTTCATATACTTTTGCGTTGCCCTGCATGAACTATAGCTAAACTTCGTTAGCATCACACTAAAGTGTAATTACTGTTTAAAGTGATAAAAACATAACACAAAAGGCTTAAGGGGAAAGATCACCTTTAAAATGGTCAAAAATTCAATTTCAAGGTTTTGATGTCAGTAAATAATGCATTTTATTCTGAGTAGAAAGATACCAATGTTTTTCAGAGGCGATAAATATTGACGAAGATATAAAGTAAAACGCAATCGTCATTCTTTGTTTTTGAATGGAGAGTGAAAACTTTAAATGCATTTAATTCACAACAATGATTTTCAAACTTGCACGCACGATTTCTTCAAAAGTAATTTAGATAGAACCTCAATTTTTTTCCAAACTTATTAATGTTGTAAAATGAACAAAATGAAGTAGAATCTTTTAATATGGTCAATAAATTAAAAAATAATTAACTGTAATTCATCGAAAAGCGCATTCAAAATGCGTTTTTAATTTAATTAGAGTTAATTATTTTGTTAATTTATTGATCAAATTAAAAGATTCTAGTTCATTTTTTTCATTGTTTCAACATTAATAATTTAGAAATATTTTGAGGTTTTATCTAAATTATTTTTGGAGAAATCGTGCGCGCAAGTTTGAAAATCATTGTTGTGAATTAAATGCATTTAAAAATTTCACTCTCCATTCATAAACAAAGAATGATGATTGCGTTTTACTTTATATCTTCGTTAATAATTATCGCCTGTAAAAAACTTCAGTACCTTTTTACTCAGAATAAAATGCTCTATTTACTGACATCAAAACCTTGAAATCGAATTTTTGACCCTTTTAATGGAGATCTATCCCCTTAAAAATACTTTTAAATATATAGTTGACATATGTTTCATGCGCTCAAACGACGACTTCTTCAGATCAAAATGATAAATAAAATATTCTCGCAAAGTTTTTGAAAATAATAAGCATAAATCACGAGATCACGTGACTAATGTAAGCAGGTGCTTAAATTGGTCAAATTGGGAAACGTGAAAATTATGATTTTTATTTAAATTTTTATTCCTTTTTAAATTTTTAAACCATCGCGTGCTAAATTTTAGGTAATTCAAACGAAGCTGGTTCGTTGCAAATGTTCTCTTTACGCAAATATATTTCTATTGATTCACAGATAATGGATGGGAAATAAACTTTTGATAGAAAAATTATTTTACTATTCTTGAAATTAATCTGCAAATGCTCTATTCTATGTAGTCTAGCTAAGGCTGTAGTTCTTCTGTCCTATTTGATATCGGCCATATGTTCTTTTATTCTCGTTTTAAATTTTCTGTTTGTCATTCCTATACATTATTGTAATGTTCCATCTGCCCTAGTGAATGGGATTTCATAAACATCGGAAAGTTGATCAGGTTCTATTGGATCAATTTTTGTACATACTATGCTTTTTGATTTTGTTGAAGGTTTTACGATAAAGCAGATATTGAATTTGCTAAGTTTATATTTTAATCTTTCAAAGAAACCAGGAAAATATTGTGAAGTTGATAGCTTTGAGTTTTGTTCATTAAAAATTTTCTTCTTTTTATTATCCATGCTCGTAGTTTTAATTATTATTATTTTTTTCGAACTTTTCGATTTTGTTTTAGAATTTTCCAATTTTTCCTTTTTTTGTACCCTAAACACAAACTTTATGCCCAAATTTCAAGTTTTTAGAGCTAAAATATTAAAGTAATTTCAATTTTTCGATTTGTTTTAGAATTTATTGATTTTTCTTTTTGAATTCTCCAGATTTTTTCCTTTTTTCTTTCTTTGCATTCTAAACACTACCTTTATGCCAAAATTTCAAGTTCCTATGGCTGCTAGATGTACCTCACAAATAAAGTTATCAGAGTCCTTGGCGGCGAATTTAGATTTTTATAGCTCATTGAGCTTTGTAATTTGATACCTCACATAGCTGCTATTGGGTTTTAATTATCGCAGAAAGCCAGGTCAAAGTTTAAAATTATTATTATTAAAAAAAAAAACAATTGTCGTTTAAAGAAATAAGCATGATAAATGTTTAGTTAAGTTATTTTCACTGACATACATTGATTCTTATCAATTTATGGCATATTGTTCTTTCCGAAGAAGTGATTAAAGCAGAAATAAAGAACAATATCAAGTTTGTATCACTGGCACACTATCAGTTTGCATCTGTTAAATTCATCCCTATGTTTCGGTATGGATTTTCCGAATGAGGCAACATTGATAAAGGTGAAAATTATGTCTCCCCTACATAGTACTGTTTTAAAATTCAATTAAGCATGCAGACTTGTTTTGAGTGCATCGTGGAGTCAGCTGAAGTTGAAGACTTTGTTAGTTATGCTCACTGCGAGATATATTTTTGTTTTACTCACTTCTTGGGACGGAACAATGTGTCAAAAATTGATTATTATCCATGTATGAGAGTGCAGATACCTTAATTAAACATATATCATGCTTATTCTTTGACAGCAAAAGTTTTCCCCATAAACGAAATTTTGAATTTTGACCCGACCCCCTGTCATTATTGAAGCTCAATAGCAAATATGGAAGGTATCAAACTACTAAGCTCAATGGGACGAAACAAATGAACTATAAAAATTTAAATTCGTCTCTGGTACGTTTACATGTCAGATTATTCATGATCGATAAGTGAGTGAGTGTGCAAAAAAGTGAAACTTTGAGTTCATATATCTTCTGAACTAGAAAAGTAGGAATCGTGAAATTTGAGCATTTCGTTCTGTTTGCAAAGTTTTCTAGATAAACAAAGCTTCCAGTTTCTGGGATTCCCCATCACAAAGATATGACGGGGTCAAAGGTGTCCTGAGCTGCTTCCTGAAAATGGTGCTACGGCTGTGCTTTCTCGACTTGACGGAGGCACTGCTGTTAATCCATATGTTAACTGCTGAACGTATCATAAACTAAAATTTTATATAATGTAGGGAAGCTTTAAATATAATCTCATAAGATATGAAATAAAATCTTGATACTCTACTTTTTTTGTCAAAAAAAGTTTTTTACTCGATTTTTTTGGTATAATGTTTGTTATAAATATCGGCTAAGAGGAAAGTTCTCTTATAATAAAAACAGAAAATGTTCGAATAAGAACATAAAATGTTGGAGACTACATATTTGTAGCATCATGGTCATATTTTTTAGTTTTGCTAGGTGCTGTTGCGCCGACACATTAAAAAACACCATGATCATCCTACCCTTCCTTTAAAAAATACATTTAAGCAAATTCTGCAACGCAAATTAAAAAGTGAGTCTGTAATATAATATCATAAGATACCTGACAAAAAATCTTCTTAATTTTCGTTTGAACATACAAACATTTCATGTAATATATATTTGGACATAATTTCTGCTATAAATATAACTAATGAGAAAAAATGTCCTATAATAAGAACGAGAAATGCTCCAGTAAAATCTTCAAGCGTCAGAGGTTTCCATCGTGCAGTATCGTAATCATCATTTTTTGTCTTGTTTTGACGCAACTGTGCTATAAAATATATATCTCTGTACATTTTAGGATACAGGTCTGCTGCAACAATACGATGAACAACACGTTCCAGTTTCTTTGGGCAACAAAACTGTTTTGAATAAGGTATTGCAGAGTGCATTAAAGATAAGCTATCTTCAGAGATGAAGTAGTCCCTACTGAACTTAAGTAAGTCAAATCTTGATGATATAAATGCTTTTTTGTGGGCATAACTAAAAAATACTCGGTGACTATTTAATGATTCATTTTCTCCTCTTTTTAAACATTCTCCGATTGATTTGAGTCTATCATCATCCGATACTATCTGCCACACACTCTCCCTTTTGTATGTCATACACATGATTGAATTTTCATTTGCAGCTTTAGATAAGTCCTTTATATCACGAATTCCAACCATCTTGGGAACGGTTATAACAGACAATATAATGGCTTTGTAGCTATAAGCAAGAACAGTGATTCCTAAAAACCAAAAGAGCAGTAACAGGGCGGTATTTCTTTGTCTTGCATGATAAGAGTATGATTTGTCTAATAGACATCCAATAGTCTCGAATAGAATAGTACAAAAGGTTTTCCTTCTCTTCAATAGAATGTATAAGAGAAGTGACATCAGGATGACACACAGTCCTATACCTACCCACACTTCAAAGGAGAACACATCACATATAGCAAAACTCTTTGGGTTCGGTTTCGGTTTATCTGTCATAAAAGTAACATCTGTTACGTGCATGGGATAGGTAAAATTTACTGCTTCCCTTCTTTCTTTCGTTACAATCGTTAGAATGCCTGATATATCAACTTCTCCTCTTATTAACATTCCCATTATTCCAGTCCAAGTGCCATCAGGTTTCTTTAAACCTCCGCCTTCGTCTGTCATGACAATATTAAAAGTGACTCCAAGACCTTTGGCAAGTGCTCGAATTATTGGAGCATTCTTAACACTGATAAGCGTTCCATCATGATTCCGTATGAGAGTATCTGGTTCATTCGGCAGCGGTTTGAGAGCCGCTAGTTTCATTATTTTTGATGAATGGCGTCCAGTCATTTTCTTCCTAAATTTTAAATTATATGTTAGTTTTACATTTCAAATCTTCACATAAATATCATATGATAAAATAAATTATCTGAATAAACATACATTTATTTAACATACATATAATATGTTTGATATTTTCAACTATTGTTATGCACACAATAAAAATTTCTGAGCATATATTGGGTTTACCCCGCCCGTCCGACGGTTAATATTGGACACAAAATAAGGAACTTCGTTTTTCGAACTTCGAAGGTTCGTTTTTTCGATATCAGTGTAGTGTAGCCGATTGAATGTGGAAGTCCTTTAGAATTTCCTCGTATTTGAATGATAATCCGGGTCAATTTCCCTTTAATATACATCCCTGGAGGTACCCTTCTGTTGCAATATTGCCGAAACTGGCAGATTCTTAATAAGATATCTCCCTACTTCGGAAAATATATCATACATTTAGTTATAAATACTTGCACAGAAGTTCCTTATTTGTGTTCATTTCTGTAGCCTGTTATTTTTTTGAGGATCACGCACATAAATTAAAAAACAATCGTCAGAAGTGAATAAAAAATAGTTTTAAGGAATTTTTATACACAAGAATGCTGACTTTAATGAAAGGGAAACAATATACATTTATTAGTGAGAAATTGCAGACTCAGGAATTGGCCGGAGTGGCTCAGTTTTTAGAGCGACAGCCCGGAATGCTGTGGACCCAGGTTCGATTCATGGCTCTGGCTAATTTTTCACTCCCTGTTGGGTTATTGTATTTATTGTATGTATGTCGGTATTTTAATATTTGTATATCTTTAATTGATGAATGCAGGCGTTGTTTATGTGTGTTTTAATGTAAAATATATATTTATGTTTTACATTCTGACTGTGTGTTTGTATTTCCCCTTTTCTTCTACGAAAATAGGAAAAAATAAGTGTGAAAGAAATTAACTGAAAAAAGAGTTTTCTTTAAATTACAATTTTTAAGAAGATTTGAAAAATTTAAAACATATATCCATTCATTCAAGCTTAGTGAAATTGTTTAATTTATAGAATCAAAAATTGTCTACTAACAAATTCATGTATAAAAATATTTACATAATAGCGTTTTGAGTTTTACATTAAACACGAAAAAAGTTATACACGTTTAGCCTCTACACCAGACGTATTCTCCACAAGGAGGCAGTTTGATTTTTTAGTGGGGCAATTCGAATTTTTTACTCATACATTTACTTTCAGATTTTTTTTGGTTTGTTTTTGGAAAAGTAAATTAAAATAAAAATAAAACATGCAAAATTGAAAAATAAAATTCAAAAATTAGTTTTGTTTGATGAATTTTGAAAAAGTTCCCTGTCAAAAGTTCAAAATATAATGAAACAAGAATACTTGTACGAGCAATCTTTAAAAATATTTTGAAACATTTTTTCCTTTCATGTTGCCGCACCCCCATCCGCTTACGTAGACTTTTCCTATTCTTACACTCATACCATATTACTTCCACTCATACCATCGTTAACATCCTGAAATGTGTTCTGCTGATCTAAAAACATCAGGAAATTCTAATCTATATGCATCTATACACACATACATATAGAAAAGGTTTAATAATACAGACGATGTGTTAACCTCAAAATGTAAAATGATTCCAATATTTTAATAATCAGATTTTATGATGATTACAATATTTTTTTTGTGTGTGAGCGGAAAGTAAATAGTTTTGCAAAATATGAGTATAAAGTTAACGTAATTAGCTTTTAATAACATATTTTTATTTCTTTCTCATGCAATCTAGCTTTATATAATTACATTTATTTTATGAAAACAAATATGTTATAAATCACAATAATATTTTCTTTCTTTGTGCTCTATACGCTGCCTTTATGCCAAATTTCAAGTTTTTAGAGCTACGAGATCAAAAGTAATTTCGATTTTTTTATTTGTTTTAGAATTTTCGATTTTTCTTTTTGAATTCTCCGGAATTTATAATTTTTTCTTTCTTTGCATCCTAAGCACTACCTTTATGCCAAATTCCAAGTTCCTAGGGTTGCTAGATGGTTCACAAGTAAAGGTACCAGAGATAGATTTTTATAGCTCATTGAGCTTAGTAATTTGATACCTCACATATCTGCTATTGGGTTTTAATTATCGCAGAAAGTTCGATTAAAGTTTAAAATCATTATTATTAAAAAAAAAAAACAGTTGCCGTCAAAGAAATGAGCATGATACAAGTTTAATTAAGGTATTTGCACTGACATACATTGACTCTTACCAATTTATGACATATTGTTTTATCCGAAGAAGTGGTTAAAGCAAAAATAAAGAACAATATCATCAAGTTTGTATCAGAGACACACTGTCAGTTTGCATCAGTTAAATTCATCCCTATGTTTCGATATGGATTTTCCGAATGAGGCTAAATTGAGCCGAAAATTATGTCACCCCTACACAGTACTGTTTTAAAATTCAATGAAGCATGTAGACCTGTTTTGAGTGCTTCGTGTAATCAGCTGAAGTTGAAGACTTCGTTAGTTATACTCACTGCGAGATATATTTTTGTTTTACTCATTTCTTCGCAAATAACAATGTGGCAAAAAGTGATTATCATCAATGTATGGCAGTGCAGATACCTTAATTAATTTTATATCATGCTTTTTCTTTGACGGCAACTGTTTTCCCAATAAACGAAATTTTGAGTTTTGACCCGGCCTCCTGTCATTCTTAAAACTGAATAGCAAATATGGGATGTATCAAATCACTAAGCTTAATGGGACGAAACGAATGAGCTATAAAAATTTTAATTCGTCTCTGGCACGTTTATATGTCAGATTATTCATGATCGATAAGTGAGTGAATGTCAAAAAAGCGAAACTTTGAGTTCATATATCTTCTGAACTAGAAAAGTTGGAATCGTGAAATTTGAACATTTTGTTCTCTTTGCAAAGTTTTCTACATAAACAAATGTTCGTATTTCTGGAAAACTCCATCACAAAGATATGACGGGGTCAAAGATGTCCTGAGCTGTTTCCTGAAAACGGTGCTACGGCTGTGCTTTCTCTACTTGGCGGGTGAATCAGAAAGAAATCATAGTCTTAAATTTTGTACTTTTGCGTCTTAAACGCCGCAATCAGTTCGAAAAAGTATTGTTGTTAACCATATGAAAAATAATTTTCAGAAAGGGTTGTTTTCGCGATCCACTTTTTCTTTCTTTCGGTGACGCTCCACAAGGATTCAATTTTAGAGATACAGATTCATAAAAATACCTATTTAAAGATCATACCATACATGACACGTACATGACCGTGCAATCGGTTTTGAAACTACGAATTTTTACCTTTTCAAAAAATTTGCGACTTCATGTCCGAAGACGACCTTTGTTGTACGTGAAAAGTCACTAATCGTCTGTATTTTGACACAATATTTTGCAGCATCTCAGCAGATCAGATTTACAACTTCTATAAAAATGTGGAACTGTTCGAATGAGAAGAAGTATTAAAATAGAAAAATATTGAGAAAGTTTCGATAAAAACGCTAAAACGCGAGCTGTTTCGGCGCGGTTGGGGATAATGTTTTCACTACTAAATATGAATTTTTTACCCAAAATTTTAAAAAGGGCTTGGATTCAGTTATATTTATAACCGATTAATATTTCAGACAATTCGAACTATAAGAACTATTTTTTGTTATGTTAAAATACCCGACCCATAAACAAGAAAAGCGATTAAAAAACATATTTCTTTTACAACTAGATATCAATATTTTTTCACGAAACTTTTACATGGGCCTGCAAAACCATTATGTGTATAAAAATTATTGTAGTTCGGACAACAAGAACTATTTTTTTTTTAAACTATGAAACGATCCTACATGAAAAAATAAGAACATGTCTTCCTACGAGCGCTTTTATCATTTATCAATATTTTTTTCGTGATAGTTAAAGATATAAAATCATACAAATTTAAGGCTAATTTAACACTAAAACGTCCACTGGTGTCATTTCGACACCAAACCGAATTTAGCCTTTATCTCTCTATCACATTTGTTCACCTATATTCTTCAAATTGTATGACTTTTAATCATTTTACGTAATAAGAACAATATCAAAATTTTTATTATGTGATTCGATTTTTAAAAAAATTACAGCCAAATTCACCTAAAATGTCCGTTGGTGTTACTTCGACACCAAACAGAATTTACACCAAATCATCGTTCTTTTGTGAAAATTTAACAATATAAACTTAATTGAAGTACAATAACGCAATATACTGTTAAATTAGAACTTATAGCGTCCGTTTCGCACAAATAAATTAGTGGCGTCGAAATGACACCGGCGGATTTTTAAAGATGTCGAAATTATTGGCCGTTTTGATTTAATGTATTTTCTGTAAAAATAATCATCATTCTTTCGTAAAAAGATAACAATTATAAGCCTAATTAAAGTACGATGACGGAATATAGTGTTAAATTAGAATTTATCGCGTCCATTTTGCATAATCAAAATAGTGGTGTCGAAATGACACCGACGGCTGTTTTAGGATCTCGAAGTTGTCAGCCGTTCTAGTGTTAAGGTTATTATTAGGGGCCTGTGAAACGCCGGGCTGGTGAGCTTGTTATCTATAAATGCTCAATATTTTCTTATTTTTCGTCATTTCTGTAGCTTGATACTTTTCTTGATGTATCCTCCACATTCACTTGAATAAAAAGGGTCAGAAGTGAATGAAAATTACTTTGGGGAAGATTTCTACAATGCTTAACAATTTCTACAATGCTTACACCCAGAAAAAGGAATTGATTAAAACAACAAAATATGTTTTATTGAGTACATTTTGGTTGTTTCAAGCAAAATTTTTAGTTGAAGTAAAAAGTTGGTTTTGTTGCATTGACAAAAAAATATTGTTGACACTCTTACAAAATTTTAACAAAATTTCATCAATTTTACTTGAATTAACAAAATCTGTTTTTTTAATTTTACCATAATTTTGTAATTTATAATTACTGTAATATGTTGTTGCTTTTACAATATTTAAATTGTTGTGTAGTAGCCATAACTCTCTCACTTAACTTGGTTTATTTGAATTATATAACTGTATAATTAAAGGATTAACGAAATTTTTGGATAATTAAAACGTTTTTAATTGGGACGGACCAAGGTAGTTTTAAAAAATCCCCCTATCCCATTTATTACTTTCTTCGATCTTTACAAGAAGAAAGTATTGGAATCATGAAAATTTTCATATTCTGGTTTTCGACTGATTTTAGAAGGTCCTGAACACGATTTGACTGTTTTCAGAAAATGACTGTCTATGACTCTGTCTGTCTGTATGCGACAAAAATTTTGAGGGCGCTCTATTTCAAGAACTAATGCACGGGATTTAATTAAACTTTATATTCAGTTATTTTCTGATATAAATTGGTGCTGATTAGTTTTTGGCATAAATCGCGCAACAGGTGGCGCTGTTATGTTACAATTTCGCGATTTCTGCAATAGATTCGCAATTTCTCAAGAACTAATGCACTGATTTACATCAAAATACAGATTGAGTTAGACCTTGACATATATAGAAGCTGATTACGTTTTGGTGTCAATAGCCCAACAGGTTGCACAGCTATGTTATTTTTTTCATGATATTCACTGTAACAAAATCTCAAGAACTAATGCATGGATTAATTTTTAAATCATTTTCAGCAGTGATTTACACCTGTAATTCTTAAATAATAACCAGGGAATTTTTATCCTGCTTTTTTTCAAGCGTAAACCGACAGAGTGGAAAATGTCCCAAGCCAGGAATCGTACCCGGGTCCTGAGAATAGCGCGCTCTGAGGTCCCAGCATACGGCAACACAGTTAATTTTTAATTAATTTTCTGCAGTGAAATACGCCTGTAATCCTTGAATAAAAACCAGTGAATTTTTATCCTGCTATTTACAGGCGTAATTCACTGCTGAAAATGAATTAAAAATTAACTATATGTTGCCATTTGCTTGGCTCTGTATTTTCGTCTCATGTTTGCCGCAGAAATTTGCATGCTCATGCAGGGCCTGTTTACCGTATAGGCCCAATAAGCCCGTGCTTACCCAAAGAAATACAAAGGTGCCCACAAATTTACTTTTCAGAATAACTTAAAAAAAAAGTAATAATAATAATTCAATCAGGGTAAGAAATGCATTTTTTCCTTACGAAATTTTTATCTAAGAAGCTCGCTCTTTCTAAATTGTTGTTTACTCGAAATTTTGATGGTAAAATTTCAAATTGTTGCAGCATACCAAAAATGGATGTAGTAAATAACAATGGAATTGGTGGGCCTATATCCCAAGCGTAGATAATTGGCCGTCAACAATCAACCCAACCCAACCCAATGGAATTGGTAGAGGGGAGTCCCAGAGTAACGTCGGGCTTCCCCTACTTTTATGTCTTAAGCGGGCGCTGCGCTCATGATGACATTTCCATTTTGTGCTGCGTTTGCATACGGTCCGACATACATAAGAGTGAGAAATTGCGTGTTTGGATATCGTTCCTTCTGGCTAAGTGGTTACAGTCTCAGATCGTTACTCTGAAGACCCGGTTTCGATACCCAGCTGGGGACATTGTTCAAACTGTAGATTTACGCTTGAAAAAAAGAAGGATAAAAATTCACTTACTATTATTCAAGGATTACAGGCATAATTCCCTGCTGAAAATGAATCCAAAATTACCTAAAAAAAATAGTTATTTTTAGATTGGTTCTAATACAAAAAATAGTTTTAAAGTAAATATTATAATTGTTTATGTAACAAAAAACTTTTGTTGTTAAAACAAAAAAAAATTCTTAAAATTATACAAAACAATTGTTCTTTAAACAAAAGTTTTTTTTGCCGAAACTGAAATGAACTCTTAAAGTAACAGATAATTATATTTATTTTGAAAAAACTTTCACCAAAATAATTTTCTTAATTCAAGTATAATTAGATGACATTTCCATTTTGTGCTGTGTTTGCAGCCGGTCCGACATACATAAGAGTGAGAAATTGC
This sequence comes from Maratus michaelseni, assembly GCA_963931845.1. NCBI lineage: Eukaryota > Metazoa > Arthropoda > Arachnida > Araneae > Salticidae > Maratus > Maratus michaelseni. The sequence goes on from OZ007597.1 coordinate 55,926,328, forward strand.
GTGTTTGGATATCGTTCCTTCTGGCTCAGTGGTTAGAGTCTCAGATCGTTATTCTGAAGACCCGGTTTCGATAACCAGATGGGGACATTGTTCAAACTGTAGATTTACGCTTGAAAAAAAGATTGAAGTATTACAGGCATAATTCACAGAGAAGGGGGCTCGTATGAACATTTTTTTTTTTTAGAAAATCAACATATTTCTTACTTGAATCATATGTATTGCATTTTAAATATTACATATGGAAAACACAATGTCTTTTATCATATGTGCCAAACATTTAAAGTTTTCCAAATAAATTAAATAGGTTGTGAGTCTTTAAAAAACTGAGAGATTTCTGTTCCAACCTGCCCCATGTAGAGGTACCTTTGAACAAGCTAGGGGCCCCTTTGAACAAATAAAAAAAATGTGAAAATATCAAGAGTTTTTAAGAAAAACTGCATAGCTTTAAGAAATATAAAATTTTCAGAATAAAATTAACTACATTTTATTAAAATTACTAATTAAAGAAGACATTAAAAACTTCACTTGCTATTATTAATGGAGTACAGGCATAATTCACTGCTGAAAATGAATTAAAAATTACCTAAAAAAAAATAGTTAAGTTTAGATTGGGTCTAATACAAAAAATAATTTTAAAGTAAATATTATAATTGTTTATGTAAAAAAAAACCTTTTGTTGTTAAAAAAAAACAAAAAAATTCTTAAAATTACACAAAACAATTGTTCTTTAAACAAAAGTTTCTGTTGCCGAAACTGAAAAGAACTCTTAAAGTAACAGATAATTATATTTGTTTTGAGAAAACTTTCACCAAAATAATTTTGTTAATTCAAGTAAAACTGAAACATTTTTACTTGAATTAACAAAACATTTTTTTGCTGACGATACAATTTTTTTTGTTGGAATTGCAAAAAAAATCAACAATATTTTTCTTGTTGATTCAAACAAATTTTCCACTGACCCATATTTAAACGGAAAGTTTTGTTGGGCCAACCAAATTTTTGTTGATTCAACAAAACTTTTCTCTGGGTGTACATTAATCGAATGGAAAAGTACACGTTCATTTTTTATATTAAAATTGGAGTGTAAATTTGTATTTCACATTCTCTCCTATGAGAACAGGAATAATGGACGGTTGAAAAAAATTACCATTTATTCGTAATGATCTAGAAATACTGTTATAACTCTTAAAATATATAAATTTATATTACTTTCCTAAATATAATTTTTTGTGGTTTTTAGTAATATATTAATAATTGTTAAACTAAACAATAATTACTTCATTGTCGTGGATAAAAGGAGGGAAACTGGAAAAAATTCGGATTACTAAATTTTTATCAGCACCATTTCCCCATTAAATTTGAAGAGAAAATATATTTGTTATTTGAATAGATGATGAAACTAGTCGGATGTGCCCATCTCAAAACTTTCTTCTATCTCAGTCATGTTAATACTTAGTTAAAATTGTTGTTAAAATTCGCTATCACATCCCCAATAAAATCAATATTTTTCGTCATTCTGTTGTACGTCAGCTGCTTGCGAATCGTCGAATTACAGAAATGCGAACAACCTATGTAGACTAAACTACGAAAAGTCCTTCTGGACTGAACCGACAGGAACAGATAGACTCCCTATTCCTTGGTTTTACGATTTTAGCTAATTTTACTGGAAAACACGAAGGTAAAATGCGTGGAACCTAAATAAAGAAGATTCAATCCCAGTTCTCGTCAACATTGAATTTGAATGAGAATATCGCCAAATTAGTCCTCTACAGCCAAGTTGGCTTCATTTATGGCAACTTATTTTGGTCGCCAAATTTGGCGATATTCCGCCAACTGTCGCCACGTTTGGCGAGAATTTGATGTTGGCGAATATAAATATATAGTGATAAGCATATAATAGGATTAATGGTTACAACAATGAAAGAAAATTTGCCGAAACCATGTTAACTAAAACTCATAAATTAAACCCGTTTATGGATGAATTCTACTATCTTGTTTGAAAATGTCAGCCGCCCTAAAATTTCAAACCCCTATATCTCAGCCTTTTTTCAAGATAGAGGCAAAACAAAAATTGCTCCGGTTTCTCCGGAACAAAGCCGAATATTTAACGAAAATACTTTTAGGAATTCTATTTTTTTTTAAAATTTGCACATCTTTTTGAATTTGAAATCTTTAAATGGCTATCACAGCGCCCCCTTTTGTCGAAATATTCCCAAATTCTAATAGAACCTGCATGCCATAGCCAAAAACATAGAAAAAAAATGTGGTTCAATTTGAAGCATAACTTAATACACTTTTAGATGGTACAATAGTGAAAATGGAACAAAAATATTTATCACAGCGCCCCCTTTCGTCAAAATATCCCCAAATTCTGATAGAACATGCTTGCCATAGCCAAAAACATAGAAAAAAAAAATGTGGTTCAATTTGAAGCATAACTTCATACACTTTTAGATAGTACAATAGTGAAAACGGAACAAAAATATCGATCACAGCGCCCCCTTTCGTCGAAATATCCCCAAATTCTGATAGAACCTGCTTGCCATAGCCAAAAACATAGAAAAAAAATGTGGTTCAATTTGAAGCATAACTTAATACACTTTTAGATGGTACAATAGTGAAAATGGAACTAAAATATTGATCACAGCGCCCCCTTTCGTCGAAAGATCCCCAAATTCTGATAGAACCTGCTTGCCATAGCCAAAAACACAGAAAAAAAATGTGGCTCAATTTGAAGCGTAACTTCATACACTTTTCGATGATACAATGAAGACACACAGACGGACAGACGGACAGATAGATATTTTGTAAAAACAGGTTTTTCGGAATCTCTGACCCCTAAAACGTGTAAATCCGTAGAAAACCGGAAGTCGAAAAAAATTCGATTACAATACTTTCTTCTATTATAGATAGAAAAAAATAAAAAATATTTATTAAATTACAATTTACAAGAAAATTGGAAAAAAATTAAATCATAGTTTTATTTATTCAAACTTTGTGAATATGTTTAATTTGAAGAATGAAAAATAATCTGCCGACAAGTTGAGATACAGAAATAATTACATTATAGATTTTTGAGTTTTGTCTTCAACCTTGTTCGGGAGATAGAGCGTTTACAGACACACACACAGACATACGGACAAACGGGCGGCAATTTTTTTTTTTAGTATGTTTTTCGGAATCTCCAGTGTCGGAAACGTGTAAATCCATCAATTTTTTTTTTCGATTTTCAAAACGATTAAGTAATAATTTTAATTACAATACCTTTACATATGTCATTTTCTCATTACAATTAAAAGTAACTTAAAAAAATGTTATAAACATCCATTTTATTTCATAAAGCTGGTATATTTCATTATTATTCACTCCACCGATACTGAGTTCGAGACGCTAATGCTAGAGGAAGTCGAAATGTTTCAGTGAGCGAAAATAATGTCATATATAAAAGGAAATGAGTATTTTCGTGGATAAAAGTAAATATTTTACTACGAATGTTATTAAAAGATATAACTTTCTGGACATTTTTCTCACCGAACCATATACTAGAATCTCAAATCAAGAGTGATAACGATCACATGCAAAGTTGTAGCTGGCAAATGTGACATCAAGTGTCAAAATATATTTATTAATACCCTTTTGCGTGTTGATTTTTTTTTTTATGTTTAATATGAGAAGTATGTATGTACATTTTGCGACGGTTAAAATTACGTTATGTTTAGTCTTTATTAAAAAAAATAATGTGTCATAAGACTTTTTTTCTGAAGATTCATTCCGAAATGCCAAAGATCGGAGTATCTGTTGATAACTTCATTATCGTTTTTTATCTTGATTATAATGTTACTGATTACCTATACGAAAAAAGTTTAAGTTTTCGAAAAATTAAGAAGCTAATCGAAATGTTACGGTGGTAAATTTGGTTAAAAATATTTATTATAACTGTTAGACTATAGCCAATGTAAGGTTGATTTTTTAGTGTAACTATCTTTGTAGGTTTATTATAAATTCAATCTAACAGTTCCTTTCTAAAAGATTTTCTTTTGCTGAATTTTGACGGGTTTTCCATTTCGTAATAAATATATATATATATATATATATATATATAATGCTATTACAAATTCATTTTCACGTGAGTGGAGCTGCGTGTAATAACTAGGAATAATAATAATAATAATAATAATAATAATAATAATAATAATAAAATGATAATAATAATAATAATAATAATGATAATAAAACTACATAGTAACTTACTTAAGTTGGTTCACAATTCAAGATCGCACGAAATTTTGCCCTCCTTAGAAAGATGCACTTATTGCATCTGCTGAAAATTCTTAATATATATCACCGAATATCGGGATCAAATCAGAATTTTCGAATATAGGAACGATATATATGAAGTTTAAGCCATTTCATGCTTGCATAATATCGTATCTAAGCATTAGTTTATTATATCTAAAAGCTAGGAATTTTTCGAAACCGTATTTTTTTTCGAAAGTGCAAACGCAAAAACTTTCCGATTATTTTATAATGAAAAACACAAATCGCAAATATACGTTATTGGCCAGATGATTACTAAGACAAAAATATTACACATCGTAAACCTTAGTATTTCCTGACCTGCTCTAATTTTGCCCATGTTTCGTTTATGTAAATCAGTCTCCTATGATATAAAGTTAAATAAAAAGGAAAGTATGGTCTCCCTCGATTTTTCAAAACAATCATTTTTTTCTAAGTGCAAGATTCATAGAAAAAAAATAGTATTTTTCTTCAGTAAATATATCATTCCAAAAACGTTTTTTAACGATAAGTGGTTCTTAAATTAATCCTTTTTATTCTTATTACATAAAATTCCCTGTTGAATTGTTGAAAAACGTTGATAAATACGTCTAATATGAATTCGTTTCAGAAGAATTATATAACTGCAAGTTTCATACAACATAGAATTGTGTATATAACATTAAGTTGATGAAATCTTTTCTTGTATAATTTTAACTTTGTTTAAAGAGGATTTAGATTCAAAGAGTGAATATAATAGCTATAGAAGCATATCATTTGGATAATCAGAATGAGTTTTCTATCTTTGAAAAGAATTTGTTCATACTGCAACAGCTATTTACTCAAGATAATTTTAATATTTGCCATCGCATTGTATGTAACAAACAGCATTAATATATATTACTTCATATGATAAAAGCATACATCACATAATGATACACATTAAAAAAAGCATGAATGGGATGATAGAAGTTGAAGTTCGTAAAAAACCAATGGTAAAAACAATTCGTAAAAAACCCTTTTTATTTTTTACACATCCCTACCCTTTATTCTGAACAATATGAAAGAAGAACGAAATATCGTGCATCAGACATACTTTATGAAATACTTTTCAACAATAACAGGATATTATTACGAAATTTCATTTTTCCATACAATGAATTGAAATATCTAAATAAACAATTTAAAAAAACACATAACACAGTAAAAATCATTTTTCATCAATTGCTGTCCTTATCCGGAAATGTGTGCGAAGTATTTCGTACATGCCTGTATATGATGTATGGAATTTATACACGCGACTAAGTGCACGAAAACTTAGAGAAATTTGAAATATAGTATCATCACTAAGATATACCACAATCATTTTTTCTCTATTGACTATAACGTAACGGAAATATTTTGTGCCGCATTGTAAACGATCTATAAATGCTTAAAACTTCATTTTCAATACTAAACATTCTATTGTAAACCTCATTAACATAAAAAAGTTACATGACAGACCGAGTATATTTATGAGAAATAGAGTACGACCAGACCGATTTTATAAATACTTTTTAACTATGTAACCCTTTCAAACTATAAGAAAAAGCTGAAAAATCCATATTAATGTAATATTTTCAAAAGTATGGAAAATGTACTCGTAAATTTTCTGATAACACGCTACATTATTTTATTCTGCTACATAATTTAATAATTGTGAAATATGACAAAGTATGAATTAGTAGCTGTAAACTATGTAGTCCAATTAAATAAATCGTTAACATGTTTTGAAATTAAATAATAAAGATAAAAGAAAAACAATTACTATAAATGAAATTGCTTTGTTTTCATCGAAATGCTTTATACAATTTAATATTAAATTTTAATTAATAAAAAATACTATATATTACCCGTCAAGATTTGACGGTAAATAACTTGAAAGTTCCTTTAGAAATATACATTTATTTTTAATTAGTTGCTTTTAAATTAATTAGGTATTGAAAATTTGATGAATTGTTATATTATGTAAGCGATTCTGATAGATATAAGACGATAGATGGTGTTGTCAGTCCAGCCTACTTAACTAATGAAGTGAAATAATTTTAATCTTCCAATTTGCATCCTATAATGCTTGAATTAATTTAGCAAGAATTTGACTAAAAATATTAATTGAATGATTAATTTTTACTTACTACAGTCTCAATTTTTTTTTTAAATATCAATATTTTCTATTTTTCAATTTTTTTTAATTACGTGACATTTAAAATTTTTCATTAATTTTATTTTTATCAGCCTGATTCTAAAACCTGAAAGATTCGAAATTTTTCTCTACATTTCGAAAAGTATTTTTCTAAAGATGTACTTTCTGATGAATTTGCAAATTAATACTGTAACGATTTCATTAAATCTCCCACAGTCTGCTAATTATGCAAAATAATCAAGGATAGAAGTTCCCAGGTGTTGGAAAACTTCTGTCATATTTTTCTGCTAGCTTGCAAGAATGTCGCCGACCTGCAAAGGCACAGAATAGCTTCGATCAATCCTGTGAACGGAAACTGTTTCGACAGCAAAATATTTCTCATATCTCGCCGGCTTCATGTGTGGTCTTTTTAGCGTGAGAACTTTACCCGTGTGAACATTTGGTATTTCAGTAAGACCTCCCAAAAAGGAATCCCGATCGAATCACAGGAAAACTGAATGCTATGAGGTGAACGGAAACTTTTTTGATTGGTGAGCGGAGAGACTTTTGTTGGAGCCAAGGGACGAGAAAGAAATCGAGGGGAGGTTAGTTAGAGTTTGAAGGGAGACGAGTGTTGGTAGAAAAACACTCATCTCAGGACGGATTCCCATCTTAGTGGGGAAGAAAAGGTTTTGCTAACAGATTTTAAAAAGAGAGAGGATTTCTCTGAAGGCAACGGCAAGGCCATCGTTTGAACTGTTTGTGAGGAGTGAAAAAGATACTCCGGTTGGATGTTAAGATTTCAAATTACTGCACAAGACTGGACTCTATTGATTTATAAATTGATTGCAAGTTGAAACGAAACCAGCTGAAAAAAATTGTTGTAATGAGTTGTAAATATTAAGAAATTCGAGAACAATATAAAATAAAATTCGTTTCGAAGTAACATATTGAAATTCATCCATATGAAAAGGCCACACGCTACCCCTTTTTAAATTATAACATCATGGATTCATTATAATACATAGTTTCGTTCAAAACCAATTTTTAAGTAAAAATAATGCAGAATTAAAACAAGAACTTAAAAAATCACCAGTATACAAGAAGCGTTTTAGAAAAAAAAGAATAAATAAAAGGAAATTGAAAGTTTTAATTTTTGAATTCAAGAAAGAAAAAATTAAATGTCATATTTTAATTGCTTTGGCTTAAATAAAAATTCTAGAATTTTAGAATAAAATAAAAATTGTAAAAACAATAATTGGTCAACATACATAAACTGTTTTTATGTTTTATTGTTTGTAGTTGTCGAAATTGAACATAAAACTTTGAATCGATTCAACATAGAATGTTACTTAAAAAATTCGTCATGTTCTAAATTCATATATATATAAATTACAATGAAGGACAAAACAAATTCCATTCATATGTTCTCCCAATAAAATTTTAAACCATTTTAAAATTATCAAACTAAATTGTTAATCTGAAATGTATTTTAATAATCGTCATCTTAAACCTGATAAAACGGTAAAACAAGTCTCATAATTAACGACATAAATTATCAATCAAACTATGCCAGACAAAAAATTTACATAATATTTTATAAAATCACTGTAGTTGTGCAATAAAATGTAATCAATACAGTAATATAGAACTTCTAATACTTACATAAAGTCTAATAAAGAAGAAATGATCACAATATTATTAGTAAATTTATTGCATATGTTTATATTCACTGGCTTCTTAAAGAGAATATATTTAGGAAGTTTAGTAGTGTTTTATACAAGCGAAATATCTGAGTACTCAAACAACTAGAAATAATTTTTGAAATGATTAACTATCATATTTTCTCTAATACAAATAACTGCTCATCCAATAGTTTTTTTGTTGCCATGTGAAACATATAAACAATAATTAAAGTATTGATTAACTGTTTTATTAACACTGTTTAATTTACATTTCTAATGCATCGAAGTTTATTTTATGATTGCATTTTAAATATTAAACGCTTGTTTGCTTCATTTTGTTATAATAAAATTTACTAGAAATCAGCTAAAAATTTTGAGACATGTTCTTTTATTACCTTTTTTATTGTGAATTACTTTTTAAAAATTATAATTTTGTGAGAGATATGATTTTTTAAAAATGACAATACATTTTTTTCAAAGTTTTCAAGTAATATTTAAAGGCTTGATTCACTGTTTTATTCTAATAGTGCTTCCAACACTGATCGACCGATCTATAACATTTAAAAAAGCTACTATACTATTAATATGTTTTGTACTGTATTAAGATCAACACTATTAACCTTTGCAATAAGGAGAACGTTTCTATGCAAATATAGGAAATAAATTTTAACTTTCCTTTGATCACATTTTTAAAGAGCCAGCGTTTCGCATCCATACGTTTTCGATGATTTTCAAATGAAATTGTTTTCTTTGAAATGTTAAAGTATGTACGAGGGGTATTTTTAAAGTAAGCACCGTTTTGAAATTAAAAATAAACAAGTATAGTTTTCTTATAAATTTTATTTTTACATGAAAGCCTATACCTGAATCTATTTTTCTACATAATTTCCGCCAATATTAAGGCACTTATGGTATCGTATAACCAGTTTTTGAATCCCCTCTTCATAGAAGTCTGTCGCAATTCTCTCAAAATTCCATGCAGAACGCTGTGTGAAATCCGAGGAAATTCATCAGATAATGACGAAATCGTAAAGCGCCTGTCCTGTTTAATTCGTTCGTCAATTTTCTGCACCAAATCTTCAGGAATGACTAAAGCTCGCCCACTTCGTTCCTCATCATGAATATTCGTGCGGCACTCTTTAAAATCTCTAACCCATTTCCGCATCATTAGACCGATCATAATGGGTTGACCGTTAACCTCGCTAATCTGACTATGAATTTCAGACGCTTTCACGTTTTTAGCACTAAGGAAACTAATCACCCATCGTATTTCTCAAGCGCCGGGATTCTGAATCGGTGAAGCCATTTTAAATACTCAAACAAACATAAGTTAACACGGTCGAATGTTTCCGTAATGGCACCTGTGGCTTGCCAACAGATATAGGTTAACTGTGCGCACGCGCAAGGTGCGTAGGTAAAACTGTGCTCATCGGAATTTCAAAACGATACTTACTTTAAAATTAACCCTCGTATAATGTTGCAGAAAATAGTGTTATGTTTCTATGTACAATTTTGAGAAAGAAAAAATGATACTAATATGACTTAAATAATTGTATTAAAACTATACTGGTAAGATTCGAAATAATGTATACTACCGAATATTATGCATAAACTGTGGGAGGAGGTTGGTATATTATAATCCATGTTAACGTTAAAATTTTTAATAGCGGCACACAATTTTTGCAAAATATTTAAAATCTACTGTTGTACTAAAGGCCAGACTCTAAATAGTAAATCATTTGTATGAAAAATTTTGAAATTAAAGTTATTAAAAATTTTAAATTATGATTAATGATGTTAAATTATCCTATTCAAGATTTATAATTGTCTTTAATATTTACTATTATAATATCTTTATAATGCTTTTTTTGTGTGAACATGATGTTTAAATTCCAAATATCTAGAACTTTGCCTCTTTAAATCTCATAAATATATGTTTGAAATATGTATAATAAAACTAACATTCAAAGAAATGTGAGTTATTTTCAAAACTTTAACCGTATTTGTTTATATACTTTATATATATATGTATATGTATGTATAGCCAAAAAGACCATGGACATGACGTAGTTTAAATGGCTCAACAAGTGAAATAAACCACATCTTGACAAATTAAAAGCATTTTATTCAGGAATTCAGCGTTCTCATTAACTTCAATACAGGATGCGATCACAGTTTGGTCAGATTCAAACTGTTTTTAAATACTAAAGTGGAAAGAATGAAGCTTTTGCAACACTCAAAGAAATCAGTCGATATTATAAATCTCGAGAAACATAAAGAAGAATTTAATTTGGATCTTAAAAATCGTTTCCAAGTTCTTCAATATTTTAGAAGAGCAGGGTGTTACAGTACTAAACAAGAAACTAACAAATACTCTACAAGAAATTGCAAGGACGATAACTGGTGAAGCACAAGTAAAGCAGACACAGAAAATAACATAAGAAACAAGAAGATTGATGAAGAAACGCAGAGAATTTAAAATGAAGAAAAATTATCCTAAATCAAAAGTTGAATATGCAGAATTATTTAAAACGTAAAGAAAATGTGTCGCTGAAGATATCAGAAAATTTAACTGTGATATTGTCAAGGGAGTGCTAGAAGTTAAAAAAAGTTTAAAATCAGCTAAGATTAAACTGTGTGTTGGAAGAAAAAGTATTTTTGCACTGAAGAGGGAAGATGAAACAATCATCAAATTCAATAATGAAATAGTACATATTGTAGAAAAATTCTATAACGATCTATATAAATGTGAAAATCAAAGGGAAATCAACCTATGTGATCCACGAGTAAACATAATAGAAACTGAAGAGACAATCCCCGTGATGACAGATGAAGTTTTACAAGCCATTAGATGTATGAAAAAAATTCCCTGGCGAAGATGAAATTTCAATTAGAATTACAAAGAAGCAAGAGAAAAATTTGCAAAAATGCTAGCCTTACTGTTTTCCAAATATCTCGAGAAATCAGATATACCAGAAAATTGGAATGAGGCTGTGATGGTGCTTCTTTACAAGAAAGGGGAGATGAAAAACCTTTAAAAACTACAGTCTAATCAATTTACTGTCGGTGATAAAATTTTCACCAAATTTTCAAATCCCTCCAACCGGTCGGAGCGCCCTCTGGCGTACAGACGCGTCAGGACAAAAATATTCTCATTACTTAAAATACAAACCCTGTATCCTAAAGAAGAATGTAATAAATTTCACTGAAACTAGATACAGTACAAACGCACCTCATTTGTCACGTTTGACGTGCAATTTCCAACTTGTTGGATATAACTGTGGAAGTAAAAGGTTTTTTTTTTTTCAAATAAAGCCAAAAAATTAAACTCTAGTTATTATTCTAACTGAAAGTTTAAAGAAGATTTCAATGAAGTAATCAAAGGACCCAATCTTGCAAGTGAGTAACGCACAAAAGATAAGAAAGCAAAAGCTTTTAGTCATTTATTCGTAGGAGATGTTCAAATTTTGAACTTTACAACGGCTCAACTTTATGTAACTCATTTGTCACGTTTGACGTACAATTTCCAACTTGTTAAAAATTGTCTCCTTCAATTTGAAGAATTTTTAAAGTAGGTGATAAAATTTAAACAACACAAAATTTCAAATTTAGAAAGTTTTTTTATTTTTAAATTCTTAAATTTTAAAGGTAGCACTTTGCCAGGTAATAAGTTTAAAATTTCCCCATTGCTTAGCATAGGATAAGTATAAAAAAAATGTTTCAGCTAAAATTCACTTATTGTATAAATAAAGCAGAATTGAAATGAAATAAAATTTCATCACTACCGTCTTCTTTTCTTAGTCCCAAATTTGGATTCTTTTTTCTTTTATTGAGACACTTTACGAACTAAAAAAAAATTCCTTTTAAGAATTTGAATGCGTGATTTTATTATTTCTAACAAATTAATAAATTTTTAGTTTCAAAATAATCATGAGAGTTTGAAAGACTAAAGATTTTTATTAATGACCGGTGGTTCCGTGCGAAGATTTGGCATAGCAGTCTAATATTTTTTGGATGCAGGTTGAAACTTATATAAAAAAATAAGGTCTAAATATATCAACAAACAACGTTAGTGAAGCCGGAATATCATCTCATTTATTGCATCAAAGTTACAATAAAAACTGATCGCAGATAGCGAAGGCAATAATAATAATAACAATCGATTTTTAACTGCATTAGAGGGTAAAATTATCGGTTTCTGAAAAAAATATCCCAAATCCTAAAGAAAGGTGATTATTCCAAAATTATATAAAAAAACTTAAATATATATATGACTGTATCCTTAAGGTTATCAAAACATAACTCAATGAATAAAAAATGCATTATATTTGTAGAAATATAGTAGTTTAAAAAAAGTTTGTGGTGCAGTGAAACCTGGATTTTAGTGAACATATTAGCACGAGCTTGTCAGTGAGAGTGTTAACCGCAAGGCTTGAATCAGCTCTGGACTCAGCTCATCCTAGAGAACAAGCAGGATTTCGAAGTGGATTTAGCACAATGGATCATATTCAAACAGTAAGGGAACTAATAGAAAAACATAAGGAATATGATTATCTGTCTTGCCTTTATTGATTATGAAAAAGCATTTGATTTGATATACACATCAGCAGTAGTTGAATCTCATGAAGACATTGGTATAGACAAACCTTACATCAATATCATAAAGAAGATTTACAAGAAAGCAACAGCCACAATCCGTTTGGACAATGAAAAAGTGAAGATCAAGCTTGGAAGAGGAGTAAGACAAGGAGACACCATTTCACCTAAGGTTTTTACTGCTGTCTTCGAAAATGTTTTCAAGAAGCTAGAACGAAGGAAAAAGAAGCTAGAAGAAGCTCAAGAAGCTAGGAAAACAAAGGAATTAGAATAAATGGGGAATATTTAAGACATCTCCGGTTTACTGATGACATTTTAATTTTCAGTAATAGCCCTGAAGAATTGGAAAATATGCTAAAACTTTTTGCAGAATATAGTATTAATGTGGGATTAAAAATAAATTTCGAAAAGACTAAGATAGTGTTAAATTCGTTTGCATCACAAAAGAAAATTTTCTACAACAACACTTAGATTAAAGAAGTGTAAATTTATGTGTACCTTAGACAGGAAATATCATCGGACAACAGTATCAAGATTGAAATCAACAAAAGAATAAGAAATTCATGGAATGCTTTTGGGAAGAACAATATTAATATTCAATAGTAAAATGCCTCTTTGTTTGAAAAGAAAGGTGTTTAATCAATGTGTTTTGCCTGCACTAACTTATGAAGCGGAAACAGGGACGCTAACAAAACGATGGCACAAACATTACAAACAACACAGCGAAGTATGGAAAGATGTATGCTAGGCATAACTAGAAGAGACAGAAAGAGAATAACATGTAAAAGAAATGAGACGAAATTTTTTGACATCAATGAGAGAATTAAACGGTTAAAATGGAAATGGAATAGGCACATTGCAAGAATGCAAGACAATATATGAAGCGCAAACACCCTACGGTGGTATTCCAGAAATGTAATACGACCAAGAAGACGATGTCAAGTAAGATGGAGTGACGAAATCAGAAAAGTGGCCGGTGTTAATTGGATGATTAAAGCACTAGACACGAAACAATGGAAAAATTTGGGGGTGACATCCTTCCAGAAGAGGATTGAAAACGGTTTATGATGATGATGATGATGATGATATATATCATCATTTCAGCTAATTTCTCTCAGTAGATTATTAGTTAATCTTTAAAAACCATCATAAAAAGATCTTAAGGAAAGACGAATTCAGCTAAAATGTAACGCATTTCATTTAAAGAAAATTTCATATTTTGGAAGTATAACTAATAGACATGGAAGTTTTTGTTTTTTTAGATTCCTGGTAGATTTTAAAATCGATAACTATCTGACCGATTTCTATGGAGGGTTATGGGGGGTTTCTATCATTTTTTTCTATTTAAGGAGGGAAAAAGAATTAGATTGATTACATAAAATTCACGAGAGAAGGAACTTGTTTTCTATTATTTACATTTGCAACAGGTAGGGTAGACCGGGGCACATTTACGCGGATTTTTTTCAATGAATTTTCTAATTTTTATGTTTTAACTTAGGAAATTTTAGACATTGTGGTTTTATAAAGCAGTTAATAAAGTCAAAATTTGTGTATTCAGTTGTTGCCCTGTTTGTGTTTTTAACCGTAAAAAAAAATTATTTTAGGTCCAAGTCATTTGCGTAAATTTGCCCCGGGAACGGGGCACGTTTACGCAGATTCTAAGTGATACGAAAGAGTAAGTGAAATAAATATTTAATCAAATTGAGATGTTTTATTTATAAATTAAAGCACTGTTTAAAAATAAAACAATTTAAAGAGAATTAATTAAAGAACATTTTATAGGCCAAACTGAAAACATAGGGCTTATTGCTAGATAAAAACAGAAACTATTTAGTCATCTTAATCGTCACTGTTACAGTTTTTACAAACAAAAAATAAAGTATTTCCTGTTGCACGTAAACGTGCCCCGTCGCCATGTTTGGATTTATTTTTAACGTGCAACGAAAATTAATAACATTTCTGTTCATACAATTACAGTTCTCAAAAAAGGATAAAATTCTGCTAATGTTCATACATTTGTTTATCCTTAACTAAGTATTATTAGTTCACAATAAGTTCCAATAAGTTCAACACAAAATTTACTCACCTAGACAGAAAACATGTTATCCTTTCCGCATGCTAGACCAAAGCTCGACTAACGCTAAAAATCTTGTGCGAATACCCGCTAGGTAGCAGCGTCAATGTGTCATGACTTGTGGCGCGCCAGCTATAACTCGTTTCGGAAAAAGTGCTCCGCGTAAACGTTTTCCCTGCGTAAACGTGCCCCGGTCTACCCTACTATTAGCCAGATATTTAAGTGTGATATATCTATATATCAGAAATTAAATGTGAGAATAATGTGTTATAAACTAAAATATTCCTCACAACATTACCATATGACAGTAAAGTCTACAGATTTGGTATAATATTAGGAAAAGTCGTGACTGAAAAGTTTACTGTTTATAACTAACACTTAATTTATTATTTCCCACTGAAACATATTAAAAACTATTTAAATATTGAATACTTATTCATTTTTTTTCTTTACAGTATTATCTGACATTCTACTCCATTGATTTATCCTTTCATGTGTGTTATAATTATTGAAAATTGCATTACTTTAAATATTACTGTCATTAGAAATAAGCGGAATTATTCAATGTATACAATTTTTTTTAATTGGATTGGTTTTTTAAAAAAAATGTTATTTGTGAAATGAGTTTAAAAAATCAATATATATTTTTAATATGATTTTAATTATAATAATTATACATTTTCTATTGCTTTTCAAATAGTTTGTTAAAATTTGATTTGTTTTTTCATTGTAATTACTGCTTTGATCACAGATCTGTATCAGGTGTTCCATGAAGCTATGAAGTTATTAATATCTTTTTTATTACAGCAACCAGGATTTTTTTAGTAAACAGAAGAACATTAATATGCAATTATTTTAAAGAGGCACAATGCGCAAAGCACCGGCTCGCCCATATTTTTTTGAAAGTTTTAAATGCTAGACGTTGTTTTGTAAGAACTAAATTCATAACTTTCAAGAACGAAATAACAGTATTCGAATGAACATTTTTAAATGGTAAGTTATAGAACTTAAAACATGTTATATGTAAAAATAAATATTTCTTAAAATATTAAAAATAAGCGGAAATCTTAAATGTATATAATTTTGTAATTGGATTGGTTTTTACAAAATTGTTTGTTGTGAAATGAGTTTAAAAAATCCATATATATTTCTAATATGATTTTAATTATAATAATTATACATTTTCTAAAGCTTTTCCAATAGTATGTTAAAATGGCATTTACTATTTCATTGAAATTACTGCTTTGATCACAGAACTGTATCTGGTGTTCCATAAAGCTATGAAGTTAATTATCTATTTTTTATTACAGCATCCAGGATTTTTTTAGTAATCAGATGAACATTTAACTATGCGCAAAGCACAAGATCACACATATTTTTTTGAAAATTTTAAATGCCAGACGTTGTTTTGTAAAAATTAAATTCATAACTTTCAAGAACGAGATAGCAGTATTCTAATGAACATTTTTTAAATGGTAAGTTAGAGAACTTAAAACATGTTATATGTAAAAAGTTATTTCTTATCTATTTCCTAATTCATATATTACCATTATATGATAGAATGTACAGAATATGATAGAATTGTGACAACATTTTCTTAGATATCCTTTGCCCGTTATAGGAAAATAGGAAATATATTCGTTGTCATACTTTTTCAGAAAGAGCACATACCAATCTCGCGTGTTTACGAACAAAAGTGAATTCAGATGAGTGTAAAAAACGAAAATTTGGAATCAATATGAGTCTTCACTCACTTGAAAACACCTGCTCGCTAATGTTAAACCTATGGCCAGGTTGTTTTCGAATTTCTCGTTTAAATTTGAATATTTTTAAACGATTTTTTTTGCTTAAGATAGCTAAGGTCGATCCCTAATATGGCTATTTTTTAATTTTTCGATTTCAGTTTTAGGTTTCTTTTAATAAAGGTACTTTTACTTTCAAAAAAGGTTCCGAAATGTATTAGACATTTAAAAAACTCTGTTCAAACTATTAATATGTGTTCTGCATTATTCACCAATCATATGAATCATATCATATCAATGAACGGTAGTGCATTTCATATACTTTTGCGTTGCCCTGCATGAACTATAGCTAAACTTCGTTAGCATCAAATTAAAGTGTAATTACTGCTTAATGTGATAAAAACATAACATAAAAGGCTTAAGGGGAAAGATTACCTTTAAAATGGTCAAAAATTCAATTTCCAGGTTTTGATGTCAGTAAATAGTACATTTTATTCTGAGTAGAAAGGTACCAATGTTTTTCAGAGGCGATAAATATTGACGAAGATATAAAGTAAAACGCAATCGTCATTCTTTGTTTTTGAATGGAGAGTGAAAACTTTAAATGCATTTAATTCACAACAATGATTTTCAAACTTGCACGCACGATTTCTCCAAAAATAATTTAGATAGAACCTCATTTTTTTTCCAAACTTTTTAATGTTGTAAAATGAACAAAATGAACTAGAATCTTTTAATATGGTCGATAAATTAAAAAATAATTAACTGTAATTCATCGAAAAGTGCATTCAAAATGCGTTTTTAATTTAATTACAGTTAATTTTTTTTAATTTATTGATCCAATTAAAAGATTCTAGTTCATTTTGTTCATCGTTGCAACATTAATAAGTTAGACAAATTTTGAGGTTTTATCTAAATTATTTTTGGAGAAAACGTGCGCGCAAGTTTGAAAATCATTGTTGTGAATTAAATGCATTTAAAATTTCACTCTCCATTCATAAACAAAGAATGATGATTGCGTTTTACTTTATATCTTCATCAATAATTATCGCCTCTAAAAAACATTAGTACCTTTTTACTCAGAATAAAATGCTCTATTTACTGACATCAAAACCTTGAAATTGAATTTTTGACCATTTTAATGGAGATCTGTCCCCTTAAAAATACTTTTCAATATATAGTTGACATATGTTTCATGCGCTCAAACGACGACTTCTTCAGATCAAATTGATAAATAAAATATTCTCGCAAAGTTTTTGAAAATAATAAGCATAAATCACGAGATCACGTGACTAATGTAAGCAGGTGCTTAAATTGGTCAAATTGGAAAACGTGAAAAGTATGATTTTTATTTAAATATTTATTCCTTTTTAAATTTGTAAACCATCGCGGGACAAATTTTAGGTAATTCGAACGAAGCTGATTCGTTGCAAATGTTCTCTTTACGCAAATATATTTCTATTGATTCATAGATAATGGATGGGAAATAAACTCTTCATAGAAAAATTATTTTACTATTCTTCAAATTAATCTGCAAAGGCTCTATTCTATGTAGTCTAGCTAAGGCTGTAGTTCTTCTGTCATATTTGATATCGGCCATATGTTCTTTTATTCTCGTTTTAAATTTTCTGTTTGTCATTCCTATATATTATTGTAATGTTCCATCTGCCCTGGTGAAGGGATTTCATAAACATCGGAAAGTTGATCAGGTTCTATTGGATCAATTTTTCTACATACTATGCTTTTTGATTTTGTTGAAGGTTTTACGATAAAGCAGATATTGAATTTGCTAAGTTTATATTTTAATCTTTCAAAGAACCCAGGAGAATATTGTGAAGTTGATAGCTTTGAGTTTTGTTCATTAAAAATTTTCTTCTTTTTATTATCCATGCTCGTAATTAATTTATTAGTAGTGCTGTCTTTGTATCAATTATTTCTTGCGATGTCACAAATTCTATTTATTTCTTCGGTTAATTGATTAGGGGTACAGATAGTAAAGGCTCTTCTAATAAATTGTCTAAAGGCAGAAACTTTATAAGGAAAAGGTGCTTGAGAATTATTTGGAATCCTGGATTGATTAGCTATTGGTTTTCTATATACAGTACGTTCTATGCTATGGCGGGTTTTCATTAACAGCACATCTAAATAAGGGAGTGTATTATTTTGTTCACCTTCCAAAGTGAATTTAATCATATAATCAATGCTATTGATCTGAGCATGAAAGCTATTAAGTGAGGTATCCGTGTGTTGCCAAATGACGAAAATATCGTCTACGCATCTGAGTCATGTATGAGGGATATAATCTAATTTATTATTTAGAGATCAGTTTTTAAATGTCGTAATATAAACTCAGCTAAAAGTCCAGATAAATTCATTCGCTGAACCCTCCTTCAGATCATGCAATTAGTTCAACGAATGTATTTATTCAACGTTTGGTTAACATCCATTATACGAAGAAATATTTAATAGCTGGTGTAGCTGTCATCTCTATTTACCCATCCGTTAACACCCAACAAGTCATTATAACTATAAAAAACTGTATTGATAACTTAAGAAACATTAATGACAATATTAAAACAACATTACAGATTGCTCTTAATCTTATAGTTAATAATAACTATTTTATATTTGACAATAAAATCTATAAGCAAATGGGGCCCCGATGCGTTCCCGTATACACACAATTTTAGTTGAATATGACGTGAGAAATAAAAATTAATTAATTGAGATATAAGGGAAAATGTTTATCAATTATCGCCACAGAAGTGTTGAAAAGATGTGTAGATATATGACCCATCGACCGATTTCTTCAATAATGTATACAGTTCTGTACAGTGGCAAATGTGGCAAACAGTGTATGTAACAAATTTTGAAAAGGGAAGGTCAATCGAAGGCAATATTTGAGTGCTATGGTGTTTACTTACACACATATACCATCGTAAAAAATACTAAAATGTGCTCTGCTGATCTAAAAATGTCAGGAAATTCTAATATATATACATATATATACACACATACACATAGAATATTTTTAATAATACAGAAGATGTGTTAACCTCAAAATGTAAAAATATTCCAATATTTCAATAATCGTGTTTTATGATTGGAATTTTTTTTTGTGTGAGCGTAAAGTAAAGAGTTTTACAAAATATGAATATAAAGCTTACAGAACCCATTTAGCTTGTTATAACATATTTTTATTCCTTTCTCATGCAATCTAGCTTTATGTAGCTACATATCTTTTATGAAAACAAATATGTAATAAATCACAAAATATGGTTAAGTGCATCTTACATTTAAAAGTGACCATAGTAAATTTTTGATATACATAGAAGTCAATCAGTAGCACAAAAGAACGACAACATTCAGATATTCAGCGGAAGTTTTGTTGAAAAGTACATTTAGTTGCTTCCAGGAAAGGTGCTATCGATCTAAGATATGACTTGTAGTACTAGATAGTTGATATTTGGCACAAAATTGGTGTTTAGGATAAAAAGAAAGACAAAATAACAAAATCCGGAAAATTCCAGCAAATCAAAATATTTTAAATATATAAATTTTTTTCGAACTTTTCGATTTTGTTTTAGAATTTTCCAATTTTTCCTTTTTTTGTACCCTAAACACAACCTTTATGCCCAAATTTCAAGTTTTTAGAGCTAAAATATTAAAGTAATTTCAATTTTTCGGTTTGTTTTAGAATTTATTGATTTTTCTTTTTGAATTCTCCAGATTTTTTCCTTTTTTCTTTCTTTGCATTCTAAACACTACCTTTATGCCAAAATTTCAAGTTCCTATAGCTGCTACATGTACCTCAAAAGTAAAGTTATCAGAGTCCTTGGCGGCGAATTTAGATTTTTATAGCTCATTGAGCTTAGTAATTTGATACCTCACATAGCTGCTATTGGGTTTTAATTATCGCAGAAAGCCAGGTCAAAGTTTAAAATTATTATTATTAAAAAAACAATTGTCGTTTAAAGAAATAAGCATGATAAATGTTTAGTTAAGTTATTTTCACTGACATACATTGATTATTATCAATTTATGGCATATTGTTCTTTCCGAAGAAGTGATTAAAACAGAAATAAAGAACAATATTATCAAGTTTGTATCACTGACACAGTATCAGTTTGCATCAGTTAAATTCATCCATATGTTTCGGTATGGATTTTCCGAATGAGGCGAGTGTGCAAAAAAGTGAAACTTTGAGTTCATATATCTTCTGAACTAGAAAAGTAGGAATCGTGAAATTTTAGCATTTCGTTCTGTTTGCAAAGTTTTCTAGATAAACAAAGTTTCCAGTTTCAGGGAATCTCCATCACAAAGATACTGCGGGATCAAAGGTATCCTGAGTTGCTTTCTAAAAATGATGCTACGGCTGTGCTTTCTCGACTTGACAGAGGCACTGCTGTTACTCCATATGTTAACTGCTGAACGTATCATAAACTACAATTTTATATAATGTAGGGAAGTTTGAAATATAATCTCATAAGATATGAATTAAAATCTTGATACTCTACTTTTTTTGTCAAAAAAAGTTTTTTACTCGATTTTTTTTTGTATAATGTTTGTTATAAATATCGGCTAGGAGGAAAGTTCTCTTATAATAAAAACAGAAAATGTTCGAATAAGAACTTTAAATGTTGGAGACTACAGATTTGTTGCATCATGGTCATATTTTTTAGTTTTGCTAGGTGCTGTTGCGCCGACACATTAAAAAACACCATGATCCTCCTCCCCTTCCTTTAAAAAATACTTTTAATCAAATTCTACAACGCATATTAAAAAGTGAGTCTGTCATATAATATCATAAGTTACCTGACAAAAAATCTTCTTAATTTTCTTTTGAACATACAACCATTTCATGTAATATATATTTGGACATAATTTCTGCTATAAATATAACTAATGAGAAAAAATGTCCTATAACAAGAAAGAGAAATGCTCCAGTAAAATCTTCAAGCGTCAGAGGTTTCCATCGTGCAGTATCGTAATCATCATTTTTTGTCTTGTTTTGACGCAACTGTGCTATAAAATATATATCTCTGTACATTTTAGGATACAGGTCTGCTGCAACAATGCGATGAACAACACGTTCCAGTTTCTTTGGGCAACAAAACTGTTTTGAATAAGGTATTGCAGAGTGCATTAAAGATAAGCTATCTTCAGAGATGAAGTAGTCCCTACTGAACTTAAGTAAGTCAAATCTTGATGATATAAATGCTTTTTTGTGGGCATAACTAAAAAATACTCGGTGACTATTTAATGATTCATTTTCTCCTCTTTTTAAACATTCTCCGATTGATTTGAGTCTATCATCATCCGATACTAACTGCCACACACTCTCCCTTTTGTATGTCATACACATGATTGAATTTTCATTTGCAGCTTTAGATAAGTCCTTTATATCACGAATTCCAACCATCTTGGGAACGGTTATAACAGACAATATAATGGCTTTGTAGCTATAAGTAAGAACAGTGATTCCTAAAAACCAAAAGAGCAATAACAGTGCGGTATTTCTTTGTCTTGCATGAAAAGAGTATGATTTGTCTAATAGACATCCAATAGTCTCGAATAGAATAGTACAAAATGTTTTCCTTCTCTTCAATAGAATGTATAAGAGAAGTGACATCAGGATGACACACAGTCCTATACCTACCCACACTTCAAAGGAGAACACATCACATATAGCAAAACTCTTTGGGTTCGGTTTCGGTTTATCTGTCATAAAAGTAACATCTGTTACGTGCATGGGATAGGTAAAATTTACTGCTTCTCTTCTTTCTTTCGTTACAATCGTTAGAATGCCTGATATATCAACTTCTCCTCTTATTAACATTCCCATTATTCCAGTCCAAGTTCCATCAGGTTTCTTTAAACCTCCGCCTTCGTCTGTCATGACAATATTAAAAGTGACTCCAAAACCTTTGGCAAGTGCTCGAATTATTGGAGCATTCTTAACACTGATAAGAGTTCCATCATGATTCCGTATGAGAGTATCTGGTTCATTCGGCAGCGGTTTGAGAGCCGCTAGTTTCATTATTTTTGATGAATGGCGTCCAGTCATTTTCTTCCTAAATTTTAAATTATATGTTAGTTTTACATTTCAAATCTTCACATAAATATCATATGATAAAATAAATTATCTGAATAAACATACATTTATTTAACATACATATAATATGTTTGCTATTTTCAACTATTGTTATGCACACAATAAAAATTTCTGAGCATATATTGGGTTTACCCCGCCCGTCCGACGGTTAATATTGGACACAAAATAAGGGAGTTGTGCGAGGTTCGTTTTTTCGATATCAGTGTAATGTAGCAGATTGAATGTGGAAGTCCTTTAGAGTTTCCTCGTATTTGAATGATAATTTGGGTCAATTTCCCTTTACTATACATCCCTGGAGGTACCCTTCTGTTGCAATATTGTTTAAACTGGCAGATTCTTAATAAGATATCTCCCTACTTCGGAAAATATATCATACATTTAGTTATAAATACTTGCACAGAAGTTCCTTATTTGTGTTCATTTCTGTAGCCTGTTACTTTTTTGAGGATCACGCACATAAATAGAAAAACAATCGTCAGAAGTGAATAAAAAATAGTTTTAAGGAATTTTTATAACTATCATTCGACTATCATTCGACTATAACTATCATTCGTCGTTTTCATTCGACTTTAATGAAAGGGAAACAATATACATTTATTAGTGAGAAATTGCAGACTCAGGAATTGGCCGGAGTGGCTCAGTTGTTAGAGCGACAGCCCGGAACGCTGTGGACCCAGGTTCGATTCATGGCTCTTTCTAATTTTTCACTCCCTGTTGGGTTATTGTATTTATTGTATGTATGTCTGTATTTTAATATTTGTTTATCTTTAATTGATGAATGCAATCGTTGTTTATGTGTGTTTTAATGTAAAATATACATTTATGTTTTACATTCTGACTGTGTGTTTGTATTTCCCCTTTTCTTCTACGAAAATAGGAAAAAATAAGTGTAAAAGAAATTAACTGAAAAAAGAGTTTTCTTTAAATTACAATTTTTAAGAATATTTGAAAATTTTAAAACATATATTCATACTTGATACTTGGCTCAAAAGTTGTGTTTAGGATAAAAAGACAGACAAATTAACAAAATCCGGAAAATTCCAACAAATCTAAATATTTTAAATTTATCAATTTTTTCGAAATTTTCATTTTGTTTTAAAATTTTCCATTTTTTTTAAAAAAAATTACTTTCTTTGTGCCATATGCACTGCCTTTATGCCAAATTTCAAGTTTTTAGAGCTACGAGATGAAATTATTTTCGATTTTTTTATTTGTTTTAGAATTTTTGCCTTTCTTTTTGAATTCTCTGGAATTTATATTTTTTTCTTTCTTTGCATACTATACACTACCTTTATGCCAAATTCAAAGTTCCTAGGGCTACTAGATGGTATCACAAGTAAAGGTACCAGAGACAGATTTTTATAGCTCATTGAGCTTAGTAATTTGATACCTCACATATCTGCTATTGGGTTTTAATTATCGCAGAAGGTTCGATCAAAGTTTAAAATCATTATTATTAAAAAAACAGTTGCCGTCAAAGAAATGAGCATGATACAAGTTTAATTAAGGTATTTTCACTGACATACATTGACTGCTATCAATTTATAACATATTGTTCTTCCCGAAGAAGTGATTAAAGCAAAAATAAAGAACAATATCATCATGTTTGTATCACAGGCACACTATCAGTATGCATCAGTTAAATTCATCCCTATGTTTCGATATGGATTTTCAGAATGAGGCTAATTTGAGCCGAAAATTATGTCACCCCTATATAGTACTGTTTTAAAATTCAATAAAGCATGCAGACATGTTTTGAGTGCTTCGTGTAAACAGCTGAAGTTGAAGACTACGATAGTTATGCTCACTGCGAGATATATTTTTGCTTTACTCATTTCTTCGGAAATAACAATGTGGCAAAAAGTTATTATCATCAATGTATGGCAGTGCAGATACCTTAATTAACTTTATATCATGCTTATTCTTTGACGGCAACTGTTTTCCCAATAAACGAAATTTTGAGTTTTGACCCGGCCTCCTGTCATTCTTAAAACTGAATAGCAAATATGGGAGGTATCAAATCACTAAGCTTAATGGGACGAAACGAATGAGCTATAAAAATTTAAATTCGTCTCTGGTAATTTACATGTCAGATTATTCATGATTGATAAGTGAGTGAATGTCAAAAAAGCGAAACTTTGAGTTCATATATCTTCTGAACTAGAAAAGTTGGAATCGTGAAATTTGAACCTTTTGTTCTCTTTGCAAAGTTTTCTACATAAACAAATCTTCGTGTTTCTGGAAACCTCCATCACAAAGATATGACGGGGTCAAAGGTGTCCTGAGCTGTTTCCTGAAAACGGTGCTACGGCTGTGCTTTCTCTACTTGGCGGGTGAATCAGAAAGAAGGCATAGTCTTAAATTTTATACTTTTGCGTCTTAAACGCCGCAATCAGTTCGAAAAAGTTTTGTTGTTAACCATATGAAAAATAATTTTCAGAAAGGGTTGTTTTCGCGATCCACTTTTTCTTTCTTTCGGTGACGCTCCACAAGGGTTCAATTTCAGAGATACAGATTCATAAAAATACCTATTTAAAGATCATACCATACATGACACGTACATGACCGTGCAATCGGTTTTGAAACTACGAATTTTTACCTTTTCAAAAAATTTGCGACTTCAGGTCCGAAGACGACCTTTTTTCTGCGTGAAAAGTCACTAAACGTCTGTATTTTGACACAATATTTTGGAGCATCTCGGCAGATCAGATTTATAACATCTATAAAAATGTGGAACTGTTCGAATGAGAAGAAGTATTAAAATAGAAAAATATTGAGAAAGTTCCGATAAAAACGCTAAAACGCGAGCTGCTTCGGCGCGGTTGAGGATAATGTTTTCACTACTAAGTATGCATTTTTTACCCAAAATTTTAAAAAGGGCTTGGATTCAGTTATATTTATAACCGATTAATATTTCAGACAAATCGAACAATAAGAACTATTTATTTGTTAATGTTAAAATACCCGACCCATAAACAAGAAAAGCGATTAGAAAACATATTTCTTTTACAACTATCAATATTTTTTCGCGAAACTTTTACATGGGACTGCAAAACCATTATGTGTATAAAAATTATTGTAGTTCGGACAACAGGAACTATTTTTTTTAAACTATGAAACGATCCTACATGAAAAAATAAGAACATGTCTTCCTACGAGCGCTTTTACCATTTATCAATATTTTTTCGTGATAGTTAAAGATATAAAATCATACAAATTTAAGGCTAATTTAACACTAAAACGTCCGCTGGTGTCATTTCGACACCAAACCGAATTTAGCCTTATCTCTCTATCACATTTGTTCACCTACATTCTTCAAATTGTATGACTTTTAATCATTTTACGTAATAAGAACAATATCAAAATTTTTATTATGTGATTCGATTTTTAAAAAAATTACAGCCAAATTCACCTAAAATGTCCGTTGGTGTTATTTCGACACCAAACAGAATTTACACCAAATCATCGTTCTTTTGTGAAAATTTAACAATATAAGCTTAATTGAAGTACAATAACACAATATACTGTTAAATTAGAACTTATAGCGTTCATTTTGCACAAATAAATTAGTGGCGTCGAAATGACACCGGCGGATTTTTAAAGATGTCGAAATTATTGGCCGTTTTGATTTAATGTATTTTCTGTAAAAATAATCATCATTCTTTCGTGAAAAGATAACAATTATAAGCCTAATTAAAGTACAATGACGGAATATAGTGTTAAATTAGAATTTATCGCGTCCATTTTGCATAATCAAAATAGTGGTGTCGAAATGACACCGACGGCTGTTTTAGGATCTCGAAGTTGTCAGCCGTTCTAGTGTTAAGGTTATTATTAGGGGCCTGTGAAACGCCGGGCTGGTGAGCTTGTTATCTATAAATGCTCAATATTTTCTTATTTTTCGTCATTTCTGTAGCTTGATACTTTTCTTGATGTATCCTCCACATGCACTTGAATAACAAGGGTCAGAAGTGAATGAAAATTACTTTGGGGAAGATTTCTACAATGCTTAACAATTTCTACAATGCTTACACCCTGAAAAAGGAATTGATTAAATCAACAAAATATGTTTTATTGAGTACATTTTGGTTGTTTCAAGCAAAATTTTTAGTTGAAGTAAAAAGTTGGTTTTGTTGCATTGACAAAAAAATATTGTTGACACTCTTACAAAATTTTAACAAAATTTTATTAATTTTACTTGAATTAACAAAATCTGTTTTTTTAATTTTACCATAATTTTGTAATTTATAATTACTGTAATATGTTGTTGCTTTTACATTTAAATTGTTGTGTAGTAGCCATAACTCTCTCACGTAACTTGGTTTATTTGACTTATATAGCTGTATATTTAAAGGATTAACGAAATTTTTGGATAATTAAAACGTTTTTAATTGGGACGGACCAAGGTAGTTTTAAAAAATCCCCCTATCCCATTTATTACTTTCTTCGATCTTTACAAGAAGAAAGTATTGGAATCATGAAAATTTTCATATTCTGGTTTTCGACTGATTTTAGAAGGTCCTGAACTCGATTTGACTGTTTTCAAAAAATGACTGTCTATGACTCTGTCTGTCTGTATGCGACAAAAATTTTGAGGGCGCTCTATTTCAAGAACTAATGCACGGAATTTAATTAAACTTTATATTCAGTTATTTTCTGATATAAATTGGTGCTGATTAGTTTTTGGCATAAATAGCGCAACAGGTGGCGCTGCTATGTTACAATTTCGCGATTTCTGCAATAGATTCGCAATTTCTCAAGAACTAATGCACTGATTTACATCAAAACACAGATTGAGTTAGACCTTGACATATATAGAAGCTGATTACGTTTTGGTGTCAATAGCCCAACAGGTTGCACAGCTATGTTATTTTTTTCATGCTATTCACTGTAACTAAATCTCAAAAACTAATGCATGGATTAATTTTTAAATCATTTTCAGCAGTGATTTACACCTGTAATTCTTAAATAATAACCAGGGAATTTTTATCCTGCTTTTTTTCAAGCGTAAACCGACAGAGTGGAAAATGTCCCAAGCCAGGAATCGTACCCGGGTCCTCAGAATAGCGCGCTCTGAGGTCCCAGCATACTGCAACACAGTTAATTTTTAATTAATTTTCTGCAGTGAATTATGCCTGCAACCCTTGAATAAAAACCAGTGAATTTTTATCCTGCTATTTACAGGCGTAATTCACTGCTGAAAATGAATTAAAAATTAACTATATGTTGCCATTTGCTTGGCTCTGTATTTTCGTCTCATGTTTGCCGCAGAAATTTGCATGCTCATGCAGAGCCTGTTTACCGTATAGGCCCAATAAGCCCGTGCTTACCCAAAGAAATACAAAGGTGCCCACAAATTTACTTTTCAGAATAACTTTTAAATAATAATAATAATAATTCAATCAGGGTAAGAAATGCATTTTTTCCTTACGAAATTTTTATCTAAGAAGCTCGCTCTTTCTAAATTGTTGTTACTCGAAATTTTGATGGTAAAATTTCAAATTGTTGCAGCATACCAAAAATGGATGTAGTAAATAACAATGGAATTGGTAGAGTGGGGCCCCAGAGTAACATCGGGCTTCCCCTACTTTTATATCTTAAGCGGGCGCTGCGCTCATGATGACATTTCCATCTTGTGCTGCGTTTGCAGCCGGTCCGACATACATAAGAGTGAGAAATTTCTGGTTTGGTTATTGTTCCTTCTGGCTCATTGGTTAGAGTCTCCGATCGTTATTCTGAGGACCCGGTTTCGATACCCAGCTGGGGACATTGTTCAAACTGTAGATTTGCGCTTGAAAAAAAGATTCAAGTGTTACAGGCATAATTCACACAGAAGGGTGCACGTATGAAATTTTTTTTTAGAAAATCAATATATTTCTTACTTGAATTATATTTATTGCATTTTAAATATTACATATGGAAAACACAATATTTTTTCATCATATGTGCCAAACATTTAAAGTTTTCCAAAAAAATTAAATAGGTTGTGAGGCTTTAAAAATCTGAGAGATTTCTGTTCCAACCTGCCCCATGTAGAGGTACCTTTGAACAAGCTAGGGGCCGCTTTGAACAAATAAACGAAATGTGAAAATATCAAGAGTTTTTAAGAAAAACTGCATATCTTTAAGAAATATAAAATTTTCAGAATAAAATTAACTACATTTTATTGAAATTACTAATTAAAGGAGATATTAAAAACTTCACTTGCTATTATTAATGGAGTACAGGCATAATTCACTGCTGAAAATTAATTAAAAATTACCTAAAAAAATAGTTAAGTTTAGATTGGTTCTAATACAAAAAATAATTTTAAAGTAAATATTATAATTGTTTATGTAACAAAAACCTTTTGTTGTTAAAACAAAAAAAAAATTCTTAAAATTACACAAAACAATTGTTCTTTAAACAAAAGTTTCTGTTGCCGAAACTGAAAAGAACTCTTAAAGTAACAGATAATTATATTTGTTTTGAGAAAACTTTCACCAAAATAATTTTGTTAATTCAAGTAAAATTGAAAAATTTTTACTTCGATGCTCAAAAAAGTTTAAAATGATATTTTGTTAATTTTGGGATATTTTTTCTTAACGAGTGCAAATTTATATTAAGCCTGATGAACAGAAATCAGCGTTGTTAAAACGGATTTTCATATTTCCCTGTCGCTTTCCAGCATTATGATATTGATAACTTGCTTCAAAAAAGTCTTTGCGTGATATACAGCAGATTTTTATCACCGGAGTAACTGGTGGCACCTGGGAAAAGATCGTAAAAAATAACGAGGTTTAGACTATTGATAAAATTTCTGTTAATTTGGGGTTAAAAAGAAATATTTTTACGTTTCATAAAAAGGATATTCTTATTTTTTGATCTTGAGATTCTGTTTAAGTGATTTAAAATTGAGAAATCTACACACAACATAAACACGAACAAAAAACTTAAACGGCAAAATTTATTTTTCAGCCCAATAGATTAAAAAGAGTCTCTGAACGGTTATCTCATATTTTTCAGGCTACCAACCCACAAAAAATACATGTTTTTGAGGAAAAAAAAAAAGTTTAAGAAAAATTTACATTGGTAAAAAACACAAAATTTCACAAAATACAAAAATGGAATTTTCTATGTTAATAATATTTTTTCCCTTATTGCATAAAAATTTCTGATGAAGAACACAAAACATTCGCTAAACGTTTTATAAAATAAATATAATCTTTCCTAATTACAATCTAATTACAGCCAATTTAATTCCCAAATAGTCGATGTGACGTCAAGACAAATTTCCAATCGTCACAAATTGTCACCCTTGCAACGGCGACCAGAAGGTTATCTTTTTAATTCATTCCAATACGAATTCTTGGCGACCGTCACTATTGATACCACGGTGACGTTACTGTCACTGATTTTAATCTTACAAATCACATGATGCTAAAATTATCAAGAAGCTTTTTGGACCGTTTTGGCCAACGTTAATAATAAAAATAATAAAATAATAATTAATATTTAATTCTACAGGGATTTTTAGGTGACCATCACTATGTCTGATATTAGTGACACTGATTTTAATCTGTTATGTCATATGACGTTACTATTCACAAAAATATGTTGGACATTTTTAACAGTGTTTATTCTTACTTTGTCCTCTCAAAGTGCTCTTAGGAATGCGATAGGTATAATAATAATAAAATAAATAAATAAATACTGATAATATTAACAATAATAATAATAATAATAATAACATTAATAAAACATAGCAGCTTAAGCGTAGATACGTGGAAAAGCAACTTAAAATTCCATGAAATTTTACCTTTACTCAAAAAAATGCACTTAATGAAACATTATCTTATATACTGAGTGCTTCGAGTATCCTTCATCAAATTTCAGCATCAAATGAGCATTCTCGAATCCCTGAAACACTATATACGAACGATAAATGTTATGTAGACGAAAAACAACTGAAAACCAATACTTTAAGCTTTATAAAACTATTTATTAAACTTCGAGCTATGAAGCAAAAAAAATACTGATTTATTTGCCGTTTCTTCTTTAAATTGTATGTGCAAAAACAGGGCGATCATTTTAAAATTTAAAATGCAAAAGCAAATTATACGTTAGTGCCCAAATGCCATTTTAAACGAAAATACAACACGAGTTAAACAACCCTTTAATTTCCTATTCATCTGTGTTTTTGCCTATGTTTTATTTACGAAAAACATGTGCTAAAAGATAAAGTTAAACGACCAAGGAGAAGAAAAGTTTATTTCTCACCTCTTGAATAACTATTATTATATTATAAACACAATATTTATAGGAAAATGTTTTTTTCTTATTTTAAAACGTTATACCAAAATACTTCCATTTCGTAAAGTTTTGGGGAAATATATAGTTTAGAGATGAAATTTATTTTTTATTGCATAAGATTCATCGATGAATGGTTCAAAAGTTTTAGTATTATATGATCACGTCACTTGGTTACTTCTACGTAATGGGAATATGATTACAGCTTAAACTTTTCAGAAATTATATATATCTTTTATTTTTATAGATCTTCTTAAATTCATTATATAAGGACGAATTATATTAAAGTTCACGTTTTGTTATTTGCACGTCTTCGAGTAATTCAATAAATTAAGTTTTTACATATTACCTTCCTACAAATTTAACGTTAATTTTTTTCTCTTTAGATCTCCCTAAATTCATTATTTAAGGACGATAAATAAACAAAACTAAATTGAATGTTTTAACACTTTCACAGCGAGAATCCTATACAGAAGTTTTAATATTTCTCCACCAGTATTTTTAACAAGAATTTTTTGCCTAATTTAATTACAGAAATGGTAAAATTTAATTTTTAAGATTATTGGTAGAAATAATTAAGGATTCCTAGCATTTTTTATGCGTTAGTTATACACGATGCTCGCACACAAAGTTAATTCAGAAATATATTTTATGTGAAGAAATCTAGTGACAAAAAAGTAAAAAAAAAAAAAAAAAAAAGTTGAAAATAGAACCATATAGCAAAATTTTAAATTTAATAATGTACAGAATATTGATTTTATACGCAAAATATACATTTGCATAAATTTTACTTACGATTTTGGATAGCGTGACGCAAAATATAAATCAATTTATTAAAATAAATACAATTCAAAGTATATTATAGACTCAGTGGGAGTGTGATACATTCAACAGTGTATTGGAAAATTAAAAGTATTATTAGAATGTATAATTGCACATTAGAAGAGAAGACAAAAATTATTTTAATTGCATTTTAAAACAAAACTTTTAAAGTCACATCAAGACGTCTCGCGAATTTTGATAACGTTTCTTTTAAAATCCATATTTTGAATTTTTGAGAGATGTGAATGAAAAAACATCAATGAATAAATTTTATATATTTTTTTCATGTTGCAAATAACTTTCATAACTGTGGATATAAATAACACGAAAATAAAATGATGAAATAAAATAAAATATATGCATATATATATATATATATATATATATATATATATATATATATATATATATATATGTATTCACATTTAATTAATAGCATAGAGTCATCAAAATTTGATATCCTGATTTTTATATTACATATTTAAAATTTTTAGAGCCATAGTAAAGTGCTGCGTCGCAAATTTTAACCTGCGCAGGGTTTTTGAACTGATATAACTTATTTTTGTGGTTACTGATTAAAAGATGAAAAAATTAAATTTAAAGGCAAATGTAACGAATTCTTGGTGGTGATGTTCATTCACCTTCAATCCCCCCTATTACACCCCCCCCCCTTAACAAGAAATATCTTATACTTCAATTTTAAAGCAATGTGTTATTTGAAATTGTTTTGAAAAAAAAAATATTTAGTAAAATATGGAAACGTAGTGCAAAATACATATTTTTAAAGGGTTTTTTTTTTTTTTGTTTCACAGAAATAAAAAACAGTGTTAAATTTCACTATACAAAATGTTTCTTTCTAGTGAAAAACTGTAAGAAATATTACTCTTTAAAACTTTTTATTTAAAAAAAGTAATCGACAGCAATCGATGTATACTAATAAAAATGAATAAATAACCATCTAAATTATCCTCTATCCTCCCTAATTTACGCCCCCTCCCTTGCCTCGTATCATACAAAAAAATAAAATATTCTAAAATCTTTATTTTTATATGAAATACTACCTATTACATTCTCCCCTAAGTTTGAATTAAAAAAAAAATTGCAGATCTACGCCGATCATGCTTCCTAGAACCCAAAACCACCCCCATTTCAAAACTTTATATCTATCTATCTATCTATGTCACTTATGTATGGAAACGATAACTAAAATAATTCTGCACAAATATCTTCCAAACTGATACATAAAATCCAGGGGCATAAAATATCGGTCAAGTTCGTCAGAAAAAACCCATAACTTCTTAATTATATTGCGTATCGAATCCGATTAAAGTTATTATTACATCTAGGAAAAGGATTTTTGTATGACAGATTTTTGATATCATTAAAAATGGCCCTAAGGGAGGAAGGAAGGGGGAGTTTAGAAGAATAATATTCATAACTTCGTCAATACACAAGATATCAAATCCGCTTATATTTATTATAAATCCTCTTAATATTTTCTAAAACTTTTATATCGACAAGTTTTTTATAGGACCAACCCTTATAGCAAAAAAAAAAAATGTAAAACAAAAAAATCCTGCCGGCTCGCCTGCAAACAAGTTAGATTTCGAAGTGGGCGGTCCCAACTGCTGCATCATGGCAAAAAGGTCATTTCTTCCGCATGTCCCAAGAAACAGGCACCCCACGGTCTGCTTCTTCGAAATCTACCTGTTCCTGTAGGCCGAACCGTCAGGGATTTTTTTTATTGTGCATTACCACCTTTACTAAGCTTTAGCTTAATATTTCCTGAACGACTTGCATACCTCGCACAACACTACACAGTTGATTTCTGGAGGCGGGGCTAAGGCCTCGAGCAATGGGAAACCTTCTCATTGTACTTCTACACCACTACCTTCTAAGCTTCACCTATATGTTGCTTCTCATCTTTCACTGCAGATTACACGGAAGGTTCAATCCCGTAGGCACTACTTAAGCTCGTATCGGCTTGACTTGCAGTGTTTTTGTTGTCGTATCCAGTAAAGTACCATGGCACTTTCTTTGAAGAAAGATACCACTGCCTGATGAGAGGCTAGCCTTCTTAAATACGACTTAACAATGTTGATCCTAAACAAAAGGGAGGACACTCTTGCTTCTGTACCACTCTCCCACCTACTGACCTCCTTCTGAGGGAAATTCAACACCGCTGATTTTTTTGCCAGTCTGTAGCATCCATAATGTGCCAACAGTGAACAGAAGAAGCGCACCTTCTAAGGCACTGGCCGCAAAGGATGCTGCTTAACACATGGGCTGATAAGTTCCCGGTCTAATAAAGAAAACACAACTTTTTAACAAAACTTTATAACTTTATGACGTTATAACTTTATATGTTTAATAAATAATATAACTTTAATGATAAATAATAATTTAATAATAATAATAATAATAATAATAATTTAATAATAAAAATTTAATAATAATAATTTAATAATAATAATTTAATAATAATAATGTAATAAATGAATAATAATAATAATTTAATAAATAAATAATAATAATAATCTAATAAATAAATAATAATAATAATTTAATAATAAATAACATAATTTTACAACGAAAAAGCTCCAAACAATGCTCAGAATCATCGATTCGTTGTTGTTTTTGGTCAAAAGTCAACATGCGCGGCACCCACTTTAACAACAGCTTTTTCATAGACAAATATTCATTCAAAATAAAACCTACACATTCTTTGGATATCTTCAGAGTCTGAGATATCTCCTGCAACTTCATTTTACGGTTCACCAAAACGATTTTGTGGACTTTTTTTATGTTTTCCGGAGTAACCACCTCTTTTGCGTGGTGCACCACTAGTGCCCGTACTACCACGTTTAAATTCAGCAAACCAGTCAATAATGGTTGATTTACCTGGTGCAGTGTCCGGATAACGCTTATCAAGCCAAGCTTTTGTTTGAACGGTGTTTTTTCCCATCAAATAACAATTCTTGAAATTCTTTTTTATCTATTGTTTTGTTTATTAACAAAGTTGTTCAACTAAAACCACTCTAACGTTTTATCCACACGGCGAATCGTCATTCACACGGCGAATCGCTGCTACCTTTTAAAGGTTAGAATTTACTAAAAAAGCATCGGTTCGGTGTTTGCAACGCCATTTGTGTGCCAGACCGGGAACTTATCAGTCGATGTGTTAAACTTCGGTGTTAACTCTGGATAACTTTATTAATTAAAAGTGCAAGCTGATGCTCAAATAAGAGATGGGACTCCAGAATATATTCTTGAAGATTATTTTAATGTTAGGATATATTGGCTAATTTAAACAAAAAAGATGAAAAGTATTAATTTAAATTACAAAATATAAAACATAAATTTAGTATAAGTTAAAAAGAGATATTTCTGTAAAATGTCTCGAAGAGCAACGCTTTTTCAAAGACAAAGGAGTAGATGATAAAATTCCCATAGGTTCTGCTAGAACAGCGCCAGGACATCAAACTGAAGAAATGTCCAGGGTTTTAAAATGTGTAGAAATTGTTTAAAATGTCATTGATCTTGAAAACAAAGCTTTTTGTAAATTCAGCGGTTTTTCCTTTGTCCATTATATCAAGGAAATGAGATTAAGTTCAATTTTGGTTCTGCCATCTAGCGTGTGTTTTTTTTTAGTCTGTTGAAATCTGGCTGGTGCTCAACACACAACATAGTCCACTTCTGCGCTTGTCCCATACCTTTTAATGTCAGATATGACGAGAGGTGCTGCCATCTATTAGCAATAATGTGTTACGCACCTCAAACATATTTCACAAGCATATTTCACACGGACAAAAACGGCTTAAGACAAATGCAATAGTCATTTCAACACCCTACTACTTGGGTGAAACCGATGATGGTGCCAGCTGCAATCCCTTTCTTAGAAGTTAGAAATATGGTTTAGCAAGTGTCCTGGTAAAAATGCAAACTTTTTTTGGAGGTCAATAAGTCTTTTTAATTATTCCGCTGTCTCGAAGATGTTTTATATGATGATACCAGACATCTATATGTTTTGACCTCACTTGAACATTTTGGTTTAAGGTCAGTTTTATTGATTAAATATTATCTTCATAGATAATTATGGGGATTTGCTTCTGCAGTTCCAGATCATTTAGAATGTTTAGCATCCATTTAACTTCTTGAGTAGCTGTAGATGCGGAGATGTACTCCATTTCTGTCGATGATAATGCTACGCAATTTTGTTTCTTAGACACCCACGCTATGACGTTGTTTCCTAACTTGAACAGGTTACCGGTGGTTGATTTTCTATCTAGTCTGTCGCATGCCCAATCGGCATCAGAATAGACAGTTACAATTGGTGGCATGGACTTATCTATGACTAATTTTAATTGTTTTGCTTTTACTAAATATCTAATGCGTCTGTCAACCGCTTCGCAGTCAAGTTCTCTGGGTGACTCATTCCTCCTACCCAGAATATTTGCAATAGATACTATGTCAGGTCTTGTTAATGTCGCGATGTATAGAAGCGCTCCTACTGCCTGTCTATACTTTGTATTGTCCAGCATTAATTTTCCTTCTGGGCTTAAGCTTAAATAATTAGCGTTCATAGTAATGTAAGTAGGTTTGCATTTAATAAATTAAACTTTTCCGCGATTTCAATTATTTTGTTTTCTTGGTCGAGTTCTAAGTTACCGTTTTTTAATTCTTTAATATTTATTCCCAAGTATTGCGTAACATTTCCCAAGTTTTTTATTTCGTATTGTTTAGATAATTGTGTGTACACTTTCATCTGTGTCATTTTATCTCCCGCAACGAGAATGGCGTCAACATATACGATTATGTACACAATTTTTCCGTTTTTATTTCTCTTATAGAGACATTGGTCCGAAGTACATTCTTCAAAATTTAGATTTTTTAGGGATTTACTGATTTTGATATTTCAAGCCCTAACGGCTTGTTTCAGTCCATAGATTGCTTTGTTTAGGCTACACACCTTCTCTTCTTCGCCCTCTCTTACGTACCCTTCGGGTTGCGTCATAAAAACTTCATCCTCGAGATCACCGTGAAGGAAAGTTTTAACGTCTAGGTGCGTTATTTTCAAGTTTTTATAAACTGCTGCATTTAAAAATGCTCTCAAACTGGTTTGTGCAACGACGGGTGCATAGGTTTCATCAAAATCACATCTGTATTTTTGGGAATACCGTTTAGCGACTAATCTTGCCTTATATATCTCTATAGATCGGTTATCCCTCTTTTAGCCTTGAATGTCCATCGGCATCCAATTACGCGCTTACCGGGGATTGGCTTGATTAATTCCCGATTTATTTTGATCTAGAGATTTTATTTCCTCGTTAGTCGCGTCTAGCCATTTAATTTTTATTTCTTCTTCTTTTTATTTTGTAAGTCAGCCCATGTTTTGGGTTCCTGAGTCTGACATAAATTTATACTAATTCCCAAGAAATTTGGAGGTACTCCTCTATTATTTCTTACCGACCTTCTGGGTTCGGCGATATCATTCGTTGGGGCTATTATTTGATTTTCCTCATCCTCTTTCAAATAAATTTTTATGCTTTCCGCAGGGGTTTGTTCATTATTTTGATTTCCTCTGATTTCTCAGATTTCCTCATCATTAATTCCCTCTTCTATAAATTTTACGGTTGTAGAGATTATTATGTTTCTGTTTCCCGTATAAATTCTGTACCCTTTGCTTCTAAAATCATAGCCTAACCTTATCCCTTCTACAGCTTTCTCATAAAATTTATTTCTTTTAGGCTTATCAATGTAAGCAAATGTCTTACGTCCAAATATTTTGATATTAGAAATGTTAGGCTATCTTTTGTTCCAAAGTTCATAAGGCGTCGCGATTTTTTTATTTGCTTTCGTCGGCAATCGGTTGATTAGGTATGTGGCTGTCATGACAGCTTCCCCCGAGAAATTCTTAAGTAATTTTGTATCGGATAGCATGGTTCTTGCCATTTCTACTATAGTTTTATTTTTTCGTTCCGAAATTCCATTCTGGGCGCTACAATAGGAGATACTTAGTAGGCGTTCTATCCCGAGATCAGTTAAGTAGTTTTCGAAACTTTCGCAAAGATATTCTTTTGAGTTGTCGGATCTAATTGCTTTTATTGACTTGCCGAATTTATTTCTTGTTAGAGCAACGAACTTTCTAAATTTAAAGACGGCTTCCGATTTATGCGTAATTAGATACGACATGGTAAATCTGCTGTAGTCGTCCGTAAACGTTATAAAATATCGCTTCCCATCTAGAGTTGTCGTTTCCATAGGGCCGCATATATCTGAGTGGATTAGGGAGCAAATTTCATTTCTTCTATTTGTAGCGGTTGTGGGATAAGGCAGAACTGAAAGTTTCCCCTCAATACATTTAATACAAGTTGTATCATGTTTACAGTTGTTGACTGCAATTCTCTCGGCCAAATTATGGTTAATCATAAATTTGATTGAGTCGAAATTTTTGTGACTGAGTCGTTTGTGCCAAATACTTATGCAATTTTTATTATTACATCATGTTTGTGTGCTTAAAGTATAACCATACTCATCTTTAAGATTTACTTATAGAGGTTATTATTTAGTTTAGCGGTTAAGATTGTATTATTGTCTTTGATAAATGTGCACATTTCCT
Organism: Maratus michaelseni; assembly: GCA_963931845.1. Taxonomy (NCBI): domain Eukaryota; kingdom Metazoa; phylum Arthropoda; class Arachnida; order Araneae; family Salticidae; genus Maratus; species Maratus michaelseni. The sequence goes on from OZ007597.1 coordinate 55,964,706, forward strand.
TATCAAATATCACTTTGATATTCTTATCGGTAGCCTTTTTTACTGACAAAGATTACTGTGTAAATCTGGACAGTATAGCACATTTTTAAGGATTATGCTATTTTTCGAACCTGTAATAAAAGCCACGTCTCCCAAACCCTGTGAATTTATTCTTTTCCCATTCGCGATGGTAATATTTCCGAAATTTCCTGGTGTAAATTTTGTTTTGTTTACTGTACATGTCTAGTACAACCCGAATCAACAATTTAGGTGTTTGGATTTTTTGTCTGTGTTTGATGAACTACAGATGGTTCATTATCAGAAATATTTTCTACTGGGATAGGAGGAACTACAAATTCCTTTTTTCGTCAATTATGGTCTTGCTGTTGAAGCAGAAGTTAGACGACTCGTCTTTATTATTTTCATAACTTTTGTTATTGCTAGAATTGTTTTTATAACTATTGTTACTGCTATAACTTCTGTTTTTATTATAATCGTTTCTGTGAAAAATTATTTTCGTTCTGTTCTATAATTTAAAGTAGTGAGAACGGTAGTGAATTTGGAATTTGCAAAACGAGCAAAATTTGGTAGTTATATACTTTTATTTTTTGCTTGGTATGCTGCATCTTTAGAACGCGAGCTAGCATTTCTATTTTCAGAACAATGTGTGAATTCGTCGATTAACTTATTTTTGACAAATTCTAAAGTCAAGTCTGATTCGTCCCTCTCCTCCAAAGAAGTTATAAGGGATTGTATGATTTAGGTAAAATGCACAGCATAAGTGCAGCAATAAGGTTTTCGTTTATATCTTCTCCTATTGCTGAGAGTTTGTCTTTGATGATCAAAATACTATTTATATGGTGATTTGAATCACCTCCCTCAAACAATTTTTGAGAATCTAATTTTCTCAGCAAAAATAATTTTGATGATAAATTAGCGCGCTGATAAATCGATCTTAACTTTTTCCAAATTTCTTTTGGGGTTTATAAATTTTTCACGTGGATTATTTGAGAATCCTCGAATAGTTATTTCTAACATATACAGATAAAATCAAATTTATATTCTGCACACACACGACATTTCCGGAAATGCTATTGGAAATTTGTTGCACAGAATACGATTAAAACTTAAATTCTTATGACATACACGGACCAAAAAATAGTGATAATATTTATTTAAAAATAGCAAAGCACTGAGCGCGTGTTATTCACAGATGTATTAATGGGATAAACCTTTGAAAAAAATTGTTTTTTAACTCTTTGAATACTGAAATTTAAAAACGCGACAGTCTTAAAAATACGGCAAAAGTTCGAACGTTGAAATATTGCTGCAAGATTTTTTTCTACCCCCTTCCTTCTGTCTGTCTATTTGTTAGCATCAAAATAATAATGCGGCTATTTTTAAAAGTGGAACATCCCTTAGAACACTAGTACAAAATGCTCTACCACCCGTTGATTGCAATAATCCTGTACTCTGCTACAATAGTTGGATAGTTCCGAGGGGCAGGAAATGGAACACCTGTTTCTCAATGGAACACCTGTTATGTATGGGCTAACCACCCAAGCGCCAGAGAAACAGGTGTTCTTAAACTTCAATACAGGAAGTGATCACAGGTTGGTTAGATTCAAACTGCTTTTAAATACTAAAGTGGAAAGAATGAAGCTTTTGGAACTCTCAAACAAATCAGTCGATATTATAAATCTCGAGAAACATAAAGAAGAATTTAATTTGGACTTTAAAAATAGTTTCCAGATACTTCAATCAATTTTTGAAGAAGAGCAGGATGTTATAGTACTGAACAAGAAACTAACCAATACTCTACAAGAAATTGCAAGGACGATAGCTGGTAAAGCACAAGTAAAGCAGACACAGAAAATAACAGAGGAAACAAGAAGATTGATGAAGAAACGTAGAGAATTTAAAATGAAGAAAAACTATACTAAATCAAAAGTTGAATATGCAGAATTATTTAAAACGGTAAGAAAATGTGTTGCAGAAGATATCAGAAAATTTAACTGAGATATTGTCAAGGAAGTTATATAAGATAAAAAAAAAGTTTAAAACCAGCTATGCGCAAACTGTATGTTGGAAGAAAAGGTATTTTTGTACTGAAGAGGGCAGATGAAACAATCATCAAAATCAATAGTGAAATAGTACATATTGTTAAAAGATTCTATAACGATCTATATAAATGTGAAGATCAAAGGGAAATCAACCTACGCGATCCTTGAGTAAACATAATAGAAACTGAAGAGATAATCCCAGTGTTGAGAGATAAAGGTGTACAAGCCGATAGATGTATGAAAAAAATGCCCTGGCGAAGATGGAATTTTAATTCAAATTACAAAGAAGCAGGAGAAAAATTTGCAAAATTACTAGCCTTACTGTTTTCCAAATTTCTCGAGAAAGCAGAAGTACCAGAAAATTGGAATAATGCTGTGATGGTGCTACTTTACAATAAAGTGGTGAAGGAAAACATTAAAAACTACTGTCTAATCAGTTTACAGCCGGTGATAAAATTTTCACCAAATTTTTAAAACCCTCTGAATGTTCAGCAAAAGGGCTAATTTGTAATGTTGTTTTCTCTGTATTTTATTTTAAAGGCTAAAGAAAGATGATCATTCTAAAATTATATAAAAAACTTAAATATATTTATGAATGTATACCTTGTGGTTATAAACATCACTCAAAGTATGAAAACATGTATGAACATCACGCAATGTATGCCCCGGGAACGGGGAACATTTACGCAGGTTCTAAGGGATACCAAAGAGGAAGTGAAATAAATATTTAATCAAATTGAGATGTTTTATTTATAACTTAAAACACTGTTTAAAAACAAAAAAATTTAAAGAGAATTAATTAAAGAACATTTTATAGGCTAAACTGAAAACATAGTGCTTATTGTTAGTTAAAAACAGAAACTATTTAGTCATCTTCATCATCACTGTTACAGTTTTTACAAACAAAAAATAAAGTATTTCCTTTTGCACACTTGTCATGGGACCACCTTTTGCATCTAAGACATTGAACCCGTCTTGTCCTTTTTTGGATTGGTAATCACAGTAAGAACGTGCGTAAAGGTGCCCCGTCGTCAATACGTAAACGTGCCCCGTCACCATGATTGGATTTATTTTTAACGTGCAACGAAAATTTATAACATTTCTGTTCATACAAATACAGTTCTCAAAAAAGGATAAAATTCTGCTAATGTTCATACATTTGTTTATCCTTAACTAAGTATTATTAGTTCAAAATAATTTCCAATAAGTTCAACACAAAATTTACTCACCTTGACAGAAAACATGTTATCCTTTCCGCATGCCAGACCACAGCTCGACTGGCGCTAAAAATCTTGTGCGAATACCCGCTAGGGAGCAGCATCAATGTGTCATAACTGGTGGCGCGCCAGCCATAACTCGTTTCGGAAAAAGTGCTCTGCGTAAACGTGCCCCGGTCTACCCTACTATTCGCCAAATATTTAAGTGTAATATATCTATATATCAGAAATTAAATGTGAGAATTATGTGTTATAAACTAAAATATTCCTCTCAACATTACCATATGACAGTAAAGTCTACAGATTTGGTATAATATTAGGAAAAGTCGTGACTGAAAAGTTTACTGTTTATACCTAACACTTAATTTATTATTGCCCACTGAAACATATTAAAAACTATTTAAATATGGAATACTTATTCGTTTTTTTTTCTTTACAGTATTATCTGACATTCTACTCCATTGATTTATCTTTTCATGTGTGTTATAATTATTAATAATTGCATTACTTTAAATGTTACTGTCATTAGAAATAAGCGGAATTCTTCAAAGTATAAAAATTTTTTTAATTGGATTGTTTTTTTGTTTTTTTTAATTTATTTGTGAAATGAGTTTAAAAAATCAATATATATTTTTAATATGATTTTAATTATAATAATTATACATTTTATAATGCTTTTCAAATAGTATGTTAAAATTTGATTTGTTTTTTCATTGTAATTACTGCTTTGATCACAGATCTGTATCAGGTGTTCCATGAAGCTATGAAGATATTAATCTCTTTTTTATTACAGCAACCAGGATTTCTTTATTAAACAGAAGAACATTTCTATGCAATTATTTTAAAGAGGCACAATGCGCAAAGCACCGGCTCGCACATATTTTTTTGAAAGTTTTAAATGCCAGATGTTGTTTTTTAAGAACTAAATTCATAACTTTCAAGAACGAGATAACAGTATTCTAATGAACATTTTTAAATGGCAAGTTATGGAACTTAAAACATGTTATATGTAAAAAAAAATATTTCTTAAAATATAAGAAATAAGCGGAAATCTTAAATGTATATAATTTTGTAATTGGATTGGTTTTTACAAAATTGTTTGTTGTGAAATGAGTTTAAAAAATCCATATATATTTCTAATATGATTTTACTTATAATAATTATACATTTTCTAAATCTTTTCCAATAGCATGTTATAATGGCATTTACTATTTCATTGAAATTACTGCTTTGATCACAGAACTGTATCTGGTGTTCCATAAAGCAATGAAGTTATTAATCTCTTTTTTATTACAGCAACCAGGATTTTTTTAGTAATCAGATGAACATTTCTAGGCAACTATTTCAAAGAGACACAATGCGCAAAGCCCAAGATCACACATATTTTTTTGAAAATTTTAAATGCCAGACGTTGTTTTGTAAGAATTAAATACATAACTTTCAAGAACGAGATAGCAGTATTCTAATGAACATTTTTAAATGGTAAGTTATAGAACTTAAAACATGTTATATGTAAAAAGTTACTTCTTATTTATTTCCTAATTCAAATATTACCATTATATGATAGAATTATTACACAAAATTATATTTCTCCTCGGGAAATTTTCTGACATATTTATGGTCTTATTTTTAAATGTAAAAGCATGACACTTGCAGGCATAAATATTGAAGAAATTTAGAATATAAAAGTTTTTTTCTTTTTTCGATAAATTAATAATATCTTGAGTTATAAACGATAGTTATCTCATAACGACATTTATCCGTCGGTCTATTGAAAAAAATTGGTTTAGAAAGCTAACTGTGACAACATTTTTTTAGATATCCTTTGCCCGTTATAGGAAAATATGAAATATATTCGTTGTCATACTTTTTCAGAAATAGCACCAACCAATCTCGTGTGTTTACGAACAAAAGTGAATTCCGATCAGTGTAAAAAAAAGAAAATTTGGAATCAATATGAGTCTTTACTCACTTGAAAACACCCGCTCGCTAATGTTGAACCTATGGCCAGGTTGTTTTCGAATTTCTCGTTTAAATTTGAATATTTTTAAACGATTTTTTTTGCATGAGATAGCTGAGGTCGATCCCTAATATGGCTATTTTTTAATTTTGCGATTTCAGTCGCAGTTTTTTTTTAAATAAATGTACTTTTACTTTCAAAACCGGTTCCGAAAATGAAAGTACCTTTATTAAAAAAATCTGCAACTGAAATCGAAAAAGTAAAAAATAGCCATATTAGGGATCGACTTCAGCTATCTTATGCATGTCACTAAGCTCGAATTGTGTGTGAGTGATTCCAGGAGCATAATGCTGGATTCCAGTTAAGAGCCTGGCCACAGGATCTTAATCCGATATGTCACATTTCGGGTATCATGGAACGGCAGCTCAGAGATCAAAACCACCATATTCGAATATCTGGAATTTGCGTGACCGTTGCTTGAACATGTGGTACAATCTGTCTCCGGCTATTTACAAAGGACTTGTGCCATCCATGCCAAGACGGGTTGCAACTGTTTTGTGGGCCAAAGGTGGTCCAACACATTATTGGGTAGGGGGTTAAAATTTTTTGGCTCTTTAGTACATATATATATATATATATATATATATATATATATATATATATATAGGTAGATATATTTTCTATAATTTCTGAAATGAAAAAGAGGCGGCAATTTTATTGATTATGCTCAAATAGCAATTTTATTCTAAATAGGGCTATAAAGAAGATCTTCGGTGATTGACACGTTGAAAATTTATAATTTCAAATGTCGATGGTTACGTATATACGGTTGTTGACAGCACATGAAGGAAGGCATTTGACACACGGGCACAAAGAAGAAACATGATTAGCGATGAAGGTGATTTATTTGGAACCAATAATCAAGAATAGTATTAGGCATCAAGAACAAATAGACGAGAGCGCAAGGGGAGGTACTCCACAAAATCAGCAGAAGAAATTAACAGCTGGTCTGGTCAAGTCGAAAGGCCGAAGTGATGAAGTTTTAAAAGTTACATGTACGGGTGTTGGCGCGGAAAGCATGATAAAATCGCCAGTACTTTTTTTGGAGAGTTTTTGGAGACTGCAGTCGGAAGCGTATGGGAAAAAACGATAAATGCTAGATTCTGTCTATGATAATGCATTCATTTGAGAATGGGGGGAAGGGTTGTAAAGATTCTTTCATGGAGACAGAAAAGGAAAAAGAAAAGAAAATAATTTTGGGATTGGCGTTTGATTTTGATAAAAGACAGCTGCAATTAACGGTTACTTATGACTCGAATCTAATAACAGGGTGTGAAAGATATGAGCTTGCATATTACCGTTTACATGTGGGCGAGAGATATTTTAATTAATTCTTTTGAGAGCGGATGAGAAGTGCAAATGCTTGCATAAAGAATATCTGTTATACGTTACATTACTTTAATAAGTAGAGCACAGCTGCTTATATATTTTGTCTAATTTTTAAGACAGATGCACTTTTGATTTCGTGAGAAGAAAACGGTTGAATTAGAAATATGTGAACATTTGTAACTTATTTTTAGCATAACCGCAAAGTTAAGGACAGAGAGGTTTCTGATGTATGCGAGTGACTTGCATTTTAGAATGAAGAAAGTAGATTCGTTATCTAAATTAAATCATAAATAGGTTTTAGTTAGCATATTGAATTTTGGGGGGGGGGATTACAGACATTTAAAATCTATAAACTATATTTGTTTATTATTTTTAATTGTTTATAATTATTTATTTATTTGGGGGGTAATGAATGAATCTTTATGAATTTTTTTTTTTTAACTCTATTTTTTTTGGGGGGGGGGGGGGGAGGAGAAGCATGCAATCAATACATGTATGCTAGATGTTGGAAGAGGAATGGAAAAGCTTATGTTAACTTGTTAAAATTTTGAGGGGGGGGGGTTGAACTGAAAGCAAGATATATGACAAACGTCTTTGTCATATATATCACCCCATTGACCAGAAAAGCTGTACTGTTTACAGTACAGTTTTAAAAAAATATATACAATACAATTATACTCTCCCCAAGCTTAAAATAATACATACATAATATAAAACAAAATACTTGTAAAATTATATGAGTTGCAACAGTATAAAGGATTTTGTTACCTCAATAGTCCGTAACATCAGGCCATAAAATATAAAACATAGTGCACTACCTTCGAAGATTTTTTTTTATTTTTTATATATCTTCGTCCTTTTATTTTCTGTTTTGTTCTTTTTCTTTCTGGTACCAGCTTTAAAAAGTTACTATTTAACTAGACATGTCTAATGATAACTGAGCACAAAACAGTACTCATTTTCTCAATTTTGTTGCACTTAAATACTATAATTACTACTTAAGTATAATATGAAACACAAATGAAAACAATTAAAAAAATAAACACAAATAACACATAACATAAACATATATCCTTAAAAATTAACTTGAATTATATGAAAAAGTGAAAATGGATTGACTCAAGTGTCGTGTAATGAAAAGTTGTTTGAAAAGGTTTAAAATTCGTGCAAGCACAGGACGGTAAAAAAAAGAGGTGCATGTGGCACGCCCATAAAAAGGGACCGCCCTTAATCTTGTCAATGCATGACAAGTGTGATGTCTCAGGCTTAGGGCCTTACGACCTAGGTGAGGAGGGCAGTGATGAGAGTCCACATCATTACAACATGAACTCCCTGCTCCCCAATGAAGATCGCACTGATCCCCACACAGGAGCACGATTCGGGAACACATATACTTTTGGGAAAAGGGAATATTGTGAATTAGTAAACTAAATCACAATTGTCTCTCTAAACACAATCTGGTGAGGGGTTGTAACCTAAGGGCAAAAATTTAGAACGGTACCACTAGCCTGAAGTGGAAGAATTAGTAAAAATAAAAAAAAACAGATACAAGTGTATCTTACGCAAATCCTAATGTATTGATAGTCCTAGAGTGTTGAGAGACCTAAAATATGTCATAATCGGGTGTGATGAAGTGAAACTGTACAAGTCATGTAAGCAAAAACTTTAAGTTTGTTTAAGAGAACTTTTTTTTTTTTTTTTTTTTTTTTTTTATTTAAAAGATCTTATTTATTTAAAATATTTGTAATGTTGTATTCAGTATGAATGAAAGTTTAAAGTGTGAGAGAAAAAAAATGTGAAAAGATTATATTTATCTACTGTTTATAAAATTGAATGAAAAATTACAAGAATGGTGTGACCCGATACAAAATATTGTGTAAAAGTGGTCTTCACAAGAAGACATGGACCAGCCGTGAAGTCAAGTGAAGACAAGTTATGCACAGTATACGTAGAATCCTGGCCAGGGATAAAACACTTAGTATCAGATCATATTAAAAATTTAAAATATTTTTTTTTTTTTTTTTTTTTTTTAAGTTTATTATTATTATTATTTTTAATTTGTTACAAATTATCTTTTTCTTAAATTGTAGCGAGGGGCGAGAATGGTGTTAGAAGAATTATTATTTATAACATGACTTGCAGGATCACATAAATGTCCATATCGAGGTGGTGCTAGAAGAAGTCTATCAATATGTACCCTAAATGCAGTATCATCATGAGCATATAATCTTTTAATTGAAAATGAAACAGTAGAGTGTTTAAATGTTACAATATATGGACCGGTATATTTAGGTTTAAATTTGTCGACTGATTTTAAATAAACAATATCTTTTAAACATATATTTCTTAATTTAGTTTTTCGACTGTGAATTTTGTAACGTCTATCTTGAGCAGTCTTAATGTTGTTATATGCTTTGTCATATATTTTGTTTAAGTCATCTAGTAATTTATAAACTTCAACATGTTTATCTAGAAATGCTTGGTTGGTACAATGATCATATGTGTCAAAAATTAATGAAAGTTCACGACCAAAATGAAGTAAGTTAGGTGAAAATAGTGTAGAAGAGTGTGTCGAACCATTATAAAGTGACTTATGAATAAACAGAGCATTTTCAAAAGAGTGTCCTTCTTGTAGTAATGTGGTAACAGAATATTTAATAGATTTGTTAATCTGCTCGGCAATACTGTTAGATTGTGGGTGCGAGACCGAACTGTGATGTATTTTTATGCCAAGAGCATCATTAAATGCATTATAAATATGAGAAGTATATTGTGGGCCTAAATCTGACAAAATACAGACGGGTCTCCCATAGGTAGTTATATAACTAAATAAGCATTTTACAACTTTGGGTGCAGAAGTATCAGTGAGAGGATAGAGTTCAATGTGTCTTGAGAAGTGATCGGTTACAGTTAAAACATGTTTATTGTTTGAGAAAGGACCAAGTAAATCAGTACTGACTGTATGACCAGGATATCTTGGTGTGTATGTAGGTTGAAGAGGTGCGGGTGGAGTGTTATGGTGTTTGGCCTGTAAACATTTGACACATGAAGCTACAAAGTTGAGTGTATCTACATAGATGCCTTTCCAAAAATATTTGGATGAAAGAAATTCATAAGTTTTGGCCATACCAAAGTGTGACAGATGGGATATAGTTAAAACTTTACTTTTAAGTGAATCAGGAACTACAATGTGATATGAGAAAGTATTATTTATGATATCTTCCTTTTTGAACATTAATATTTTAGAATCAGGATGTATAAAGTAATTCGGGAATTTTGAAGAAGGTCCATTTTGTAATATATGATCATAAATACTAGCTAAGGTAGGGTCTTTTTGTTGTTCAATGCAAAAAGTTTGATTTGATATCTCCAATAATGGGTCTCGTTTTGTTCGTTCACCTGAGATGAGAAAATTAACATGACAATTGTTGTTATTAACAGATTTACAAATATCAGATGTTTCATGATCGACTATTGGAAGTGGTTGAGGATCATGGATAAGGTTAGGATTGGTTAGTAAATTTTCTTGGTTGTTGTCAAAATTACAGCGAGAGAAATAATCTGCTAGAACATTTGAAGATCCTGGAATGTGTTCAAAATCATATGAATATTCTGAAAGGTCAATTAGCCAACGGGTGGTTATGTCTGCTGGGTTTGTAGTCTTTTTGTATTTTTTTAGAGGTTTGCTATCCGACAAGATTAGGAATTTTCTGTTGTATAAGTAATATTTGAATGCAATAACAGATTTGTAAATTGCCATGAGTTCTAGTTTTAAAGCAGGATATTTTTTTTCAGAGGAATTTAAGGATTTAGAAAAGTATGCTACTGGTAGAAGATTTCCATTATGTTCTTGCAGTAAAACGCCAGAGATGGCAATGTTAGATGCATCTGTATTCAAATAAAATTTCTTATTCCAATATGGTAACCTAACCATGGGTGAACCGAAGAAAATTTTTTGTATTTTTTTAAGTATGTCCTGATGTTTTTCTGTCCAGATGAATTTAGTTTTAGGAGTAGTTAAATCAATAAGCGGTTGCACTAGTTTGTTAAATGTTGGAATTAATGATTTATAGAAAGTTATCAAACCAATAAGCCTTTTTAGTTGTCGTTTTGTAGTTGGTGTAGGAAATGAAGTTATTTTTACAATGTTGGAATGGATTGGTGAAATACAATGATTTTCTATTTGAAAACCTAAGTAGTTGACTTTTGTTTGATGAAAGTTGCATTTATTAGGTGAAAGAGTGAAATTGTACTTGGAAAGGAGGTTAAAAATTTTGTCGAGTTTAGAACACATTTCATCGAAAGAATTTGCACCAATGATAAAGTCATCTTGATACGTATACACACCTTGTAGGTGTAGTTCGTCAATTAAAGAGTCCATTAGAGCTTGAAAGATTGAGGCACTTGTCTTTAAACCAAAGACAAGTCTGCGGTAGGAAAAAGATCCAAACATGGTGGTAAAAGTTAGTTGATTGTGAAATTTTTTTGGTAAGTTAATTTGATGGTATGCTTGATGAAAGTCGAGTGTTGTAAAGAATGTGTAAGAAGAGAGATTAGCGATGATGTTTTGAATTTTTGGTAGTGGGTAAGATGATCCTTGAATTACAGTGTTTAACATTCGAAGGTCAAGTGCGAGGCGAAATTTTTGTTTACCAGTACCATCTGGATTTTTTCTAACAAGTAACATAGGGCAAGACCATTCCGAGCAATGTCTTTGTATAATTCCAGCTTCAAGTAATTGATTAATTTGATCTAATGCATCTTTTTGTAATGCCTGAGGTATTGGAAAAGGAAGTGTTTTTATAGGATAGTCATTAATGAATTTCAAATCTGGAATAATTTTATCAGTATGCCCAAGTGTATTTAGAGATTTTGAAAATACAGGGTAATATTTGAGTAACATTTCTTTTAGAATTTCAGCCTCATTGGATGGTAAGTGTTCAAGATTGAAATCAGTTGCAGATAAGTCTTCTTTTCTTTTTTTGAGAATGTCTTTAGAAGCCTGAATGAGATTTAAATATTGTTGATCTGAGTCATCTTGACTAATTTTATCTGGGTAGTACTCAATTATTTCCTCGACCTCAAAAAGTTGACCTATTTTAGCTTTTTTTTTAAGGTGAATGGGATTATCAGAATTGTTTTTAACCGAAATCAGGAAAAATGTATATTGTTGTGGAATTTTTCTTTTTCGCTTTGGATTTTTTGATTTTATTATAGCATCAAATCCTATTAAGTTGTCAACGGGTGAATTGTATTGAAATAAATACTCTTTGTCTGTGCTAATAGTATCTGTGAAAACTGAAATCCATTTTTGTTCCTGAGGGTTTAAGGAAACTCTACGAGTCAAAGCTACAATTTGATTTTTGAAGGAGGTGGGTTGTGTACTACATTGATTTATCTCAGAAGATGAAGTAGTTTGTTTGTTTACCAAAGGAATCGATAAAGTGTTGTCAATATGGATAAGGTTTTTGACAGTGTTTACAACAATATTGAATCGTTTGATGAAATCATAGCCAATAATACCTTGGAAACTAGATGAATCTGGTATGTCTACTACATAGAAGTGGTGGTTGAAGTTTTTGTGCTGTAATTTAATGGATGTTCTAATACATGCGGAGAAATCTACATCAGAATTGACTGTTTTGATGACAACGCCAGTTGATAATCTCTTATATTTTAAAATTGTTTTTAATTCATCAAATAAAGACTGTGATAGTAATGAAATAGTACTCCCTGTATCGGAAAGTAGAGTAATATCTTTTTTTGCAATTGAGGCCTTTACAAGGGGGAGTGATGTTGAGTCTTTAATGACATTGTAAATAATTTTTGTAGTAGTGTCATCATATTGTTCTGTGTTTGTTTGTGTCGTTTCATGCTTAGAAATTTTTACAATATCACACGTTTGTGTGCTTACAGAGTTTACTAGTCTGTTAAGTGAAATTTTTGGTAAGGACGGATCTGGGAAAAAACTGGCTGATGTGTAATCAGTAGTGGGGTGAGGTGCAAAGCCATCAGCAAAATTACACCTCTGACTTAGTTTTCCTGTTGTCGGTTGTTGTTGTTGTGAAATTGTCCTCGTCGTGTATTTAAGCGTTTCCACTTAAAACAGGCTTGCGCTTCGTGACCACTTTTGAAACATAGCTGGCAAGTAGTGCGATGAAATCTGTACGACTTATGTGGAGAGGGGCGTTTGTTAAAATTGCGATTTTGAAATTTCCGTTTGTTGTGCATGCCAGCAAATTTAGTTTTGTAAGTTGCCGCGTCTTCTTTAATTTCTGGTTGTGTTTGGGTATTTACTGAAAGGGCGTTTATTTTCTCGGTTAGCTGCTTCAGCTGGTCGGCAAATATTGAATCAGTTGGGGAAGGGGTGGGGTAAGCATGCAAAATTTTTTCTCCGTACAAAATATCTTGTAGCGCCTGGGCCCTCAAAACTGCGGGTTGGTATTCTGTAATTCCTTCCTCTTGTATTTTAATTCTTAAATTGGACGGAATGGTTTCCAGGAATTTCATGTACTTAATTTTGTCACGCGCATTGGCGTCTTGAATGTCCGCATAAACTGTTGCAGCCAGAACATTAAGCCTATGGGCAAAGTTTTTAATGGTTTCTGCGGGTAAGAGCGTTAAGTTTGCAAGTTCGACTGCTACCTGTGATTTGCTAGGAGGGGAAAAAAATTAGAAAATTCTTTTTCAATGACATTTATGTCATTTGAGATTAATAAATCAGGGTTCTGTGTTAAATATTTTAATGCAGGACCAGTTAATTTACTTTTAAGTAAAGCAATTGTTGCTTGCGGGCTGTATTTATTTATTTGACTAACAGACCGTACTTGGTCGAAAAAGAATTTGAGTGATTCATGATCACCGTCAAAGTTTGGCAAGTTAATTGGTATTTGCCGAGAAGCCATGGTGGCCAAAAATACAGTTAACTAATCTATGAAATTCAAGGAAACACTGCATGCACAATAAAATAACTAAAAAAAATATCAATATATACTAGCAGATAATAAATATAACATGAAAGAAAAATGTAAACTGGATTTATATCATAATAAATAATAATGACTGATCACTGTTTCTTTTTAGCGTGTAGATCCCTAACGCTCAATTTTAATTCATTTTTAAAAAGAAACAGCGATGAATGAGAGAAAAATAGAGGAAAAAAAAAATATTTTTTTATAACTTTAAAATCAATTTGTATAGCATAAAATACTGTGAATAGATCTTACCTGGGATTTATCATCACAAGTATAAAAAGTAAAGATTTATGCAAATTATTTAAATTGTTAAGAATGAAACTTAACATTTCTTTTATTCATTTAAAAAAAATGAAACCAATATTGCAAGACAATTTAAGTATTATTTTTTTTAACTGGTTTATTAAAAATTAAAAACTCAGATTAATATTTGTATCCAAAACACCTTAAAAAAAACAATCTTGCCTTAAATATTCATAAAAATATCATATTTTACAACTAAAAAAAAAATGCAAGATAAAATAATCATATTTATACCATTTGATGAGAAAGTTCAAAAATTAAATTAACTTAATTTCAACCTGCATATTTAATTAAGAAGGTTTTGGTAGAGGGGAAACACAAAAAGAACATAACTAAAACTCTGTTATTAAATATATTCTTTTAAGAATAGAAATGCAATAATTTAACCAAATGAAATTTACTACTGACTGGTAGAGAAAAAAAAATTAATTATATTACAAGAGAAGTATGAAGGTTGAAATGTGCATTTTAATCAAAGCCTAGGATTATTGAAACACAGCAGCGTTAAAAAAAAGAATCACGAACTCAGTAGCACTGATCTTCCGGAAAGTATACTATTTACGTACTTAACACACACCGGAAAATTACGATCACCACAGTAGCACAAAATGCACATGCGCCAGACGAATGCACTAAAATATTGGTCACACTACCGATATTTTATGTTAATGGAAAGAAACACCACTGTAGTTTTTTTTGAAGAAATGGCACTTTTCTGAAGCACTAATGTTGAAGAGATTTCTTGGGATTTAAAATTCACACGGATTACTTTTAGTAACACTGTTGGAAATAGAGCATTGGAATTTTAATTTTGGACCACTATTTTGAAACACATACACAATACACGTAACACATTCAACGGCATTGAAGCACTTGAAGGCACAAATAATTTAGGAACATTTTGAGTAGCAGCACACATGAAATTTGTAGGGTGATTTCATTTTGATAAAAAAAATCGCACACCACTGATCGCACACGCAGATGGAGGGAAGAGGCGGATCCTTGATTTTATGGAACTTAACACTTATAATGCAACGACGGTAACGAAACACTTGTGGTTTTCAACGAACCACACTTTTTTTTTCTTTAAACACAAATTTTCGCACAACACACTGACACTTTTAGATGAGGGGAAAGCACTGGAGGAACACAACAATATTGCATTCACGTCTTGAGTTAGCAGAGATGAGGATCGGCGAGAGAATTCCAGTTACGCTGAAAAACACTAGAGTCCGACTGTCTTGAATCCGGCGAAGGGGGTGCGGGGGCAGCACTTCCAGAAAGAGCCAGGTTGTCAGCAGAGATGAGAGGGTGGAGAAGGACTCCCGGTAGAAAAGCGACCCAGCATGGCAGGTGGGGGGGGCTGTGATGACGAGTTTCAACTGAAGCGAGGCCGGAGTCAGGTACATCGCGCTGCGAAGAGATGGGGGGGGTGACGCGCGGAGGCAGGAAAAAAACACCGTTGAGTGAGTGAAGCGTATCTATCAGGAACGGAGGGTGAGACTTTGCGACGGAAAAAAATGATGTACGGTGCCTGAGTACCTCCCCTTGTTGGAAGAAGGTGGTCTCTAGGTAGAGACATCGGCGAAGACGCACCAGATTTTATAAAGAAGATCTTCGGTGATTGACACGTTGAAAATTTATAATTTCAAAATGTCGATGGTTACGTATATACGGTTGTTGACAGCACATGAAGGAAGGCAGTTGACACACGGGCACAAAGAAGAAACATGATTAGCGATGAAGGTGATTTATTTGGAACCAATAATCAAGAATAGTATTAGGCATCAAGAACAAATAGACGAGAGCGCAAGGGGAGGTACTCCACAAAATCAGCAGAAGAAATTAACAGCTGGTCTGGTCAAGTCGAAAGGCCGAAGTGATGAAATTTTAAAAGTTACATGTACGGGTGTTGGCGCGGAAAGCATGATAAAATCGCCAGTACTTGGCGAGAGAGTTTTTGGAGACTGCAGTCGGAAGCGTATGGGAAAAAACGATAAATGCTAGATTCTGTCTATGATAATGCATTCATTTGAGAATGGGGGGAAGGGTTGTAAAGATTCTTTCATGGAGACAGAAAAGGAAAAAGAAAAGAAAATAATTTTGGGATTGGTGTTTGATTTTGCTAAAAGACAGCTGCAATTAACGGTTACTTATGACTCGAATCTAATAACAGGGTGTGAAAGATATGAGCTTGCATATTACCGTTTACATGTGGGCGAGAGATATTTTAATTAATTCTTTTGAGAGCGGATGAGAAGTGCAAATGCTTGCATAAAGAATATCGGTTATACGTTACATTACTTTAATAAGTAGAGCACAGCTGCTTATATATTTTGTCTAATTTTTAAGACAGATGCACTTTTGATTTCATGAGAAGAAAACGGTTGAATTAGAAATATGTGAACATTTGTAACTTATTTTTAGCATAACCGCAAAGTTAAGGACAGAGAGGTTTCTGATGTATGCGAGTGACTTGCATTTTAGAATGAAGAAAGTAGATTCGTTATCTAAATTAAATCATAAATAGGTTTTAGTTAGCATATTGAATTTTGTGGGGGGATTACAGACATTTAAAATCTATAAACTATATTTGCTTATTACTTTTAATTGTTTATAATTATTTATTTATTTGGGGGGTAATAAATGAATCTTTATGAATCTTTTTTTTTTTTTTAACTCTATTTTTTTTTTTTGGGGGGGGGGGAGGAGAAGCATGCAATCAATACATGTATGCTAGATGTTGGAAGAGGAATGGAAAAGCTTATGTTAACTTGTTAAAATTTTGAGGGGGGGGGTTGAACTGAAAGCAAGATATATGACAAACGTCTTTGTCATAAGGGCTGCCATTACGAAAATGTATTCCACATTTAAAAAACTCTGTTCAAACTATTAATATGTGTTCTGCATTATTCACCAATCATATGAATCATATCATATCAATGAACGGTAGTGCATTTCATATACAGGGTGATTAGAAAATGAGTATACATTTGAAAAATTAATAATTCATGGAATAATGTAGGTACAGAGGTAAAAATTGACATACATGCTTGGAATGACATGGGGTTTTATTGTAGCCACACAAAAAAGGTTAAAATAAAAGGCCGACAAATGGCACTGAACAGCAAAACGTCAGTGACTCTGCCTGAGAATCGTGTATAAAAGGAGCTGTAATGAGAGAGAGAATCAGATGCACCAGCAATCGCAGCATGTTGACGTTACCAGAAAAGGCAATGTTAGAGAAGCTCTACTATCAAAATGGGGAATCTGCCGCGATCGACAAACATCAATAGGCAAGCTAAAAGACAACATCCAACGCCAATTTCTCACAATAATTACAGATAGGCTGCACACGGCACAGTGCTGTGCACAACATTGTCCCTAGGCTACAGCTATTGTTGCGGGATGACGGTGGACAAGTTGAGCATTCGTTCTGAAGAACATCGTATTTGCTTTGTCATAATTTGTTATGCTAATTATTGCTTTTCTCATCACACGAAGCGCCATCTGTCGGCCATTTTATGAACTTTTTTGTGGATACAATAAAACCCCATGTCATTCCAAGCATGTGTGTCAATTTTTACCGCTCTACTTACATTATTCCGTCAATTACTAATTTTTCAAATGTATACTCATTTTCTGATCACCCTGTACTTTTGCGTTGCCCTGCATGAACTATAGATAAACTTCGTTAGCATCAAATTAAAGTGTAATTACTGCTTAAAGTGATAAAAACATAACAAAAAAGGCTTAAGGGGAAAGATCACCTTTAAAATGGTCAAAAATTCAATTTCAAGGTTTTATGTCAGTAAATAGTGCATTTTATTCTGAGTAGAAAGATACCAATGTTTTTCAGAGGCGATAAATATTGACGAAGATATAAAGTAAAACGCAATGGTCATTCTTTGTTTTTGAATGGAGAGTGAAAACTTTAAATGCATTTAATTCACAACAATGATTTTCAAACTTGCACGCACGATTTCTTCAAAAGTAATTTAGATAGAACCTCAATTTTTTTCCAAACTTATTAATGTTGTAAAATGAACAAAATGAAGTAGAATCTTTTAATATGGTCAATAAATTAAAAAATAATTAACTGTAATTCATCGAAAAGCGCATTCAAAATGCGTTTTTAATTTAATTAGAGTTAATTATTTTGTTAATTTATTGATCAAATTAAAAGATTCCAGTTCATTTTTTTCATTGTTTCAACATTAATAATTTAGAAATATTTTGAGGTTTTATCTAAATTATTTTTGGAGAAATCGTGCGCGCAAGTTTGAAAATCATTGTTGTGAATTAAATGCATTTAAAAATTTCACTCTCCATTCATAAACAAAGAATGATGATTGCGTTTTACTTTATATCTTCGCCAATAATTATCGCCTGTAAAAAACATCAGTACCTTTTTACTCAGAATAAAATGCTCTATTTACTGACATCAAAACCTTGAAATCGAATTTTTGACCCTTTTAATGGAGATCTGTCCCCTTAAAAATACTTTTCAATATATTTGACATATGTTTCATGCGCTCAAACGACGACTTCTTCAGATCAAAATGATAAATAAAATATTCTCGCAAAGTTTTTGAAAATAGTAAGCATAAATCACGAGATCACGTGACTAATGTAAGCAGGTGCTTAAATTGGTCAAATTGGAAAACGTGAAAATTATGATTTTTATTTAAATTTTTATTCCTTTTTAAATTTGTAAACCATCGCGTGCCAAATTTTAGGTAATTCGAACGAAGCTGGTTCGTTGCAAATGTTCTCTTTACGCAAATATATTTCTATTGATTCACAGATAATGGATGGGAAATAAACTTTTGATAGAAAAATTATTTTACTATTCTTGAAATTAATCTTCAAAGGCTCTATTCTATGTAGTCTAGCTAAGGCTGTAGTTCTTCTGTCATATTTGATATCGGCCATATGTTCTTTTATTCTCGTTTTAAATTTTCTGTTTGTCATTCCTATACTATATTGTAATGTTCCATCTGCCCTGGTGAATGGGATTTCATAAACATCGGAAAGTTGATCAGGTTCTATTGGATCAATTTTTGTACATACTATGCTTTTTGATTTTGTTGAAGGTTTTACGATAAAGCAGATATTGAATTTGCTAAGTTTATATTTTAATCTTTCAAAGAACCCAGGAAAATATTGTGAAGTTGATAGCTTTGAGTTTTGTTCATTAAAAATTTTCTTCTTTTTATTATCCATGCTCGTAAATTTAATTATTATTATTTTTTTCGAACTTTTCGATTTTGTTTTAGAATTTTCCAATTTTTCCTTTTTTTGTACCCTAAACAAAAACTTTATGCCCAAATTTCAAGTTTTTAGAGCTAAAATATTAAAGTAATTTCAATTTTTCGATTTGTTTTAGAATTTATTGATTTTTCTTTTTGAATTCTCCAGATTTTTTCCTTTTTTCTTTCTTTGCATTCTAAACACTACCTTTATGCCAAAATTTCAAGTTCCTATGGCTGCTAGATGTACCTCACAAATAAAGTTATCAGAGTCCTTGGCGGCGAATTTAGATTTTTATAGCTCATTGAGCTTTGTAATTTGATACCTCACATAGCTGCTATTGGGTTTTAATTATCGCAGAAAGCCAGGTCAAAGTTTAAAATTATTATTATTAAAAAAAAACCAATTGTCGTTTAAAGAAATAAGCATGATAAATGTTTAGTTAAGTTATTTTCACTGACATACATTGATTCTTATCAATTTATGGCATATTGTTCTTTCCGAAGAAGTGATTAAAGCAGAAATAAAGAACAATATCAAGTTTGTATCACTGGCACACTATCAGTTTGCATCTGTTAAATTCATCCCTATGTTTGGGTATGGATTTTCCGAATGAGGCAACATTGATAAAGGTGAAAATTATGTCTCCCCTACTTAGTACTGTTTTAAAATTCCAGAAAGCATGCAGACTTGTTTTGAGTGCATCGTGGAGTCAGCTGAAGTTGAAGACTTTGTTAGTCATGCTCACTGCGAGATATATTTCTGTTTTACTCACTTCTTGGGACGGAACAATGTGTCAAAAATTGATTATTTTCCATGTATGAGAGTGCAGATACCTTAATTAAACATATATCATGCTTATTCTTTGACAGCAAAAGTTTTCCCCATAAACGAAATTTTGAATTTTGACCCGACCCCCTGTCATTATTGAAGCTCAATAGCAAATATGGAATGTATCAAATTACTAAGCTCAATGGGACGAAACAAATGAGCTATAAAAATCTAAATACGTCTCTAGTACGTTTACGTGTCAGAATTTTGATGATCGATAAGTGAGTGAGTGTGCAAAAAAGTGAAACTTTGAGTTCATATATCTTCTGAACTAGAAAAGTAGGAATCGGGAAATTTGAGCACTTCGTTCTGTTTGCAAAGTTTTCTAGATAAACAAAGCTTCCAGTTTCTGGGAATCTCCATCACAAAGATATGACGGGGTCAAAGGTGTCCTGAGCTGCTTCCTGAAAATGGTGCTACGGCTGTGCTTTCTCGACTTGACGGAGGCACTGCTGTTACTCCATATGTTAACTGCTGAACGTATCATAAACTACAATTTTATATAATGTAGGGAAGCTTGAAATATAATCTCATAAGATATGAAATAAAATCTTGATACTCTACTTTTTTTGTCAAAAAAAGTTTTTTACTCGATTTTTTTGGTATAATGTTTGTTATAAATATCGGCTAAGAGGAAAGTTCTCTTATAATAAAAACAGAAAATGTTCGAATAAGAACTTTAAATGTTGGAGACTACAGATTTGTAGCATCATGGTCATATTTTTTAGTTTTGTTAGGTGCTGTTGCGCCGACACATTAAAAAACACCATGATCCTCCTACCCTTCCTTTAAAAAATACTTTTAAGCAAATTCTACAACGCAAATTAAAAAGTGAGTCTGTAATATAATATCATAAGATACCTGACAAAAAATCTTCTTAATTTTCGTTTGAACATACAAACATTTCATGTAATATATATTTGGACATAATTTCTGCTATAAATATAACTAATGAGAAAAAATGTCCTATAATAAGAACGAGAAATGCTCCAGTAAAATCTTCAAGTGTCAGAGGTTTCCATCGTGCAGTATTGTAATCATCATTTTTTGTCTTGTTTTGACGCAACTGTGCTATAAAATATATATCTCTGTACATTTTAGGATACAGGTCTGCTGCAACAATGCGATGAACAACACGTTCCAGTTTCTTTGGGCAACAAAACTGTTTTGAATAAGGTATTGCAGAGTGCATTAAAGATAAGCTATCTTCAGAGATGAAGTAGTCCCTACTGAACTTAAGTAAGTCAAATCTTGATGATATAAATGCTTTTTTATGTGCATAATTGTAAAATGCTACGTGACTATTTAATGTTTCATTTTCTCCTCTTTTTAAACATTCTCCGATTGATTTGAGTCTATCATCATCCGATACTATCTGCCACACACTCTCCCTTTTGTATGTCATACACATGATTGAATTTTCATTTGCAGCTTTAGATAAGTCCTTTACATCACGAATTCCAACCATCTTGGGAACGGTTATAACAGACAATATAATGGCTTTGTAGCTATAAGTAAGAACAGTGATTCCTAAAAACCAAAAGAGCAGTAACAGTGCGGTATTTCTTTGTCTTGCATGAAAATAGTATGATTTGTCTAATAGACATCCAATAGTCTCGAATAGAATAGTACAAAAGGTTTTCCTTCTCTTCAATAGAATGTATAAGAGAAGTGACATCAGGATGACACATAGTCCTATACCTACCCACACTTCAAAGGAGAACACATCACATATAGCAAAACTCTTTGGGTTCGGTTTCGGTTTATCTGTCATAAAAGTAACATGTGTTACGTGCATGGGATAGGTAAAATTTACTGCTTCCCTTCTTTCTTTCGTTACAATCGTTAGAATGCCTGATATATCAACTTCTCCTCTTATTAACATTCCCATTATTCCAGTCCAAGTGCCATCAGGTTTCTTTAAACCACCGCCTTCGTCAGTCATGACAATATTAAAAGTGACTCCAAGACCTTTGGCCAGTGCTCGAATTATTGGAGCATTCTTAACACTGATAAGATTTCCATCATGATTCCGTATGAGAGTATCTGGTACATTCTGGTTCATGGTTTGAGAGCCGCTAGTTTCATTATTTTTAATGAATGGCGTCCAGTCATTTTCTTCCTAAATTTTAAATTATATGTTAGTTTTACATTTCAAATCTTCACATAAATATCATATGATAAAATAAATTATCTGAATAAACATACATTTATTTAAAATACATATAATATGTTTGCTATTTTCAACTATTGTTATGCACACAATAAACATTTCTGAGCATATATTGGGTTTACCCCGCCCGTCCGACGGTTAATATTGGACACAAAATAAGGAACTTCGTTTTTCGAACTTCGAAGGTTCGTTTTTTCGATATCAGTGTAATGTAGCCGATTGAATGTGGAAGTCCTTTAGAATTTCCTCGTATTTGAATGATAATTTGGGTCAATTTCCCTTTAATATACATCCCTGGAGAGACCCTTCTGTTGCAATATTGCCTAAACTGGCAGATTCTTAACAAAATATCTCCCTACTTCGGAAAATATATCATACATTTAGTTATAAATACTTGCACAGAAGTTCCTTATTTGTGTTCATTTCTGTAGCCTGTTACTTTTTTGAGGATCACGCCCATAAATTGAAAAACAATCGTCAGAAGTGAATAAAAAATAGTTTTAAGGAATTTTTATAACTATCATTCGACTATCATTCGACTATAACTATCATTCGTCGTTTTCATTCGACTTTAATGAAAGGGAAACAATATACATTTATTAGTGAGAAATTGCAGACTCAGGAATTGGCCGGAGTGGCTCAGTAAACGTTTTCCCTGCGTAAACGTGCCCCGGTCTACCCTACTATTAGCCAGATATTTAAGTGTGATATATCTATATATCAGAAATTAAATGTGAGAATAATGTGTTATAAACTAAAATATTCCTCGCAACATTACCATATGACAGTAAAGTCTACAGATTTGGTATAATATTAGGAAAAGTCGTGACTGAAAAGTTTACTGTTTATAACTAACACTTAATTTATTATTTCCCGCTGAAACATATTAAAAACTATTTAAATATTGAATACTTATTCATTTTTTTTCTTTACAGTATTATCTGACATTCTACTCCATTGATATATCCTTTCATGTGTGTTATAATTATTGAAAATTGCATTTAAATGTTACTGTCATTAGAAATAAGCGGAATTATTCAATGTATACAATTTTTTTTTAATTGGATTGGTTTTTTAAAAAAAATGTTATTTGTGAAATGAGTTTAAAAAATCAATATATATTTTTAATATGATTTTAATTATAATAATTATACATTTTCTAATGCTTTTCAAATAGTTTGTTAAAATTTGATTTGTTTTTTCATTGTAATTACTGCTTTGATCACAGATCTGTATCAGGTGTTCCATGAAGCTATGAAGTTATTAATATCTTTTTTATTACAGCTACCAGGATTTTTTTAGTAAACAGAAGAACATTAATATGCTTCTGTCACTTTGTTACTTCATCACTGTCATTAATATGCTTCTGTTATTTTAAAGAGGCACAATGCGCAAAGCACCGGCTCGCCCATATTTTTTTGAAAGTTTTAAATGCTAGACGTTGTTTTGTAAGAACTAAATTCATAACTTTCAAGAACAAAATAACAATATTCGAATGAACATTTTTAAATGGTAAGTTATAGAACTTAAAACATGTTATATGTAAAAATAAATATTTCTTAAAATATTAAAAATAAGCGGAAATCTTAAATGTATATAATTTTGTAATTGGATATGTTTTTACAAAATTGTTTGTTGTGAAATGAGTTTAAAAAATCCATATATATTTCTAATATGATTTTAATTATAATAATTATACATTTTCTAAAGCTTTTCCAATAGTATGTTAAAATGGCATTTACTATTTCATTGAAATTACTGCTTTGATCACAGAACTGTATCTAGTGTTCCATAAAGCTATGAAGTTAATTATCTCTTTTTTATTACAGCATCCAGGATTTCTTTAGTAATCAGATGATCATTTAACTATGCGCAAAGCACAAGATCACACATATTTTTTTGAAAATTTTAAATGCCAGACGTTGTTTTGTAAAAATTAAATTCATAACTTTCAAGAACGAGATAGCAGTATTCTAATGAACATTTTTAAATGGTAAGTTAGAGAACTTAATACATGTTATATGTAAAAAGTTATTTCTTATATATTTCCTAATTCATATATTACCATTATGTGATAGAATGTATTACACAAAATCATATTTTTCCTCGGGAAATTTTCTGACATATTTATGGTCTAATTTTTAAATGTAAAAGCATGACACTTGTAGGCATAAATATTGAAGAAATTTAGAAATAAAAGTTTTTTTCTTTTTTCGATAAATGAATAATATCTTGAGTTATAAACGATAGTTAACGCATAACGACATTTATCCGTCGGGATATTGAAAAAATTGGTTTTGAAAGCTAATTGTGACAACATTTTCTTAGATATCCTTTGCCCGTTATAGGAAAATAGGAAATATATTCGTTGTCATACTTTTTCAGAAAGAGCACATACCAATCTCGCGTGTTTACGAACAAAAGTGAATTCAGATGAGTGTAAAAAACGAAAATTTGGAATCAATATGAGTCTTCACTCACTTGAAAACACCTGCTCGCTAATGTTAAACCTATGGCCAGGTTGTTTTCGAATTTCTCGTTTAAATTTGAATATTTTTAAACGATTTTTTTTGCTTAAGATAGCTGAGGTCGATCCCTAATATGGCTATTTTTTAATTTTTCGATTTCAGTTGCAGGTTTTTTTTAATAAAGGTACTTTTACTTTCAAAAACGGTTCCGAAATGTATTAGACATTTAAAAAACTCTGTTCAAACTATTAATATGTGTTCTGCATTATTCACCAATCATATGAATCATATCATATCAATGAACGGTAGTGCATTTCATATACTTTTGCGTTGCCCTGCATGAACTATAGCTAAACTTCGTTAGCATCAAATTAAAGTGTAATTACTGCTTAATGTGATAAAAACATAACATAAAAGGCTTAAGGGGAAAGATTACCTTTAAAATGGTCAAAAATTCAATTTCCAGGTTTTGATGTCAGGAAATAGTACATTTTATTCTGAGTAGAAAAGTACCAATGTTTTTCAGAGGCGATAAATATTGACGAAGATATAAAGTAAAACGCAATCGTCATTCTTTGTTTTTGAATGGAGAGTGAAAACTTTAAATGCATTTAATTCACAACAATGATTTTCAAACTTGCACGCACGATTTCTCCAAAAATAATTTAGATAGAACCTCATTTTTTTTCCAAACTTTTTAATGTTGTAAAATGAACAAAATGAACTAGAATCTTTTAATATGGTCGATAAATTAAAAAATAATTAACTGTAATTCATCGAAAAGCGCATTCAAAATGCGTTTTTAATTTAATTACAGTTAATTTTTTTTAATTTATTGATCCAATTAAAAGATTCTAGTTCATTTTGTTCATCGTTGCAACATTAATAAGTTAGAAAAATTTTGAGGTTTTATCTAAATTATTTTTGGAGAAATCGTGCGCGCAAGTTTGAAAATCATTGTTGTGAATTAAATGCATTTAAAATTTCACTCTCCATTCATAAACAAAGAATGATGATTGCGTTTTACTTTATATCTTCATCAATAATTATCGCCTCTAAAAAACATTAGTACCTTTTTACTCAGAATAAAATGCTCTATTTACTGACATCAAAACCTTGAAATTGAATTTTTGACCATTTTAATGGAGATCTGTCCCCTTAAAAATACTTTTCAATATATAGTTGACATATGTTTCATGCGCTCAAACGACGACTTCTTCAGATCAAAATGATAAATAAAATATTCTCGCAAAGTTTTTGAAAATAATAAGCATAAATCACGAGATCACGTGACTAATGTAAGCAGGTGCTTAAATTGGTCAAATTGGAAAACGTGAAAAGTATGATTTTTATTTAAATTTTTATTCCTTTTTAAATTTGTAAACCATCGCGGGCCAAATTTTAGGTAATTCGAACGAAGCTGATTCGTTGCAAATGTTCTCTTTACGCAAATATATTTCTATTGATTCATAGATAATGGATGGGAAATAAACTCTTGATAGAAAAATTATTTTACTATTCTTCAAATTAGTCTGCAAAGGCTCTATTCTATGTAGTCTAGCTAAGGCTGTAGTTCTTCTGTCATATTTGATATCGGCCATATGTTCTTTTATTCTCGTTTTAAATTTTCTGTTTGTCATTCCTATATATTATTGTAATGTTCCATCTGCCCTGGTGAATGGGATTTCATAAACATCGGAAAGTTGATCAGATTCTATTGGATCAATTTTTCTACATACTATGCTTTTTGATTTTGTTGAAGGTTTTACGATAAAGCAGATATTGAATTTGCTAAGTTTATATTTTAATTTTTCAAAGAACCCAGGAGAATATTGTGAAGTTGATAGCTTTGAGTTTTGTTCATTAAAAATTTTCTTCTTTTTATTATCCATGCTCGTAATTAATTTATTAGTAGTGCTGTCTTTGTATCAATTATTTCTTGCGATGTCACAAATTCTATTTATTTCTTCGGTTAATTGATTAGGGGTACAGATAGTAAAGGCTCTTCTAATAAATTGTCTAAAGGCAGAAACTTTATAAGGAAAAGGTGCTTGAGAATTATTTGGAATCGTGGATTGATTAGCTATTGGTTTTCTATATACAGTACGTTCTATGCTATGGCGGGTTTTCATTAACAGCACATCTAAATAAGGGAGTGTATTATTTTGTTCACCTTCAAAAGTGAATTTAATCATATAATCAATGCTATTGATCTGAGCATGAAAGCTATTAAGTGAGGTATCCGTGTGTTGCCAAATGACGAAAATATCGTCTACGCATCTGAGTCATGTATGAGGGATATAATCTAATTTATTATTTAGAGATCAGTTTTTAAATGTCGTAATATAAACTCAGCTAAAAGTCCAGATAAATTCATTCGTTGAACCCTCCTTCAGATCATGCAATTAGTTCAACGAATGTATTTATTCAACGTTTGGTTAACATCCATTATACGAAGAAATATTTAATAGCTGGTGTAGCTGTCATCTCTCTTTACCCATCCGTTAACACCCAACAAGTCATTATAACTATAAAAAACTGTATTGATAACTTAAGAAACATTAATGACAATATGAAAACAACATTAAAGATTGCTCTTAATCTTATAGTTAATAATAACTATTTTATATTTGACAATAAAATCTATAAGCAAATGGGGCCCCGATGGGTTCCCGTATACACACAATTTTAGTTGAATATGACGTGAGAAATAAAAATTAATTAATTGAGATATAAGGGAAAATGTTTATCAATTATCGCCACAGAAGTGTTGAAAAGATGTGTAGATATATGACCCATCGACCGATTTCTTCAATAATGTATACAGTTCTGTACAGTGGCAAATGTGGCAAACAGTGTATGTAACAAATTTTGAAAAGAGAAGGTTAATCGAAAGCAATATTTGAGTGCTATGGTGTTTACTTACACACATATACCATCGTAAAACATCCTAAAATGTGCTCTGCTGATCTAAAAATGTCAGGAAATTCTAATATATATACATATATATACACACAAACACATATAATATTTTTAATAATACAGAAGATGTGTTAACCTCAAAATGTAAAAATATTCCAATATTTCAATAATCGTGTTTTATGATTGGAATTTTTTTTTGTGTGAGCGTAAAGTAAAGAGTTTTACAAAATATGAATATAAAGCTTACAGAACCCATTTAGCTTGTAATAACATATTTTTATTCCTTTCTCATGCAATCTAGCTTTATGTACCTACATATCTTTTATGAAAACAAATATGTTATAAATCACAAATATGGTTAAGTGCATCTTACATTTAAAAGTGACCATAGTAAATTTTTGATATACATAGAAGTCAATCAGTAGCACAAAAGAACGACAACATTCAGATATTCAGTGGAAATTTTGTTGAAAAGTACTTTTAGTTGCTTCCAGGAAAGGTGCTATCGATCTAAGATATTACGTGTAGTACTAGATAGTTGATATTTGGCATAAAATTGAAGATAAAAAGAAAGACAAAATAACTAAATCCGGAAAATTCCAGCAAATCAAAATATTTTAAATATTTCAAATTTTTTCGAACTATTCGATTCTGTTTTAGAATTTTCCAATTTTTCCTTTTTTTATACCCTAAACACAACCTTTATGCCCAAATTTCAAGTTTTAGAGCTAAAATATTAAAGTAATTTCGATTTTTCGATTTGTTTTAGAATTTATTGATTTTTCTTTTTGAATTCTCCAGATTTTTTCCTTTTTTCTTTCTTTGCATTCTAAACACTACCTTTATGCCAAAATTTCAAGTTACTATGGCTGCAAGATATACCTCACAAGTAAAGTTATCAGAGTCCTTGGCGGCGAATTTAGATTTTTATAGCTCATTCAGCTTAGTAATTTGATACCTCACATAGCTGCTATTGGGTTTTAATTATCGCAGAAGGCCAGGTCAAAGTTAAAAATTATTATTTATAAATAAACAATTGTCGTTTAAAGAAATAAGCATGATAAATGTATAGTTAAGTTATTTTCACTGACATACATTGATTATTATCAATTTATGGCATATTGTTCTTTCCGAAGAAGTGATTAAAACAAAAATAAAGAACAATATCATCAAGTTTGTATCACTGGCACACTGTCAGTTTGCATCAGTTAAATTCATCCCTATATTTCGGTATGGATTTTCCGAATGAGGCAACATTGATAAAGGTGAAAATTATGTCTCCCCTACATAGTACTGTTTTAAAATTCAAGAAAGCATGCAGACTTGTTTTGAGTGCATCGTGGAATCAGCTGAAGTTCAAGAATTTGTTAGTTATGCTCCCTGCGAGATATATTTTTGTTTTACTCACTTCTTCGGACGGAACAATGTGTCAAAAATTGATTATTATCCATGTATGAGAGTGCAGATACCTTAATTAAACATATATCATGCTCATTCTTTGACAGCAAAAGTTTTCCAAATAAACGAAATTTTGAATTTTGACCCGACCCCCTGTCATTATTGAAGCTCAATAGCAAATATGGGAGGTATCAAATTACTAAGCTCAATGGGACGAAACGAATGAGCTATAAAAATCTAAATTCGTCTCTAGTACGTTTACGTGCCAGAAATTTTATGATCGATAAGTGAGTGAGTGTGCAAAAAAGTGAAACTTTGAGTTCATATATCTTCTGAACTAGAAAAGTAGGAATCGTGAAATTTGAGCATTTCGTTCTGTTTGCAAAGTTTTCTAGATAAAGAAAGTTTCCAGTTTCTGGGAATCTCCCTCACAAAGATATTGCGGGATCAAATGTATCCTGAGTTGCTTTCTGAAAATGATGCTACAGCTGTGCATTCTCGACTTGACGGAGGCGCACTGCTGTTACTCCATATGTTAACTGCTGAACTTATCATAAACTACACTTTAATATAATGTAGAGAAGTTTGAAATATAATCTCATAAGATATGAAATAAAACCTTGATACTCTACATTTTGTCAAAAAAAGTTTTTTACTCGTTTTTTTTTTTATATAATGTTTGATATAAATATCGGCAAGGAGGAAAGTTCTCGTATAATAAAAACAGAAAATGTTCGAATAAGAACTTTAAATGTTGGAGACTCCAGACTTGTAGCATCATGGTCATAATTTTTTGGTTTTGCTAGGTGCTGTTGGGCCGACGCATTAAAAAACTCCATGATCCTCCTCCCCTTCCTTTAAAAAATACTTTTAATCCAATTCCACAACGAAAATTAAAAAGTGAGTCTGTAATATAATATCATAAATTACCTGACAAAAAAAATCCTTAATTTTCTTTTGAACATACCAACTTTTCATGTAATATATATTTGGACATAATTTCTGCTATAAGTATAACTAATGAGAAAAAATGTCCTATAATAAGAACGAGAAATGCTCCAGTAAAATCTTCAAGCGTCAGAGGTTTCCATCGTGCAGTATCGTAATCATAATTTTTTGTCTTGTTTTGAAGCAACTGGAACATAAAATATATATCTCTGTACATTTTAGGATACAGGTCTGCTGCAGCAATGCGATGAACAACACGTTCCAGTTTCTTTGGGCAACAAAACTGTTTTGAATAAGGTATTGCAGAGTGCATTAAAGATAAGCTATCTTCAGAGATGAAGTATTCCCTGCTGAACTTAAGTAAGTCAAATCTTGATGATATAAATGCTTTTTTCTGTGCATAATTGTAAAATGCTACGTGACTATTTAATGTTTCACTTTCACCTCTTTTTAGACATTCTCCAATTGATATGAGTCTATCATCGTCTGACACTATCCGCCACACATTTCCCCCTTTGTATGTCATACACATGATTGAATTTTCATTTGCAGCTTTAGATAAGTCCTTTATATCACGAATTCCAACCATCTTGGGAACGGTTATAACAGACAATATAATGGCTTTGAAGCTATAAGTAAGAACAGTGATTCCTAAAAACCAAAAGAGCAGTAACAGTGCGGTATTTCTTTGTCTTGCATGAAAGGAGTATGATTTGTCTAATAGACATCCAATAGTCTCTAATAGAATAGTACAAAAAGTTTTCCTTCTCTTCAATAGAATGTATAAGAGAAGTGACATCAGGATGACACACAGTCCTATACCTAACCACACTTCAAAGGAGAACACATCACATATAGCAAAACTCTTTGGGTTTGGTTTCGGTTTATCAGTCATAAAAGTAACATCTGTTAGGTGCATGGGAAAGGTAAAATTTACTGCTTCTCTTCTTTCTTTCGTTACAGTCATTGGAATGCCTGATATATCAACTTCTCCTCTTATTAACATTCCCATTATTCCAGTCCAAGTGCCATCAGGCTTCTTGAAACTAACTTCGTCGTCCTGTGGTATGACAATATTAAAAGTTACTCCAAGACCTTTGGCAAGTGCTCGAATTATTGGAGCATTCTTAACACTGATAAGAGTTCCATCATGATTCCGTATGAGAGTATTTGGTTCACCCCACATCGATGGGATAGTCGCTAGTTTCATTATTTTTGATGTATTTCGTCCAGTCATTTTCTTCCTAAATTTTAAATTATATGTTAGTTTTACATTGCAAATCTTCACATAAATGTCATATGATAAAATAAATTATCTGAATAAACATACATGTATTAACATACATATAATATGTTTGCTATTTTCAACTATTGTTATGCACACAATAAAAATTTCTGAGCATATATTGGGTTTACCCCGTCCGTCCGACGGATATAATTGGACGCAAAATAAGGAACTTGTGCGAGGTTCGTTTTTTCGATATGAATGTAATGTAGCCGATTGAATGTGGAAGTCCTTTAGAGTTTCCTCGTATTTGAATGATAATTTGGGTCACTTTCTTTTTAATAAACATCCCTGGAGGTACCCTTCTGTTGTAATATTGCCTAAACTGGCAGATTCTTAACAAGATATCTCCCTACTTCGGAAAATATGTCATACATTTAGTTATAAATAGTTGCCCAGAAGTTCTTCATTTGTGGTCTCTTCTGTAGACTGTTATTTTTTTTAGGATCACGCACATAAATTGAAAAACAATCGTCAGAAGTGAATAAAAAATAGTTTTAAAGAAATTTTATACACAACAATGCTGACTTTAATGAAAGGGAAAAAATATCCATTTATTAGTGAGAAATTGCAGACGCAGGAATCGGCCGGAGTGGCTCAGTCGTTAGAGCGACTGCCCGGAACGCTGTGGACCAAGGTTCGATTCCTGTCTCTGGCTAATTTTTCACTCCATGTTGGATTATTGTATTTATTGTATGTATGTTTGCATTATAATATTAGTATATCTTTAATTGCTGAATTCAGGCGTTGTTTATGTGTGTTTTAATGTATAATATACATTTATGTTTTACATTCTGACTGTGTGTTTGTATTTCCACTTTTCTTCTACGAAAATAGGAAAAAATAAGTGTAAAAGAAATTAACTGAAAAAAGAGTTTTTATTAAATTACAATTTTTAAGAATATTTGAAAAATTTAAAACATATATTCATTCATTCAAGCTTAGTGAAATTGTTTAATTTATAGAATGAAAAATCGTCTACTAACAAATTCATGTATAAAAATAATTACATTATAGCTTTTTGAGTTTTACATTAAACACGAAAAATGTTATACATGTTTAGGCTCTAAACGAGACGTTCCCAACGTCAGACGTATGCTCCACCAGGGGGCAGTTTAACTTTTTAGTGGGGCAAATCGAAATTTGTTACTCATGCTTCTACTTTCGGATTTTTTTGTTTGTTTTTGGAAAAGTAAATTAAAATAAAAATAAAACATGTAAAATTGAAAAATAAAATTCAAAAATTAGTTTTTTTTATGAATTTTGAAAAAGTTCCCTGTCAAAAGTTCAAAATATAATGAAACAAGAATAGTTGTACGAGCAATCTTTAAAAATATTTTGAAACATTTTTTCCTTTCATATTGCCGCACCCCCATCCGCTTACGTAGACTTTTCCTATTCTTACACTTATACCATATTACTTACACTCATACCATCGTTAAACTTCCTGAAATGTGTTCTGCTGATCTAAAAACATCAGGAAATTCTAATATATATGCATCTATACACACATACATATAGAAAAGGTTTAATAATACAGACGATGTGTTAACCTCAAAATGTAAAAAGATTCCAATATTTCAATAATCGGATTTTATGATGATTACAATATTTTTTTTTTGTGTGTGAGCGGAAAGCAAATAGTTTTACAAAATATGAGTATAAAGTTAACGTAATTAGCTTTTAATAACATATTTTTCTTTCTTTCTCATGCAATCTAGCTTTATATAACTACATTTCTTTTATGAAAACAAATATGTTATAAATCACAAAATATGGTTAAGTGAATCTTACATTTGAAAAGTGACCATAGTAAATTGTTGATATGCATAGCAGTCAATCAGTAGCACAAAAGAACGACAACATTCAGATATTCAGCGGAAATTTTGTTGAAAAGTACATTGAGTTGCTTCCAGGAAAGGTACTATCGATCTGAGATATTATTTCCAGCATTAGATACTTGATACTTGGCTCAAAAGTTGTGTGTAGGATAAATAGACAGACAAATTAACAAAATCCGGAAAATTCCATCAAATCGAAATATTTTAAATTTATCAATTTTTTCGAAATTTTCATTTTGTTTTTAAATTTTCCAATTTTTAAAAAAAAAT
Source organism: Maratus michaelseni (assembly GCA_963931845.1). NCBI lineage: Eukaryota > Metazoa > Arthropoda > Arachnida > Araneae > Salticidae > Maratus > Maratus michaelseni. The sequence goes on from OZ007597.1 coordinate 55,997,980, forward strand.
TTCTTTCTTTGTGCCCTATACACTGCCTTTATGCCAAATTTCAAGTTTTTAGAGCTACGAGATCAAATTAATTTCGATTTTTTTATTTGTTTTAGAATTTTTTATCTTTCTTTTTGAATTCTCTGGAATTTATATTTTTTTCTTTCTTTGCATTCTAAACACTACCTTTATGCCAAATTCCAAGTTCCTAGGGCTGCTAGGTGTATCTCACAAGTAAAGGTACCAGAGATAGATTTTTATAGCTCATTGAGCTTAGTAATTTGATACCTCACATACCTGCTATTGGGTTTTAATTATCGCAGAAGGTTCGATCAAAGTTTAAAATCATTATTATTAAAAAAACAGTTGCCGTCAAAGAAATGAGCATGATACAAGTTTAATTAAGCTATTTTCATTGACATACATTGACTCCTATCAATTTATGACATATTGTTCTTCCCGAAGAAGTGATTAAAGCAAAAATAAAGAACAATATCATCAAGTTTGTATCACAGGCACACTGTCAGTATGCATCAGTTAAATTCATCCCTATGTTTCGTATGGATTTTCAGAATGAGGCTAAATTGAGCCGAAAATTATGTCACCCCTACACAGTACTGTTTAAAATTCAATGAAGCATGTAGACCTGTTTTGAGTGCTTCGTGTAATCAGCTGAAGTTGAAGACTTCGTTAGTTATGCTCACTGCGAGATATATTTTTGTTTTACTCATTTCTTCGGAAATAACAATGTGGCAAAAAGTGATTATCATCAATGTATGGCAGTGCAGATACCTTAATTAACTTTATATCATGCTTATTCTTTGACAGCAACTGTTTTCCCAATAAACGAAATTTTGAGTTTTGACCCGGCCTCAAGTCATTCTTAAAACTAAATAGCAAATATGGGAGCTATCAAATCACTAAGCTTAATGGGACGAAACGATTGAGCTATAAAAATTTAAATTCGTCTCTGGTACGTTTACATGTCAGATTATTCATGATCGATAAGTGATTGAATGTCAAAAAAGCGAAATTTTGAGCTCATATATCTTCTGAACTAGAAAAGTTGGAATCGTGAAATTTGAACATTTTGTTCTCTTTGCAAAGTTTTCTACATAAACAAATGTTCGTATTTCTGGAAAACTCCATCACAATGATATGAGGGTGTCAAAGGTGTCCTGAGCTGTTTCCTGAAAACGGTGCTACGGCTGTGCTTTCTCTAATTGGCGGGTGAATCAGAAAGAAGGCATAGTCTTAAACTTTGTACTTTTGCGTCTTAAACGCCGCAATCAGTTCGAAAAAGTATTGTCGTTAACCATATGAAAAATAATTTTCAGAAAGGGTTTTTTTCGCGATCCACTTTTACTTTTTTTCGGTGACGCTCCACAAGGGTTCAATTTCAGAGATACAGATTCATAAAAAGACCTATTTAAAGATTATACGATACATAACACGTACATGACCGTGCAATCGGTTTTGAAACTACGAATTTTTACCTTTCCAAAAAACGCATGATTTTTCGTTCTTGTTTATATTAAAATTGGAGTGTAAATTTTTATTTCACATTCTCTCCTATGAGAACAGGAATAATGGAGGGTTGAAAAAAAATTACCATTTATTCGTAATGATCTAGAAATACTGTTATAACTCTTAAAATATATAAATTTATATTACTTTCCTAAATATAATTTTCTGTGGTTTTTAGTAATATATTAATAATTGTTAAACTAAACAATAATTACTTCATTGTCGTGCAAAAAGGAAGGAAATTGGAAAAAATTCGGATTACTAAATTTTTATCAGCACCATTTCCCCATTAAATTGCCCCACCAGTGGCTGAGAGGTTGTGCTCTCGAAGCTGGTAGACGGGAGGTGCTGGGTTCGATCTCAATCGCGCCCGTCGGTCTAATCGTTCGTAGTTTTCGTGGTTTTCTTCGAACCGTGGATTTATCCATGCGTAAATACGGGTTAGGTTCCCTTAGAAAGACCCCTACGAAGGGCACTCCCCCGGGCCTATATCCCTAGTGTAGATAATTGGCCGTCAATATTCAACCCAACCCAATCCCCATTAAATTTGAAGAGAAAATGTTTTTTTATTTGAATAGATCATGAAACTAGTCGGATGTGGCAATCTCAAAACTTTCTTCTATCTCAGTCATGTTAATACTTAGTTAAAATTGTTGTTAAAATTCGCTATCACATCCCCAATAAAATCAATATTTTTCGTCATTCTGTTGTACGTCAGCTGCTTGCGAATCGTCGAATTACAGAAATACGAACAACCTATGTAGACTAAACTACGAAACGTCCTTCTGGACTGAACCGACAGGAACAGATAGCCTCCCTATTCCTTGGTTTTACGATTTTAGCTAATTTTACTGCAAACACGAAGGTAAAATGCGTGGAACCTAAATAAAGAAGATTCAATCCCAGTTCTCGTCAACATTGAATTTGAATGAGAATATCGCCAAATTAGTCCTCTACAGCCAAGTTGGCTTCATTTATGGCAACTTATTTTGGTCGCCAAATTTGGGGATAAACTGTCGCCAACTTGGGCCTGTTTGCCTGTTGGGCGCCTGTTTGGGCGCCAACTGTCGCCACGTTTGGCGAGAATTTGATGTTGGCGAATATAAATATATAGTGATAAGTATATAATAGGATTAATGGTTACAACAATGAAAGAAAATTCGCCGAAATCATGTTAAATTACAATTAAATTACAATTTACAAGAAAATTGGAAAAAATTAAATCATAGTTTTATTTATTCAAACTTTGTGAATATGTTTAATTTGAAGAATGAAAAGTAATCTGCCGACAAGTTGAGATACAGAAATAATTACATTATAGATTTTTGAGTTTTGTCTTTAACTAGAAATAAGTAAAATAAGTTGTACTTTTAAACAATTATTGCGCCTTTTAAACAAGAATTGAATTTAAAGAAAAATCTTACGTATTGCATTAAGTATTTCTAAATTTTGGGCTTTTGAATATCGTATTAAAGAGAAAAATGTCATATATATATAAAATGTATTTTAAGATATCTAAATATATTCGAAATTTATTTTTAATATTGTTCGGTTCAGTAAAATATACTTACTAGCAAATCCTTAACAGTTGATGAAAATTTACGTTTTCACATTTTTAGATATGCTGCTATTGAACTTTATAAGGTTAGTTTTCGTTTTAATATGGAGATGGAATTTGTGACAAATACATACAAAAGACACTCTGTGAATTAAAATGACAATTTTCTTTTTTCTTTCGTGAACTAAAATTTATTTTATAACTGATTTTGATTCTATTTTCTTTACGTATTGTACTTACGAAGATATATTTTATTCATCTGTGTGTATTTTAAACAAGTATGACAAGTCATTTTTGCTTCTTGTTCAATTTATAAAAAACATTGTATTTGAGTTTGTCTGACCATGGCTGATACACTTTCAAATATAAATTCCTTTAGAGAGGGCGATTTTCATCACTAGCCTCCCCCAAATAGCGCTTCTGATTGTATACTTTAAATCCATTACTGTTAATTTTATAGATGAAAAAGTACTCGCAAAACTTTCATTAATGATTATTTCATCAATGATTATTTTCATAATAATTATCATATCCTCATTCATGTAAGCGCTTTCATTAATGATAAGCCCTTAGACTTTCACAAATGGCGGCGTTCCTGAAACATTCAGTCAAATACTGTTAATTTTATAGAAGAAAAATATGTTAACAATACTTTCATGTAAAAATAACCAGCAATTTAAGAGACAACGTTTGAACAATTAACAAATTTTGAAATATATTATTTTAAAATATTTCTTTAAATAACACTAAAGCATTTTTAGAGAAACCTTATAGCGCCACCTGATAGTCATAAGTAGCGCAGCAGTAGGATTAATGTAATGCGTTTTTTTTTTTTTTTAAATGTTCTAAAAATCTTTTTCATTCACCAATTTTTCAAAAAATCGAATTTAAAGTATTGTTTTTCTGTTTATTCCCTTAACTACTTAAATATTCCGAGTAAATATTTGTGCACGAAACTTTTATCAAATTTTATACCAAATCACAAATATATGAGTAGAAGATAATCTATTTAGACATAGTTGATAGTGCTATTTTTTATGTAAATAAATGTGTAATTTTATATGCTTTGTATAACTCAAATATAGTTTTATTACCTTTTACTTTGATTATTTTGCTGTATGTCGATTGGTGAATTTGTAATAGAACAGTTATCTTAGGGAAAATTATATAATGAGCCTCTTTGTATTGTTTAATGCATACATATTATTTACATTTTCAGTAATTAAAAAAATTGCATACCTCTTTTGCCATTATTAGTAATGTAATATTCAGAGAAAGTAACTTTACTAACAGCCAGATCTGTACTTAAAATTGTACACGAGTTTTTGTTATTTCTTTAAAAAACGTTGCATTTTTAAGCACGTTAACCCTAGAACTACCAGAAGTTTTAGTCAACCTTGATAAAAACATTTCACAAAAGAATGTTTATTTAAAATTATTGAACTTATTTATTTACTTTAATTTTCTGTGATTTATATTTAACTTATTTTATGAAACAAATTCTGATTCGAATAATCATTTTGAATGTTCCTATCGGGTGCATTCGAACCGTCTGCAGACGGAGGGTTAACTTTGAATTCTAAACTTTATGTGTTTCGTTTTAGTGTAACAGCCCAAAGCGAAAAACTTCTCTTTATAAATATCTGAGATTGTCTTTAAATTTATATGGCTGAAAAACAATGAAAAAATTGTTTTCATAAAAATAAAGGCGGCTGTAAATTTACAATGTAATTAAAATTTTTTAAACTTTTTATTGTTTTTCACACTTTCCAACCTAGTTGAAAAGTGTTTATGACTTCGGTTTGTCTGGCCGTATGGCCGTCTGCCGTCTGGCCGTCTGCCGTCTGGCCGTCTGCCGTCTGGCCGTCTGGCCGTCTGTCCGTGCTCTAACTCCCGCCAATATGCTCGGATTGCTTTGCAATTTTTATATGTTATAGTCGTTATCTATAGCATGTTCCCTATTTCAACGGAAGTGTGTAGCACTTATACTTTTTTTACAGGGACACTCAAAAGAATTCCTTTACATTGCGGTCTATGGGGGAAAAATCACTTGAGGTTTATTTAAATAATGTTTCACTATTTTAAACGCATTCAAATTTATATATATCACTAAGGTGCATTAGAAGAAGCTTAATATGGATTAGCGTGTGCATAGCACTTATAGTTACTTTACAGGGACAGTCAAAAGAATTCCGTTACATTACGTCTATGGAGAAAAATCGTCTGCGGTTTATTTAAATAATGTTTCCCTATTTTAAACACATTGAAATTTGTATAAGGTGCATTACAAGAGGCTTACTACAGAATATTGTGTGTATAGCAGTCATCGTTCATTTACAGGGACACACAAAAGAATTCTCTACTGTCTGCTAACAATAATTCCTGGAAGTGCGTTTTAAGTTACTGAACGCGATTTTAATTTTAACTCGCTTTTTGTTTATTACGTGGTGTGTATAAATTCTGTAGATCCTATACAGAGAAGCACAAAAGTTCGCGAACACATTTCCGTATTATTTAACTCCAGACGGAGAATTTTAAACTGTGCTACGCGTTTCCTAACTGAACTAAAATTTAGCATCCTATGTAGTATATATACAAATCTATAGATCCTATACAGGGCTGATGAAAAGTATTCGGATTACTTAGATGTTATCTTTTAGCTTATTAAACGGTATGATTTGTAAAATTATTTTGGAAGCGTTGGAAAGTGTTACATAATCTATGCTTGACGCATGATTTTTCGTTCTTGTTTATGTCTTCTTTTAGGATCTGGGGTCAGAGTCTGAACATTAGGGAATTTTACAAAGTAGAAGCACATGAATGAATAAAAAATAGCCGAAATGAAAGACTATTTTAAAAGTCAGTGCTCAATTACTCCGCGCTCATTATTCTGTAGTATACACAATTAGAACGCGGTCTACCTGTGCGAGCAAAGTCGTCTCCCTCTCTTTGTTGTAGATAAACATGTGGCAAAATTGTGTATTATCACCTACAATTATTGGTATGGTATTAAACAGAAATAAAGAAGTATTTGTGAAGGATATTAACAAATGGACTCGCATAAATTCAAATAAATAACATTTCTATCGCTGAATGGAAATATAGTGTTATAAGACAATATCGACAAACAATTAAAAAGAAAAAACTATACCATTTAATTCAAGTGGGATTGAATAATTGTGAACATTTCGTGTGAACATTTCGTGCTGTCCAAATAATATTTTTTATCACAACAGTATCGAATCAGAAATGCTCTACATGAATATTAGATATATCGTATTAACCATTAAACCGATAATTGACAAAAGAAAAGAAGAGAAAAATATTAAGCGTTATTGACTAAAATATGATAAAAAAATTATTAAATTTATCTATTTTTCAGTATTTTATAACATAAATAATTGTACATGTAAAATTTGCTTTGAAAATTGTATTATATAATTATTCGTGGATAATTTATTATTCCCCAAAAAGAACAAATTTATGGTATCAAGAATTATTAAAAAGATGCACATGTGAAATAGTGATTTAAACAGAACATAGTAGAATTATCAATTAAAAATTTCGTAATAATTTAGAAAACATCCGTGTTGAAATGGCACTGTGAAGTCCGAACAAATTTTCATGTCATAAGAAATTTTAAAGCACAGGAAATTTCTGCATGTATGCCTGTCCACCTGTATCATTAAAACCGTGAACTAACATCCAGGGCCCGACTTTGACTATCTACACCTAGGGCCACGGAGCAAGCTTCATTCTGGAGAGCCCCTTTCAATCTATTCATAGAAATTTTTCGTGAATTCTGCTTACGTGACTAGTACTAGACTCCTTAGCTATTGTAATTATACATAAATTTTATACCAGTTACTATTCACATACTGTATACAGTGTAACAGAAGAAAGATGGCCACAAATTTAAGAAAAATACCAGTGGGAAACCTAGTAGAAAACTAGTAGTTAAACTTTGGATTGGTTCACAGATGTATATGAATGAAAACTTTTCTTTGCTTCTCTAAGTATATCTCTAAGTATAAGTCACCATAAATGGTTTAAACTTGTCTCGTTAAGAAGAAAACGTCAATAATGAATTTTTCTTAAAAACAATGGACTACTATAGAACCATTAGTTCTCTGATGATATAGTTTGTTCTTTTTTGTTTGGGAAAGTGGGGTATGGGGTATGGGAAGCAGAAAGGGTAAGTAGAAGACCACACTCCGTTCTTAAATATTTCAAAAGGTTTTTGGTGACTTTTGGCCAATTTCATCTCTTTGGCACCTTTTTAACGAAAATCATGATTACTACTATGGTGGTCACCTCAAATGATGGGGAAGGCGGGACAGCTGCCCCGCTTGCCCCGCATGCCCTTGCATTAGTCAGGCTCTGATCACACCCTATTTCTTTGAAATATCTAGATGTACTTTTGAGGTGTATTAATTTATTTATATAGTTTTTAGTATAGTTTGGTTTATACGTTCGTTTACATGGAAACTTGAAATAATTCGAATACATTGCCATCTATGTTACTATATTTGTTTGAAGTACATTTTGGTGTTTCAATAATTTAATGAACTACAACATGTTTCCTACACAAAATGGTGTGAGTAGCATTTATAGTTCATTTACAGGATACAGAAGAAAATTTGTTGTATTACTGTACTTGTTTCAAGTGCGACTGCACGATGTTGAACAGTTTCTAACTTAAATTCGGTGGAAAAATTTCTACCTTATAAACGCCTTCAATGTGTTTATTTAGTTTCAATGACTAATCGTGGATTTTGAAAAAAAAAATGCACTTTTTTTTTAACTATGTCTCGTCATGGTGATATTCTTTTTAAGTCTAAATTGAAAAATAATTCAGCTTATTATTATTAGTTTTTGAAAAAAATAGAAACTTTTATGCTACTCTATGTCATTACATATTTGTATACCTTCTTTCTGATGATAGCAGTGTTCACAGTTCGCTACTGGTTTTAAATTCCGAATACTTGATTCTCAGCACATTTTTGAAATTAGAATTATTTGCCTTCATTAATACCAGATTAAAAATTGCGAAAACAGGGCAAATTATAGTATTTTAAAAAGTGGTGAAAATCAGGCAATCTGGATTTTTAAAAAATAGCGGGCTGGTAACACTTCTTCTAAGAAGCAATCGTTTTAGCTCTTTATTTTTTTTTACTCCGGTAATTATCCGGTTCTTGAAATCGATATAAATTATCTGTAGACCAAAAACATTATAAATAGAATTATGTTTTAAGATATTGCTAATATCAAGAAATAAAAACGGTAGATTAGCACGAAATTACGAAAAAATTTAAACCAACCTCAGCTAATGAACAATGTTTGCAAAGTCTATTTAGATTTCGCTTTTGCTCTGTAATTTGCTAATTTTTTAAATAAAATAAAAAAGAAATTTCCCTTTTTTTATTGTTTTCTTTTATTTCAGAGATTTCTCCGAACAATAGTTCCACCTATGTACCCGTCTGAACGCTGTAAATAAGGTTGAAATTTTTTACTATGGATAATGTAAGTTTCCGTAGTTCTTGATAAAATAGGAACCTGTGAATGGATTTTAATAAATGTGCACCAAATTTTTCTCGTCACTACCTGAGTGTCATGAAATGTAGTTATATAAGCCAATGGTTCTTAGAGTAACCGAGTAATTCAAAATTGCTTTTAAATGATTGTTTTACTGAATATTATCTATTGAAATTATGCAAATTTAACACATTTTCATCGACACTTATAAAAAACTGTTAATTAATAAGTAATAAACAAATAAAGTAAACAAATTAGAAAAAAAGAAAGATTTCTACAAGAAATTGTCCATTTCTAAATATTGAAAGAATTTGATATCATGAAAGGAAATCTTTGTGCTTTCCTTTAAATTTTTTCCGCAAATGTTTTTTTTTTTTTTTTTGTTAATTTTACTGTAAATGTTTTACTTTAAATGTTTTTTTTATTTTTCTACTATATTTGTTTTTCAATTCACATATTCCGCGAAAATGCTTGATTTCAATCATAAACTTTCCAAAATACCAATTCTTGTTCCTGTAGCATATACACAAATACGTTTATTTTGAGAGTGGCTACTTATAAAATAAAAACATCCAAAGATTCCGATGTAATTAATTTATTTTAATCAAGCAAACTTACATAATGCATGGCTGTATTTTTTTTATTGCAATTTTACTGATTCATTATAAATTGAACTTTTAAGAATATATTCTTCGATGCTCAAAAAGGTTTAAAAAGATATTTTGTTAATTTTGGGATATTTTTTCTTAACGAGTGCAAATTTATATTAAGCCTGATGAACAGAAATAAGCGTTGTTAAAATGGATATTCATATTTCCCTGTCGCTTTCCAGCATTATGATATTGAGAACTTGCTTCAAAAAAGTCTTTGCGTGATATAGAGCAGATTTTTATCACCGGAGTAACTGGTGGAACCTGGGAAAAGATCATAAAAAATAACGAGGTTTAGACTATTGATAAAATTTCTGTTAATTTGGGGTTAAAAAGAAATATTTTTACGTTTCATAAAAAGGATATTCTTATTTTTCGATCTTGAGATTCTGTTTAAGAGATTTAAAATTGAGAAATCTATACAACATAAACACGAAAAAAAACTTACACGGTAAAATTTATTTTTCAACCCAATAGAATGAAAAAGAGTCTCTGACCGGTTATCTCATATTTTTCAGGCCACCAACCCACAAAAAACACATGTTTTTGAGGGGAAAATATAAGTTTAAGAAAAATTTACATTGCTAAAAAACACAAAATTTCACAAAATACAAAAATGGAATTTTCTATGTTAATAATATTTTTTCCCTTATTGCATAAAAATTCCTGATGAAGAACACAAAACATTCGCTAAACGTTTTATAAAATAAATATAATCTTTCCTAATTACAATCTAATTACAGCCAATTTAATTCCCAAGTAGTCGATGTGACGTCAAGACAAATTTCCAATCGTCACAAATTGTCACTCTTGCAACGGCGACCAGAAGGTTATCTTTTTAATTCATTCCAATATGAATTCTTGACGACCGTCACTATTGATACCACGGTGACGTTACTGTCAATGATTTTAATCTTACAAATCACATTATCAAGAAGCTTTTTGGACCGTTTTGGCCAACGTTAATAAAAAAAATAAAAAAATAATAATTAATATTTAATTCTACAGGGATTTTTAGGTGACCATCAATATGTCTGATATTGGTAACACTGATTTTAATCTATTATGCTACATGACATTACTATTCACAAAAATATTTGGGACATCTTATGAATATAATAGGTATAATAATAATAAAATAAATAAATAAATAAATAAATACTGATAATATTAACAACAATAATAATAATAATAATAATAACTTTAATAATAACATAGCAGCTTAAGCGTAGATACGTGGAAAAGCAACTTAAAATTCCATGAAATTTTACCTTTACTCAAAAAAAAAATACACTTAATGAAGCATTATACTTATATACTGAGTGCTTCGAGTATCCTTCATCAAATTTCAGCATCAAATGAGCATTCTCGAATCCCTGAAAAACTATATACGAACGATAAATGTTATGTAGACGAAAAACAACTGAAAACCAATACTTTAAGTTTTTATAAAACTCTCTATTAAACTTCGAGTTACAAAGCAAAAAAAATACTGATTTCTTTTACCGTTTCATCTTTAAATTGTATGTACAAAAACAGGGCGATCATTTTAAAATTTAAAATGCAAAAGCAAATTATACGTTAGTGACCAAATGCCATTTTAAACGAAAATACAACACGAGTTAAACAATCCTTTAATTTCCTATTCATCTGTGTTTTTGCCTATGTTTTATTTACGAAAAACATGTGCTAAAAGATAAAGTTAAACGACCAAGGAGAAGAAAAGTTTATTCTCACCTCTTGAATAACTATTATTATATTATAAACACAATATTTATAGGAAAATGTTTTTTTCTTATTTTAAAATATTATACCAAAATACTTCCATTTCCCAAAGTTTTGGGGAAATATATAGTTTAGAGATTAAATTTATTTTTTCATTGCATAAGATTCATAGGTGAATGGTTCAAAATGTTTATTATTATATAATCACGTCACTTGGTTACTTCTACATAATGGGAAAATGATTACAGCTTAAACTTTTCATAAATTATATATATCTTTTATTTCTATAGATCTTCTTAAATTCACTATATAAGGACGAATTATATTAAAGTTCACGTTTTGTTATTTGCACGTCTTCGAGTAATTCAATAAATTAAATTTTTACGTATTACCTTCCTACAAATTTAACGTTAATTTTTTTTTCTTTAGATCTCCCTAAATTCATTATATAAGGAAGATAAATAGACAAAACTAAATTGAATGTTTTAACACCTTCACAGCGAGAATCCTTTACAGATGTTTTAATATTCTTCCACCGGTATTTTTAACAAGAATTTTTTGCCTAATTTAATTACAGAAATGGTAAAATTTACTTTTCAAGATTATTGGTAGAAATAATTAAGGATTCCTAGCATTTTTTATGCGTTAGTTATACACGATGCTCGCCACAAAGTTAATTCAGAAATATATTTTATGTGAAGAAATCTAGTGACAAAAAAGTTTAAAAAAAAAAAAAAAAACATTGAAAATAGAACCATATAGCAAAATTTAAAATTTAATAATGTACAGAAAATTGATTTTATACTCAAAATATACATTTGCATAAATTTTTACTTACGATTTTGGATAGATTGACGGAAAATATAAATCAATTTATTAAAATAAATAAAATTCAAAGTATATTATAGACTCAGTGGGAGTGTGATACATTCAACAGTGTATTGAAGAATTAAAAGTATTATTAGAATGTATAATTGCACATTAAAAGAGAAGACAAAAATTATTTTAATTGCATTTTAAAACAAAACTTTTAAAGTTACATCAAGACGAATTTTGATAACGTTTCTTTTAAAATCCATATTTTGAATTTTTGAGAGATGTGAATAAAAAAAACATCAATGAATAAATTTTATATATTTTTTTCATGCTGCAAATAACTTTCATAACTGTGGATATAAATAAAACGAAAATAAAATGATGAAATAAAATAAAATATATGCATATATATATACATATATATATATATATATATATATATATATATATATATATATATATATATATATATATATATATATATATATATATATATATATATCAAAATATATGCATATATATATAAATATATATATATATATGTATATATATATATATATATATATATATATATGTGTGTGTGTGTGTGTGTGTATGTATTCACATTTAATTAATAGCATAGAGTCATCAAAATTTGATATCCTGATTTTTAAGGCACATATTTAAATTTTTTAGAGCCATAGTAAAGTGCTGCGTCACAAATTTTAACCTGCTCAGGGTTTTTGAACTGATATAATTTATTTTTGTGGTTACTGATTAAAAGATGAAAAAATTAAATTTAAAGGCAAATGTAACGAATCTTATACTTATCTTATACTCTCAATTTTAAAGCACTGTGTTATTTGAAATTGTTTTGAAAAAAAAAATATTTAGTAAGATATGGAAACGTAGTGCAAAATACATATTTTTTTAATGGTTTTTTTTTTTTTTGTTTCACAGAAATGAAAAACAGTGTTAAATTTCACTATACAAAAAGTTTCTTTCTACTGAAAAACTGTAAGAATTATTACTCTTTAAAACTTTTTATTTAAAAAAGTATTCGACAGCAATCGATGTATACTAATAAAAATGAATAAATAACTATCTAAATTATGCTCTATCCTCCCTAATTTACGGTCCCTCCCTTGCCTCGTATCATACAAAAAAATAAAATATTCTAAAATCTTTATTTTTATATGAAATACTACCTATTACATTCTCCCCTAAGTTTGAATTTAAAAAAAAACCCAAAACCACCCCCAGTTCAAAACTTGATATCTATCTATCTATCTATCTATGTCACTTATGTATGGACACGATAACTAAAATAATTCTGCACAAATATCTTCCAAACTGATACATAAAATCAAGGGGCATAAAATATCGGTCAAGTTCGTTAATGGACAAAATCGAACCAAAGTTAGGGGGGGGGGCATTGGAGGGGCTTTTTGTGAAAACAGAAAAAACCCATAACTTCATAATTATAATGCGTATCGAATCCGTTTAAAGTTATTATTACATCTAAGAGAAGGATTTTTGTATGACAGATTTTTGATATCATTAAAAATGAGGGGAAGTTTAGAATAAAAATATTCATAACTTCGTCAATACTCAAGATATCAAATCCGCTTATATTTGTTATAAATCCTCTTAATATTTTCTAAAACTTGTATATCGACAATTTTTTTATAGGACCAACCCTTATAGCAAAAAAAGTTTAACACAAAAAAGTTCCTGCTGGCTCCGCCTGCAAACAAGTCAGATTTTGAAGTGATCCCAACTGCTGCATCATGGCAAAAAGGTCATTTCTTCCGCATGTCCCAACAAACAGGCACCCCACGGTCTGCTTCCTCTAAATCTACCTGTGCCTGTAGGCCGAACCGTCAGAGATTTTTTTGATTGTGCATTACCATCTTTACTAACCTTAAGCTTAATATTTCCTGAACGACTTGCATATGTCGCACAACACTACACAGTTTATTTCCGGTGGCGGGGCTAAGGCCTCGAGCAATGGGAAACCTTCTCATTGTACTTCAGCACCATTACCTTCTAAGCTTCATGTATATGTTGCTTCTCATCTTTCACTGCAGATTACACGGGAGGTTTAATACCGTAGGCACTACTTAAGTTCGTATCGACTTGACTTGCAGTGTTTTTGTTGTCGTATCCAGTAAAGTACCATGGCACTTTCTTTGAAGAAAGATACCACTGCCTGATGAGAGGCTAGCCTTCTTAAATACGACGTAACAATTTTGATCCTAAGCAAAAGGGAGGACACTATTGCTTCTGTACCATTCTCCCACCTAGTGACCTCCTTTTGAGGGAAATTCAACACCACTGATTTTTTTGCCAGTCTGTAGCATCCATACTGTGCCAACAGTGAACAGAAAAGGCGCACCTTCTAAGGCACTGGCCGCAAAGGATGCTGCTTAACACATGGGCTGATAAGTTCCCGGTCTAATAAAGAAAACACAACTTTTTAACAAAACTTTATAACTTTATGACTTTATAAACTTTATTATTTATTAAACTTTATATGTTTAATAAATAATATAACTTTAATGATAAATAATAATAATTTAATAATAATAATAATTTAATAATAATAATAATAATTTAATAATAATGAAAATTTAATAATAATAATTTAATAATAATAATAATTTAATAATAATTTAATAAATAAATAATAATAATAATTTAATAAATAAATAATAATAATAATTTAATAAATAAATAATAATACTAATTTAATAATAAATAACATAATTTTACAACGAAAAAGCTCCAAACAATGCTCAGAATCATCGATTTGTTGTTGTTTTTGGTCAAAAGTCAACAAGCGCGGCAGCCACTTTGACAACAGCTTTTTCATAGACAAATATTCATTCAAAATAAAACCTACACGTTCTTTGGATATCTTCAGAGTCTGAGATATCTCCTGCAACTTCATTTTACGGTTCACCAAAACGATTTTGTGGACTTTTTTTATGTTTTCCGGAGTAACCAACTCTTTTGCGTGGTGCATCACTAGTGTCCGTACTACCACGTTTAAATTCAGCAAACCAGTCAATAATGATTGATTTACGTGGTGCAGTGTCCGGATAAAGCTTATCAAGCCAAGCTTTTGTTTGAACGGTGTTTTTTCCTATCAAATAACAATTCTTGAAATTATTTTTTATCTATTTTTTTGTTTATTAACAAAGTTGTTCAATTAAAACCACTCTAACGTTTTATCCACACGGCGAATCGTCATTCACACGGCGAATCGTCTGCTACCTTTTAAAGGTTAGTATTTACTAAAAAAAGCATCGGTTCGGCGTTTGCAACGCCATCTGTGTGCCAGACCAGGAACTTATCAGTCGATGTGTTAAACTTCGGTGTTATAATGAGAAGTGCTAGCCATGTTCTACACTGTAAAAAAAACAGAAATTAGTTCTTGATCTAACAAGATGGGTTACGAAATATAATATTACATCTTTTGAGTAATCCAATATTCTGATAAGCGTTCCTTTATCTTTAAAAACCTCAGAAAGCAACAGATGCCAGTGGCACAAAGAAAAACATTTTAAAAACAAAATGTCGTTTTGCTTCCTGTAATTTTTGGAACATTTTCCGAGTAGTTTTTAC
The DNA here is from genome assembly GCA_963931845.1 of Maratus michaelseni. Taxonomy (NCBI): domain Eukaryota; kingdom Metazoa; phylum Arthropoda; class Arachnida; order Araneae; family Salticidae; genus Maratus; species Maratus michaelseni. The sequence continues at coordinate 56,013,379 of OZ007597.1, forward strand.
AGTAAATTAATTCGTTTTCTCAACCCAAAGTTACCTAGACAAGAACTATGTGATTTTCAAGTGGATCAATTTTCAAGTAAACATTTTCCTGTTTAACAGACAAACATGCTAAATTAACAGCGTAAAATGAACATTAATTTGTTATTTTTGCATGTGTAAATTCTGTTATGCAGCTTAAAATGTTTCTTGAGAATTGATAGCATCCGAAAAACGATATTTTGTGGTGACGATGGGTTAAGAAAAATGATTATTACATTACAAAAATTACTCACAAGGAAGGTCTCCTTAAAGCGCATGCTCAGAAAACATTAAAAAAAATGCTAATATATGTAATATAAGAAGAGTGAAATTTAGCTGCAGAAAATCCCAGTAGATAATCTGCAAAAAAATAAAATACTTTCGAGTATTTGGCTCAAAAAGACGCGATTTGACTAGCAACAGTTTTCCCTCGCCAAGCGCAAACGATTTTAATGCATTTACAAATTGCTTCTAATATGATTATTCGAATACGCAATACTTAATGAACTTATACTTAAACGATGAAACAGTTTATTATTTTTTGTATAATATATACAAGCTACTTGTTGTTGCATTTATTTAATTTTACCACTGAAAAAATATGTTCTATGTTTTGGAAGCTGCAAATATCTATTTCATGTTATAGCGAATCTGACATTAAAGTTATGTGTATTATTGAATTATTGAATCTGTTGTTTTTTTCAGTTGCAAATGTTTATTTTCACTTTTAGTTAACAATCGGAATTTTAAAAATATATGAATCTGAAAGGCATATTAAATTAAACAAGGAGTTTGAAGAAATTCTTGTTTATGAAACCTGCCTATGACATTTTTGTAAAATTTGAAATTGTAAAATTGTCATTAGCTTAAAAAATATACACGAATGGGTTTATTATAGAGCTTATGATACCATACCCTCTGGCTTAGAATCGTCCGCATTTTGCGTTCAACATTTTTAACTCTCTGTACGTTTGCAGTAATACTAATTTAAACTATTCCTTAAATAAGATTAAATAAATTATTCACGTTTTTTTCTCTATTTATTACCGATTGGATGAAATTTTGCTATTGTTTTATCTTCCATTCCATGATTTTTTCTTTATAAAAGTAATTTTTAAATGTATTTTAAAAGGAAAATCCCCGTGACAAACGGATTCGTTATACACTACTATATCGAAGAAGTCGTTGTTTCCATAGCAACAATAATTTTTTCTTGAATTGACAATGTTCAGAATCGGGCTTATTTTTGAGCTTGAAACAATTTTAATCAATTTAAGTTTTGTTTTAAATCGTAACATACAATCGTTAAATTTCCTTATATATAGATATAAATTTGCACACAAAATTGTAGTTATAGAAATCAATTTATTATGTAAGTTAAACTTACATAAACAAGTTCAACATTCGCCAAATAAACGAAAATTTCATAATTTTTTACGGGCGTTATATCGAGGTTCCGCAGAAATTTTTTTTATAGACGTGTATATCCTCACGAGAAGAACATTCTGTAATGTTTTCAAAATTTTCTGAGTATTCGCTTATTGAGACATTCCTTGACAGAAACTTTTCCGACTGTCCGAAAATTATAGTCAGAAAAAGAATTATTTTTTTCAGAAATACTCTTTAAATCTCGACATTTATTAGTTTCTGGAGCTTTTGTAGTGAAAGAAACCCTTTTTATTAACGTGGATAACTCAGAATAGGTTATAATATATTTTAGGAAACCTTTTCTTAGATCAAGAAATATATATTTTTTACAGTATACTTCTCTTTTTCATCATTCAGATTAACAAAGTTTGGAATGTTGGTTGAACGTGTAGTTGTCCGTATTTACACCGATAGATATATCTAAATAGAATTCTTTTATGTAAGTATATACTGTAAGAAATTGAAGTCAGGAATGAGTTCGAAATATGCGAAATTACGCAAAAATTATTATTATAACCCTGGAATTTTTTATATAATATATTCTTATACTTCAAGTAGTTAAATAGAGTATTTCTTACCTGATTTCATCTTCGTGGCCAATAGTTTATACCTCTTATCATTCTATCAGCGATGAGCTCTGGATAACTTTATTAATTAAAAGTGCAAGCTGATGTTCAAATAAGAGATGGGACTCCAGAATATATTCTTGAAGATTATTTTAATGTTAGAATATATTGGCTAATTTAAACAAAAAAGATGAAAATTATTAATTGAAATTACAAAATATAAAACATAAATTTAGTATAAGTTAAACAGAGATATTTCTGTAAAATGACTCGAAGAGCAACGCTTTTTCAAAGACAAAGGAGTTGATGATAAAATTCACATAGGTTCTGCTAGAACAGCGCCAGGACATCAAACTGAAGAAATGTTGAGGGTTTTAAAATGTGCAGAAAGAGTTTAATACGTCATTGACCTTGAAAACAAAGCTTTTTGTTAATTCAGCGGTTTTTCCTTTGTCCATTAGATCAAGGAAATGAGATTAAGTTCAACTTTGGAGCTGCCATCTAGCGTAAATGATTTGAAGATAGTGTTTTTTTTTTTGGGGTGATGAAAGCTGGCTGGTGCACAACACGCAACATAGACCACTTCTGCGCATGTCCCATACCTTTTAATGTCAGGTAAGTCGAGAGATGCTGCCATCTATTATGAATAATGTGTTACACACCTCAAACATATTTCACACGCACAAAAACGGTTTAACACAAATGCAATAGTGAATTCTAGCACCCCTACTATTTGGATGAAATCGATGATGGTGCCAGCTGCAATTCTTTTCTAAGAAGTTCGAAATGTGGTTTAGAAAGTGGCTTGGTAAAAATGTCTGCTAACATCTTTTTGGAGGGCAATAAGTCATTTTAATTATTATGCTTTCTCGAAGATGTTTTATATGATGATACCAGGCATCTATATGTTTTGACCTCACTTGAACCTTCTCGTTTAAGGTAAGTTTTATTATGAAATATTATCTTCATAGATAATTATGGGGATTTGCTTCTGCAGTTCCAGATCATTTAGAATGTTTAGCATCTATTTAACTTCTTTAGTAGTTGTAGATGCGGAGATGTATTCCACTTCTGTCGATGATAATGCTACGCAATTTTGTTTCTTAGACACCCACGCTATGACGTTGTTTCATAACTTCAACAGGTTACCGGTGGTTGATTTTCTATCTAGTCTGTCGCATGCAAAATCGGCATCAGAATACACAGTTAAAATTGGTGGCTTAGAAATATCTATGACAAATTTTAAATGTTTTGCTTTTACTAAATATCTAATGCGTCTGTCAACCGCTTCGCAGTCAAGTTCTCTGGGTTACTCATTCCTCCTACCCAGAATATTTACAATAGATACTATGTCAGCTCTTGTTAATGTCTTGTTAGAAGCGCCCCTACTGCCTGTCTATAGGGCAGACCGGGGTGATTCTTGGTCAATTGCAACATGGGATGATTATTGGTCAATTAACTTTTCATTAATACTAATGTTAAAACCAAAAGAAAAAAAATACTGGATGTTAGACAATTTCATTGTTATTCAGTAACACAAACGATTTTTTGGTTCAAAACATAATTTAATGAGAAAAAATATTTTAACTAGACATATGTATAAAACTTGAGCAAAAAATAAGGGATTACGAAATCGTGCTTTTTTTTAATAAGGTGCCTGTAATATGAAATTTAGCTACATGATGATCTAGAAGGGTTATATAGAAAGAGAAATATGTATAGAATACGTATGTATGTATATGAACACTGTATGAGTACATACATTAGGGAAATTGAGGGCTAAACATCACCCTATATACATGGGGTGATTCTTGGTCAACATGGGGTGATTCTTGGTCATGTAATTTTAGCTTAAAAATTACTTATAAACTCACAAATTGTGCAGAAATGTTTTATATTTGTCAGTTTTAGATGGCAGCGTCTGCATTCAAAAGTTTTTTCAAGTTCATGTGGCAACACTTTAAGAGTGAACCACATTGTTTTGATTTTTTCAGCAACTCCTTACACAAATTACATTTGAAATAACTAAAACTTTGTTTATCCATTTCTTGAAGAGATATTGGGGTGAGCTTGAAAATTTAACTTGTATATTTAGATAATGAACATCTTTTACAGTACAAATGCAGCAGTTATCACCAACGAGGATTTCATTAAGTTGTGTGAAAAAGTTGAAAAAGAAAAAGATGAAAAAGAATAAAAAAAGAATTAACATTAAAAATTAAGCAAGAATACAGCTGAAGATGCAGTAGCATCATCCTCTAAGACTAGAAAGAAAACACAGGAATGCACACAAGATACGGGATATAGATATAGAAGTAGGAACGGGTGAAGCTGAAGAAATTCCGCAACTGCAAAAAAAAGATTCTGATATTTCAGCTACAAATAATTAAAGAAAATGCATAAAGCCATATGTGTAGAGAAGTACTATGCTGTCTACTTTGAACAGATGCCATACATCGGGCGTGTTTTTAGTATTCAGGATGATATTTTGTCTTGCAAATTTTTGAAAAAGTCTGCAGCAATTATCGCTGGCCAAAGAAAACTGATCTTGCGCCAGTGAAGCACTACTTTGTGTTTTATAGACCAGTTAGACTCTATGGTACAGGGCCATTTCAGATTGAGGAAGATTAAATGCAAGCTGCATACTTTAAATACAAAAGTCTTTTGTAAATAAATGTATTATTTTGTGAAATATATTTGAAGTTCCAACCATTTTAATGTTCTTTATTTTATAACATTTTTCAAAACTCTGTTTATATTTACAAACAATATAAAGTATTAAATTTATTCAAAGAATGTTTCATTTAATCATTTATTAAATTTTTGAGTGTTTAAAATGTTGGTATTTGATCATAAAACAATGACCAATAATCACCCCATCACTGACCAATAATCACTCCATTGCCGGGGTGATTATTGGTCAGATATTTTTTTTATTTTATAAATATTATATATAATTTAAAAAAAATAAAACTAATTAAGATTGTTAGGGATTAGATTCTCTTTCTGCAAGTATAAATTTTTTGTTTCAATTAAATTTAGTTACTGAGTTATATGGATCTTTATGAAAAGTGACCAATAATCACCCCACTCCGCCCTACTTTGTATTGACTTGCATTAATTTTCCTTCTGGGCTTAAGCTTAAATAATTAGCGTTCATAGTAGTGTAAGTAGGTTTGCAATTAATAAATTAAACTTTTCCGCGATTTCAATTATTTGGTCAGGGTCTGTCCTACTTCCATTCTCCCTTTCGCACGCCATTTCTCCCAATCGTTCAAATGTATTCTGGATGACATAGTACACCTACTACAAGAGAAAATTGTATGAACTACACGTAAAATCCTTGAAATTAGACTTCAAAAGCACCCACGTGCACTCCTTTACAAACTTATTGAAAGAATGATCTAAAAAATTTGCATATTTTTCTGTAGTAAAGGTTAATCTCATTTGACTACGTGATAACGTTAACATTGAGTTACTAACCAATCAACTTTTATCGGAGTTCGCGCAACAGAATTAAGATAAAGTACCTTTTTATGGTTGTTCCTTTAATTTTTCTCGCCAGTGTATAAACTCAGCTAAAAGTCCAGATAAATTCATTCGTTGAACACAACTTCAGATCATGCAATTAGTTCAACATATAAATTTATTCAACGTTTGGATAACATCCATTTTCCGAAGAAATATTTTATAGCTGGTCTAGATATTATTTCTCTTTACCCATCCGTTGACACCCAACAAGTCACTATAACAATAAAAAACTGTATTTATAACTTAAAGAACATTAATGAAAATATAAAAAGAACATTAATGAAAATATGAAAACAACATTAAAAAATGATCTTAATCTTATAGTTAATAATAATTATTTTACATTTGACAATAAAATCTAAAAGCAAAATAACGGGCCCCCGATGGGTTCCCGTATACCAGGGTGGTGCAAAATTTTAATTAGATTAAATATTGAAAGCTAACGATTAAAAGTTTAATCATGTCTAAAGATTGACGATTGAACTTTATCGTCAGCCTTTAGTCATGATTAAACTTTCAGTCGTTAGTTTTCAATAGTTAATCTAATTAAAATTTTGCACCACCCTGCCGTATACCCACACTTTTAGTGGAATATGACGTGAGAAATAAAAATAAATGAATTGAGATATAAGAGAAAATGTTTATCAATTATCGCCACAGAAGTGCTGAAAAGATGTGTAGATAAGTGACCTGTCGACCGATTTCTTTCAATAATGTATACAGTTCTGTACAGTGACAAATAGGGCAAACAGTGTATGTAACAAGTTTTCCAAATGGAAGGTCAATCGAAAGCAATATTTGAGTGCTATGGTGTTTACTTACACACATATACCATCGTAAAACATCCTAAAATGTGCTCTGCTGATCTAAAAACGTCTGGAAATTCTAATATATATGCATATGTACACACATACACAGAGAATAATTTTAATAATACAGAAGATGTGTTAACATTAAAAGTAAAAATATTTCAACATTTCAACAATCGTGTTTTATGATGATTGGCATTTTTTTTTGTGTGAGCGGAAAGTATAGAGTTTTACAAAATATGAATATAAAGCTTACAGAACGCATTTAGCTTTTAATAACATATTTTTATTCCTTTCTCATGCAATCTAGCTTTATATAGCTACATTTCTTTTATGTAAACAAATATGTTATAAATCACAAAATATGGTTAAGTGCATCTTACATTTAAAAGTGACCATAGTAAATTTTTGATATACATAGAAGTCAATCAGTAGTAAAAAAGAACGACAATACAGAACGACATTCAGATATTCAGCGGAAGTTTTAATGAAAAGTACTATGAGTTTCTTCCAGGAAAGGTGCTATCCATCTAAGATATTACTTGCAGAACTAGATACTTGATATTTGGCACAAAATTCGTGTTTAGGATAAAAAGAAAGACAAAATAATAAAATCCGGAAAATTCCAACAAATCAAAATATTTAAAATTTTTCATTTTCAAAATTTTCCAATTTTTTAATATTTTTTTTGTACCCTAAATACAACCTGTATGTCCAAATTTCAAGTTTTTAGAGCTACAAGATAAAAGTAATTTCGATTTTTCGATTTGTATTAGAATTTTTTGATTTTTCTTTTTGAATTCTGCAGATTTTTTCATTTTTTCTTTCATTACATTCTAAACACTACCTTTATGCCAAATTTCAAGTTCCTATGGCTGCAAGATATACCTCACAAGTAAAGTTATCAGAGTCGTTGGCGGCGAATTTAGATTTTTATAGCTCATTGAGCTTAGTAATTTGATATCTCATATAGCTGCTATTGGGTTTTAATTATCACAGAAGGACAGGTCAAAGTTTAAAATTATTATTATTAAAAAAACAATTGCCGTCACAGATATAAGCATTATAAAAGTTTAATTAATTTATTTGCACTTACATGCATTGATTATTATCAATTTATGACATATAGTTCTTTCCGAAGAAGTGATTAAAGCAAAAATAAAGAACAATATCATCAAGTTTGTATCACTGGCACACTATCAGTTTGCATCAGTATAATTCATCCATATGTTTCGGTTTGGATATTCCGAATGAGGCAACATTGATAAAGGTGAAAATTATGTCACCTCTACATAGTACTGTTTTAAAATTCAAGAAAGCATGCAGACTTGTTTTGAGTGCATCGTGGAGTCAGCTGAAGTTGAAGACTTTGCTAGTTATGCTCACTGCGAGAAATGTTTTTGTTTTACTTACATCTTCGGATGGAAAAATGTGTCAAAAAGTGATTATTATCCCTGTATGAGAGTGCAGATACCTTAATTTATTTTATATCATACTTCTTCTGTGACAGCAAAAGTTTTCCCATAAACCAAATTTTTTAATTTTGACCCGACACCTGTCATTATTGAAGCTCAATAGCATATATGGGAGGTATCAAATTACTAAGCTCAATGGGACGAAACGAATGAGCTATAAAAATCTAAATTCGTCTCTAGTACGTTTACGTGTCAAAATTTTTATGATCGATAAGTGAGTGAGTGTGCAAAAATGTGAAACTTTGAGTTCATATATCTTTTGAACTCGAAAAGTAGGAATCGTGAAATTTGAGCATTTCGTTCTGTTTGCAAAGTTTTCTAGGTAAACAAAGTTTTCTGTTTCTGGGAATCTTCATCACAAAGATATTCCGGGATCAAAGGTATCCTGAGTTGCTTTCTGAAAAGGATGCTACGGCTGTGCTTACTCGACTTGTCGGAGGCACTGCTGTTACGCCATATGTTAACTGCTGAACTTATCATAAACTACAATTTTATATAATGTAGGGAAATATAATCGCATAAGATATGAAATAAAATCTTGATAATCTACTTTTTTTGTCAAAAAAAGTTTTGTACTCGATTTTTTTGGTATAATGTTTGATATAAATATCGCCAAGGAGGAAAGTTCTCTTATAATAAAAACAGAAAATGTTCGAATAAGAACTTTAAATGTTGGAGACTCCAGACTTGTAGCATCATGGTCATAATTTTTTGGTTTTGCTAGGTGCTATTGGGCCGGACACATTAAAAAATACCATGATCCTCCCTCCCCTTTCCTTTAAAAAATACTTTTATTCAAATTCTGCAACGCAAATTAAAAAGTGAGTCTGTAATATAATATCATAAATTACCTGACAAAAAATCTTCTTAATTTTCTTCTGAACATACAAACTTTTCATTTAATATATATTTGGACATAATTTCTGCTATAAATATAACTAATGAGAAAAAATGTCCTATAATAAGAACGAGAAATGCTCCAGTAAAATCTTCAAGCGTCAGAGGTTTCCATCGTGCAGTATCGTAATCATCATTTTTTGACGCAACTGTCCTATAAAATAGATATATCTGTACATTTTAGGATACAGGTCTGCTGCAACAATGCGATGAACAACACGTTCCAGTTTCTTTGGGCAACAAAACTGTTTTGAATAAGCTATGGCAGAGTGCATTAAAGATAAGCTATCTTCAGAGATGAAGTAGTCCCTACTGAACTTAAGTAAGTCAAATCTTGATGATATAAATGCTTTTTTGTGGGCATAACTAAAAAAAGCTGGGTGAATATTTAATGATTCATTTTCCCCTCTTTTTAAGCATTCTCCGATTGATTTGAGTCTATCATCGTCTGATACTATCTGCCGCATACTTCCCCCTTTGTATGTCATACACATGATTGAATTTTCATTTGCAGCTTTACATATATCCTTTACATCACGAATAACAACCATCTTGGGAACTGTTATAACAGAGAATATAATGGCTTTGTAGCTATAACTAAGAACAGTGATTCCTAAAAACCAAAAGAGCAGTAACAGTGCGGTATTTCTTTGTGTTGCATGAAAAGAGTATGATTTGTCTAATAGACATCCAGTAGTCTCGAATAGAATAGTACAAAAGGTTTTCCTTCTCTTCAATAGAATGTATAAGAGAAGCGACATCAGGATAACACACAGTCCTATGCCTACCCACACTTCAAATGAGAACACTCTTTGTGTTCGGTTTCGGTTTATCTGTCATGAAAGTAACATCCGTCACGTCTATGGGATAGGTGAAATTTACTGCTTCTCTTCTTTCTTTCGTTACAATCATTTGAATGCCTGATATATCGACTTCTCCTCTTATTAACATTCCCATTATTCCTGTCCAAGTGCCTTCAGGTTTCTTTAAACCAACTTCGTCTTCCTCTGGAATGACAATATGAAAGGTGACGCCAAGACCTTTGGCAAGTGCTCGAATTATTGGAGCATTCTGAACACTGATAAGAGTTCCATCATGATTCCGTATGAGAGTATCTGGTTCATTCGGCAGCGGTGTGAGAGCCGCAAGTTTAATTATTTTTGATGAATGGCGTCCAGTCACTTTCTTCCTAAATTTTAAATAATATGTTAGTTTTACATTGCAAATCTTCACATAAATGTTATATGATAAAATAAATATGCATTTATTAAACATACATATAATATGTTTGCTATTTTCAACTATTGTTATGCACACAATAAAAATTTCTGAGCATATATTGGGTTTACCCCGCCCGTCCGACGGTTAATATTGGACGCAAAATAAGGAAACTCTGCTAGGTTCGTTTTTTCGATATCAGTGTAGTGTAGAAGATTGAATGTGGAAGCCCTTTAGAGTTTCCTCGTATTTGAATGATAATTTGGGTCACTTTCTTTTTAATAAACATCCCTGGAGGTACCCTTCTGTTGTAATATTGCCTAAACTGGCAGATTCTTAACAAGATATCTCCCTACTTCGGAAAATATATCATACATTTAGTTATAAATACTTGCACAAAAGTTCCTTATTTGTGGTCATTTCTGTAGCCTGTAATTTTTTGGGGGGATCACGCACATAAATTGAAAAACAATCTTAAGAAGTTAATAAAAAATAGTTTTAAGGAAGTTTTATACAGAACAATGCTGATTTTAATGAAAGGGAAATAATATACATTTATGTTTTACATTCCGACTGTGTGTTTGTATTTCACCATTTCTTCTACGAAAATAGGAAAAAATAAGTGTAAAAGATATTAACTGAAAAAAGAGTTTTTATTAAATTACAACTTTTAAGAAGATTTGAAAAATTTAAAGCATATATTCATTCATTCAAGCTTAGTGAAATTGTTTAATTTATAGAATCAAAAATCGTCTACTAACAAATTCTTGTATAAAAATAATTACATTATAGCTTTTTGAGTTTTACATTAAACACGAAAAAAGTTATACACGTTTAGCCTCTAAACCAGACGTTCCCAACGTCAGACGTATGAACCACCAGGAGCCAGTTTGACTTTTTAGTGGGACAATTCGAAATTTTTTACTCATGTATTTACTTTCAGATTTTTTTTTTTGTTTTTGGAAAAGTAAATTAAAATAAAAATAAAACATGCAAAATTGAAAAAAAAAATTCAAAAAATAAGTTTTTTTTATTTTGAAAAAGTTCCCTGTCAAAAGTTCAAAATATAATGAAACAAGAATACTTGTACGAGCAATCTTAAAAAATATTTTGAAACATTTTTTCCTTTCATATTGCCGCACCCTCATCCGCTTACGTAGACTTTTCCTATTCTTACACTTATACCATATTACTTACACTCATACCATCGTTAACCTTCCTGAAATGTGTTCTGCTGATCTAAAAACATCAGGAAATTCTAATATATATGCATCTGTACACACATACATATAGAAAAGGTTTAATAATACAGACGATGTGTTAACCTCAAAATGTAAAAAGATTCCAATATTTCAACAATCGGATTTTATGATGATTACAATATTTTTTTTGTGTGTAAGCGGGAAGTAAGTAGTTTTAAAAAATATGAGTACAAAGTTAACGCAATTAGCTTTTAATAACATATGTTTATTTATTTCTCATGCAATCTAGCTTTATATAACTACATTTCTTTTATTAAAACAAATATGTTATAAATCACAAAATATGGATAAGTGCATCTTACATTTAAAAAGTGACCATAGTAAATTTTTGATATGCATAACAGTCAATCAATAGCACAAAAGAACGACAACAATCAGATATTCAGCAGAAATTTTCTTGAAAAGTACATTGAGTTGCTTCCAGGAAAGGTGCTATCGATCTGAGATATTACTTCCAGCATTATATACTTGATACTTAGCACAAAAGTAGTGTTTGGGATAAAAAGACAGGCAAATTAACAAAATCCGGAAAATTCCAACAAATCAAAATATTTAAAATTTATCAATTTTTTCGAATTTTTCATTTTGTTTTAGAATTTTCCATTTTTTTTAATATTTTCTTTCTTTGTGCTCTATACACTGCCTTTATGCCAAATTTCAAGTTCCTAGGGCTGCTAGATGTATCTCACAACTAAAGGTACAAGATATAGATTTTTATAGCTCATTGAGCTTAGTAATTTGATACCTCACATATCTGCTATTGGGTTTTAATTATCGCAGAAGGCTCGGTCAATGTTTAAAATCATTATTATTAAAAAAACAGTTGCCGTCAAAGAAATGAGCATAATACAAGTTTAATTAAGGTATTTGCACTGACATACTTTGATTCTTATCAATTTATGACATATTGTTCTTCCCGAAGATGTGATTAAAGCAAAAATAAAGAACAATATCATCAAGTTTGTATCACAGGCACACTATCAGTTTGTATCAGTTAAATTCATCTACATATTTCGATATGGATTTTCCGAATGAGGCTAAATTGAGACAAAAATTATGTTACCCCTACATAGTACTGTTTTAAAATTCAATAAAGCATGCAGACCTGTTTTGAGTGCATCGTGGAATCAGCTGAAGTTGAAGACTTCGTTAGTTATACTCACTGTGAGATATATTTTTGCTTTACTCATTTCTTCGGATGGAACAATGTGTCAAAAAGTTATTATCATTAATGTATGGCAGTTCAGATACTTTAATTAACTTTATATAATGCTTATTCTTTGACGACAACTGTTTTCCCAATAAAAAAAATTGAGTTTTGACCTCCTGTCATTCTTAAAACTCAATAGCAAATATGGGAGGTATCAAATCACTAAGCTCAATGGGACGAAACGAATAAGCTATAAAAATTTAAATTCGTCTCAGGTACGTTTACGTGTCAGATTATTGATGATCGATAAGTGAGTGAGTGTCAAAAAAGCGAAACTTTGAGTTCATATATATATTCTGAACTATAAAACTTGGAATCGTGAAATTTGAACATTTTGTTCTGTTTGCAAAGTTTTCTATATAAACAAATGTTCGTGTTTCTGGGGAACTCCATCACAAAGATATGGCTGGGTCAAAGGTGTCCTGAGTTGCTTCCTAAAAATGATGCTACGGCTGTGCTTTCTCGACTTGGCGGAGGCACTTGAAATATAAACGCATACGATATGAAACAAAATCTTGTTACTCTACTTTTTTTGTCATAAAAAGTTTTTTACTTGATTTTTTTTGGTATAATGTTTGATATAAATATCGGCAAGGAGGAAATTCTCTTATAATAAAAACAGAAAATGTTCGAATAAGAACTTTAAATGTAGGAGACTCCAGACTTGTAGCATCATGGTCATAATTTTTTGGTTTTGCTAGGTGCTGTTGGGCCGACACATTAAAAAACACCATGATACTCCCTCCTTTCCTTTAAAAAATACTTTTAATCAAATTCTACAACGCAAATTAAAAAGTGAGTCTGTAATATAATATCATAAGTTACCTCACAAAAAATCTTCTTAATTTTCGCTTGAACATAGAAACTTTTCATGTAATATATATTTGGACATAGATTCTGCTATAAATATAACTAATGAGAAAACATGTCCTATAATAAGAACGAGAAATGCTCCAGTAAAATCTTCAAGCGTCTGAGGTTTCCATCGTGCAGTATCGTAATCATCATTTTTGTCTTGTTTTGACCCAACTTGGCTATAAAATATGCATCTCTGTACATTTTAGAATACAGGTCTGTTGCAACAATGCGATGAACAACACGTTCCAGTTTCTTTGGGCAACAAAACTGTTTTGAATAAGGTTTTGCAGAGTGCATTACAGAGAAGCTATGTTCACAGATAAAGTAGTCCCTGCTGAGCTTAAGTAAGTCAAAACTTGATGATATAAATGCTTTTTTGTGGGCATAACTATAAAATGCTTGGTGACTATTTAATGATTCATTTCCCCCTCTTTTTAAACATTCTCCTATTGATTTGAGTCTATCATCGTCCGATACTATCTGCCACACACTTCCCTCCTTTGTATGTCATACACATGATTGAATTTTCATTTGCAGCTTTACATATGTCCTTTATATCACGAATACCAACCATCTTGGGAACGGCTATAACAGACAATATAATGGCTTTGTAGCTATTAGTCAGAACAGTGATTCCTAAAAATTAAAAGAGCAGTAACACTGCGGTATTTCTTTGTCTTGCATGAAAAGAGTATGATTTTTCTAATCGACATCCAATAGTCTCGAATGGAATAGTACAATAAGTTTTCCCTCGCGTTATCAGCACGACGCTCTAACCAACAAAATTTTTTAATGTACGTTTGATGTAGCTATGTGGGAGTGGAAGGTGGTAATCAATGTTTTTTGTTTTTTTTGGCTTCTTTTGCTAGAGTGTCAGCCAACTCGTTGCCAAATATGCCCTTGTGTGCGGACACATGACCAATTCGTGCGCGGCTTATGATAGTTAATAGACTTTTCTTTCTTTCTGCATCGGTTGAGATGGTTTTATAACCAACAGTTGTAGTAGGAATGGTCTTTGAATTGATGTTAATTTTTGTTTGTTTGTTTTTGTTAGTTTACCTCCCCAAATTCCAGCCCCATAAAGAATAATCTTTTCTATAATTGTATTGTACCATATTTTTAGCATGTTATTATTGATCCCCCAAGATTTCCCCATAAGACTTAGGGTGTGGTTATAAAACCATCTCAACCGATGCATTATATGTAATTACAGGTATACCACCCATCACCTTAACATTAGAATATGAATACAAAAAGAGCAGAATCCTACACCTTTCACACAGTCAAACAGTAGAACAGCATTTTCCATCCAAAAGCATCGAACGAGTAGTCCATGGTTGGCCATTACATCCAGCAGAAGAAACATCACACCTCCAAGTAAATACAGATCGTAACACGTACACACCATCCACATTGCCAACAATTTTTACTGATGGATCTCGAACAGCAACCGGCGTGGCATCAGCTTACTGTGTCACGGAAGGTGCTTTGATCATCCACCAGTGGGCCTGCAGATTGGACGACAACAACACGGTATATCAAGCCGAGCTATATGCATCCTCCAAGCACTCGAATGGATCCACGCACAAACAGACACAACCCTGTACTGGATATATAGCGACAGTCTGTCTAGTCTGCAAGCAGTTAATTCCCACAGGACCATACACCTACTAGTTCTTGATATAAAGAAAAGGCTATTAACTATCATAAGCCACGCACGAATTGGTCATGTGTCCGCACACAAGGGCATATTTGGCAACGAGTTGGCTGACACTCTAGCAAAAGAAGCCACAAAAAAAACCAACATTGATCACCACCTTCCACTCCCATATAGCTACATCAAACGTACATTAAAGAAAATTATTTTAAAAGACTGGCAAGTACATTGGACCACCTCAACCAAAGGCCGACATACATATACGCTAATCCCCAAAGTCTCCTACACACTATTTTACCTCACCCCTCACACTACAGCTTTTCTGACTGGTCATGGACCTTTCCGCCAGTACCTACACAGATTCAAATGTGCATCTTCAGACCAATGCGAGTGCGGTGAACAGGGTACAGCGTCTCACCCATATTTTCATTACATACTGACAAGCCAATGGCATCTCTGGTGCACTCAAAACCCTCCAAACAATTGGCTCGCTAATATCCTAACTCGCCCACTTTTAAAGAGGAAACTAAAAAACATTTTTGACCACTTAACTTACCTCTCAAATTTAACTTAGGGAGCCCGTCTGTTGGACCACAATTCTTCAATTTTTTGCCCCCTGTAGTTTCCACCACCTTCTGATGCCCCTCACTGCCCAGTGTCGCGTGGGAGAATCTGTTTTCCGGCAGTGACGGACCACTCCTGTAAAAGCCTTAAGCAGTCCCTGTCACTTGCTCTTATTGGAGCACTCCTGGCAGGGTCGCCTGTATTATATTTATTTCATATGTTTATGTTTTGCCGCTCATTGTCGCGTTTTCCGGCAGCATCAGCTGGGGCTGAACACTGTAACTTTTTTTAAGACCTTAATAAAGGGACCGGGAGGGATACTATGCTCTACAGACTTGGTTTCCTTGTCTGAGCAGTCCCTCTTAGGCAATCAAATCAAATCAAATCAAATAAGTTTTCCTTCTCTTCAATAGAATGTATAAGAGAAGTGACATCAGGATGAGACACAGTCCTATACCTATCCACACTTCAAATGAGAACACATCACATATAGCAAAACTCTTTGGGTACGGTTTCGGTTTAACTGTCATGAAAGTAACATCTGTCACGCGCATGGGATAGGTAAAATTTACTGCTTCTCTTCTTTCTTTCGTTACAGTCATTAGAATGCTTGATATATCAACTTCTCATCTTATTAACATTCCCAATATTCCAGTCCAAGTGCCATCAGGTTTCTTTAAACCAAATTCGCCATCCTCTGGAATGACGATATTAAAGGTGACACCGAGGTTCTTTTTTTCGATATCCGTGTAGGGTAGCCGATTGAAAGTGGAAGTCCTTTACTGTTTCCTCGTATTTGAATGATAATTTGGGTCTCTTTCCCTTTAATATACATCCCTGGAGGTACCCTTCTGTTGCAACATTGCCTAAACTGGCAGATTCTTAACAAGATATCTCCCTACTTCGGAAAATATATCATACATTTAGTTATAAATACTTGCCAAAAAGATTCTTATTTGTCTCATTTCTGTAGCTTGTTATTATTATTTTTTTGGGGGGGATCACGCACATAAATTGAAAAACAATCGTCAGAAGTGAATAAAAAATAGTTTTAAGGAAGTTTTATACGCAACAATGCTGACTTTAATGAAAAGGAAACAGTGTACATTTATGTTTTACGTTCTGACTGTGTGCTTGTATTTCACCTTTTCTTCTACGAAAATAGGAAAAAATAAGTGTAAAAGAAATTACCTGAAAAAAGGGGTTTTATTAAATTACAATTTTTAGGAAGCTTATAGAATTTTATAAAAGTTTATTGAATCAAAAATTGTCTACTGGCAAATTCAGGTATAAAAATAATTACATTATAGGTTTTTGAATTTTACCTTAAACGAGAAATTAACTTATACACCTTTAGCTTCTAAACCAGACGTTCCCAACGTGGGACGTATGCTCCACCAGGGGGCAGTTTGACTTTTTAGTGGAGCAATTCCAAATTTTTTACTCCTGCATTTACTTTCAGATTTTTTTTTTATTTGTTTTTGGAAAAGTAGTTAAAATAAAAACAATACATGCAAAATACAAAAATAAAATTCAAAAAATAAGTTTTTTTCTGATGAATTTTGAAAAAGTTCCCTGTCAAAAGTTCAAAATATTATGAAACAAGAATAATTGTACGAGCAATCTTTAAAAATATTTTGAAACATTTTTTCCTTTCATGTTACCCGCGAAGCCACTATCAGTTTCCAACAGTTAAATTCATCCCTATGTTTCGATATGGATTTTCCGAATGAAGCTACATTAAAAAGCCGAAAATTATGTCACCCCTACATTGTACTGTTTTAAATTCATTAAGGGGGTAGGATTCCTTTGAACACGACGAAAAAGCAAAAAAATATTACTATGTTCCAAGCTTCAAAACTTGCGAAATAAGTCAAAAATAAAAATCAAACTTCATTTAATTATAAAGTTCGTATTTACATTTATATGTAAAAAAGTATATATACTTGTAAATTCATAAATAAATATAGATATGATAAGTTTAAAAATATATATGATAATAAGAGGAAAAAAAACATAACACATCTTGCACGCAGTGTTACTAAAAAACTATGCATGGCAATTAAAAGAAAATTTCACCACATATTCATTTATGTATTATCTACAACTTAAAAACCAGAAAAAAGTAAGATTTAATTTTGTTTTTATTTTTGTAGTTTGAAAATATTTTTTTAAATTGAAAATTTGTAATTTGTTTTAATTAATACGTTAATTTTTTAATTTAGTCAATATTTCTTATAAATATTCTGGTTTTAGCATGAAGGTAACACTATTATGTATTTTTTTCACCAAAAGTCTCTCTTTATATGCATATTTACAGATTTTATCATGCACGCAAGACTTGTTATGTTTTTTTTCTCTTATTATCATATATATTTTTTAACTTATCATTTCAATATTTATTTATGAATTTAAAAGTATATATATATATTTAAATATATATTTAAATGAAGTTTGATTTTTATGTTTAAATTATTACAGAAGTTTTGAAGCTTGAAACATAGTGATATTTTTTTTGCTTTTTCGACGTGTTCAAAGGTATCCTACCCCCTTAAAGCATGCACACTAGGGTGGAACGAAAATAATGGTTAATTATTTTTTTTTTCAGTTAGAAATTTGCTATAGTTGGCAAAAGTTGCCTCTTGGGATTAGAATGAAGAATATAAAATTTTGTTGCTGTACTAAAATATTTTCAGATGCCGCAAAGCGCTTGAAAAATGACTTTTCTATGAAAAAACGATAAAAATTGCCTTTTTTAAAAAAAGTTATTTTCTTGATAATTAGCATAATATGCATATATTTTGTAAACATAATATTCAAAATATGATACTTTTGCAGAAAACTTGCACATGATATGTATTACGAATTTTTAGATGCCATTATACAAAGAATTATTTTGTAGAATTTAGCGATTTTCACCATATTAATTTTTATTAATTTTACAGTAACATATTCTTATAGTAATACACTGAAATGAAAGAAGTGCAATCTTTAACTATCGTATCTTAATAAAACAAATCACATTTATTTAGAAAAACTTTAAAAGAGTGAAACCTCTGATTAACGGACACCTATGTGACAAAAAAAACTGATCTGAAAAAATTAGGGGACTGCAGGAGATTGGTTGTTAGTTATAACGAGAGGTTAATGTTCGCTGAGAAATTTTAATTCGGCCGTAAGAGAGGGGTGACCGTATATAAGGGTGTCCATTAAAAGAGGTTTGATTTTATATTGTTTTTAAAGGCAAAACGCTATTTTTAAGAAACAGTATTTTTATCTCTAATGTCCATAGTAATCACACATGGTCCATAATAATCACACTGACACATTGGATTGTTTTTTTTTTGTTTTTTTTTGTTTCAAATGTTGGTATGATCTTTTGAAAATTTATTTTGGTTTTTATCAATGCATCTCTTACAAAAATTCATTCAAACTTACAACAATTACTCTTTAACTAATTTAATAATCCTTTTTACTACTTTTTTTATTTCACATATTGAAAAATTGAAGTTGACTCTCATGATCAAGTACTTCTGCTTACTTTATTTACTGCTTTACTTTGTCGTCAGCAATATACATCGTCATGGGAGGTTATGTTACTTTAACATCATGCCATTGAAGCATATCAATATAATCCGTGATATCAAAGTTTATGCACACAGGAATTAAAAAATTTCTGATGCCAACTTCATTTCCAGTCCCTGCTTTTACAATTCGGCGTAATGCAAACTCCTTAATGACTTCTATCACCTGATAGCATACAATGGAGTACATTTTCATGTGCAGCAAAGTATGCATTGATTTGGCTGATTGGATCAATTACATTTTTAGGAGTGTAATTGAGGCAACGTAAATAGCTGACACGTTTTCACAAGCGCTCCGTCCATAGATAGAAGATGGTTTCAACTTTATGTTACCCCAAACAGTTGCATACACTTTCAAAATGTACTCAGTCAGTATTTGGAGATTTTGTGATGGATATTCTGTTCCCACATACAAGCGAATTATTCTGTTTGCTTAGGTAAATCATGGTGAATGACAAATTTTTTCTGGTTTCTTCATAGACAAATCAGAAGAGCAACTTCTAACGGAGATTGTGTTACACATTTGTAAGAAATATATTTGGTCCATACTTAAATTATCCTTAAATTTTAGCAATGGAATGTTATTTTCAGTAGGTGAAAACTCAGTCACTGGAAGTTCATAACACTTCCAGTTGTTTCCTTATTTTCACTCCAAATTCATTTGGATTTTTAGTTTTTCCATCTAGGAAAGAAAATAGATGACGAACGGGTAGCTCATTTGCATGAAACAGACAAATCAAGCACTGCAGTGGCTTTCATAATTATTTTTCCAATAAAGCAATCGCACCATTATTCAATCCACTGTTCGAGGCAGTTCCATCATATCCAATTGCAGTAATGTTTAAGTATTGGTTGTTGCCATTTAAAAATGTCATCATATTGTCTCTTATACCTTTTCCAGTGCCAGAAATCGGTTTTACGTGTCTTGAAAATTTTGATCCAAGTTCTGGAACAAGTGATATATGTTCTTCGATAACAGTTATTTTGTTGTACTTAGTTCCTTTCTTCTCTTGCACAATAGTCTTGTCTTTTCTTACATGAAAAAACAATTACTTTCTGTAACAAGTTTTACAGTTTCTTCTACATATCTTTTTCGGTTCTTCATTTGTTCTCATCTAATTTTCATTCTGTCAATACATTTCTGCCATACTTCATTCTTCATCACTAATCAGACCAATATCCTACAGAGCGGCGCTTGGAATTGTTGCAGCAATTTTGTCTGATACTCAAGTTCGATCGCAAGTAGAAGCCACAAATCGCAGTTTCATGCTCATTTGACTGTGATTTTGATTACTTCAGGTTTCAGAGACACTGAACGTAGAGGCAATAAAAAATTGGGATAATATAGTGTTCTCTTCTGAACTTTGTTCTGTTTCTACCTCATTATATACTATTTATGTTTCATTATTTTTGTAATTAAAATGTATTACGCAGTAAGTTTACCATGTTTTTTGATTAAAAAGATTTAAAACTGATTAAAACTGATTTAAAAGTTAACTTATGAAAACTATAATCTATTGAAAAAAAAGTTAAACATAATTGCGAAATTTGTCAAAATTTTAATAAAAACCTAAAGTTTGCCCTTCTTGCGGCACCTCTAAACATAATCCAATTACGCTGATATTTAATTTCCATCTTTATTTTGATCAAAAGCAACTTTTGAAAACTATAGCATATTGAAATTATTACTATTATTATTTTTTACATAACTGCGAAAATTGTCAAAATTTTAATAAAAACCTAAAGTTTACCGTTCTTGCGGCACCTGAAAACATAATCCAATTACGCTAATATTTAATTTCCGTCTTTATTTTGATCAAATGCAACTTTTAAAAACTATAGCATTTTGAAATTTAAAAAAAAAGTTTTTTCGTTCCACCCTAATGCCCACTTGTTTTGAGTGCATCGTGGAATCAGCTGAAGTTGAAGACTTCGCTAGTTATGCCCACTGTGAGATATATTTTTGCTTTACTCACTTCTTCGGAAGGAACAATGTGCCAAAATGTGATTATCATCAATGTATGATAGTGCAGATACCTTAATTTATTTTATATCATGCTTCTTCTGTGATGGCAACTGTTTTCCCCATAAACGAAATTTTGAGTTTTGACCCAGCCTCCTGTCATTCTGAAAACTCAATAGCAAATATGGGAGGTATCAAATCACTAAGCTCAATGGGACGAAATGAATGAGCTATAAAAATTTTAATTCCTCTCTGGTACGTTTACGTGTCAGATTATTGATGATTGATAAGTGAGTGAGTGTCAAAAAAGCGAAACTTTGAGTTCATATATCTTCTGAACTAGAAAAGTTGGAATCGTGAAATTTGAGCATTTCGTTCTGTTTGCAAAGTTTACTAGATAAACAAATGTTCGTGTTTCTGGGAAACTCCATCACAAAGATATGGCGGGGTCAAAGGTATCCTGAGTTGCTTTCTGAACATTATGCTACAGCTGTGCTTTCTCGACTTCGCGGAGGCAGACCGTAACAATAGATTTTAACTGCTGAACTTATCATAAACTACAATTTTATATAATGTACGAAAGTTTGAAGGATAGTCTCATAAGATAGGAAATAAAATCTTGATAATCTACTTTTGTTGTCATAAAAAGTTTTTCTCTTGATTTTTTTTCGTATAATATCTGATATAAATATCGGCAATGAGGAAAGTTGTCTTATAATAAAAACATGAAATGTAGCAATAAGATCTTTAAACGTCGGTGACTGCAGACTTGTAGCATCGAAGTCATAATTTTTTGGTTTTGTTAGGTGCTGTTGGGCCAACACATTTGAAAACACCATGACAATCACCCCTTTCCTTTCAAAATACTTTTAATCAAATTATACACGCAAATTAAAATGCGAGTTTGTAATATAATGTCATAAGTTACATGACATAAATTCGTCTTAATTTTCTTTTGAACATAAAAACCTTTCATATAATATATATTTGGACGTAATTTCTGCTATAAATATAACTAATGAGAAAAATGTCCTATAATAAGAACGAGAAATGCTCCAGTAAAATCTTTGAGCGTCAGAGGTTTCCATCGTGCAGTATCGTAATCATCATTTTTTGTCTTGGATTGACGCAATTGTGCTATGAAATATCTATCTCTGTACATTTTTAGATACAGGTCAGCTTCAACAATGTGATGAACAACACGTTCCAGTTTTCTTGGGCAACAAAATTGTTTTGAATAAGCTATTGCGGTGTGTATTAAAGAGAAGCTATCTTCAGAGATGAAGTAGTCCCTGTTGAACTTAAGTAAGTCAAATCTTGATGATATAAATGCTTTTTTATGGGCATAATTAAAAAATGCTAGGTGGCTATTTAAGGATTCACTTTCACCTCTTTTTAAGCATTCTCCGATTGGTTTGAGTCTATCATCCTTTGTTTCTAACTGCCACATTTTAACACCTTTATATGTCATGCACATGATGGAATTTTCCTTCGCAGCTTTAGATAAATCCATTATATCACGAATTCCAACCATCTTGGGAACGGTTATGACAGACAATATAACGGCTTTGTAGGTGTTAGTAAGAACAGTAATTCCTAAAAACCAAAAGAGCAGAAACAGTGCAGTGTTTCTTTGCCTTGAGTGAAAAGAGAGGATTTTTCTAATAGGCATCCAATAGTGTCGAACAGAATAGTAGAATAGGTTTCTCTTCTCTTCAATAGATTGTATAAGAGAAGTGATATCAGGATGACGCATAGTCCTATGCCCATCCACACTTCAAAGGAAAACGCATCAAATATAGCAAAACTCTTTGGATTCGGTTTCAGTTTATCTGTCATGAAAGTAACATCCGTCACGTGCATTGGATAGGTAAAATTTACTGCTTCTTCGTATTCTTCCGTTATAAATAACGGCACACTTGATAGATCAACTTCTCCTCTTATTAACTTTCCCATCATTCCAGTCCAAGTGCCATCAGGTTTCTTGAAACCAAATTCGCCATCTTCTGTCATGACAATGTTAAAGGTGACTCCAAGACCTTTCGCAAGAGCTCGAATTACTGGAGCTTCCCTAACGCTTATTAGCGTTTTGTCATGATTCCTTATGAGAGTATCTGTTTCCGTCTGTAGAGGCGGTAGAGCCGCTAATTTCAATATTTTTGACGAATGTCGTCCACTCATTTTCTTCCTAAATTTTAAATTATATGTTAGTTTTACATTAAACGTTTTACATAAATAACATATTATAAAATAAATTACGTAAATAACATAAATATAACATAATTTTAATATATTTGCTAGTTGCAAATAATTCTTTGTATACAAGGTGGTCATAAAAAAACTTTACCGATATATCGAACTCTAGCGGCCGGTCCGTTCAACCGATCGAGATGAGATTCCAGATATAGTTATTTACAGGTATGAGCTCGGTATTCTGTGAAAGTCAACAAATTGGCACTCATGGTTACGGTTACAGCTACAGAAACTCGAAATTTTTAAATGGCAACGCCCATTTTTTTCAACATAAATTGCTCAGTGCATGCGAAAACCCTAAAGAGCGTAGGAACGGTACGTGTATCGCAATAAACTGACGCGTTATGCACGCACAAAAACATCTCTGCGAACGGCAAAAAAAAAACACGATCAGGGCGCACGAAGGAAATATGCATATGACAGTGACAAAACACCAATCACGCAACGCCGTTCGCCAGGTAGTCAGCGTAGAAAACGGATAAAAAGTGGGGTGGTAATGTTAGATCTTCATTCCGGAGCACGCACATGCCGACGAAATGACCCTTCCAGCGACAGTTCGTGGTGAATTGGTAAAACTCTATTATCAAAATGGGACGAATGCAGCGAAAACCTTGCGTGTTTACCGTCGAAACCATCGCCAAATACGTAGCCCATGTAGCCCGCAAGATTTTTGTGATTTAGTAAAGAAATTCCAAAAAACTGTCTGCACCTGTGATAGACCACGATCCGGACGACCGACTGTTCCTGAGGATACTGTTATGGAAGTGCATCACACAGTGACTACAGGACACGTGCAAACTGCAAGAGGTGCATCTCGTGTATGGGATATACCGAAGTCAACGGTCCTAAGGCTACTGCGCTCTGTAATCCGCATGTTTCCTTACCGGTACCGGCGCGGCCAGAAGTTGGAAGTGGGGAAACATCAACAACCATCGACTTTGCTAATGAATTTCTTATCCGATATGATGGAGATAACGACTGGCCTCTTCGCATATTATGGACGAACGAGGCACATTTCACCTTAACTGGCAACGTCAACACCAAAAATTGTGTGTACTGGGCAGACATGAATACGCACGCTGTGGCACCAATACCTTTATACGACGTCAAAGTTACTGTGTAGTGCGACATTGCAGGCACAATTATTCTCGGGCCGTATTTCTTTGAAGAAGCGACACCAACGGGATTTGTAACTTCCTCAGTTACAGGTTCCCGCTATACTGCAATGCTGCAAAATTACGTCATACCAGAATTGCTGCAGCGAAATGCACTGAATGAATTCGTTTGGATGCAAGATGGTGCACCTCCACATATAGCGAAGTCTGTTCGCAGGGTCCTGGTACAGAATTTTGGCGAACGTGTCATCTCACGCCATTTTACATTTCCGTGGCCTCCGCGATCCCCCGAACTCACTCCTATGGATTTCTGGTTCTGGGGATATCTCAAATCTAGAGTGTACATGTGCAATCCGCAACCTTTGCCGGATTTGAAAGATTCTATCAAATGTGAGATTGCAAACATCCCTCATGCGATGTTATGTTCGACTTTATTGTCCAGAGTCGCCCGCATGCAATGTGTATTTGCCTGTGATGGCACCCATGTGGAAAATGTGTAATCAAAATAAAAGTTTTATTTTCTCCGATCTGTGTTGTAATCAGTGACTGGTGTACTGACTCTGTGTCATATGCAAATTTCCTCCGTGCGCCCCGATCGTTTTTTTTTTTTTTTCCGTTCGCAAAGCTGTTTTTTGTGCGTGCATAACGAGTCCGTTTCTTGCGATACACGTACTTTTCCAACGCTCTTTAGGGTTTTCGCATGCGCTGAGCATTTTGTGACTAAAAAAATGGGCGCTGGCATTGGAAAATTTCGAGTTAATGTACATATAACCATAACCCTGAGCACCACTTTTTTGCCGTTCACAGAATCCCGAGCTCATACCTGTGAATAACTATATCTAAAATCTCACCTCGATTAGTTGAACGGACCGATCGCTAGAGATCCATATGTTGGCCCATATGATCCATATGTTGACCACCTTGTACAGTAAAATTCCACGCATTATTGGGTTTACTCGAGCCAAAAGTTGGAACATTGACCACAAAATGTAGGACTATGGGTGAGGTTATTTGGTTCGAAATCCGCATGGTCTAGCCGGTTGATTATGCAAGATTTTTAAAATTTCCCCCTATTTTAAATATAATTATTCCATTTTCCCTTTAAAATCCGTCCTTAAATGTACTCTTATGTTGAAAAATGGTCAAAAATGGAAAATTCTTAACAAAAATCTCGTTTCCTTGGAGCATATATTGTAATCTATGCTAATAAAAGACTAGAGTTTGTCTCTCTCAGTGAGTGTGTGTCTTGTGGCGATGACAAGGCAAATCTACAGCACGCAGAGCTCTGAAAATTTGTATGAGCAGCATCCAATACAGGTTCTGACGTTCCTGAGTTTCAGATTTTTAATTTTTGAAAATTAACCGAGATATTAATTAAAACTCATCAATTTAATTTTTTTTTGCAAGTTGGCTGAGGCGCGCACATTTATACTCATGCCCAGTCCCTTCTTTCCGGAGCGCGTTGAAGGAAAGAACGAAATGGTGTTTTTTTTTTAACCATTTGTCAAAGCTTAAAGAAACGATCGAATTTTGAAAGATGCATAGTGGTCCTCCTAATTAATCATTTGCTGAAGGACACTTGAACACCCCCCCCTACGGTCATTATTGCGAGGATTTTTCTCTAACTATGGTCCGTTTCCATATCTCAGCAACTAATTTTCCGATTTCAACGCAAGTGGTTCCAAACATTATAATTAACTTAATAGTCACTCTTTATAACATTAAACTAAATTTAAGAGTAGCGGTTACCACTATTTCCGAATAATAGTTTAAGCCAAATTTGTAATTACGTTCCTAGCTTAAGCAAACGAACGAATTTTGAAAGATGCATAGTGGTCCTTTTAATTAGTCATTTGCCGGAGGACACTTGAACAACCCCTCCCCCCGGCCCGTCCTTCGAGGTTTTTTCTCTAACTCTGCTCCGTTTCCATATATCTCAGCAACTATCTTTCCGATTTCAACACAAGTGATTCCAAACATTTTAACTAATTGTCACTCTTTATAACATTAAACTAAAATTATGAGTAGCGGTTACCACTATTTACGAATAATAGTTTAAGCCAAATTTGTAATTATGTTCAAAGCTTAAGCAAACGAACGAATTTTGAAAGATGCATAGTGGTCCTCCTAATTAGTCATTTGCTGAAGGACACTTGAACACCCCCCCCCCCTACGGCCCTCTTGCAAGAATTTTTCTCTAACTATGCTCCGTTCCCATATTTCAGCAACTATCTTTCCGATTTCAACGCAAGTGGTTCCAAACATTATAATTAACTCAATAGTCACTCTTTATAACATTAAACTAAATTTATGAGTAGCGGTTACCACTATTTCCGAATAATAGTTTAAGCCAAATTTGTAATTACGTTCTTAGCTTAAGCAAACGAACGAATTTTGAAAGATGCATAGTGGTCCTCCTAATTAGTCATTTGCCGAAGGACACTTGAAAAACCCCTCCCCCCCCCGGCCCGTCCTTCGAGGTTTTTTCTCTAACTCTGCTCCGTTTCCATATCTCAGCAACTATCTTTCCGATTTCAACACAAGTGATTCCAAATATTATAATTAACTTAATTGTCACTCTTTATAACATTAAACTAAAATTATAAGTAGCGGTTACCACTATTTACGAATAATCGTTTAAGCCAAATTTGTAATTAAGTTCAAAGCTTAAGCAAACGAACGAATTTTGAAAGATGCATAGTGGTCCTCCTAATTAGTCATTTGCTGAAGGACACTTGAATACCCCCCCCCCCCCTACGGCCCCTCTTGCAAGAATTTTTCTCTAACTATGCTCCGTTCCCATATCTCAGCAACTGTCTTTCCGATTTCAACTCAAGTGATTCCAAACATTATAATTAACTTAATAGTCACTTTTTATAATATTAAACTAAATTTATGAGTAGCGGTTACCACTATTTACGAATAATCGTTTAAGCCAAATTTGTAATTAAATTCAAAGCTTAAAGAAACGAACGAATTTTGAAAGATGCATAGTGGTCCTCCTAATTAATAATTTGCTGAAGGACACTTGAACACCCCCACCCCCTACGGTCCCTCTTGCAAGGATTTTTCTCTAACTATGGTCCGTTTCCATATCTCAGCAACTAATTTTCCAATATCAACGCAAGTAGTTCCAAACATTATAATTAACCTAATAGTCACTCTTTATAATATTAAACTAAATTTATGAGTAGCGGTTACCACTATTTCCGAATAATAGTTTAAGCCAAATTTGTAATTACGTTCCTAGCTTAAGCAAACGAACGAATTTTGAAAGATGCATAGTGGTCCTTCTAATTAGTTATTTGCCGAAAGACACTTGAACAACCCCTCCGCCCCGGACCGTCCTTCGAGGTTTTTTCTCTAACTCTGCTCCGTTTCCATATCTCAGCAACTATCTTTCCGATTTCAACACAAGTGATTCCAAACATTATAATTAACTTAATTGTCACTCTTTATAACATTAAACTAAAATTATGAGTAGCGGTTACTACTATTTACGAATAATAGTTTAAGCCAAATTTGTAATTAAATTCAAAGCTTAAGCAAACGAACGAATTTTGAAAGATGCATATTGGTCCTCCTAATTAGTCATTTGCTGAAGGACACTTGAACCCCCCCCCCCTACGGCCCCTCTTGCAAGAATTTTTCTCTAACTATGCTCCGTTCCCATATCTCAGCAACTATCTTTCCGATTTCAACACAAGTGATTCCAAACATTTTAACTAATTGTCACTCTTTATAACATTAAACTAAAATTATGAGTAGCGGTTACCACTATTTACGAATAATAGTTTAAGCCAAATTTGTAATTATGTTCAAAGCTTAAGCAAACGAACGAATTTTGAAAGATGCATAGTGGTCCTCCTAATTAGTCATTTGCTGAAGGACACTTGAACACCCCCCCCCCCCCCCCTACGGCCCTCTTGCAAGAATTTTTCTCTAACTATGCTCCGTTCCCATATTTCAGCAACTATCTTTCCGATTTCAACGCAAGTGATTCCAAACATTATAATTAACTTAATAGTCACTCTTTATAACATTAATCTAAATTTATGAGTAGCGGTTACCACTATTTCCGAATAACAGTTTAAGCCAAATTTGTAATTAAATTCAAAGCTTAAAGAAGCGAACGAATTTTGAAAGATGCATAGTGGTCCTCCTAATTAATCATTTGCTGAAGGACACTTGAACATCCCCCCCCCCTACGGCCCTCTTGCAAGAATTTTTCTCTAACTATGCTCCGTTCCCATATTTCAGCAACTATCTTTCCGATTTCAACGCAAGTGGTTCCAAACATTATAATTAACTTAATAGTCACTCTTTATAACATTAAACTAAATTTATGAGTAGCGGTTACCACTATTTCCGAATAATAGTTTAAGCCAAATTTGTAATTACGTTCTTAGCTTAAGCAAACGAACGAATTTTGAAAGATGCATAGTGGTCCTCCTAATTAGTCATTTGCTGAAGGACACTTGAACACACCCCCCCCCTACGGCCCTCTTGCAAGAATTTTTCTCTAACTATGCTCCGTTCCCATATTTCAGCAACTATCTTTCCGATTTCAACGCAAGTGATTCCAAACATTATAATTAACTTAATAGTCACTCTTTATAACATTAAACTAAATTTATGAGTAGCGGTTACCACTATTTCCGAATAACAGTTTAAGCCAAATTTGTAATTAAATTCAAAGCTTAAAGAAGCGAACGAATTTTGAAAGATGCATAGTGGTCCTCCTAATTAATCATTTGCTGAAGGACACTTGAACATCCCCCCCCCCTACGGCCCTCTTGCAAGAATTTTTCTCTAACTATGCTCCGTTCCCATATTTCAGCAACTATCTTTCCGATTTCAACGCAAGTGGTTCCAAACATTATAATTAACTTAATAGTCACTCTTTATAACATTAAACTAAATTTATGAGTAGCGGTTACCACTATTTCCGAATAATAGTTTAAGCCAAATTTGTAATTACGTTCTTAGCTTAAGCAAACGAACGAATTTTGAAAGATGCATAGTGGTCCTTCTAATTAGTCATTTGCCGAAGGACACTTGAACAACCCCTCCCCCCCCCTGCCCGTCCTTCGAGGTTTTTTCTCTAACTCTGCTCCGTTTCCATATCTCAGCAACTATCTTTCCGATTTCAACACAAGTGATTCCAAATATTATAATTAACTTAATTGTCACTCTTTATAACATTAAACTAAAATTATAAGTAGCGGTTACCACTATTTACGAATAATAGTTTAAGCCAAATTTGTAATTAAGTTCAAAGCTTAAGCAAACGAACGAATTTTGAAAGATGCATAGTGGTCCTCCTAATTAGTCATTTGCTGAAGGACACTTGAATACCCCCCCCCCCTACGGCCCCTCTTGCAAGAATTTTTCTCTAACTATGCTCCGTTCCCATATCTCAGCAACTGTCTTTCCGATTTCAACTCAAGTGATTCCAAACATTATAATTAACTTAATAGTCACTTTTTATAACATTAAACTAAATTTATGAGTAGCGGTTACCACTATTTCCGAATAACAGTTTAAGCCAAATTTGTAATTAAATTCAAAGCTTAAAGAAACGAACGAATTTTGAAAGATGCATAGTGGTCCTCCTAATTAATAATTTGCTGAAGGACACTTGAACACCCCCCCCCCCTCTACGGTCCCTCTTGCAAGGATTTTTCTCTAACTATTGTCCGTTTCCATATCTCAGCAACTAATTTTCCAATATCAACGCAAGTAGTTCCAAACATTATAATTAACCTAATAGTCACTCTTTATAATATTAAACTAAATTTATGAGTAGCGGTTACCACTATTTCCGAATAATAGTTTAAGCCAAATTTGTAATTACGTTCCTAGCTTAAGCAAACGAACGAATTTTGAAAGATGCATAGTGGTCCTTCTAATTAGTTATTTGCCGAAAGACACTTGAACAACCCCTCCGCCCCGGGCCCGTCCTTCGAGGTTTTTTCTCTAACTCTGCTCCGTTTCCATATCTCAGCAACTATCTTTCCGATTTCAACCCAAGTGATTCCAAACATTATAATTAACTTAATTGTCACTCTTTATAACATTAAACTAAAATTATGAGTAGCGGTTACTACTATTTACGAATAATAGTTTAAGCCAAATTTGTAATTAAATTCAAAGCTTAAGCAAACGAACGAATTTTGAAAGATGCATATTGGTCCTCCTAATTAGTCATTTGCTGAAGGACACTTGAACACCCCCCCCCCCCCTACGGCCCCTCTTGCAAGAATTTTTCTCTAACTATGCTCCGTTCCCATATCTCAGCAACTATCTTTCCGATTTCAACGCAAGTGATTCCAAACATTATAATTAACTTAATAGTCACTCTTTATAACATTAAACTAAATTTATGAGTAGCGGTTACCACTATTTCCGAATAATTGGGTAAGCCAAATTTGTAATTAAGTTCCTAGCTTAAGCAAACGAACGAATTTCGAAAGATGCATAGTGCTCCTCTTAATTAGTCATTTGCTGAAGGGTACTTGAACAACCCTCCCCCCCGGCCCCTCCTTCAAGGTTTTTCTCTAACTATGCTCCGTTTCTATATATCAGCAACTATCTTTCCGATTTCAACGCAAGTGATTCCAAACATTATATTTAGCTTAATAGTCACCCTTTATAACATTAAATTAAATTAAATTTATGAGTAGCGGTTACCACTATTTACAAATAAGAGTTTAAGCCAAATTTGTAATTACATTCTTAGCTTAAGCAAACGAACGAATTTTGAAAGATGCATAGTGGTCCTTCTAATTAGTCATTTGCCTAAGGACACTTGAACAACCCCTCCCCCCCCTCCGGCCCGTCCTTCGAGGTTTTTTCTCTAACTCTGCTCCGTTTCCATATCTCAGCAACTATCTTTCCGATTTCAACACAAGTGATTCCAAACATTATAATTAACTTAATTGTCACTCTTTATAACATTAAACTAAAATTATAAGTAGCGGTTACCACTATTTACGAATAATAGTTTAAGCCAAATTTGTAATTAAGTTCAAAGCTTAAGCAAACGAACGAATTTTGAAAGATGCATAGTGGTCCTCCTAATTAGTCATTTGCTGAAGGATACTTGAATACCCCCCCCCCCCTACGGCCCCTCTTGCAAGAATTTTTCTCTAACTATGCTCCGTTCCCATATCTCAGCAACTATCTTTCCGATTTCAACTCAAGTGATTCCAAACATTATAATTAACTTAATAGTCACTCTTTATAACATTAAACTAAATTTATGAGTAGCGGTTATCACTATTTCCGAATAATTGGGTAAGCCAAATTTGTAATTAAGTTCCTAGCTTAAGCAAACGAACGAATTTCGAAAGATGCATAGTGCTCCTCTTAATTAGTCATTTGCTGAAGGGTACTTGAACAACCCTCCCCCCCCGGCCCCTCCTTCAAGGTTTTTCTCTAACTATGCTCCGTTTCTATATATCAGCAACTATCTTTCCGATTTCAACGCAAGGGATTCCAAACATTATATTTAGCTTAATAGTCACCCTTTATAACATTAAATTAAATTTATGAGTAGCGGTTACCACTATTTACAAATAAGAGTTTAAGCCAACTTTGTAATTAAGTTCCTAGCTTAACAAAATGAACGAATTTTTGTGCATGCATAGTGGGCCTCCTAATTAGTCATTTTCTGAAGGACACTCGAACATCCCTCCCCTCGGCATCTCACTCAAAGTTATTTTCTCTAACTGTGCCTTATTGCAATAACTGGGCTAATAATGTTCCAATCTTCTCGAAACCAGCTCAATTTTGTAGTGCGCCTACTATACAGTAATGTAGGCAGCGGGGTCCTGTCTCAGAATTTCGGTCGGAAACAGGTTTGTTTAGAACAGAATGCTCCCCTGGCGGTGGTAGGGGGAAATAAAAAATTTTCAAGAGCGTACGAGCATGCCGGGTATACGGTTCCGAAGCCATCGTAGACCGTGGCCAGAGCTCCGTTTTTTAAGAGATTTAAGTTTATTACAAGGGCTCGGTTAACGCCGGGCGTGTCAGCTAGTATATATATATATAAATCAACATTTGAACGGAGTGTGGTTTTGGGGTCTGGGGATCATGATCGGTGAAAATATACCGAAATTTTCCGGAGTTGCTTTCCTCCGAACGCCTGCAATAGGTAGCTTTATACTTTTTTTTTTAAAGCTACCTATAAAAGCACATTATATGTGACTGCACTATACATAACAACAAGCATTTAGAAGTTGATCTAAAACACTAAAAGTTAAAATGCTACAGGACTTTGTCCACAAAACACATTAAAATTTCATAAGATAATTTTACGTTATTTAATCAATATTGCATCTTAAATTAATTAAAATTATTTCTAATGTCAATTAATCCAAATCAAGTCATGCGTAAATTATATCCGATTTTTAGTTTAAAGGAACGCATTTTGGTTCGTTTACACTTTCTTGATTCATTTGCCTAATTTTTTTTTTATACTACATAACTTCGAATATTATTTTTTTCTTCAAATATCATTGCTATGGATATATCAATCTTCAATTATAAAGTTTCAGTAGGGTGAAACCCCCAGTTATTGACACATAACCAGTAACTGACACTTGAGCAAAACTCTAACTCAAATAAGCATTTTGTTGTAAAATTCTACAAAGTAATGTCATCTAGTGGTAAATGAGACACTTATTTCTATTTTGGAGTCAATTTATTGACCACTAGAGGGCCAAGAACATATTTAATGAGGAAGAAACTTTTAATAATACAAAAAGTGCCATTTTGAAGCAACCATCTTATTTCTAAAATTAAGGAAGTGTTTTTATCCATTTGTAATGCGATCATACTGAACTTTTTACCTTAAAGTTATACTTGTAGAAATTAGTTTAAAGATGCATATGATATGTTAGGGCTATGATTTAGGGTTTATTGTTATTTAATTTAGTTTAATGGGGAGGTGCCAGTTATTGGTTCCTATAATTTAATCTCACCAATATCTGACAGAGGTGTTAGTTATTGGTTATATTAAAGAAGGTTCAAATATATTATTTGAACTGTTTCAAAATGCATAACAATTAATTAAATTTATCTTACAATAAACACTTAAAAATTAAGTTGTTTTTCCTGTGTCTGACATCACATGTCAGTTACTGGTTCATAAATGTCAGTTATTAGATATCTGCTTTACGAATAATGCAGTACTAAATATTACTGCTATATACTCTTACTATTAACTCTGAATTACTAATAATGCAGTACAGCTTATTAAATCCCACTTTTTATAATAAATATTAATGTATTTTGTTTTTATAATAAAGAATAATTTTTTAATCTTTTAAAATAAAGTGTCAGTCACTGATTCACTTTGTGTAAGTTATTGGTGTTTTAAAACAAGGATGGTGTCAGTTACTGGAGTTTTTGACCATATTTATGAAAAAAAAATAATTTTTAACAATAAAATGTATATTTTTGCAAAATTTTGCCAACAATAATTTTTTAATATATCTCTACTATATTTTGAAAAACAATGGTAAGTATAAAATAGATTTAAATTTTTGTAATAGTGATTTGAACAAGAAAGTATCCGTAAAGTGTCAGTTATTGGGAGTTTCACCCTATATGTACTTTTCTTCGACACTGAGAGATAAAAGGTCGCCCTTGAAGTTCTTAGACTGTAGAGGACAGGCACAACCCAGCTGCCTTGCAGGACCTCTCTTGCTGCGGTATGAATCTCCAGTTTGAACAGTACCTCAGATTGGTACTACAAAATGAGTCTTTTTCGTTAAGTAATACAAGTTGAAACTTAACGATAGTTACATTATAATGATCATGGGATTACCGATTTTGATATATTTTTGAGAATCATACATAGATACGGTGCTGAATCCTGTAATTGTTTCTTTTGATTCTGACGGGCGCATATACATACGTTACAGAAAACGAGACATTGCATATTTCAAGTCTTTTCCACATTCCTATACTACAAGGTTGTGCATATAGTGAATTTATTGGGTGTGCACACATGTATACGATATAGTTATAGCGGAATTACCGAATATCATGCATGTTTAAGATTCCTATACAGAAACATTTCTGTTAGGTTGCGAAGTAAACCTACATGCCTTAAAGTGAGCGGGACATTAAGGAATTTCTTAATTTTTTAAATTCTTGTACAACGAGGTTCCTGCATTCAGTATAAATTGGTCTTCTTTTGTTTTCTTTGGCGCAAAGCGCATGTAAATTCACTCTAGTGTTTGCGGCATTACCGAATATCATACATGTTTCCTATATAACAAGGTCTCTGCATTCAGTGATTTTTTTTCTTTGTTTTCGTGGGTTCATACAAGCGTTATAATGATCCCAGCATTACGTTATGTCATGTACTTTTGAGTTTCTATTACAATGATATTGTTCATATATTTTGCCTTCTAGAGGCTGTGGATTAAATTGATATCCCCTTTTACTAAGGCAGATTACAAGTTATTTCGAAGTTATGGACATAGGTTGTTTTTTAAAAAAAGGGAAAATAATTCTGAAGGCAAGTTATCCAGCGCCATTGATTTAAACGTAATACAGTGCGTGTAAAAACTTTAGTACAGTAAAAAATTGTAAAAGTTTTGATAAATTTAAAATGGGATAAAAATTACTGTTGATCATAAAGTTGAAATACTAATATAAAAATCAATAAAATGTATCTGTGAGCTTTTTATTACTAAAACATAATTACGCAAGCAAACGCTATTTTCGCCTGTGTAAAAACGTTACTGACACCATTGTTTTTTATATTGATTTTGCTGTCGTTTTCTATTAAGAGTTTTGTTAATTTTATAATAATGCCCAAAGCAAGTAAACTGACTGAATATGAAAAAGGTG
Source organism: Maratus michaelseni (assembly GCA_963931845.1). Classification (NCBI taxonomy): domain Eukaryota; kingdom Metazoa; phylum Arthropoda; class Arachnida; order Araneae; family Salticidae; genus Maratus; species Maratus michaelseni. The sequence goes on from OZ007597.1 coordinate 56,048,656, forward strand.
CTGTTGAATCGTTTGTATTGTCAGGTATGAGTTGTTGGTATATTGCAAAAAAGATGAAATAGCTAAAACTGTCATCAATAATTTTTTTTAGTTAAAAGGCGTGTGTGAAAAAAAAATGCTAGAGGCAGACCAAAAGCCTTGTCACCCAGAGACAAAAGCAGAGTTTTAAAGCCGCTGAAAAATGCTCAGGTAAAAACTTTTTACAAAAGACAGTGTTCAGTGCGTGCAAGAAATTAATCTGCAATACAATTACTCGATCTGGGAATTTCCAGTCCATAGCAAAATTGTGTAAACAAGCTTTATTGACTAGACGCAAAACCCAGCGTTTACAGTTTGGAAGACAAGTAATGACTTTGTACGACTAATGGCTGCAGGTTATTTTCTCTGATGAAAAAAATGGAACTTATATGGTCTTGATGGCTGGAAGTAGTATTGACATGATTTGAGAAAAGAAAAAGAAATTTTCTCATACATATGCAAAGCATGCGTATAAACATAGGTCACTGTCATATCATTTTTCTTATTTATTATTGCATAATAGTGTATCATCCATAACATTGTTATAACCTCCCTATTAACAGTCGAATGTACTCTCAACGCTAAATCCTGTAAACCAAACTGCCGCATCATCATCTACTGTTCTTTTTAGGCTCCCTGAATGCGGGCAGCCACTTGTGACTTTTGTAATTGAGAATAAGGTTCCCCTTTTCCCGAGGGTTTTACGGCTCCAGCCTTTTGGACTGGGGCTTCGAAGTTAGCAGATATACACGTCAGGAGGGGCTTGTTGAGCTAAAGCCTTTTAGGTAGGCCTCTTCTCCTGTCTGACTCTGACTCTGACTCTCCCGAATTATGCAGATGGTTATGGAAATAAGTTTTGAACTGCTAGATTCGGGATTGAAACTCGTTGAAGTGATTGGTGTGATAATGTGTCTCATTACTTCCTAGGTGATAATATAGGCTTTTCATATAGTTCTCTCATAATAAAATATTGGTAAAATTTAGCTATTCATGTATGAGTAGCGAAATTTGTAAGGCTTCTCTGTCGACAGAAAAAAAATATTATGCAAAGTTTTAGGTGACAGTCTGGTTATTTGTATTGTTACAGGAAAAAGGACAATAACGAGAATTACAATATCTTTACTGGTGTAATTTTCCCATTACAATTTAAAAATAGCTTTTTTTAAACACTTTTAACAAAAATTGACGTTTTGTTGCAAAAACGCATTTCTACTAATAAAGCTATTATATTTCAATCTATTTCCGGTTCGCTGATACTGAATTTGAGATGGTAATGTCGGAGAAAGTTCAAATGCTTCTCTGTCGATAGAAAGAAAAGAATATTATGTAAAATTTTGGGTGACAGTCTGGTTCTATTGTTACAGAAAAAAGGACCATAACGGGTAATTACAATATCTTTACTGGTGTCATTTTCTCAGTCAGTGAGTGAAAATGATGTCAAATTTAAAAGGAAACGAGCAATTTCTTAGATAAAACTGAACATTTTTCGACGAATGCTTGTAAAAGACACAACTTTCTGGATATTTAACTCGCCGGTACTGACAAGGAAGGTCTCCGTAAGCGCATACTCAGAAATTTTTGAAAAAATTACAGAATGTTCTTCTTATGAGAATATGTACGTCTATAAAAAAAATTTCTGCGGAACCTCGATATAACGTCCGTAAAAAAATATGAAAATTTCGTTTATTTGACGATTTATCATCGGTTGGAGACGGAATGAAATTAACCCTTTCAGAGGCAAAGTACTTATGTTTCTAATATGTTGAAATAATTGAGTCACACCGGAATTTAACAACAAATTTATTTCCAAATAAGTAAAAGATTTTCTTCACGTATATTATAAAAGTAAAATTTGATTCCAAAATTCCGGTGTCATTGTGGCATATGGGTATTAAAATTAAGTGGGATATATTATATCCCACCGCCCTTCAAAGGGTTAAAAAAATACGCTTTTATGACAAATACTCTTTAAGAAAAAACTTTTTCATACTGAACTTGTTTATACATGTTTAACTTACATAATAAATAAATTTTTATAACTACAATTTTGTGTACACATTTATATGTATATATAATGGAATTTATCGATTGTATTTTACGATTTAAAACAAAATTTAAATTGATAAAAATTGTTTCAAGTTCAAAAATAAGCCCGATTCTGAACATTGTTAATTCAAGAAAGTTTTTGTTGCTAACGAATCCGTTTGTCATCGGGCTTTTCATTTTAAAATACATTTAAAAATTACTTGTACAACCGTTGAAGCCATTTAAATTAGAAAAAATCGTAGAATGGAGGATAAAACAATAGGCAAAATTTCATTCAATCGGTAATAAACAAAGAAAAAAACGTGAGTGATTTATTTAATCTGATTTTTAAAATATTTTAAATTAATATTAATGCAAACGTACAGAGAATTGAAAATGTTGAACGCAAAATGCTAACGATTCTGAACAAGAGGGTATGGTATGATGAGCCATAGAATTAACCCATTCGTATAATGTTTTAAGTTTATGACAATTTTACGCTTTCAAATTTTACAAAAATCTGATAGGCAGGTCTAATAACAAGAATTTTTTCAAACTCTTCGCTTACGAATCTTTCAGATTCATATATTTTTAAAATTTCGACTGTTAACTAAAAGTGAAAATAAACATACAGATTCAATCATTCAATAATACACATAACTTAAATGTCAGCTTCGCTATAGTAAAAAATAGATATTTACAGCTTCCAAAACATAGAACATATTTTTTCAGTGGTAAAAATAAATAACTGAAACATCAGGCAGCTTGTATATATTATACAAAAAATAATAAATATCTCATCGTTTAAGTTTAAATTCATTAAATATTGCGCATTCGAATAATCATTTTACAGGCAATTTAAAATACATTTGAATCGTTTGCGTTTGGCGAAGGAAAAATATTGCTAGCCATATCGTGTGTTTTTGCACCAAATACATGAAAGTATTTTATTTTTTTGCAGATTTTCTACTGGGCTAAATTTCACTGTTCCTTTATTACATACATGAGTAGCTTCATTAGCAGTTTTTTCAAAATTTTCTGAGTTTGCGCTTAAAGGAGACAATTCCTTGTGAGATTAGAACGTCAAGTCAAGAGTACGAATGTTCACATTTCAAGTTTTAGGGCGTTTTAGGGGGAAACGTGGCGACAAGTTCGGAAATATATTTATTTGCACGTTAAAATATTTATAATACGTTAAATATTAGAAATGCGCATGTAAATTTTGTATCGAAGTAATGATGACATAAAGTTATATACATTATACTCGCGGTAGTGGGATTAGAATACCAAGTCAAGAGTGCGAATGTTCACATGCAACAATGTAGCTGGCAAACGCGACGTCAAATTTTAAATATATTTATTAATAACCTGATAACCTGGTGCGCGTTAAAATATTTATTACATGTTGAATGCGATTAAATTGATAAAAATTGTTTCAAGTTCAAAAATAAGCCCGATTCTGAACATTGTTAATTCAAGAAAGTTTTTGTTGCTAACGAATCCGTTTGTCATCGGGCTTTTCATTTTAAAATACATTTAAAAATTACTTGTACAACCGTTGAAGCCATTTAAATTAGAAAAAATCGTAGAATGGAGGATAAAACAATAGGCAAAATTTCATTCAATCGGTAATAAACAAAGAAAAAAACGTGAGTGATTTATTTAATCTGATTTTTAAAATATTTTAAATTAATATTAATGCAAACGTACAGAGAGTTGAAAATGTTGAACGCAAAATGCTAACGATTCTGAACAAGAGGGTATGGTATGATGAGCCATAGAATTAACCCATTCGTATAATGTTTTAAGTTTATGACAATTTTACGCTTTCAAATTTTACAAAAATCTGATAGACAGGTCTAATAACAAGAATTTTTTCAAACTCTTCGCTTACGAATCTTTCAGATTCATATATTTTTAAAATTTCGACTGTTAACTAAAAGTGAAAATAAACATATAGATTCAATCATTCAATAATACACATAACTTAAATGTCAGCTTCGCTATAGTAAAAAATAGATATTTACAGCTTCCAAAACATAGAACATATTTTTTCAGTGGTAAAAATAAATAACTGAAACATCAGGCAGCTTGTATATATTATACAAAAAATAATAAATATCTCATCGTTTAAGTTTAAATTCATTAAATATTGCGCATTCGAATAATCATTTTACAGGCAATTTAAAATACATTTGAATCGTTTGCGTTTGGCGAAGGAAAAATATTGCTAGCCATATCGTGTGTTTTTGCACCAAATACATGAAAGTATTTTATTTTTTTGCAGATTTTCTACTGGGCTAAATTTCACTGTTCCTTTATTACATACATGAGTAGCTTCATTAGCAGTTTTTTCAAAATTTTCTGAGTTTGCGATTAACCCTTTCAAGGGCGGTGTTTGCAAGGCGCGAACACTTAATTTTAATTCCAAACGGCCAAGTGGCACCCAGAAATTTTTAATAAAATTTTGCTTTTATAATATTCGCAATGAAAAGCTTTTAATCATTTTCAAATAGATTTGTTCGTAAAATCTGGTGTCATTCAAATATTTCAACATTTTAGTAAAAAAATTACTTTGCCCTTAAAAGGGTTAAAGGAGACAATTCCTTGTGAGATTAGAACGTCAAGTCAAGAGTACGAATGTTCACATTTCAAGTTTTAGGGCGTTTTAGGGGGAAACGTGGCGACAAGTTCGGAAATATATTTATTTGCACGTTAAAATATTTATAATACGTTAAATATTAGAAATGCGCATGTAAATTTTGTATCGAAGTAATGATGACATAAAGTTATATACATTATACTCGCGGTAGTGGGATTAGAATACCAAGTCAAGAGTGCGAATGTTCACATGCAACAATGTAGCTGGCAAACGCGACGTCAAATTTTAAATATATTTATTAATAACCTGATAACCTGGTGCGCGTTAAAATATTTATTACATGTTGAATGCGAGGAATACACATGGGAATTTTGAGACTGTGAAAATGACCTTATGTTTAGATTTCACAGAAAAAAAACTGATTGTGTCAAAGTCAAGTACTGTTTGCTTATGTTTCTTTCTGTAATGCCAAAGATCAGACCTTTAATTGATTACTTCATCATAATTTTTTATCTGTATTACATGTTACTGATTTTTTATACGAACAAAATTTAATTTTTCGATAAATTGAAAAGTTAATTGAAATGATATTTTGGTAACTTTTGTTAAAAATATTTTTTTAATAGTTAGATTGGGCAATGGAAGGTGTATTTATTATTCTAATAGTTTTTGTAGATTTATTATTATTTCAAATTTACCGTTCTTTTTTAAACATTATCTTTTGTTGAATTTCGACCAGTTTCCAGCTGGTAAAAAATGTGCTATTACATATTAATTTTGATGTGAGTGAAGCTGCGGGTAATACCTAGTAATAATAATAATAATAATAATAATAATAATGATAATGATAATAACTTACTTACGTAGGTTCGCAACTTAAGCTTCCGTAAAATGTTGTAATTATTTAAAAGGATGAATTATCGTATCTAGTATTCATCATCAAAAATCGGGATCAAATTAGCATTTTCGAATCTCGAAAACAATATATATGAGATTCAACCTATTTCATGCTTGCATATATCTCGTAACTAAGCATTAGTTTATTAAATCTAAAATCTAGAATTTTTTTAAAGCTTTTTTTTTTTTAAACTGCAAACACAAAAACATACCAATCATTTTATAACGAAAATCACCAAACGTAAATATACATCTGCTAGATGATTACTAAGACCATATGGTAAACAGCATTAGTATTTGCATTCTGCTCTAATTTTGCCCATGTTTTGTTTCTGGAAAACATCTGCTTGTATAAAAGTTTAAATTAAAAGGAAAAACCGGTCTCTCCGAATTTTTCAAAACAGTAATTTAATAGTCAATACAAAATTCATAGGAAAATAATAGTATTTACTTTCAGTAAAAATATCATTTCAAAAAAAGTATTAACCGATAAGTAAAATTTATTAAATCAATTCTGTCTATTCTTATTACATAAATTTCTCCGTAGAAGTGCAGAAAAATATTGATAAATGTGCACTAATATGAATTATATTACTACAAGTTTTATATAACATAGAATTAGAGAATTACATTAAATTGATGAAACCGTTTCTTTTACAAATTTAGTTTGGTTTAAGTACAGCTCAGATTCAAAGAGTGAATATAATAGACATAGGAATTTACCATTAGGGCAATCAGATTGAAAGCTTTCAAGTTTTAGAAAGAATTCGTGCATACAGAAAAAGCTATTTACTGAAGAATATTTTAAATTTTGCCATCGTATTACATATGACAGCATTAACATATCTTACTTTATATGATAATAGTATACAGTGCACAATAATACACATTAATACACATTTAGGAAAAAATAAGAAAGAAAAGATAGAAGTTGAAGTTCGTAAAAAAACAACGGAAAACATTAGTTTTTATTGTTTACAAATTATCGGCTTGATTCTGAACAATATGCAACAAGAAAAAAATAGCATGCATCAGGCATAGTTTATGAAGTACTTTCCAAATGTAACAGAGTATTTTTAAGAAATCTCATTTTTTCATACAATGAAATTTATTAATAAGCAATTAAAAAAAACCCACAAAAAATCATTTTCATCAATTGCCGTCTGTATCCGGTAATGTGTGTGAATTGTTTCGTAGGTGGCTGTATCATTTCGCGAATATTTGACCCGTTAGGTCTAATTTTACCTTTCACCGCCATTTTAAAGATGTTGTTACAAGACGTGTGGAAAGCAAGATTCAATTGGAATGATATTTTGCCCACAAATATTCTAGAAATTTGGAATATTTCCATTCGGAAATTAGTGCTTTTAAATCTATGCACATTCTCCAATTCACAAATAGCAACTCATGTGCAAAATTTTAACTTCTTGGATTCTGTGACGCCTCTACCCGAAATTATACAGCAGTTGTCGAAAAGGCATCGGCGACTACCTTTTCAAAAGCCTCTTAAGGAGAAAAATTGTATCCATTTATCGAAATAATCTACAATAACTAAAACATATCTAAATCTAACGTGATTAGAAAACGAGTACGGACTAATTAGATCCAGTCACACGCATTCCAGCGGACTTCAGTTAATCGATTTGCCAGCTGGAAATACATTTTTACAACTATATCTTTGGCATGTACTGCAGCTGGAGACAAAATTACCGCAATACTTCCCTCATCTTAGGAAAGTAGCAGAAATCACAAATTCGGGCATAAATCTTACGAATCCCTGAATGTCCTGCTAAAAGGTTATAATGAAATTCTTTAAGGATAGCCTTACTAAGACTAGCGGGGATAAAAACTCACAGCTCACTTGGTAATGACAAGCTACGCCGCCGAAGGTGGATGTGTGCCACCGCCGAGTCCTGGTTCTCGTGAACCCATACTAGTGATCCACCGGGGAGGGCCGGTTTTCCCGGGTACCTCCACAGGAGGTTTCTTTGGCCATAGGGAGAATACGGGGGCATACGCCACCTGCACATCTCTACCCTAACCCAAATGAATTGACGACAAAAGTCGTTGCAACATGCGGGGGAGCCCAATCTTAGAGGACACCACCACAAGACACTTGGGGAGTCTGCCAGAGTCGCCCGACAGCTTCGGGGCCGAAGGCCGAACCAAAAGAAAAGAACGGGCCCTAGGCCTTAAGCCGGGTTCCCCCCAACAACCTCTTGCTTCACAGCAGCTTCTGATTTTCGAATCCTATGGAGGGAGGAAACGACTTGTTCATTGGCTGCGGCGAGGAGGAGGGGCCTCTAGTCAGCCCGGAACCTCGAAGAAAGGGGTCCCTGAACGCATAGACACGAACTGTCTTAGGTTGTCTCCGCGTGGCCCTCTGAAGCTTTCACTCCGACGAACTCCTACAGCAGAATGCAGGCGTGGCCGGTCGACTCAACAGGTGGTCAGTCGGAAACACATGACATATAAAACAAACTCAAACAAACAAAAACACAACAAATGTTAGAACAAAAACGGAAAGTTACGTTAGATGCCACTATTGGACTCAGAAGGACGTGGAAATTTCCTTCAAAAGCACCAAAGAGGCGGTCTCGATCGAGATTAGTAGCGTAAAATTATTTCTAAGACTACCGATAGTGCCAACCGTCAGACACAGAAATCTCTGACTACGCATAAACGCGCTAGACTGGTTTTGACACAATGTCCGACTTAGGTCTGGACGCCGTCACTTGACTGACATCGGATAACTTTTGCGGCAGTTATTACGGAACACACACACAGACTAACAAACAGACAAAAACCAAAAACTTTTCGTGTCTCCACGAGAACCTCAACCCGACGTTTAAGCAACGAGGACCCATTGTGAATAAAACATTACGCATTTTCTGCGAAAAACAGTTAATATTGCAATCCCTTTAACGTGTCCTACGAGCTTTATAACCCATAAATCGCTTAAACGAAATCAGCTTTGTACCAGATAAATAATTAAAATGACAACACTTAAAACTGAGCCCTTTGTCCTTTCTAAAAATTCTAGGGCACTACTATTATAGATGATTCTTCAATTTAATATTTATTCTGTTTTAGTTGAATGAGATTTTTTAAACAATGCAAACTAATCCACCAGCGATGAATTAAAAATTTGAATAGAATCTGTGTTTCAATTTAACATATATTCTATGCACTGCATTTACCTTCACTGAAGGAAAAAAACCCTCATTATGGGGGAAAAAACACATGGAAAGGATGGATTCATTAAAGAATTTTTGAACGAAGACGTAGAAAGAAGACAAACAGATTGTCTATGGAAAACATTTTATGAGTGTGCCTGACATAAAACTTTTTACTTCAACAATCATCATATTTTATCTAATTTTTATGTTTTTAATGAAAACAAAATGTATCAGAGATATTTTATTTATCAGAATGTATCAGAATATTTTATACTTTTTTTTTTATATCTAGAGCTCTAAAAGATGAATTTCGCAAAGTAAACGAGTCAGAACACTGTAAAATAATCCAGGAATGTTCTTGATAAATAATGTGCAGCTGGTTGATCAAAAACAATTCCCTGTAAAATCCCTGGTTTTCTATACTGAAAGATTCCTGTTCGAAGTTAACAACAAGAGTATGCAAATGGAGCATCTTAGAAGTTTCTAATATTTTCAAGAAACCTTGTTTAAGAATTTTGGCGTATATCTGCCCATTATTTCCCAAGAATGTTAATTCATTTTTTTTCACACTGTGGAGATGCATGAATAATTTAATTAAGAAAATGTTTTCTTCATAATGTTTGCTAAAATCCTTTCTCATATTGTAAAACATTCCTTCTTTTTTTTACATTTTCTGTGTACATTTATTTACTTTAAAAATCCGATTTCTCTGGAAAGAAACAAAAAAGAAACATTTATTTGACACAAAGCTGTAAAATATGACAAAAGAAAAAAAATATAACGAAAGTTTCACGGGTTTTAAATGCGCTCATTCTGTTATTTAATTTTTTTTTCCAGATAATTTTTTTTTTGTTTTCACTGTTTTCGTTTCGGCGTAACCACATTCTTTATCTACGTAAACAAAAAGTTTACTATGTAATGCATTAAGACAATGAGTAGTATCGTAGAAAGGATTTCATTTGTTATAACGAATTTGTATAACAAATTTTTCCTGAGGATGACCATAGAAGGTGGTTGAAACGTTAGTATTTTTAATTTTAATGTATGTATAAATTTTTTAATTTGTATACACCATTCAGTAAAATTTGTGATGTTTTATACTCACGTCATTAATGTTATAAATTGTTATGTAAGTCCCATTTTTAATATTGTTGAAATTTTTTCTTTTTCGTCTTGTACGGTAGATGGCCATAGAGGAAAGATTGCCAGTCTAAATATTTCCAAAACTGGATCATAGATCGCAGCATAAACTTTGTTCGTAAGAAATTGTTCAACGATTCATTCCTTGCGACGTGCAGCTGTGTTTTCCGATTATAAAAAGTAAGTGAAATTTTAAGATTTATTTTATTTAGTGATTGAAAATTTTTGTTGCGTTAGGTATCTGAATGTTTTGCCGTACGTACATTACACTTCTTTTTACTGTACGATCTTTTAAGGCCCTTTACAAATTGCTATATGTTTTTCATGATTAACTATAAGAAATGTGTTATTTTCTGCTATTTTAACTCCACTTTTCCTTTCTTGTATTGGATGGCCATCTCTCCTCAGTTTGAAGAAGCGATGGCCATCTACCATTTTCATTTCAATTTTGTTTCCCACTTTTTGTTCTCAATTTTCAATTCTTTTTTGTTCAAAATATGATGAGTATCTGTATAAGAATTTTAAATATGCATTTTCTTGTATTTGCGTTCTAAGAAATTGTATTTCAATCTTTAAAAACTACGGTCATCTATCCTAGAGTTACCCTAATCAATATTCTGAGAGTAATTAAAATATATAATTGGGATTTTATACCTATTTGAAATTTCACAATTTTCACCATTTTTGTGTTGTAAAGTTAAGATTGCGCTATATCCCCCAAAACCGTTGATGCATTCCGCTTCTGTAGTCATTTCAGGAGTGAGAAGCGGTTGTTACCACCTACTCCCAGATGCAACTTTGGTAGTTAGCGCTGTTTGATTGAATGAAAGTCCACATAAAAAAACATGATTCTGTATCGACCCCATTAAATAAAAACACTTTTTTTCACTTAAAAATAACTAAAATTTGAGATTTTTGAATTAAAAATGTATAAAACACTTTGTATAAAATTAATAAAAAGTGCCGTGATTGGGAATACTGAATCTGCTCTTTAAATTCTGAAAACCGCTTTGTCAATGTCTCTGCAAAAAAAGGCACTTGTCAGCTTCAAGGTCTTCAACTCAGTTTTTACTTGGAAATTTTGATAATGAAAACGTCGGTATCCGGAAGTAGTCAGTAGATTTTAATTAATGTATATTTTAGCATATTAAATTTGCATTTTGTGTTAATGATTGCATGAATATCAAATGTATATTTTGCTGTTTATCATACTATAACAATATATCAAAAACATTTTTCAAATATTTTGAGATAGTATTTGTGTTACGTAAAGATAAATTCCTTTCTATATTTTAAATAAATATATAATAATTCCTTTTTTTCTCTTATAAAAGTATATATGAAAAAAAATCCAAAATAGAAAATCTTACAATTATTCGGCATTTGAAGTTTTTCTACCTATTTTTACTAGCATGTTTTATTGTTTTTTATTCATTTTTTCTAATTTGAATTCATTGATTTTTTTTTAAAAAGAAGAAATGCATTTTTAAGAATAAGAAGAGAAAATGGAATCCATTATTATTTTTTTTATTACGAGTGAATTATAATTCCATTATTTTATAAAGTGTGAATAATAATTTTTTCTTTTCAAAATAAACATTTTTGAGCCTCTTGATAAAGTGTTTAAATTTGAGAATTTGTAAGCAAAAAAAGAGGTATACCATTCAATGAAAAAAAAAGTGACTTTTGGATTAATGACTTTAGAATAATTATAAAACAAAATTTGTGTATTATGTTTTGAATTTTCAATTGTTATCATATAAATGAAATAGATAAAATACTTTTTTATTCTTCATATGAGAATTAAAGAAAAAATATTCTACTTTTTTACATTTTTTATTTACCGTATAATGAAGCTTGATTTTAAATGTTTCTGTCAAATGTTATTAATATTTTGATGTTTATTTAATCATTACCACCTAAAGGATTTACTAACAATAGTTACTGTGATTTTGAATATACGTTAAACTTTAACTTGAAATACCGTACACAAAGAGTTACTGTGTAACACAAACGGTATAAAAAGCAGACAATTTCTAGCAATTTCTGTAAAAAATAAAAATAAATAAAGCTCTTAAAAACTAGCCATAAACTGAACGTAATTATTTATTCTTCAATAGTGATGCATTAACAGGATAAAACAATGTTATATCGCAGCATAAGAATAGTTTTTGAAAAGTTCCAACAATGTAGTAGTCTAACAGACCAACAGTGTGACGAAATCGCAAAAAAGCGCTTAAAAATCAATATCTTTTCAAAGAGGGGAGCTGTAGATTTCAAATTTAAACCACACACACACACACACACACATATATATATATATATATATATATATATATATATATATATATACAAATATAACTAAACAGCTGAATGTCCGTGTTACCATCTTGATCAAACCTCATTAAGAGACCCAAAATTTAAAAAAAGGGCAGTCTAAAAATCCCCCCAAAATGAAATATATAAAATAAAAGTCGTCACGGTATCAAAATCTATGTATTTTTGGACGATGAATCTAATGAGATCAACCGTGAAATGTCGTATGCAAACAGCGACTGTATAACACAAACGGTACATAAAACAGAGCATTTCTAGAAATTTCTGTAAAAAAATAATAATAATAAGTTCTTAATAACTAGCCATAAATTGAACGTAATTATTTATCCTTCAATATTCATGGTTTAACAGGATAAAAAATTTTATATGGCAGCATAAAAATAGTTTTGAAAACAATTTAAACAGTGCAGAAGTTTCAAATACGCACAGTCGGACGAAATCGCAAAAAGGCGCTTAAAAATCAATATCTTTTGAATGGGGAGAGCTGGAAACATCAAATTTAAACCACAAATAAATCTAACCAGACGGTTGAATATCTGCGTTTATCATCTTGATCACACCTCATTAAATGGGCCAAAATTTTAAAAAGCTCTCAAAAATTCCAAAGTACTTTTAATATGTCAAAAAAAGTCGTCTGGAGTATCAAAACCTACGTATTTTTGAATGCTGGAGTAAATGAGACCAACAGCAAATCCGTATGAGTAACTGTTCGTGAGATATGGCAGCAGAAAAATAGTTCTGAAAAAATTGAAACGGTGCAGTAGTCCCAAATACGCACAGTGGGACAAAATAGCAAAAAGTGCTTAAAAATCAATATCTTTTGAATGGGGAGAGCTGGAAACTTCAAATTTAAACCACAAATACATCTAAAGAAACAGTTGAATGTCTGTATTTATCATCTTGATCACACCTCATTAAGTGGATCAAAATTTAAAAAAAGCTGTCCAAAAATCTAAAACGTACTTTTTTAATTTAAAAAAAGTCGTCTGGAGTATCAAAGTCTACGTATTTTTGGACGCTGGAGTGAATGAGACCAACACCAGATCCGTATGATTAACTTTTCATGAGAAATGGCTGTCGGTGATTGCGGAGATGAAAATATGTGGTTTTTGATTTCGTCCGTAACACCATCAACTTCACCAAGAATTTTGGTACCAGTTCCTTTGGCGAAAACGAATTTAATAGGACGACAAAATTTCATGGAAAGATTTTGTTGTAGATTCAACCAGAAATTGTTATTTGATTTGCCGATATCTCAGACAATTTCAGAGGTTCTGCTAAAATCACAAAAACACTTTCACCTGTCACGTTAGCATCTCCAAAATCCTCTGTCCTGATTAACACTCCTATAAGGTATAGTATAGGAGCTATATTCCTTATCAGTCGTCACACCCCCTCTTCCATGACAAAGAGTAGCTCTAACAAAGACAAGTGGGTTATTGGTGGAAGATTACCGTTATTTGAAAGGGGAAATAACAACCTGTTTGTTGCCAAAATCAGTAAACTTTGTAGCTGAATGCTTGCTTCGTTCTCTGTATTGTATAATAGGATGGAAAAATGAAGCAATTTTTCTTCAACAACACTGAGCATTTTTTCGTTCACGTGTATTTTAAACCTTTCGACACCTGGCCCTTAGTCCTATGTTTGTTATACTGGCTCGTTTTTCAGACCCTTGGGGAATATATTACGTAAATTTCAAAGAAATGCAAAAACTTCACAGTGATTTGAAATCCTAAAACGGATAAAATCCGTGACTTTATGGTACTCAATATTCAATTTTGGTTCTAAATTTTTCAAATATTTTTTTCTTTCTTTTAATATTATAAAAAAAAAAAAAAAAAAAAAAAAAAAAAAAAAACATAAATTACATGCATATATATTTTTTTTTATTTAAAACTTTTCTTTCCCATTTTCTCCTATTTTTTTTATAGTGAAATTTCTCTTGTCAACCATGGTAAGTCCTACGCTTTGAAACATGAGTTCTGATGGCCTGAGTTGTTGATTAATACACGTGTACCCCATTAAAAAAATAAAAATTAATTTTTAACAGATTTTTTTTAGATTTCTCCCGCGATTTCTTATTAGAATGAAAATTTAGTACACTGACATTATACAAATTTTACTAATTGTTTCTGGTGCAAGATAAAATTATGAAATAAAAATACATAAAATTTTAAATTTTCACGTAGGTATTTTACAATTATATAACACTTTATATTTATGTATATAATAGCAAATTTTTTATGGTATAGAATGAAAGGAAAAATAAGGCATAATTGAGAACAGTGTTGGATCTCCTAACTTACAATTATCATCAAAGTTATGTTCTACAATACAGCTCTGATCCCTCAAAATGAGATTGTGTTAATCACGGGAACCCCATAATCTGAAATTTTAAGAAATGAATCAATTTTCTGATAGTACAATTTAAATTGATTCTAAATAAAATAAGAACTATTAGCTGAAATATTTAGACTAACATTGTAGAACCAATAGTTCACTATTAGATATATTTCCCTGTTGTTCTCCGTAACTCCCATTAGCTTCAGGAATGTTGCAGTACTCTACTATACACTGCGTGGCCAAACTGCTATGACCACCTGATACGTAATACTAGTATCATGTTTTCTCCTTTTTTGATGGCAGCAATTGTTCATCAAATCGGATTACAGATATACTTTGAGATGACTCCGAGTTATATTAGGATTTTAATTTATTTTAATGCCTGAGGAAGACACTCGGCTGAGGGCGAACCCAGCCGTTGAGCGTTTAATGTCTTCCCCGGTTAGCTCCCCGGCACGCAGGGATTAAACGTGGCAGTACAAAATCCTGCCGGGCAAAGCCCACGCGACAGGCGGCAGGAAATAAAGACAGACAAAAAAAATATATATATACAAAACAAAAGTCTGTCGCTGTGACCAGCGTCACCACGCGACATGCAGCGACAGACAAGGTGAAGGGGGTGATGTGCAGTTCGGGGGTACGACTGTACCAGCTGTAACAGTTCGAGTACGACTGTACCAGCTGTAACAGTTCGAGTACGACTGTACCAGCTGTAACAGTTCGAGTACGACTGCACCAGGTGATTGCAGTGACCCGTATGTGATCCCCACGCGACAAGGAGCGCCACACCAAATGCGCTGAGACCACGTACGGGCGGTGAAAGCAGGTGATGATATAGTTTGATGTGGAGGTGGTAGAGTGGTGAGCTAATATGGTTCATACATGTGAGAATGGTATCCCCACGGTGGCTCACGATCGTTTGAAGTGTCGATGTACTGGGTACGTCTCTGTTGGTTGTTGTGTGCAAACTGTTGTCGGTGGAGTGTTGGTGGCTGCTGATGTGACTGTGGTGCTGATGTAGTGTAAGATGATGTTGGGGTGAATTTCCCCTGTGCAGTTCGAGTCAGATGCCTGATGCTGTGTGTTGAAGTGGGTTCTTTCTTTCTTGTTGTGATCATGGCAGTTTATGCAGCAGGGTGGTTTGTAGCAGTTGGAATCGTCATGATTTTCCGCGCAGTTGGCACATGTTGGTAGCTCGCTCTTGCAGTGTTTTTCGGTGTGCTTTAGTGACTGACAGTGTCTGCAGCGTGGTACGGCGGTGTGTGGTTTCAGGAAGTAGGATTTGAAGCCAATGATGAGGCCTCCATCCTCTATAATTGAGTGCCCTAGTGTCTTAGGAATTAGAAGGATGAAGTCTTTTGCAGCATCATTTCTTCTATTTTGAAGTGTTTTCAGGATGTTATTTCTTCTGCGGTTATTTCAAATCTTGTTGTTATTGCTGCTTTGATGGTTTTTTCTGGTGTATGTGTCGGTACATTCAGGAGGATCATTTTCTGCTGTGGAAGTGTTTTTGGGAATACTTGTAGTGTTTTATTAAGATCTTGATGTCGGTGTATGTCGTTTTTCAGGGTGTTGAGATCGTTGATAGTGTTGCATTCTATTTCGATGCAGTTTCTTTTTCTTGAGATGTTGTTTGGCTGAATTGGAGATATATATGTGTTTTGTTGTAGGGTTTTATCAATATAATTACATGTGATGTCTTCTTTTCCTTTTATTATGAGTGTGTGTCTAATGACGTTGTTGCGGAGTTTCTTCTTGCATTGCTGCGTGTGCGCTTGGCTGGATGTGGGCTTTATGTTTTCATCTTGTAGTGCTGGTGTGTTGTCTGTTGTGGCCGGTGTTTTCTTGCTGATGGTGTTTTGGACTGCATCAATGATTTGAACCTTGGAGTCCCGTTCTTTCGGTCGTAGGGGAAAGACGCGTTTAGTAGGTGCTCCCGCAATCCACAATGCAAGGCTAGGCGCCCTCCCTAGATCCGCAGGCCTGGCTCCCTGTGTCATTCCTGAAAGATGAACATCTTAGCTACATTTAAGGAGGTAAGCAGCATGCTTCTCGGACAATTATTAATTGTTCTTTGAGGTTTTTTTTTCCCCATTACATCTGTTTGCCGGTACTTGCAACTGCCATCTCTTAAAATTGCTACTAAGGCTTGTCAAACTTAATTTTAAAGTTTGTTTAACTTTGTTTTCTGGCAAATACATTTTTATTTATTCTTTTTTCTATACAACAAATGCTTAATTATATGGTAAAAATGTTCACTTTTGCTAGGTTATATATATTTCTGGTGTTGCATAGTATTTACTTGTAAATTAGGGTACAGGGCTTTTCAGAAATATTTCTGTCATTACCTTTTTCAAATCTTTAATGTGTGTTATTTGCATTGTTTAACTTTGATTTCTGGCAATAAATATTTTATTTATTCTTTGTTTTTTTTTTCAACAATTGCTTAATTTTATGGTAAATGTTCACTTTTGCTAAGTTATATATATTTCTGGTGTTGCATAGTGTTTACTTGTTAATTAGAGTACAGGGCTTTTCAGAAATATCTCTGTCATTACCTTTTTCAAATTTTTAATGTGTGTTTTTTGCATTGTTTAACTTTGATTTCTGGAAAAATATTTTTTTTTTTTCAACAAATTCTTAATTCTATGGTAAAAATGCTCACTTTTGCTAAGTTATATATATTTCTGGTGTTGCATAGTGTTTATTTGTAAATTAGAGTGACAAGGACTCCGAGAAAATCTTTTTTTTTTTTTTTTTTTCTGTATGCAATGTTTACTTTACTAAATTCAGCGTTTAATGTCCTTTCTTCTTAAATAATAAACTTTTTTTCAGTGTTTATTTATTCAAACTTGTAGTCTTTGTGTACCATTTTGTACGTACTTTTCAGAAATAGACCTTTTTTCAAATTTTTTATGTGTCTTATTTGCAATCAACAAAATATTTTTTATCTTTTTTTTTTTTTTTTTTTTTTTTTTTTTATATATACTTTCTGTTTACTCTTTCGCACATTTTGTCTGACTTTTTCTCGGGTTCCAAGCACTCTCAAAGTTATTTCTAATGTCTATTAAAGCTCATCTCCTACATATGTGATAAAGTAACTAATAAGCTTACAGAAAATATAAGTTTCAAGTTCACATCAAACACATTTTCTGACATAATTTCTTACTATCAGTAATTTCAAAGCTTATTTAATCAGTCCCCAATTAGGGTCTCGCGTATTGTTTGCTCTTATTTAGTGCTTTATTTGTATTTGTTTCTTTATTTACCTCTTTTTTGAGTCTGTTACCATTAATTGGCCTTTTATTTATTTATTTATTTATTTGTTTTCTTTTTCCCTTTTCCTCTCTCGAACAAACATATACCCTCCCCGTCAAAACTGCTTTTCACTTTTGGCACGGTGCCAAGTTAATATTTGTCATTCTCTACAACATGGATATAGTTAGTTAATATTATAGTTTAAGCGGGGGGATTTTCAATGTAGGGGTCGAGGAATGTAGGCAGTGGGCAGGGTCTATAGATATATCTACTGACCTTGGGCAGTGGGTTCTGTGTTAAGGAGTCTTCTTCTTTCTTTTCTTTTTTTTTTTTTAGCTTCTTAAAATCTGTCGTTGTTTTTTTTTTTTTTTTTTTTTTTTTTTTTTGTTGGTCAAGACTTGGTCCATTCTATTTATGGGGATAAGGTGAATGGCTTTTTACTTTTTCTTCCATCGTGTTTGTTGGCCGCAGCTTAGGCAGTTATTTCTCGGAATTCTATCAATTACAGGGTCTTGCTATTCATTTCTGGTCTTCGACCCTTGTTATCCGATCTTTTCTTTTCTTTATTATTATATTGCTCTATTAATATCTTATATTGTAGTAATTATTGTTCTTTTTTTCTTCTTTTTAACAATAATAATAATTTTCTTCGCTTAATAGTCGTTGTGGCCCATTCTCAAATAAAGGCTCGGCTACTATCTCGGCTCCCCCATCTTTTGAATCACCCTATCAAGTGATCTGTCAAAAGCTTTTTTTTTTTTTTTTTTTTTTTTTTTTAAATTATCTTTTTCTTTTCCAATGGTGCCTCCCTCCCCCCCCCCCAATTACTTGTCCGTAGAAAGGGGTAGTCTAAAGGAAAGGGAGAGGGAGGGAAGGATTGGAGTGCATAAATGAAAATAACGTTGTTGTGATAGAGTTATGAAAGGATGAAATAAAGTAAATAACTCGCTTTCATTATATGTCTAGCCCATTCTCAGCATGGGGCACGAATGCGCCCCATTTGGTCCCCTTTTCATCATTTTCAACACCCAATCAAGTGTTTTACCTATAACTTGCTCTCTATGTCAATTATCTTTCTATTGTTCATTTTCCACCACCCCCTGTTTTATCCACACCAGGGGTCAGGACCCTATTTTCTGAAACTGATATACCTGGGCAATTTTAATCCATTCTCTTTGTCTTTTTTTTTAAATTTAATTCTCTATTTAAGGTTGCTTTTCCATCTCCCCTCCCCCCCCCCGTTTTGTCCGCACCAGGGCCCTATTTTCTTAAAATGTTGTACTTGGGCCCTTTTATTCTATCCTCTTTGTCTTATTTTTATATATTTATCTATTTATTTAATTTTGTCTTTACAAAATCTTTACTGTAATCAGCCATTGTCCCATGGTTTTCTGAAGAAGGTCCGGCCCACTCTCAGCAAGGGGCAAGGTTGCGCCCCATTTGGGCACCCTCCCTTCCTTTGAGGGCACAGAGTGATATATCAATTTCTTGCTTTTTTTTTATATTCTCTATCTAATGTTGTCTTTCCATCTCCCCCTCCCTGTTTTGTCCGTACCAGGGCCCTATTTCCTAACAATGTTGTAATTGTGCTCCTTTAAATCCGTTCTGTTTTTTTTTTAATTATTATTTTGCTTTATTTTATTTCCTCAAATTAAAATCTTTACCGTAGTCTTTCTTTGCACGCAAGTGTTATCAGTAGTAAATCTTGCCACTCTCAGCATGGGGCAAGGTTGTGCCCCATTTGGGCCCTTCTCTTCATTTGTAACACCTCAAGTGATACATTAATATATTTTTTTTCTTTAAATATCTTTCTATTCTTCCTTTTCCACCCCACCCCCTGTTTTGTTTGCATCAGGGCTCTATTTTCTTAAAATGATGTACTTGGGGCCCCCTTTTAATCCATTCCGTCTGTCCCTTTTTTTTTTTTTTTTTTTTCCTCGCATTAAAATCTTCACCGTAGTTGTTCGTTGTCCAAAGTATTTTCAGATGAAGGTCCGGCCGGATCACTCTCAGCTAGGGGCAAGGTTGCTCCCCATTTGGGTCGTTACCCTTCATTTGCAACAGTCCTCAAAGTGATATATCAATTACTTTCATTTTTTATTCTCTATCTTATGT
Organism: Maratus michaelseni; assembly: GCA_963931845.1. Classification (NCBI taxonomy): domain Eukaryota; kingdom Metazoa; phylum Arthropoda; class Arachnida; order Araneae; family Salticidae; genus Maratus; species Maratus michaelseni. Next base: position 56,068,570 of record OZ007597.1, read on the forward strand.
TTTCTTTCTATCTCCCCCCCCCTGCCAGTTTTGGGACCAGGGCCCTATTTTCTTATAATGATGTAATTGGGCCATTTAATCCTTTCTGTTTGCCTTATCATTTTTGTTTTATTTATTTATATATATATATTTTTTCTCTAATTAAAATCTTCACCGTAGTTACTCTTCGCCCGCAAGTGTTTTTTGGGCCACTTCCCTTCTTTTGCAACACCCCATCAAGCGCTATATCTCAATAACATGCTTTTTCTTTTAAATAATCTCTTTCTATTCTTCCCTTTCCATCCCCCGCCCCTGTTTTGTCCGCACGAGGGCCCTACTTTCTTAAAATGATGTACTTGGGCACATCTAATCCATTCTGTTTTTTTTTTTTTGTTTTTTTTCTCTTATTAAAATCTTTTCAATAGGTAATCTTTGTCCGAAGTATTTTCAGCAGAAGGTCCGACTCCCTGTCAGCAAGGGGCAAGATCGCGCCCTATGTTGAACACTTTCCTTCATTTGCAACCCTCCACATAGTAGTATGTCAATCACTTGAAAAAAAAAAAAAAATTAAATTATTAATTTACTATCTAATGTTGTTTTTTTTTCCATCTCCCCCACCCCAGTTTTGTTCGCACCATGTCCCTGTTTTCTCTAATGATGTATTTGGGCCCTTTTAAATCCGTTTTGTTTCACTTTTTATTTTAAGTTATTGTTCGTCCGCAAGAGTTTTCGTAGCAGTTTTAGCCTATTCTCAGCAAGGGACAAAGATGCGTCCCATTTGGGCCATTCCATTCATCACGTAATATTTTTAATAACTTCCTTCTCTTTTTTTTTTTCTTTTTTTTTTTTTAATTCTTTCTTTACGTTGTTTTTTCTTCTTTCCCCCTTGTTTTGTCCGCTTTGGGCTCTTAATTTTTTATTTTATTTCATTTTTTTTTTATTCACGCCTCCCCCTTGTTTCTAGTCAATAATTGTAGCACTCATTGTTTTAGTTAGCTAGTAGAAATTTTGATAATTTCTTTTTTCTTTTATTAATTACTTTTACAGCTACCCCAATGGGGCATTTGGCTGTACCTCGCAATTGCTGGGCTTTAATTTGGGACTGATTGGTATCAAATCTAATCTCAACGCGGTCATACAACTTTTTTTTTTTTTAAGAGAACTGCTATGTATTTTAATGTAGCTCAGTCCTTTATCTCAAATTCCTTACAATCCAATTTATTTTTAGTCTAACTCTCATTATTTTATATCCCTTATCTGGGCTACCAGAAATTGGAGATGGCAGTTGCAAGAAATGACAAACAGATTGTCGCGTCTCTTCCCCCTAGCTCTAGTTGTAATTCTATCCTCATGCTGCTTCACCCGTAGCGGTTGTCCTGACGTCCGCATGATCGGGGCGTTGGTGCCCAAAGATCTAATTATCCATACGATTGTATTTTTATCCATTCTTAGTCTTTATTTTTAAATCCTTAATTGAGTATTAAAACTTTATTGTGCAAGACTTAAGGGAGACCTGCAGTCAATATCAATCTATAATTTGCCTAAGTCGCAACACAGTTGCTTTGACATAATACAATGTCGTCTTCAGAAACTGACAGCGTACACTACCCCATCGCCTCTTCTCATCCAATTAATAAAAGGCAGACTAGAAATAATTCCAACATAAAATGCTCTGACAGCATGCTATCTATCCATTCAGCTGCTTCCACCACGAAACTGCCAAAAACAGTAAGAGAACTAGTCCAGTATTGCAGAAAGCTGGTCAAAAGTTTTAAGGAGGACTCGGACAACGACCTAAGCAAAAACAGCGAGTATCTCCTGAACGACATGAGGAGTGCCTTCACAAAAATGCTAAAGATAGACAATGAAGTTAAGGATCAGCTGTCAACTCTAGAACTATCGTTAGAGGTACAAACCAAAAAAACTGAAGATTACAAGCACCTGCTTCACAATCTAACCAGTAATATACCACAGCCGGAAGAATTGAAAAGAACTATAAACACAACAATAGCAGCACAATTTGAGCTACTTGGTCAAAAGAGCGGGTCTTCTGTAGCAGAACAGCTTGGCGACGTGGCCAGAAGAGTTACAGAGCTGGAAAACATTAAGACGAACCCCGTAAACGTAGCTTTTGCCAGCGAGGGACCTGATGACCTAGCCACTGAAGCGGAAAGCTCCACAGGAAACATCCCGCAGACCATGAAGAGTCACACAACACCAAAGCGCACCTTCACAACACCAGTACAAGACGTACCTACTCCACAGAACTCTTCACTAGAACCAACCCATCCGCATAGGCGCACCATAGTTATACGCCACTTGATCCCCGGTAAAATGACAGGGATCGAAATACTACGTAAAGTAACGTCGGCGCATGTTTCCTGTCCAGCTTCATCAATCTATAAAACCACTCCGTTCAGAAAACATGTAGAAATTGAATGTACAACTGAAAACTGCAAAAACCTCCTCATCAGTGATCTCGGACGCCATAAAGACCTACAAAGGCATTTTACGTTCGTAACCAAATCCATACCAAAACAAAAAATGATCTTACTAGGCGTCCCAACTAACTACAAAAAAGAAGAAATCCTCGAGTGTATATTAGCAAAATACAAAGCGCACGAGGACGAATTCTATTTCATAAAAAAGATGGAGCACAGATCACCAAACCTTGCGAAATGGCTCATAGTCATGCCGATTCCACTGTCGCGTGTCATAATCAGTAATGATGGTGTATTGATTGGGCTAAAACATTGCATTTTGCGTCCCCATACCCATATCCAGCGTTGCAGAAGATGCCAAGGATTAGATCACAGAAAAAACCATTGTCGTAACACTGTCGACTGTGCTACCTGCGGGGAGGAACACGCAACAGAAGGCTGTACGTTAGCACCTACATGCATTAATTGTTACCTCCACAACAAACATATGAAGACCTGTTTCAGCACCAACCACAAGGCCTCAGATCCAAGATGCGATGCATACCGCTCGGCCTAAGACGCGGAGAGGCGTCGGCTGGATGAAATATTCATGCCAAATCCTCCTCCACGCATGGCTACACTGCCTCCTGTTCCACAGCAAAATGCAGCTAATCAATTGTTATGTAACAGAGACATGCTCCATCCGATGAACTTGCCATTCTTTGCAGCACAGCACTGGAATACAGAGAACGAACAGTTTCCAGGTTCAAATTTCTACAATAATTTTTATTAAATAACTTTTAATTTCAGAGCCACACACAGTGATGTCACTTCCTCATTCTAGTTCTCCCCCTCCCCTCCCTCTTGGTAAACTAAATTTCCTACAGATCAATCTAAATCATAGCACTGCGGCGAATGCCAATGCTAAACAATATATGATCGATAGTGATATTGATATTGGTCTGCTACATGACGCCCACTGCAACAAAAATGGTACTCTCTCAATTTTTCCTAAGAACTGGAAAATCTTCCCTTCAAAACGCAACTCAGCCCATGTTGTCGTCCGGAACACTAATCTTGTCATCACTCATCTTTTCACCGGCGCTAACAGTGTGTTCATTTCTGTCACAGCGAAGGAAGGAGAGTTATTCATCGGCTCAACTTATGCCGCTCCCTCCGTTGACTTTGAGGACACCCTTATGGAATGGGAACACCTCATCACTCAGAGGAAGGCTTTCATCTGTGGCGGGGACTTTAATGCTAACTCCACACTATGGGGCTGTAGGCATGAAGATCTCCGGGGTGACTTCCTCACTGAACACCTCGTAGTGCACACACTGGCAATAGCAAATCTACACAACACGGATGCCACATTTGAAAGACTTGATTCCAAGGGCAAGATAATTGCGACTGGCTGGCCGGACCTCACCTTAGTCAACTCACTAACACTTCCCAAAATATCCACCTGGTTTGTCTCCGACATTTTCAGTGGCTCCGATCACAAGTACATTCGCTACACATATCAAACCACTCCACTCTATACTCAACGTAAACGTTTTAATACTACGAGAGGTAATTTTCGCAAATTTAACAACATCATAAAATCAAACAAACAGGCTTTACATAGCCAGCTTGCTGAGATTGATAACACAGACAAAATTAACGACTTTACAAAAAAATTAATTGAAACCATGCACACAGCTGCGAAAGCCTCTTTTCGACTGAAAGCAGTTCAAAAGACACGAACATTCTCATTCTGGACACCGGAGCTCAGCGCAGGGAGGAATCACCTTACCGCGCTTCGTCGCAAGTTAAAAGCACTGAGGCAGAATGATCCGTCATCTCCAGACATCAAAATTCTGGGCGCCAAGCGCACCAAGCTGGCAGCCCAGCACAAGCGCAATGTCTTGACAGCAAGGAAGCAGGCTTGGGAAAGGTTCTGTAGCAGCGATAATAACTCTTTTGGTGCCTCTCAAAAATTCTTCTCCGGCAAGTACTTTACTCCAGATGAAATTAAGCTTGAACAACCTCCAAACACAACATCAAGACAAAATAACTTAGAATACCTAACACAACAACTCTTCGGCCCTTCGGCATATCCCACAACTGATAATACAGACATACATTTTACTGCTCCACCAGACAAAACATTCACGAATGCGGAAGTAAAGACAGCACTATATAAATTAAAAGATAAAAAAGCACCCGGACCTGATTCCATAGATTTCCGAATTCTTAAACTCACACACAAAATTTTTCCACAAATCTTCACGCGTTGGGCAAATCTTTGCCTAAGTTACAATTACTTCCCTGAAGTTTTGAGACAAGGAGAAGTAGTATATTTCCTAAAGCAAGGGAAGTCACCCTCTGAACCGAAATCGTACCGCCCGATCTGCCTGCTACCCACATTAGGCAAATTGTTAGAGAAGCTCATTGTTTTTCGGCTCTCTCATTATCTCGAATCAAATAATCTTCTACATCCAAGGCAATTCGGGTTCAGAGAGGGCAGATCATGTGAAAAAGCTTTGCATGCCATCATGACATCCTGCACCGATAGCATAGCAAAAGGAAACTACACTTCACTGGTCTCACTCGATATTCAAGGGGCTTTCGACAACGTGGAATGGCGTGACATACTCACACAACTACAAGCACTTCACTGTCCCGGGAACATAGCTGGAGTCATCAGCTCATACCTGTCTCAAAGGAGTGTCCTCATAAATTGGGGAGCTGGCATCTCATCCCACCGGCTACAGAAGGGTTGCCCTCAGGGCTCCTACCTCGGACCAATCCTCTGGCTCTTGGTAGCAAATATACTTCTAAAAGAACTGAACCGCTTCGGATATACTCTTTATGCCTTTGCTGATGACTTTAGCTTCATTTTCTCGGGTCGCACACGCCGTCATCTGGAGGAAGCATTTGCCGAAGCCCTTCGCATCTTCTGCCAGCTTCTGGACACACTACACCTCACACTATCTTCCAGGAAGTCCCAGGCATTGGTCTTCAATAAGCCACGTCGTCTAGATCCCAATAGACCACCAGTAATGAGGATTTATGGCGTTAGCATACATCACGTACAACAACTCAAAATTCTTGGTATAACAATCGATTCTAACATTAACTGGATCCCACACATTAATTACTTAAGATTGAAACTCATCTCCTATCATCACAACTCACTTAAATTAAGATCTAAATTTAGGGGTGTAAGCAATAGCCTTTTAAAAACTTGGTACTTAACAATAATAGAACGCATTATAACATACGGGGCATGCATCTGGGGGGGGGGGTAATCTTACAAAACAGGCACTCACAAAATTAACTTCAATCCGAAGGATATTCTTATTACAACTTTCACGCGGGTACCGTACAATATCAACTGATGCACTTACAATACTCACAGGCATTCCACCCATAGCAATAACTTTAAAATATGAATTCAACAAAGCATCCATCCTACAACTTCGACAGGACCACATATCCAACAACCTCTTTCCCAACATAACCATTGAACGCAAAGTCCACGGCTGGCAAATCCACCCTGCGGAAGAGACATCGCACCTTCAAGTCAACCCACAACTTAATAGCTACACCCATGCCACCTGCTCCACCATCTTCACTGATGGGTCCCGCACAGATACCGGCGTGGGAGCAGCCTTCTGCGCCACGGAAGGAGACCATGTGACTCATCAGTGGGCCTGTAGGCTCGGAGATAACAACTCCGTTTTCCAGGCAGAGCTATTTGCAATCTTCTCCGCCCTAGAGTGGCTAGAGTGTCAATCTGGAGCAAAGGTCTCTATTTTCAGTGATAGCCTGTCTGGACTGCAGGCCATTCACGCACCTAGAACATCTAACCCACTCGTACTAAAAATTAAATTAAAACTCAAAAGTCTCTTGTACAGAACACATCTCGGCCACGTCTCAGCGCACAAAGGCACTTTTGGCAACGAGTACGCGGACGAACTCGCAAAACAAGCCACCAAGTATACATCCATTGATCACCACCTCCCAGTGCCCCAGTCGTTCATCAAGAGTGTCCTGAAATCCAGGATCATCTCGGAATGGCACGAGTACTGGAAACTCACTGATAAGGGCAGGCACACGTTTGACCTAATCCCCAAAGTCTCACTTAACATATATCACCTCACACCATACACCGCAAGCTTCCTAACGGGCCACGGGCCCTTTAAATCATACCTCCACAAATTTGGTTGTGCAGGATCTAATAGGTGTGAGTGTGGCAAGGTGGGATCTCCTACCCACGCCTACCACGAATGCACACTTACTGCACGCTGGCACATTAAACGTCCAGCCACTCCCCCTAAGGGATGGCTTCAAAATATTCTTTCTAGACCCACACTTCTGAACAAACTCAAACACATCCACCAATACTTAGCACACATCTCCAACCTCACAAGCTAGTCTGTACCCAGAGCAACTCCCATTCCCTCGTATGGCATCGCCCCTTGTCGCGAGTGGAGTTATAGTGTTACTCTGGCGATGCCACAGCGCCCCTTGTCGTGAGAGAGCATGTTTCTGGCGCACAACCCGATAGCTTATCTGCTGTCTGATAACCAGGTGCTGTGCGGCACATCATTCTCAAACCATTTCAAGAACCTCGGCACCTCGCTGCCCCGTGTCGCGAGGGAGATCTGTTCTCCGGCACCGAGGGATTTGTTCTGTGAATTTCGGGCAATAATGGCCCATTGCGATTCACCCGCCCCCTGTCGCGTTTTCCGGCGGGCTCAGCTCTAGCTGAAATTGTTTTTTTTTTTTTAAACCTTAATAAAGGTACCGGGAGGGACACCTATGCTCTACAGACTTGGCCTCCTCGTCTGAGCAGTCCCTCTTAGGCTGTGGCTGCATCAATGATTTCGGCTGTGTTGGGGAGCTTCTGCATTAATTGCTGATAGTTCTGTTGTGAGACTTCTAGATGTTCTTCCAGGCATCGAACCCGTTCTGACAGTGTTGTGATCTCATTTTGGAGTGCTAGCATTTCTCTTAGGGTGAGTGTGTCTATTTGATCTACGTGATTTAGAATTGTTTTGAGTGATGGTAGACTTTGTTTTTCTGGCTGACAATTTCTTTCTAGTCTACCTGCTATCTGTATGAGGATTCCCCTGGCTTTGTTGGTGAGTTTAGCAATAGTAACGTCTTCCTTCTCCTCCTTGTAGAGGGAGGATTTGCTCATATGATGATGTTTTGATTTTAGTGAGACTCTCAGCTGGTCATCTGTGTCTTCGTCAGTGCTTGACGGAGCTTCGACCGAAGGGATTTTGAAGGTGGGAAAGGATTCCTTGCGTGACATTCTAGAACCTTTGTTATTTTTGTTGTTGCTTTTAGGAGTGTGGCTCATGCTAGCTGTGGAAAAATTTTGAGATGAAGTAAAATAGACTACAGACCCTTGGGCATGGGCAACACTCTTCCTGTCCATGATGTCTCCATAGGCAAGGTGAGTGACGAGAATTTTTGGGGTGTTTGCCATGCACTACTAATAGGAAAAAGAGGTCACGGAAAGAATGAGGAAAGCTGAAAAGAAGGGGCTGGAACAGAGCCAGCACCAGCAAGGCGCATGCCCGCAGAGTGGCCACTCGAAAGTATTTTGCGTACTAAAAAGAGTTAAAGTTAATTTGAGTTAAGTGTTCAGTTCTAAAAAATGGTGAAAAATGACAAAGTTATTTTGTGGAGAATTAGTTAGACTCCAATTGGGGTGTAAAAAGTTAAAATTTATTTGAGGTAGGTGTTCAGTTTTAAAAAATGGGTGAAAAATGACAGTTATTTGTTTTTGTCAAAAATAAGTTAAAGTCCGAATTGTGTGATGGAAATGTTAAAGTTTTGAGTTAGGTGTGCAGAACGGGACTCTAACGAAATAACATGAAATGTCAAAAATTTCATCAGAGTCCGCTGTTCCCGTGTGCTAATGTCTTAACGAAATTTGCAGAGGGGTTTGGACTTGGACGGAATTTGGAACATTAAAGACTGACAAAAAAATGACAAACTTGAAAAATTTAAAATGAAGTTAAAATGTTATACTTTTATGAGGTGTTAGAAAACATAATAAAAGAAGATAAAAAGCGAAAATTAACGAAAATAAATAGAACTCAGCCATATTTTCGAGGTGGTGAAAAAGGTAAACATTAAAAATTAAAAGTGTGATAGAACTGAAAATAAACGTAGAAATGTTTTAAAATTTTTGGTGTGTAATGCGAAAAATATGCTTAATATAAAAGCCAGTTCGCAGGGAAAATGTATGTGCGAAAATTGAAATATTTAAAAAGTTTGATAAGTGCAAAAAAAAGCTAAAACCGTGGAAAAATTAGAATATGAAAAGAATAAATCTGGATAGAGGAAGTGATTAAGTATTGTTTAAATTGAAAGAAAACCAGTTAATGGGAATTTTGACTGAATAGTTTAATTATTATCTGTGTTTGAAGTTTGAAAGTTGATGTTCCGTTGTACGACGCATCCATCGAGGTCGACGGTAGGGACGGCTAGAAGTCCCCGAGCCCCGGTGGATGGCAATCGCCGTACTCGGAAAAAAATTTTGAATTTTAAGAAAATATTTGGAGAGGTGAATTTAATTAAGTTAATTAGATGATCAACAAATTATGGGTGACTTGAGAGAAAATTTTAAATTTTTTGAAAAAGTGTGAAAATATGGCAAAGTTCCACTAAAGAAATTTAGAAAAAGTTGAAAAATAAGACTAAGTCATATAATTGTGCAGTAAAACAAATAAAATACAAAAAAATCAAATATTTAAAATTTGCATTAAAAAAGTTTAGAGTCCAGATCATGAAAATGACTAAGAAAAATAAATTAAAATGTTATGGAAAAAGACTAAGTTTTACTAAAATACTGAATTGATGTAGAAATACAAGTTATTTAATTGGTTGCTAAAAAGGTTAAAAATATTCTATGTCCAAAGTCGATGATGAAAAACTCTAAGTATTGGAATTAAAGTGGAAAGTTGGGAACATCTGAAAAAAGTTAAAGTACCTTCATTAGATAAATTAGATTAATTAGTAATTACAAAACCCAATCAAGCGGACATCTACTTTGGTCTTGGCCAACAACGCCGGCCATTGTTCCAGCTCCAACTGATGTAACTGCAGACTAAAACTTAACACATGGCCTCTCTAACCCATGATGCCAAGTGGCAGACCCCTAGGATGACTGTACAAAATAGTAGGAATATATATCTTAATATATATCCCCAGAGCACCAACAGATGCAATTCAGAGAGGTACCATGTGGGCAAGAGAATAATTAAAAACTTTAATAAAAGGAAAAATTATTAAAAAAGAATCTAAAGTTTAACATTAGCGGAAAGAGAAAAAATTTTAGAACAATAATAACACTAAGAAAATAAAGTTACATTAAGATTTAAGCAATCAAAAGGCAGAAAACGAAAGATACAATTAAAATGCATGGCAAACAGAATAAGTACAGTAATGAGCAATTTTAATAATTGCTCATAAAACAATTACTAAGTGGGCTAGAAACATGCTGCTTACCAAAAACAATAGTTGAGACATTCATGAACTGGATTCCAGCGAGTGTGCTCGGCCCTCAGGTCTTTAAAGGGCGCTTAGCCTTGCATTTACGGGAGCCCCTGCAACACACATCCTCTCCACCGATTTCAATTCAAGTCTCCAGAGTTATATTAGGATTGAATTTGTTTTGTTGTAGTTCTTCTATAGCTGCAAACAATGTGTGAAACAACCTGGAAACTTCATTGTTCAAAAACAAATTTTTGACCACAATTCCACTTTTTGCTAGATGTTTTTGGTTTAGATTTAGTTCTTTGAAGACTCCACACATTCTTGTGCGAGAAAATATAAAAACGTAAGCGATTTCTGATATCCTCTAATCGGCCTTTTTGGCGCTTACAATCACGTCTCCTCCAAATTCATTCAAATCTCTTATTTTCCCCATGAATAGGAAAAATGCAAAGTTCGCTGGTGTTTCTGACCAAGGACAATCATTTTATCAGAAAATCCAGTTCATTACATCAACGTACATGCTGCACGGACGGATCTAATTTTCAGTGATTAGTGGTCATGATATTTTGGACACTCTGTGTATTGATAGGCTTACATGAACGTAACGTATTGAAAAAAAATGAGTTACTTCGCTCAAAAAAAGGAAATTCGAAGTATTTTATGATATTTATGGTGTTCAGAATCAAGAAAAAAAATTCATTAAAGTTCAATAAAAAAATGTTTCTCTTCTTCCACCCAAATGACGTTTTTCTAAATTTATGAAAAAGGGTCTGCATGTTTTTTATGAATGATAAAAATATTCCACTATTCCAGTCTTTCTAATCTAACATAGATAAATTACATTTACTAAGTTCCTGGCATACTTACTTTGACAGCACAAGGAAATGATTCCGCCAGTCATCTAAGGTTCCTTTTTGAGCATTTATTTATAAAATTAAATTTAAGATGAACATAAGATGCAAATATAGGGTATCCTATAATAGATTGCACGTTTCTAAAATTTCATAACAAGTACATAATATCTATTGCATATATTTTTGAAAGATTGTAATGCATGAAGTCAAGGATTTATTTTATAGGCTCACTTGTTTAAGTTCCAAATATATCCGATAGATGGCTCTGCACTGTTTTAAACTATATTTTATACAAATGAAAAAAATTTTGTTGATTTAAAAAATAATGATTATAGTTTCATTCAAGGGAATTTTTGTATTTTATAAGATAAAAACATTTACTTTTTTTAATTCAGAGCAATTTTCCTTCACATTGAATTTATCTTTCTCTTTTTCATATTTCATTTCGCTTAATCTATTTTTTTAAATATTCAGCTTTTTCTAAGCATAATTTTTCCTCTGAAATTCTAGAAAATAAAGAAAAAAAAATAACAAAAGAAATCCGATGAAGGTAGTTTTCCTTTCGACTCATTAGATTAATTTTTCTCACACTTTCAAACTTTGAAAAAAAAATTATCTATTTTTCTTTCCTTAAGTAAGAAACTCCAAAAAGTTAAAAAAAAAAAACATTCATATGAAAAAAAAATGAATTACTTCGCTCAAAAAAAGGAAGTTCGAAGTATTTTATGATATTTATGGTGTTCAGAATCGAGAAAAAAAATTCATTAAAGTTCAATAAAAAAATGTTTCTCTTTTCCCACCCAAATTACATTTTTCTAAATTTATGAAAAAGGGTCTGCATGTTTTAAAAGTACGAGTAGTTTATACCCATTTTGCAATATATGGTACTTTTATATTATATAGTGTATTATGAATTTTTCAATAAATACTAACAGTATGCATTTTACAATAGTATGCATTTCACATCTAATGCTATCAATATGTTGTTAAGATCAAATAATATTAATACAGAAATGTAAGGAAAATATATCTCAGACTAGGGGGGCTTAGCCCCCCTGCTCGCTACGCTCACCAACCCCCGCGTAATCGCGCCCTAGCCAACTCCAGACGTAATTGGTGCAATTGTATATATAGTGTTACGAATATTGTAAATAGTTAGTGTTTGTGTTTAAAAATAATGCAAATAGTTCAATTAAGCTCTATTGATAAGCTAATATTAATTTTTGTTGCATTGAAATATCTCAATTTGTTGATTTTTTGCAAGCGAGTAAACGCTATGGGATTTCAATGGGAGTCTATGGAAATTTGGCAAAATACTGGAAATAGCGCCAAGTGGGCGCCACTTTTGGCAGCTAATTTTGGCCGCCAAATTTAGCGATATATCGCTAAGTTGGCGCCGAACTTGGCGACAGACACGGGTTCCTTCCCCTTGGTAACCCCTCTAATAAGCGCCCATCCTATCTAAATTCTCAACTTTCATGTTAATTCCCCCTAAGAAAAGTCAGAAAGCTCTGACTAATCAGATACGTTTCGCGGTATCTACGCAGATTTTTATTGGTTCATTTCCAAACCATTACTTTTTTTTATATATAGAAGAATTGATTTGATATGTGACATATTTTTCATAGAATTTCAATTTTAGTAAAATAATTATAACACACAATGTAGAATTTCTCAACATTATAATTATTATACATTTTCAATATATGCTGTTGTTAGAGTATGCGTAAATTTTACATTGTGCCACATATCTACGAGGGAAAGTCATTAAGTAAGTCGCAAAAGATAATTAAATAATAATTTACAATGATATTCACTTCAAAACTATTTTTATTTTTCGACATATTCTCCATTAATATTTATGCACTTATATCACCGTTTTATCAGTGTCCCAACACCAGCTGCATAATATTCTTTAGGTTGCTGTCTCAGCCACATCAGGACTTCGAGATGAACCTTTTCATCATCTGTGAATATCACCTTGCAACTTCTGAAGAAGTTGCAACTTCAACATCCATCATACAGCTTCGACTTAACCTCAAGCGATTTTCATCTGTTTAGTCCACTAAAAAACCATCTTGGAAGCAAGATGATGTTCACAGATGATGAAAAGGTTCAACTTGAAGTCCTAATGTGACTGAGATAGCAACCCAAAGAATTCTATACAGCTGGTGTTGGGGCACTGATAAAACGGTGATATAAGTTTATAAATATGGGTGGAGAATATGTTGAGAAATAGAAATAGTTTTGAAGTGAATATCATTGTAAGTTTTTATTTAATTATATTTTATGACTTACTTAATGACTATCCCTCGTAATATATTTAAGATAAATGATTTAACATTAATTAAAGAACATTGTAGCAAAGCTATATTAAAATGGATTTTATCTGAAAATTTTATTAAGGAAAACGTTTGACTGTAGAAAATAATTATAACCTACACTATGACTGGCGCCCGGCTAACCAAAAAATACCCAATTTTCTATCTTAACTTTATAACTTATTTGCAATATTTTAAAAAATTGTCTATTTATTGTTCTTGGGTCTAGGATCTAATAAGCACTCAAATGAACTTATGGAAAGATTTATTTTCATAATATATTTGTAAACTTAAGTTAGCTAAAATGTTAAATGAAACTACTATGTTGAGTAAATCAGTTACTTTTAATTTTATAAACAAAGCACACTCACTTCTAACTAAGTGTATCCAGATTTCATTCTATTTATTATAGTATTTATTTAAAAATCTTTGAAAGATGTGTTGTCATCGTAGTACCATTTTTTAAACTGTTTATCGTCTGCTTCTTTTATTTTTTTTCCAAAGATCATTTGGCTCTTTACGTTTTGGAAGTACAAATTCATTCAAATATACCGGAATATTTCCATTACAGTAGGATAAACATTCGTTGTTAGGGTTAATATTTTCTCTGCACAAGTTCAGTACCATCATATTAATTCTAGCTTCTCGAATTATAAAACGTATATCAAAACGTTTAATGCTGACTACTGCTGTTGAAATGTAAGTAAAATTATCACAATATAATTGTCGTAGCTAAAATTTCCCCTTTTCATTATCAGTAGCGAATTTGAAGACTTAGATTTGAAACTAGGAGCACAACATTTTCTTATCATTATTTTATAGATATAATCTACACTTTCTTTAATAGTTATAATCTATAATTATTGATAGCGTTATAATCTAAATACACTGAAAAATATTATTAATTACTAAATAAAACAATAAATAATATCAAAATACTATCGTAAACAATCCGTACAAACGAACAAAGTACATGGAAAATGTTAAGTAGTATCGATCACTCTTGTGACGTCACTAATACTTGTATCAGGCCCGGTTGAGAAAACACACATCGTGATCTCGAAGGCCCCGATCCAGGTCGGGACACAAATCAGAATCTTTGGTTTTAATTGCAATTGATCTTCCAATTGAGCTATCTGGATGACATCACAGCAAACACATTTCACTCACAGAACCGTTTGGTAATGATATCTGCTCTGCTATTTAAAACACCTCGACTTAATAAATCAAAGGTAAAAGAACCCTACTTAACTAGGGTTACTTAATTACACTTTTTAATATTTTAACACAATAAAACGTATTAATAAATAAATCAAACGAGAAATAATTTTTCGAACTGTTTCAAAATGTATCCAGGCGGGGAATCAAACACAAAACCTTTGGCTTTAATTGCAATTGCACTACCAATTAAGCTATCTGGACGACACCCACAGCCAATACAATTCCCTCACGCAACCGTTTGGTAATGATATCTGGTCTGCTTTTTGAAACACCTCCACAAAATAAATCAAAGGTAACTCAACTAATCAAAGGTAACGAAACTAGGGTTACTTAATTACTCCACTAAACTAGGGTTACTTAATTACACTTAATATTCTTTAAACCCAATCAAACGTATTGGTAAATAAATCATACGAGTAATAATTTTTCCTACTGTGTGAAAATGCGTCCTGGTCCGGACTCGAACCCAGAATCTTTGGTTTTAAATGTCAATGATCTTCCATTTGAGCTATCGGGACGACTTCGCAGCTAACACAATTCACTCACACAACCATTTGGTAGTGATATCTGGTCTGCAATTTGTAGCAGCTCGGCAGAAAAAACCGCAGGTAAAGGAACTCTTATAAATTATGGTTGCTTAATTACATTTTTTATTATTTTAACACAATCAAACAAATTGGTAAATAAATCATACGAGTAGTAATTGTCATGAATATGTGTAAAATCTGGGGCTCCAAATCAGAACCACTGGCTTTAATTGCCAGTGCGCTTCCAATTGAGCTATCTGGACGACATCCCAGATAACACAATTCACTCATATAACCATTAAATGATATCTGGTCTGCAATTTGAAGCAGCTCGGCAGAATAAACCGCAGGTAAAGGAACTCTTATAAATTACGCACTAAACTAGGGTTACTTAATTACACTTAATATTCTTTAAACCCAATCAAACGTATTGGTAAATAAATTATACGAGTAATAATTTTTCCTACTGTGTGAAAATGCGTCCTGGTCCGGACTCGAACCCAGAATCTTTGGTTTTAAATGTCAATGATCTTCCATTTGAGCTATCGGGACGACTTCGCAGCCAACACAATTCACTCACACAACCATTTGGTAGTGATATCTGGTCTGCAATTTGTAGCAGCTCGGCAGAAAAAACCGCAGGTAAAGGAACTCTTATAAATTATGGTTACTTAATTACATTTTTTATTATTTTAACACAATCAAACAAATTGGTAAATAAATCATACGAGTAGTAATTGTCATGAATATGTGTAAAATCTGGGGCTCCAAATCAGAGCCACTGGCTTTAATTGCCAGTGCGCTTCCAATTGAGCTATCTGGACGACATCCCAGATAACACAATTCACTCATATAACCATTAAATGATATCTGGTCTGCAATTTGAAGCAGCTCGGCAGAATAAACCGCAGGTAAAGGAACTCTTATAAATTACGGTTACTTAATTACACTTTTTATTATTTTAACCCATTAAGTGCCATTGCTCCCATTTTGGGAACATTGCTTTAGGATTTTTTTCCAAAGTGCGTATTTTATAAATTGTTAAAAGGTTCATGCTATTTGCATTTTGAATATATTAGATGACATCTGAATTTTTTTTTTAAAGTTTCATTAGAATTTTTTTTTTTAAATGTGTTAAAAAAGGCGAAAAACAGCTTTTTGGCAGTATTCGAAAGAAATATATATATAAAAAGAACTTTATAATAAAAATTATATATGTTGGTTAAAATATGTTTATAACAGTGTATTATATTAAACAACTTCAATCCGGAATTACTATGTAAAATAGATTAATCACAATTACCAAAAGCATAAGTTGTTCCCAAAATGGGAGCAATGGCGCCTAAAGGGGATAATGTTTTTGAAAACTTGTTCATATGCCTCCGTGCATTTGTGGTATTTATTTTTCAATTTATTAGCTATAGAAGGTATAATATCACTGTGAAACTAATATTTTTAGAAGATTTCATATGCATTAGTCCTACTTTTACATTTATAATAAAAGACAAAATGAAATTACCAGCTTCATAAGCATTTTCATTATCCATCTCTTTATTTTTCATCATTATATCATTTTTTCTGGCTAATTTACATGGAAGATGATTGAACAATTTTTTTAGATTTAGATGATTTTTCAGATGTTCCGGAAATCGCTTGTTTGCCACCTGATTGCAGTATTGTAACATTTGAGGAAGATATCTTCCTCATATGTATGTCGCATAAATTATTTTCTATTACATATGTAATAGAATATAATTTATGCGACGATTTATCCCATGTTATATTTGGTGGAATAGAACTTTCTGTAAATTCTAAATCAACAGACAATCAAGAAATATATGATTTAGTGTTTATAAAAGACAAAGTATTAAACACAGGCTTGATATTTTAGATGAAAGTTCAGACGAATCTGCAAATTGGAATATGGAAAAAACTAAACAAAATGCAAAAACAAAAAAAAAGTTAAAAAACCAATTTTAGAAAACGAAAATAATTTAATATAATGCTGCATAAAAAAATGTTTCATGTAAATCATTTTCATGTAAAATAGTAGGACAAAAATGATGTAATGAAGAAAAATAAAGAGGTGGATAATGAAAATGCTTATGGAACCGGTAATTTTATTTTTTATTTTTATTATAAATGTAAATGTTTGACTAATTTATATGAATTCTTCGTAAAATATCAGTTTCAGAATGACATTATCCCTTTTATAGCTAAAGAACTGAGAAATAACAAACATAAATGCATGGAGGCATAAGTAAAATTTTTGAAAAAAATTACCCCCATTAAGTGCCATTGCTCCCATTTTGGGAACATGCTATTTTTTCTACAAATTCGAATTTTTTAATTTTTTTTTTCAGAAATACCTTAAAGACTTTCTATTCATAAAGAAAAACCAACTGTTTCTTTAAAAAATAGCTTACTATATATAGCGGCGCCTAATGGGTTAACACAATCAAACAAATTTGTAAATCTGGAGGCAGGGCAGTGCCTCCGCCAAGTCGAGAAAGCACGGCCGTAAGCATCCTTTTCTGGAAGCAACTCAGGGCACTTTTGACCCCCCCATATCTCCGTGCTGGAGTATCCCAAAAATTTGAAACTTCGTTTTTCTAGAGTATTTGGCACGCAGGACCAAAATTTAAAATTACAACTTTCTGTCTTTTCTAGTTCAGACGATATATGAACTCAAACATTCGATTTTTTGTCACTCACTCACTCACTCGTTCACGCGTCATCAAAGAGATTAGGTAGATCCCGTAGCCGTCGAAACTTGACATTTGGAAAAAAGGTAGTGTTTAGGATACAAAGAAAGAAAAAATTATAAAATCCGGAAAATTCGAAAAAAAAAACATTCGAAAATTCAACAAATTCGAACAAAATTGAAAATTGAAAATAATACGATCTTGCAGTCTTAGAAACTTAAGATTTGGTGTGAAGGTAGTGTTTAGCATCCAGAAAAAAAAACATCAAAAACACCAAAAAAATCGAAAGCAAAATTGAAAAAGTCGAAAAAATCGAAAAAAATCGAAAAATTTCAAATAATCCGATTTTGTTGCGCTAGAAACTTGGAATTCGGAATAAAGGTAGTATTTAGGATGCAAAATAAGGAAAAATTAAAAAATCCGTAAAATTCGAAAAACAAAATTCAAAAATTCGAAAAATTCGAAAAAAATTGAAAAAATTAAAATAATTTGATCTTTTAGACTTAGAAATTTAAAATTCGCGGTAAAGATAGTGTTTAAGATTCAGAATAAGTTAAAATAAAAAACACAATAAAATTCGAAAATAAATTAAAAAAATCGAAAAAAATCGAAAAATAAGGAAATTTCGAAAATAATTCGATTTTATAGCGCTAGAAACTTGAAATTTGGAATAAAGGTAATGTTTAAGATACTAAATAAGGAAAAATTAAAAAATATGGATAATTTGAGAAATACCCATAAATTAGTGCAGACGATATATGAACTCAAAGTTTCGCTTTTTTGTCACTCACACACTCTCACTCACTCTCGCGTCATCAAAAAGATTGGGTGTAGATCCCGCAGCCATAGAAACTTAAAATTTGGAATAAAGCTAGTGTTTCGGATACAAAGAAAGAAAAAATTATAAAATCCGGAAAATTCCAAAAAAAAAAAAAACATTCGAAAATTCAACAAATTCGAACAAAATTGAAAATTGAAAATAACACGAAATTGTGGTCTTAAAAACTTAAAATTTGGTGTGATGGTAGTGTTTAGAATTCAGAAAAAGAAAACATAAAAAAAACCAAACATAATCGAAAATAAAATCGAAAAATTGAAAAAATCGAAAAAAAACGGAAAATTTCAAAAAATTTGATTTTGTTGTGCTAGAAACTTGGAATTCGGAAGAAAGGTAGTATTTATAATGCAAAATAAGGAAAAATTAAAAAATCCGGAAAATTTGAAAAAAAAATTAAAAAATTAAAAAAATTCGAAAAATTCGAAAAAATTAAAAAAAATAAAAAAATTTGATCTTTTAGCCTTAGAAACTTAAAATTCGCATTAAAGATAGTGTTTAGGATTCAGAATAAGTTAAAATAAAAACGCAATAAAATTTGAAAATAAAATAAAAAAATCGAAAAAAATCGGAAAAATAAAAAATAAGGATATTTTGAAAATAATTCGATTTCATAGCGCTAGAAACTTGAAATTTGGAATAAAGGTAATAATTAAGATACTAAATAAGGAAAAATTAAAAAAATATGGATAATTCGAAAAATACCCATAAATTAGTGCAGACGATTTATGAACTCAAAGTTTCGATTTTTTGTCACTCACACACTCACTCACTCTCGCGTCATCAAAAAGATTGGATAGATCCCGCAGCCATAGAAACTTAAAATTTTGAATAAAGCTAGTGTTTGAGATACAAAGAAAGGAATAAATGATAAAATCAGGAAAATTCAAAAAAAAAAAAAAAAAAAAAAAAAAAATTCGAAAATTCAACAAATTCGAACAAAATTGAAAATTGAAAATAACACGATCTTGTAGTCTTAAAAACTTAAAATTTGGTGTGAAGGAAGCGTTTAGAATTCCGAAAAAGAAAACATCAAAAACACCAACAAAAATCGAAAATAAAATCGAAAAATTTCAAATAATCCGATTTTGTTGCGCTCAAACATTCGATTTTTTGTCACTCACTCACTCACTTGTTCACGCGTCATCAAAAAGATTAGGTAGATCCCGTAGCCGTCGAAACTTGATATTTGGAAAAAAGGTAGTATTTAGGATACAAAGAAAGAAAAAATTATAAAATCCGGGAAATTCGAAAAAAAAACATTCGAAAATTCAACAAATTCGAACAAAATTGAAAATTGAAAATAATACGATCTTGCAGTCTTAGAAACTTAAGATTTGGTGTGAAGGTATTGTTTAGCATCCAGAAAAAGAAAACATCAAAAACACCAAAAAAATCGAAAGCAAAATTGAAAAAATCGAAAAAATCGAAAAAAATCGAAAAATTTCAAATAATCCGATTTTGTTGCGCTAGAAACTTGGAATTCGGAATAAAGGTAGTATTTAGGATGCAAAATAAGAAAAAATTAAAAAATCCGTAAAATTCGAAAAAAAAATTCGAAAATTCGAAAAATTCGAAAAAAATTGAAACAATTAAAATAATTTGATCTTTTAGCCTTAGAAACTTAAAATTCGCGGTAAAGATCGTGTTTAGGATTCAGAATAAGTTAAAATAAAAAACGCAATAAAATTTGAAAATAAAATAAAAAAATCGGAAAAATAAAAAAATAAGGAAAATTTGAAAATAATTCGATTTCATTCGACATAGCGCTAGAAACTTGAAATTTAGAATAAAGGTAATATTTAAGATACTAAATAAGGAAAAATTAAAAAATATGTATAATTCGAAAAAAAAATCGAAAATTTTAAAGACTAAAAAAAAAAAAAAGAAAAGAAAAAAGAAAGAAAAAGAAAAAGAACAAGTGAGAAATTGAAAATAATATGATCTCGTAGACTTAGAAACTGAAAATTTGGTGTAAAGGTAGTGTTTAGGATTCAGAAAAAGAAAAAAATTAAAAACACAACAAAAATCGAAAATAAAATAAAAAAATCGAAAACAAAAACGAAAATTTGAAAATAATTCGATTTTGTAAAGCTAGAAACTTAAAATTTGGAATAAAGGTAGTATTTAGGATACAAGAAAAAGAAGAAGAACAGAAAAAATCTGTAAAATTCGAAAAAAAATATTCGAAAATTCGAAAAATTGAAAAAAAAATCGATTTTGTAGCTTTAGAACTTCGGCGTAAACTTATTGTTTAGGATACAGAAAAACGAAAAATTAAAACACAATAAATTCGACAATAGAATAAAAAACTCGAAAAAGATCGGAAATTTCAGAATAATCCGATTTTGTAGCGCTAGAAACTTGAAATTTGTAATAAAGGATGCAAAATAAGAAAAAATTAAAAAATCCAGAAAATTATGAAAAAAATTCGAAAAAATCAAAAATCGAAAATAATTTTATCTTGTAGTATTAGGAACTTAAAACTTGGTGTAAAGGTAGTATTTACTATTCAATAAAAGAAACAATTAAAAAATTCGTTAAATTCAAAAATAAAATTAAAAAATCGAAATATCTTTAAAAAATCGAAAATTCGAAAACAATTTATTTTTGTACTCTTAGAAACATTAGTTTTAAGATAATTGTCCTATTAGCTAGTACAACGCCCCTAATTGTTTTATGTTATTTCCCCCAGATTATGGTTTTCTTTTCTTTAGTTTACGAATTTCGTTATAGAAAAGTTCCGCTATAGACTGGCTACGTTATAGGCGATTTCTTTATAGACAGGTTTGTTTTCTTTCACAGGTTATACTCTATTTACTTCGCATATTAAATAGGGATTGTTAAATGATGTTAGCCCCACAAAAATTTTCACAGCTGCCCCTACCCTCCCGACATTACTGGTGAATATTGCTTGATAGTCCTTTCTAAATAAAATCATGGTGACACTAAGATTCACTTGATTTATCTCTAAATTGAACCTAAATGATCCTAAGAAGACGGATCAAAGATTTACTATATTGGCAGGACAATCAGGTAACTTAGAATTAAAATCGAAAAATCAATAAATTTATAAAAAGTCGAAAATTTGAAAATTATTCTATTTTGTAGTCCTAGAAGCTTGACATTTGGCAGAAAGGTAGGGTTTAGTATACAAAGTAAGGAAAAGTTAAAAAATCCGTCAATGAAAAAAAAAAGACTAAATAAAGAAGAAAAAAAAACATGGAAAAAATGAATATAGTTTGATTTATTGGAAATTTCCGGAAATTTTAATTTTGGCTTTCTTTTTATACTAAAAAGTTCTTTTATGCTAAATATCAAGTATCTAGGGCTGCGAGTAATATCTCAGATGGATAGCAATTTTCCTGGAAGCAATTGAGAGTACTTTTGACACTCCCCCTCCCATAACTTACTGCTTGCTTAGGAGCCTAAAATCTCTTTTTATCTACAGTATTTTGCAAACGAAACTAAAGCTTCAATTTTTTTATACCTGTAAATAATAGGGACAGAGTGTGGGCTTAGTGAAAATCAGTGGATGATCTCCAAAAAGAACCCAAAATCAAGAAAAGGAGGATTACTTACAAAAAGAAGTGAAATCTCATTAAAAATGTCACCCGTCAAAAATGCAGCCAAGTCTCGTGACTCTTTTTCCGTAAAAAATTTTGAGATCGTGTAAAGCCAAGTTTAGCCATCTTATAAACTCTGAAATTTTCATTCACGAATCACTCCTAGTCTCTACATCTTTAGTTAAATATTATTTTGTGACTTGGCAATTACGTAGTACGAGAATGTGATGTATATAATTAGTCTTAATCAAATAATACCATGCCATCCCATAACATAGTAAGGTGTAATAACTTCCCTGTGCTGCGTAATTGCCAAGTCACAAAATCTAACTTAATACTCCGAGCTGCTGTCGGTTCTATTTAGCACAGCGTAAATGATCTCACTGTTCGTTAAATTGTTGATTGTTGGGGCATTTTCGTAAATTTTTAGCCAATCATCTGTGTCATTTTTTTCGATACTTAATACATTTTCCGATTTTACATGCTCAGTTAACTCAAAAACGGCGCTGTGGAAGCCTAAAAATTTCTAATCAATTATTTATTTTTCGCATTTTCACTTTCGACACAATTGCTATTTTTCTTTCTCTCGTAAGTTGGAAGTGTAGAAAAAAAGAGGAGGGAATGACTTTTATGCCTGATTTTTAAAGTTGCCAGATTTCTGAATGTCAGCTTTTTGAGGTCACACTCAAAAACATTTAAACTTGAAGCATTTAAACTTGAAAATCAGTGCTTAAAAACATTATATCCATAACAACACACAGCGATAATAGCAGTAAAAGTGGATCTCATCAAAAATTATCTTCAGAGAGAGAGAGAGAAAAAAAAAAAAAAAAAAAAAAAACCTGCAACCAAAAACACTTTTTTAGTGATTGTTCTATAAGTTTCAGATAGTGAATCATTTTGTCTCTAAACACTGTAATATTCTTTTTTCAAAATGATTAAAAAAAAAAAAATGGTAATATAAACTTTTATGACAATCATTTACATTTAAATATTTAAATAACTTTTGTTAAATAAAAACAGAATGCTAAATTGTACCTTAAAGTCTTAAAACCTCATTACCCTATATTAAAAATGTATTTTTTAGATCTGCAGCATTTAAATTTTTATAAGCAAATTGCCTTTTATTATAGGCTTTTTTTTATTCATATGATGTTTTTAATATTTTCTAGAAAAAGAACTTTGCATATAAATTAGGATTTAATTCTATACAATGTCCCTTATTTGCGGTGATTTGTTTTAGTTAATCAATATTTATATCCAGTCTTTTAGTTAAATATTCACAATCAATATATTGTTTAAACTACCAGAAAAACACGCGATTTGATATTTTAAAAACATAGTTTTTCCTTATTTTATTATTAAAGCAAGAATAAAATATTTTAAATTAGTAAAGTTTAAAATTGTGTTCAGTAATTAGTAATATAAATATAGTCTTTAAATCATTACTTGCCAATTTTTGATGGAAGTGGATTGCTAACAAAATATTTATAATAATGCTTTTACGCCAGAGATTTTATTTGCAAAACAACTTCGCAAATGCAAAGTGATCAAATAAAAGCTCTATGTAAGTATTGTAATTTAAACCTTTTTCTAACAGCACTAACTTTACACTTGAGTTCGATAGACCTTTTTAACACTTTCCAACATAGTTGAAAAGTGTTTATGAATTCAGTTTGTCTGTCTGTCTGTCTGTCTTTCCGTTCTGTAACTCACAGAAATATATTCAAATCGTCATGAAAGTGATATATGTTATTGAGGTTGTCTATGGAATGCTCTTTATTGAAAATGAACTGTTTAGTTAAATATTCTTATTTAGTATCTTAAACTGAATAGTTTTTTTACAGGGGCACACAAAATATTTCCGTTATATTGCGGTGTATGGAAAACAAATCATTTGCGGTTTATTTTAATGATGTTACACAATTTCAAATGAATTGAAATTAATATATATCACTGTGGTGCACTATAAGAGGTTTACTATAGAATAGAGTGTGCATAGCACTTATAATTCCTTTACTGGTACACTCAATATAATTCCCTTACATTACGGTCTATGGAGAAAAATCGTTTGAGGTTTCTTTTAATAATGTTTCACTATTTCAAACACATTGAAATTGATAAAAGGTGCATTACTAAAGGCTTACTACAGAATATTGTGTCTGGAACATTCATGGTTCATTTACAGGGACACACAAAAGAATTCGGTACTGTCTGATAACAATAATTGCTGGAAGTGTTTTTTCAGTTGCTGAATGCGTTTTTAAATTTAACTCGTTTTTTGCCTATTATTTGGAGTGTATAAATTCTATAGATCATACACAGGTCAGCACAAAATTTCTCGAGTACATTTCCGTTTATTGACGGAAATCCAAGAAGGGGAATTTTAAATTGTGCTACGCGTTTCTTAACTGAACTAAAATTTTGCATTCTATGTAGTATATATACAAATCTACTGACCATATACAGGGCTGTACAAAAGAGTTCAAATATTTTTCTGAATATTGTTGGTAAATTCCCTAAATTGTGCTTTTAAATATGTTATGCGTTTTCCAAATTATTTACTTAGATATCTTTCACATTATTTAAACGGTAATGATTTGTAAAAATATTTTGTAAGTGATGTTGGAAAATGTTTCATAATCTATGCTTGAGGCGGGATTTTTCGTTGTTGTTTAAATAGAAATATTGCATATAAAAATAACTTGAGAAACAAAGGCGTATTTTTTAATTTTGGCATTTATCTTATTGTTTAACAGTAATAATTGAAGACTATTTAATCAAAAACATTCTTACTTTTCTTGTGTTCATAATAATTAAAATGTAAAATGGGACTTGATATTTCTTTTTTAATCTGCCTAATAATAGATCAATCTTTCAATTCAAGACAAAATAAAATTAAAAATTACCTTATTGATAATTATTTCATTTACCTTTAAATGTAATTTTTTTTTTTGCATATTAATTGGTGCATATAAATTGTATAGATCATATACATGGATGCTTAAAAGATCTCACGTACATTTCCGTTTATTGGCGTAAATTGTTGAAGGGGAATTTTTAATTGTGCTATGTATTTCCCTACTTAAGTACATTTTAGCATACTATTTAGCATATATATATACAAATCTATAGATCTGATACAGAGCTGCAGAAAAGAATACGCATATTTTTTTTTACTATTGGTAGTAATTGCTGAAATTGGGTTTTAAAATATGTTATGCGTCTTCTAATTTGTTTATTTAGTACCTAGATTGTACCCTGACTGCAAACCATCATATTAGAAAGCCATCACAAATGAATCTGTTGGCCTGGTTTGCCTACGTGCTGAAACAGCCCAAACTGCTTCAAAAAATAACAGATTGTATGTTTCTCCTAGAACGCAATCAATACTTATTCATGCTGTCTCCATTGGACTTAGTGGAGGTTGAGGATGAAGTGGACGTCTAATATGCATAAGGACCTTTACACACTACATAAACTCTAACTATAACAATTTAGTTATTCTTAATGGCATCATACAGTGTTATTTAGTATTTTTAGCATAATTTATCATTGTTTACTCTAGTATTATTATTCATTCATATTATTGTTCATTTAGTACTTATTATTATTTACTTCAACATCTTACAGTATTATTGCTCAGCATCACATAGTAGTATTTAGAACTGCTAAGTAGGATTGGTAAATTGTATTTTCAGAATTTGTATTTTTGGAATCTTGTATTTTCAGAATTTGTATTTCAGAATTACATAGTATAATTATTGCTCAATATCACAAAATATAATTTAGTAATGCTTATGGTAGTTAATTTGTTGTCCCAGGAATTTACACTGCGATGAGAATTTTTAATTAGGAAATAAAGAAATAATTAGAGCCGTGAATTTACTATATACTACCAGATGAAAGGAGTCCAGAGTTGCGTATAGATACATCTTTTATTACATCCAGGTCCGTTGGAGATCGCACTACAAGGCCGGCTAACAATCGCCGGTGGCTAGAGAGGAGGCATAAACAATTTTACATATTTTGTCTACACAGGGCAAGAGCTCAAATCTCAGACCAGAACTCTTACAACTTTCTCAGCTCGAATGAAGCATTGGCGAAACAATAGCAATAAAATTAGCCAAAAATATTTATTCTGGCGATACAATACAGCGAGGAGACACATGTGGTTTTTATCCATTAGTATTAAGTGAATGGGATTACGTCAGAGAGGAATTATGAATTTTTAACGCCAGTCCGATTAAAACCGCATAATGGAACCCGGTACATTTTTGAGGGAAACCACCCTAAAAGGTTACTATCTAAAATAGGAAGATGTGAGCTAAAATTATCCCAAACAGGCGCCGGTATACCATATATGGCAAGAAAAGGCCATGGGAATAATAATAAGACGAAATAACTTTTATATGCCGTGAGAAATGATATCAGATGATGATCCGTTAAAATACAGATGTAAAGTGCATCTGTGAACAAAGATTTCTAACTGTTGCTAGGCACAAAGCTGTTTCTTTTCTTTTTTCTTTAAAGTAGATGAAAATGTGGTCAGAAGATTTTAACGAGCGAAATAAAATGAGAGCTTACATTTTAGGCAACGGAACTGAGAATAAATAATTTTGTGACCAGACAATTAAATTTCAAGTTAAACAGGAACCATATACCTTAAAGTTGGGGGGGGGGGCGATTTAACATATAAATTGCATTCTAAATATATGAAGTTAAATCTCCTTCATATATTATCTCCCCGAAAACCGGAAAAAAATGCACATGACCTACGTGTGTCTCCTCTCACACAACATAAATCACAAATGAAAATAAACAAATTTTGCAAATAGAACCCTGGATAAAATATATCTATATACTTATAATAGGACATACACATTTTTTTTTTAATATTCAAATAAAAATTTATATCATGTCTCAATACGTATGCATGCATGTAAGCATGAATAAACCAAATGGGTACCACTTACATTGGAAAAAATATTTATATGAGCTCTGTTCAATCGTTTCTGGATATACTTTTTTTTGTTCCACTGTTTATTATTTTTAAAGTGCGCACTCTTTATTCTTTTCAATCAATTTCCAGAAACTTTAAAATATTCATACTTGAACTTTCATATTCAAGAATTAGCAACTTTTTTTTTTTATATTGCTAGAAGAGTTGGATATATTATACTTCCAACCACAAAAATATTTTGAGACATGAAAAAGAAATGAGGACAAAACAATACATGTATGAATATCATAACTGCACGGGTAAAAACAATGTGACACAAAGAAAATTTTACTATTATTTCTCTCTTTTTTTAAAAATTATAAACAAACTAGTCCATATGGTCAAAAGCAAGAACAAAAAAAAACTAACTATTTGTAGGAAATACGATGACTGTTTTTTTTTTTTTTAAATTGTAGTTTAAAAAGAAATGTTTTAAGATATGGTAAGTAAGAGAAGTTAAAAATGAAACATAATTTAATGTATGTACATTATTTCTATGTCTAAAAGTATACTAGGATAAGCTATCATTTTTGGACAGAAAAAGAAACAAAGTGTATGAAAATTTTAGTGTTACATGACATGACATGCAAAACAGGTGACAACGAAAAGGAAGTGTGTGTATGTGTGTGCATGCACCTCGAACTATCATCGACAGATGATATATGCATTGTATTTAGCAGATGAAGTATGCACGAATCCGTAAGAAGCAGAAGGGATGTACACCTGTTAAGAAACTGAAAAAATCGTAAATAAGAAAATATCTTATTACGTGAATTACCCTGGTCTAGAAAGAAACAACTTTTCTTTAGTGAAACTAACAAAATAAGAAATGTAGAAAAGAGAAAGGCAATGAAAACTCAATGGTATGTGTGATCCAAGAGTGATGTGTAAATGTGTTTCCAAAATATTGTGAAAATAATATGAGTATCCTATCAAAATGACTCAAGAAAGATGGCTGGCAAGTACAAGTAATAGTAAAATAAAAATGCATAGAATAATTACAAATTGAATAAAATTAAAAATTGTGAAAATATGGATTTCATGAGAGAAATAAAAACAATGAAACAAATATAAAAAGGTCTGTGAACCTTGACGAGAATACGAAATTTATGACAAATTTTGAAAAGAGCAGAAAGCTCATTAGGCACAAATGACAGAACAAGAAATACGTGTGTAAAAAAACGTTAAAATTGCAAAACCTACCGTTGACCATATACAGGGACCCCAAACATGTCATATGAAAGGCTGCAAAAAGGATTTGTGTGTGTGTGTGTGAAAGAGTATCTCTGCAAGTCAAAAGTATCCCAATGAAACTACTGCATGTGTACATAATTTTTTTTTAAAGGTTTGATGAATGCATGTCCGGCATGTAAAAACTTTCAATGTTTCCTTGTACATGTCCGTGACACTGGTGAAAAATTGTATGTGAACAAAAAATATAAAGTGTAATCATGTAAACATTAAAAAAACAACTAGTTCAAAATAAAATCCTCAAAATATTTTACGAAGTGTTGAGCAAATAAATAATTAACATATCTAAATGAACTTACCTGCACCAGCACATCCACTTCGAATCACATGTAGTCTTGATAAATGATAGATAAATCCCAGAATGTGAAATAAAATTTTATTAGTATTTAAGGGATTTATCAAATTCTCTAGAATGGTGATCGTACACATAAAAGAAATAATTCCTGTAATTACTGTGACCTAAAAACATTTAAAATGAACATATTGCCAAATATGCTGAAAATTACTCTTGCAAGTTAGCAAAATATATTTAAATCTTACCATCTCCTACAAATTAGTATTTAATAAATAAGTATTGAATTGGCAAATCGCCAAAAATATTGTGTAAAATCTTAGAAAAGTAAAGGCCTAAAATATATGCTGGTAAACATTGCATAAATAGAAAAATGTAAATAAGCATTGCAGTATCTATAAAGTGATTGTCGTTGAATTTGAAAAAGATTAAAAATGGTAGAAAAACTGTATGTAACCGAACAATTCTACATACAGTACTTATAGAATATAACTTTGTACGAACTTTGTGAAGAGAAAACATTGTAACCTTTGTATCTAAGAACCGCATGTAGAGCTGGACGGCGATAAGGAGGATCCCGAAAATATTCACTAACACTCGAAAATGAAAAAGAAAAAGAAAAAACTTTGTACTGTGTAAACTTTGTAACTTCAAGTATCAGCAAACACCCACAAAATCCAGTGAGTAGTCAAAAAGAATGAAAGAAATTTAAAAATTTAGCAAAATTTAAGTAAAAAGTGTAAAACATGAGATATCAAAACAGTATCAAACATAGAATAAAGCAAGCATTCCAGCGAGCACTCACACGAAATACCAAGTGTCAGGATAAAATCCAACGAGGCGTGTGTAAAATTTGAAATCGTTGAAAAATGCCGCCATATCCATCCTAATAATCTTGAGTGTGTGTAAAAAGGTGTAGAGCCCTGTCGAAAATATTCGAGACAAAAATGGATAACACGGAATGCTCTAGTCTACACAAGCTGATCTAATTGTATCAATAAATGTCTTGTCATAAAATGTGAAAAAGAAAACGCCGAAAATACTCCATGAGTGAAAGTTAAATTACCACGAAACAGAAAACTTACAAGTATTAAAAATACGACCTTAAACATATGTAATTGTGTCATTATTATTACTATATTTTAGCATGAGTGCAAGTAACACATTACACATCCGAGAAGAGTAAGTGGCCAGTTTACTCAACGCAGACATGAAACATAATATTCAGTCATAGAGCTATCTCTAGAATATAGTCCCACGACAGAAGTAACCACACTCATGACAAATGCACTAGGAAATGAACAAAAAATAACATATCCTACTGTGAAATGACCTTTACTAATATTATACATTTAATAAAATTTTCGGAATGAGAAAAGGTTGTAGAAGAACTATATCATAAATCAATAGAAACATGTCGAAGTAAAATCTAGTAGCTTCTATGTGAAATTGTAGGGAGATAGCAAGATAAATGCGAAATTAATTTCTAAAACTTAAAAATTATTAATTTGTTCTGTATAACTATAAACATGACCCATAAAAACAAAAATATATAAACTATAGCTTTTCAGAAAAGTAAAAATGAGAATTAAAACATGAGAATTAAAGGAGCTTAATGTCTTTAAAGATTTTCACCAACACTTGATATACATCACAGGAAAATTGCAAAATACTTAGAAATTAACTTTTATACCTGCGATGACAGTCATAGACATTATTATTATTATAAAAACTATTATTATTAATCCAAGAAAACTATAAAAGATCTGAGTGGAAAAGATGCACATTAGCAATAGTGGCTATAAAATATAATTTACTCCATATTTTCTTTATGACTTACAAAAATTTAACATGAAACTTTTTTTTTTTTTTTTTTTTAACTAATAAAATAATGAAAAGTGTCACACGTGCAGAGATATTCAGCTTACTAAAATATTACAACACTATGAGTAGTGCTGCCGAATTGAACTTCTAGTATATTATGACGTAAATCAGTTACGAATACACACATATATATATAACGCAAAAGTAAATAATGTAGATTAAAATGATATACTTTAAAAATAATAGAAATATAAAAATACATAAAATAATATAAAATGCACGAAAAGGAAAAAATATCTAAAATGTTATTTGATAAAATTACCAAATAAAACTTACTGTAAATGAGCACAAGAAGGCAGAAGACATTCAGTATGTGAATGTCCTATAGTAGTGCATTTAAAATGTATAAAACAAATTACGTATTGCTGTAAGAAAATTTTATTAAAAATTACTGCTGTTTTTTTTTAACTTTCAAATTATATGCCAAATGATACTAAGTTATTCTAAACCAACCAGATAGAAACGAATTGTTAAGTCTGAAAATTGTAGAAAAATCAATCGGTATACATTTTATAACACACTAGTATATAACCCCGTCAAAAATGACGGATTGTTGATCTGCGTTCCATTTTCATTAGACTTCATACAAACAGTATGAAGGTTTTATTATTGAAAGGTTTTGCATTGTAGAAAAGAACATTTTATAGTCGGTAGATGGCGCCAAAACAATATTGTTCGCAACAGATTCAGATTCAACCAAGCAGGGTGGCCTACCATAAGGCTTTAGCCTCTGCAAGTCCTCTTTGGCAAGTTTATAACAGAAAAAAAATTATATATTTGACAAATCAGCTCTCATTGTTCTCAATAGTGTTCGTTTGTTTATATCATGGAGATATAAATAGATCAGGAGAAATTTCGCCTATGGCATCCCCCAAGCAAATTTGGGCCTGACGCCGAAGTGGTCACATGCGGCCCTGTGGTCTGTACCAGCATCAAATTAACATTGTTCACTACACTGTAAAAAATGACGAATGTTTCTGAATGTACGAAAATATAATATAATGACAAATAAATTTATAATATAATCTTATCCTTGTTAACCATGATTCTGAAAAGTATTTCTTTATCTTTAGAAACCTCAGACATCAATGGCATTTCGAGATTTAAAGAATAATTTAAAAAACAAAATTTTTCTAGCTGCCCGAAATTTTCGGAAACGTTTACGAGTAGCTTTTAAAGTGTATTAATCAGTTTTCTAAACCCGGAATATAGTTTTTTCCAATGCTATCCATTCTCAAGTAAACATTTTCATGTTCAACAATTATGTTTAACAGACAAACATGCAAAATTAACAGCATTAACATTAACAGTAAAATTAAGATTATTTCTTTACTCTTTCATGTATAAATCAACCTATGCAGCTGAAAACGTTTACTTGATAATGGATGACATTCGATAAATAGGTATTCCAGGCTGAAGAAACTGATTAATACACCATAAAAACTATTCGGAAACGTTTCTGAAAAATACGGGCAGCTACAGAAATTTTGTTTTTATAAATAATTCTTTAAATTTTGGAAATGTATTGCTTTCTGGGGATTCAAAAGACAATGGAACACGCTTTTCGGAATGTCGGATACCTCAAAAGATTATATTACATTTTCATTAGTGGTTATAGTATATTTTCATAAAATAAGAAACATTGATCATTTTTTACAGTGTATACGAATGTGTTATTATTTCCTTTATAAATCATTATTTTTACATTATATTTTAATATGGCTCGAAACTGTTTTGTATACGGATGTGACACTGACTATGTGAAAGTCGAAAGACGGAATAATGAATTGAGTATAAGAAATCTATCATTGTTTTCTATTCTCAGTGTAGGCTTATATGTAATGCTAATCTAATATTTAACTGATTTTTATTTTAATTCGAAAAAAAATGAGTGAGTAAGATAATGTTTAAAATAACTTCTTTCAATTCTTTCTAAAAGTCTAGTTTAAGAGTTTATACAAAAGCTTCATAAAAAATTTCGTAATAAAACTTTGACACTGTGTTAAACAGGCATTTTTAAATGAAATGTTTAAGGCAAGTATATAAAATCATACCTTGTATTTGCTAAATATTTCTATGACAAAAAAGTCAGTTATTTTCTCTGAAGTCTTGTTTAAAAGTTTCATGATATGAAAGCTTTATTTAAGAATTTTGACAGAGCAATTTGAAAATAATTCTTTTAAAATCTGGAGTTATTTTTATATTGATGCAACAGATGGCAGCACCAGCAAAAGTCAATATCCAGATGTTTAATTTTTTGAATTCTTGAAATTTATTTTGTGTTTGTTCTTCCTTTAAAAATGTGTTTCAATTGTTTTCTTACAATAATCTGCATATCTTTATTTATGTCATTTTTATTTAAATGCACACACATAAGAACAGAAGTTTTAATTTATCAAAATATGTTGATCAAATGCACTATATACACAGACATCAACTTATATTTTGATCAGTACAAAAACCCTTAACGGGTTAAAAGTTGTGACGCAGCACTTTGTTTTGGCTCTATAAATTTTAAATATGGGTCTTAAAAGTAATGATATCAAATTTAAGTGACGCTATGTTAATAATTTTTTTTTTAATCATAATTTTCTTTTTAGTTTTATTTATATTCACAGGTGCAATTATTATCTTAATATGAAAAAAATATATAGAACTTATTCGCTGATGCTTTTTCATTCACATCTCTCATGAATTCAAAATATGGGTTTTAAAAGAAATGATATCAAAATTTGAGTGACACCTTGACGTGAATTTAATAGGACTCTTTTAAAATTCAATTAAAATTATTTTTGGTTTGTCTTCTAAAGTATATTTACACATACAAACAATACTTTTAATTTTTCAATACACTTTTAAATATATTACTTTCACTGAGCCTATATTATGTATTGAAATGTATTTATTTCAATAAATTGATTTATCTTCTGTGCCACGCTATCCAAAATCATAAGTAAAATTTATGTAAATGATTATTTTGCGTCATATTATCCACTTGCATACATTTCCCTTTGTTTGGATACTATGACGCAAAATAATCATTTACATAAATTTTACTTATGATTTTGGATAGCGTGGCACAGAAGATAAATCAATTTATTGAAATAAATACATTTCAATACATAATATAGGCTCAGTGAAAGTAATATATTTAAAAGTGTATTGAAAAATTAAAAGTATTGTTTGTATGTGTAAATATACTTTAGAAGACAAACCAAAAATAATTTTAATTGAATTTTAAAAGAGTCCTATTAAATTCACGTCAAGGTGTCACTCAAATTTTGATATCATTTCTTTTAAAACCCATATTTTGAATTCATGAGAGATGTGAATGAAAAAGCATCAGCGAATAAGTTCTATATATTTTTTTCATATTAAGATAATAATTGCACCTGTGAATATAAATAAAACTAAAAAGAAAATTATGATTAAAAAAAAAATTATTAACATAGCGTCACTTAAATTTGATATCATTACTTTTAAGACCCATATTTAAAATTTATAGAGCCAAAACAAAGTGCTGCGTCACAACTTTTAACCCGTTAAGGGTTTTTGTACTGATATCATTACTTTTTTAAGGTTATTGATGAGAATGTCAATTAGTCGAAATTAAGCATAGGGTATAAATTAATCATTAAAATAAAATTTTAAAGAAATGCTAAAAAAGACCCCTTGGACCCCAATAAAATATGAGGGTGGTGGCCCAGGGAGAGGAATCCAAGACTCAACTTTTAAATTATACAGGGAGAGAGTAACACAATTAGAAGGATGAAAATGCATGGCAAAACCCGTTTGTTCCATCTTCCTCCGCCAAAGGACGCAACCTTTTCTATACAAACATAGCTGAAAATTTTCGGGCCGTCGATTCCGAGTCAAATGAGCCATACGTCGTCGTGATCGGTCCCATAGAACCCGATAGGAAAGTGCCCCCTGGTGGTGAAACTTGGAACTAAAATCGATATATCCTGTCGATGTCGAGTCGAATGAATCACACTGCATTGTGATGGGACCCATAGAACTCGAGATAGCTGCAAAATCCGTTAGTTCCATCTTCCACCACCAGGGGGCGGACTCTGTTCCATACAAACATAGCTGAAATCTTTGAGGCTGTCGATTTCGAGTCGAATGAGCCATACCTCGTCGTGATGGGGCACATAGAACACAAGATAGGAAAGCACACTCTGGTGGTGAAACTTGTAACTAAAATCGATATATCCTGCCGATGTCGAGTCGAACGAATCAAACTGCATTGTGATGGGACCCATAGAACTCGAGTTAGATGCAAAATCCGTTAGTTCCATATTCCACCACCAGGGAGCGCACTCTGTTCCATACAAACATGGCTGAAATCTTTGAGGCTGTCGATTTCGAGTCGAATGAGCCATACCGCGTCGTGATGGGGCGCATATGACCCGAGATAGGAAAGCGCCCCCTGGTGGTGAAACTTGTAACTAAAATCTATATATCCTGTCGATGTCCAGTTTAATAAATCAAACTGCATTGTGATGGGACCCATAGAACTCGAGTTAGCTGCAAAATCCATTAGTTCCATCTTCCACCACCAGGGGACGCACTCTGTTCTATACAAACATAGCTGAAATCTTTCAGGCTGTCGATTTCGAATCGAATGAGCCATACCTCACCGTAATGGGGCCCATAGAACACGAGATAGGATAGCAGCCCTGGTGGTGAAACTTGGAACTAAAATCGATGTATCCTATCGATGTCGAGCCAAATGAATCAAACTGCATTGTGATGGGACCCATAGAACTCAAGTTAGCTGCAAAATCTGTTAGTTCCATGTTCCACCACCAGGGGGCGCACTCTGTTCTATACAAACAGCTGAAATTTTTGAGGCTGTCGATTTCGAGTTGAGTGAGCCATACCTTGTCATGATCGGGGCCATAGAACCTAAGATGGGAATGCGCCCCCTGGTGGTCAAACTTGAAGCAAGTTGAATGAATCAAACCATGTTGTGATGGGACCCATAGAACTTGAGTTAGCTCCAAAATCCATTAATTTCCCCTTCCACTGCCAGGGGCGCTCTCTGTTCTATATGAACATAACTGCCCCTGGTGGTGAAACTAAAATCAGTAAGTTCTATCGATGTCGAGTCGAATGAGCCAAACTGCATCATGATTAGGAATGCACAACCTGTGGCCCGTGATGGATAACTGGTGGCCCGCAGAGACCATACATGCCAACCTATCCAAAAATTTCGAATTTCCTTAATAATTCGTGAGAAAAATTTGCAAATTTTGTCCATAAATCGTAGGAAAATATGAATTTCATCGATCAGGCGCATAAAATCATGAATTGCATCGACTGGATGCGAATTTTGTCAAATGGGCATGGAAAAATCACAAATTTCGCCATTTTGTCGCTAGAAAAAAAAACGTAAATTTCAATAATCGGTCAACAGAAACCAGAGATGCCAAAATCAGTAATTCCGGAGTTGCAAATTTCGTCAATCACTCAAAAAAAAAAAAATCTTGAATTTTGTAAATCAATCGAAAAAACCTGCGAATTTTGTCGATAAGGCACTTAAAATCGTGAATTTCATGGATCGAGCAACGAATTTCCTCGAATGGCGTGGAAAGATCGAGAATTTCAACGAACAGTTGCAGGAAAAATTTGCAAATTGTCCATAGATCATAGGAAAACATTATGAATTTTGTCTATCGGTTCTGCAAAATTATGAATTTTGTCGATAGGCATGGAAAATCGCAAATTTCGACAACTGGGCTTGGAAAAATCAAGAATTCCATCGAATGTTTGTGAAAAAATTGTAAATTTCAACGAACGGTAAAAAAAAAAAAATAATTTGCGAATTTCGCCATTGTCTAGAGAAGAAAAATTGTGAATTTCATTAATTGGCCGATGGAAAGCATATCAGTTGAAAATCATGAATTTTGTCAATCAGGCACAGTAAAAACATGAATTTTGTGGATCGGGAGAAGGGAAATCATAAATTTTGTTGAACACATGCATAAAAATCATGAATTTTGTTTATCAGGCATGTAAAAATCATTAATTTCGTCAAACGGATGCATAAAAATCAAGAAAGTCATCAATTGGGTGCGTAAAAATCTTGAATTTCATCGATCAGGCGTGTAAAAAACAGGGATGAGTCTGAGAAAAGAGCAAAAAAGAGGAAATGACGCGTGAGGTGAAAATTGAGCAAAAAAGTTAAACCTGTACGCGAGGTAAAAATCGAGCAAAAAAAGTGAAAATGATACGCGAAATAAAATTTGTGTCATTATTTGAATTCAGATTGAAACATATATACATGTAATATAAAAATAAGAACACTAATAAATATAACAAAAATGGCTAATTCAAAATTTTATTCAATAATTATCTGATATAAATAAGAATTCCTCAAAATTGTAAAACTATTTTTTAAAATTTTTATAAGCAAATACATTTAAAAACCTACATGCTTTCACTCAAAACATCAGTTAATACATATGGCTAATGTTTAACCTGCCACAGCTACAAAAGCATTTGGTGAAAAGATCAATGTGATAGCAAATTATTTATATGAAGGTCTAGCTATATTTTCCTACATAAATTAGTTTTTAGGCAATGAAACTGAAAATACTACAAACAAAAGATTTTAAAAACATAATTTTTACCTTTTTCATTTTTTAAATCGTGCTCTCTAACAACATTAGCAGTCACTAAAAATTTATTTTTAACATAATAGGTAATATAAGAATAAATAGTCGCTGGATATATCTTCAATGCAGAACTCTATCATATGCAGATATTTAGAATTTATCAGCCATTTCTTTCACAATTATGGTTCTTTTTGCCCTTATGCATAACTATTTTTACTACAGCACCATTCAGAAACATCTTTTTAAATAGGAATACTGCATGTTATAAAGCATTTAATGGTAAACTATGATCCACTAAAACTAAAAAAGACGAAAATAAATATTCGGCTTTAATGATTCTTTGATCCATTCCATCAACAATTAATTTGATGGGTTGTAGATTATCTATATGATTTCGGGCGTTACTATATCTGGCAAAATTGGAAATCAAAACAACGTGCCGTGCATTCAGTATACGGACTTTTTTTCACCCATAATACTTATCACTATCAAAATCTGTCTTTTGTGGCGCAATAATTAAATATAAATAAAAAAAAACAAATGACGAGATTAAACACTTAATCCATCATGAGATTTCAAATCTTACTATCTATTTCCGCGCAGCGTCGGTAAAAAGTAAACAAACACGGCACGGCTCATCTACACTACTTATCGAAAGCCACGACACTTCGCGCTCATTGGTCAGTTGAATCATGACTACTCCCACTGACGATGTGACGTCAAACGTACTCACCAATCACAGAGGAGAAAGTGTTCAAGAGTTCTTCCGACAAATGGGTTGGTTGGTTGGTTGGTTCCGCTTGATGCATTAAAGAGAAATGCGTCCGAGAAATAAGAAAAAAAAAAGCGGAAATCCGCGGATTTTGAAAATAAGCAAAAAAGCGGAAATCCGCGTTTCCGCGGAAAAGTGGCATCCCTGAAAAAATCATGAATTTCATCGATAAAGTGCATAAAAATATAGGACAAAATTGCCATTCGCCAATCGGCGAGTAATACTGAAAATTTGCCGACTGACTTTACTGCCACCACTGGTCAAACTTAATAGTTCCAATTGCGATGATTCAATGGAAAAAGATTTTTTTCCCACTGTCGCTCGACAAATTTCAAAACCATTTGGCGAATTTCACGATTTTTTCAAAGAAATTATTTGACGGATTGTGATTTTTTTCCTTTTCGAAGCCATTCGACGATATTCGAAATTTTTTTCCCCTGAAACCAGTTGATAAATTTTGTGATTTTTCCACTATCAATGAATTTTGTGATTTTTCTGCTATCGATTGATGAATTTCGTGATTTATCGACTATCGATTAATGAATTTCACGACTTTTTCCATAAACGAACAAATTGTGCACTTTTTTTCCACTGCCATTCGACGAATTTTGCAATTCTGTTCCGCGATTGTTAGACAAATTTCACTATTTTTCTCCCGAGATCATTTGACGAATTTTGTGATTTTTAATTTTACTGACTGATTGATTTATATTTAATAATAAAAGTTAAAATAATTTGATTTAAAAACAAGATGGCTAACTGAGGGTGAATCCCTAAACTTAGCCGCATCATCAATGAGTTAGCTAATCAAGCATTTAGCTCTTACAGTTTGTTTAAAAGGTACACACAAAAGCAAAAAATATGAATTTTTTTTTAATCCTTACCATCACTGTTGAAATGCTGAACCAATTTGAATCTAATTGTGACAGTGTATTTATCTTGCAAATATCATTGAGGAGTTTTTTATACAGGGACACGCAAAATCAAAACATCATCATGATAACATTCAAATTACTAAGCCAATTCAAACCTAATTATGCCAAAGTATCAATCGATGAATTCATTAATCAAATATGTTGGGCAAAATCCTAGAACAAGCGAAACATCCGATTTGGCTATTTTTTTTACGCACGTCAACCAAAAAAACGGCAACTTCCAAATTCTACCCAATCAGAACGCATGCTTTTTAAGCTTAAGCAAGCAGATACTTACACACTGCTTACGGCAAGCTTTTTCACAAAATAAACAAATTTTATTTCGTTTTACAATTATTTACAAAGTTTCAGCAAGTTTTTCTTCACGATTTTTCTATTTTTACAAACTTTTAGCAATATTTCGTCTGGATATTTCAATTTTTACATACAAGCATTTAGCAATTTTTTCCTCCAGATTTTTCTATTTTTAATAATTTTTAGCTATTTTTTCCTCCTTGCTAAAACCTTGTAAATTGTCATAAAACGGAATAAAATCAATGTTTACTTCGTGAAAAAATTTTCATAGAAACTGTGTAAGTAGTGAATTCTCTGCTACAAAGAACACAGGTTATGATTGGGGAGAATCTAGAGAATTCTGATTTTTCAAATGCACGAAACTCATTCAAGCACCAGTTAGTAACATGTATATGTACTCTTTGCGTACATTAACAGAAAAAAAAAACCTGGATGCATGAAACTCCCTGTGCAGCAATCTCTAGAATGCATGAAATTCATCCAAACAGCAGTTAATAATTGATATATATATATGTGTGAGTACGCTTCGCGTACATTAACTGAAAAAAAAAATCCTGGATGCACAAAACTTGCATTTCTCTGACTTCGGTTTTTCGAAATAGATAAAATGCTTCAGGGATTCAATCCAGCATCGCTGAAATGTTACATAATCACAGAAGATCACTAATTATAATTAAAATATAGATAAAATGCTGAAGTGATTACAAATTAATCACTGAAGCATTTTATCTATACTTCAAAACATATTTGTTTTGTTTCTCATTTCCAAAATAATTTTCATTCATATTTACTTATTATAAGCATGTTATTTAATTTTACTGACTGATTGATTTATATTTAATAATAAAAGTTAAAATGTTTTGATTTAAAAACAAGATGGCTAACTGAGGGTGAATCCCTAAACTTAGCCGCATCATCAATGAGTTAGCTAATCAAGCATTTAGCTCTTACAGTTTGTTTAAAAGGTACACACAAAAGCAAAAAATATGAATTTTTTTTTAATCCTTACCATCACTGTTGAAATGCTGAACCAATTTGAATCTAATTGTGACAGTGTATTTATCTTGCAAATATCATTGAGGAGTTTTTTATACAGGGACATGCAAAATCAAAACGTCATCATGATAAGATTCAAATTACTAAGCCAATTCAAACCTAATTAAGCCAAAGTATCAATCGATGAATTCATTAATCAAATATATTGGGCAAAATCCTAGAACAAGCAAAACATCCGATTTGGCTATTTTTTTTACGCACGTCAACCAAAAAATCGGCAACCTCCAAATTCTACCCAATCAGAACGAATGCTTTTTAAGCTTAAGCAAGCATATACTTACACACTGCTTACGGCAAGCTTTATTATACAATTTTAACATAAATTTTATTTCGTTTTACAATTATTTACAAAGTTTCAGCAAGTTTTTCTTCACGATTTTCTATTTTTACAAACTTTTAGCAATATTTCGTCTGGATATTTCAATTTTTACATACAAACATTTAGCAATTTTTTCCTCCAGATTTTTCTATTTTTAATAATTTTTAGCTATTTTTTCCTCCTTGCTAAAACTTTGTAAATTGTCACAAAACGGAATAAAATCAATGTTTACTTCGTGAAAAAATTTTCATAGAAACTGTGTAAGTAGTGAATTCTCTGCTACAAAGAACACAGGTTACGATTGGGGAGAATCTAGAGATTTCTGATTTTTCAAAAGCACGAAACTCATTCAAGCACCAGTTAGTAACATATATATGTACACTTTGCATACATAACAGAAAAAAAAATCCTGGATGCATGAAACTCCCTGTGCAGCAATCTCTAGAATGCATGAAATTCATTCAAACAGCAGTTAATAATTTATATATATATATGTATATATGTGTATGCTTCGCGTACATTAACTGAAAAAAAAAAATCCTGGATGCACAAAAATTGCTATATTCCGCACTCCCTAGAATGCATGAAATCCATTCAAGCTGCGGTCAGTAATGTTCGCACAAAAATCGGTTTACAGCAATCTCTAAAGTGCTTAAAATACATCTTATCATATAAAATCAACAAAAATGCACTTACCGTTATTTCTCATCCTTCGTTTTTTTTTAATATTTCACAGGATTTATCCTTTATGACATAAAACACATTTCATAAACATAATTCAACAAATCTGACACACAACAAACCAACCCACAGACAATAGAACTCTATTATAGAATATTCTAATCTGTCAACCAACCAATCAAATCTAATTCCCTCAAAAACCAGCTCAATTTTCAGAACCATGCATTCTGCTCATGCTAGAACCAAGCACAGAAGGCGTGGAAAAAATGTAAGAAATAAACCGGTAACAAGAAAACTCATTTATCGCTTCGCTAAATTCGATGACGCCAAGCGTCTCGCTTGTTCTAGGATTTAACCTATTTTTCTTAATTATCTGTCTTAGTTTGTGAATAAATTTTTGTAATGTCAGTTGAAACTGATCTCTCGTACATAACGATGCATCACATTTTTTTAATTTTTTTTTTTCTACACCATGATGTTGCTATTTAACAACATTATTTTAATTTTAAAAAGAAAACAAACAACTAATAAATCAGTAAATATGAACGTTTTGCACTCCTGAACCCCCCCCCCCCCCAAAAAAAAAATATATATATATATATATATATTGTTTTAATTTCAGTGTAACTGAAGAAAAAAAAAATCCTTCTATAGCGTTTCTATTTTTCCATGCGCTGTGAAGATTTTTTAACGGGTTCAAAAACAAATTTCACAAATACTTCTAACTTAATTAACAAATATTTCAAAAATATATTTTTAATTCCATGTTGTTTATGTATGAAGAAAGAAACAAAAGTTTGGTAAACTTCTATCTCTGTTTAAATAGTCTATTTCAAGAATAAAAACATTCGGTAGAATGCATAGCTTTGACAATACATAAACAAAAATGAAGAATACAGTACCTTTTTTTTTTTTTTCAATTTCTTATATTTGGTGCAAGATACTACTGAATACTTTGCTACAAGATTTGTTTAAAGATATTACCCTCTCTCATGATTTTTAGGTTTCCAATGCCACGTCTACCATTGCCCCGAGAACTGACGACTGATTTCGTGATTTATTAAGTAAAATCTATATTTAACATTTGAAAATAAACTTTCACTAGAAAAAAAAAAAAAAAAAAAAAAACAATGGTAGAACTTTGCATTTCTCTGACTTAGGAAAATAAATATTAGAAGATAAATACATATTTCTTTATTATCTGTTTTTAAAATGCAAATTTAAGAAATGAAATTGAAAAAAAAAGGTACTGTATTCTTCATTTGTTTATATAGCTGATCAAATATACGCATTTCACTGAATGTTTGGATTCTTATACTATGAAACAGAAGCTTACAAACGTGTTTTTTATCGTACATAAACAACATGGAATTAAAAATATATTCATGAAGTATTTGTTAATAGAAGTTAGAAGTATTTGTGAAATTTGATTTTCAACACTTCAAAGAATGTTCATAGCAGCGAATCGCATCGCACACGAAGAAAACAAACTGATGATTGATTCATTTTGAATGATTCCTTGTTACGCAAATTAATTGATAAAAAAAAATCTTAATCTTTTTTTTCCTTTAAAAAATCACAAATTAAATATAAATAACAATTAAATTGTATATGTATAATTATAAAATATTTCAATATTTTAATCAAGGAATCTAAATATTTTTCGACTTAATGAAGATTTTGATATAAGAAATTCTTTATTATAACAAAAAAGAAAAATATACAAACAATAATTTAATTTAATACATATATATTACATATTAAAAATTGCATTAAAAACTGTTTTCGTATTAAAAAAAAAAAAAAAATCTAAATAGTTCTTCAGCCAGATATGATTGCGAAATCGCCTTTAACTATAACCGTGATACCCATGAATATCCTGACCGCGCAGGAATAAAAAAGGGTGAAAAGGCCGAAAATCTTTAATGTTAGTCTACCAGAAAAAGCATAAGAAAAGAGTCCGATTTTGAAGCTGGATTATATAAAAAACAAGAGTTTTCCTACGTTAGCTCAAAATCTTACTCTCTTCATCTAAAAGCGATTAATATAATATATTAATTTAAAAAAAATCGTTCGATCCATTTTCGAGATAACACCTCTGTGCCCATTACACCATTACATTTTCCATTTTCGCTTAAAAATTGGTTTCCAGATCTCAAAATCTACTGCATGTAGAAATCTATAAATTTCAGGATAGAGTTAGGCCATAGATATAAGACTAATGTGAAAAAATCGAAACGGTATGCCTCATATTTACTGAGATATTAAATGTCGGCGTTTCGATTTTCCTTTGATGTCCTGCTAGCTGTATATATGAGAGTGACGGAATCTTCGGTTTTGGGCTTACGGTTTTCGGTTTTTCGCTGCGTCACTCAAGAGACTACCGTCTCTTATGATTTGAAAAAAAAAAAAAAAAAAAAAAGAAAGAAAAAAAAGGAAAAGAAATGTTAATAAAATTACCTAGATATTATCTTAAATATTTTTAAAAGTTTGTTCAGTACAGTAAACTTAAATAATAAAAATAATAACTTTGCTTCAGAACTTGTCTTGAATAGGAATTATTTTTTTCTTATACAGCTAAAAAAATAATAATTATTATTATTTGTTTAATTATTTGTAGTTTGTAAAATGTATTATGAAAATTTATCAAATTCTTAAAATGAATAATTCTTTTGTTCATGTTTTTTTTATAGTAATAATAATAATAAACGTGTATAAAAACATTACAGGATATGTTTTAATTAGAAAAAAATAAGCTAATCCATGAAATGTTTATCAAAATTAAACTGAAAAATCTAAATAACTAAATAAATCGTATCCAGAATTTTTATCTAGATACGGTCTTAATTACTTTAAATTATCTGAGTACAGTAAAATTTAAAAGAAAAAAATTAACTGTGTTCTAGGCTTGTCTTGAATAAGAATTCATATTTTTTTTTTTTTTTTTTTTTTTTTTTTTTTAATAATATAGTTGAAAAAAAAATATTCGCAGTTTGTAAACTTATTATAAAGATTTCACAAATTCTTAAAATAGTCATGTTTTTTTTTTTTTTTTTAATTATAAAACTCGATAAAAACAACGCAGCATTTCT
Organism: Maratus michaelseni; assembly: GCA_963931845.1. Taxonomy (NCBI): domain Eukaryota; kingdom Metazoa; phylum Arthropoda; class Arachnida; order Araneae; family Salticidae; genus Maratus; species Maratus michaelseni. The sequence goes on from OZ007597.1 coordinate 56,112,702, forward strand.
TTAAATGCAGCTAAAAAAAAAAAAAAGTTATATTCAAAAACAGTGTTAGATTTTAAATTCAAATACAGACAATAGATGGCGCTCCGACCAGTACTTGAATTACTGGGCATTACCAAACTTTATTTTGGAGTCAAAATCGTAACGCAGCGTTCCCCTACTGGAGATATTCTATTATATGGCTTATATCTGGGATTCGGATGTTTAATCTGGATTTTTTTTTAAGAACTTATAACATTATAATAGGATATGATATACATGTTTTATTGGAAAAATAATCTGAACACAGACATGATTTTTTCATTAAGCCTAACGTGGCGTTTAACTACAGTCGACTCACAGACCAGAGTGGTACCACCTGGAATGGTTACAGACAGATTCTTGCCTTCGGATTTTATTATAAGTAAGATAATAATAAATGAATAAATAAAACCTTTTTGTTTACTTTATATTAAACACTAAAGCAAAAAAAGATATCTCAGTATAAGAATTCCACCTTATGCAAAAGTCACAAAATTAATATATATTGAAAAAAACTTACTTTCAGGGTAAATCCAGTGGAAAAATGTAATTATTATTATTATTTTTTTAATTTGGACAGAAGTGTCCTTAAAATTAATTAATGCAAGTAAACCTTTTTTTTTTTTTAAAAAAAGCAGTCAAAAAGCGAATTAACTCCTTACATAAATAATACTACAGATAATTTTCCTCTATAGAAATCATCGAATCATCATGAATAGACACTTTTTTCTTTTTCTTTTTAAAGCACATTAGATGTTTTGACACTTCAAACTTTAAAAATTTATATGTCGAGAGATCAGGAAAGCACATATTGGTATCTTGTAAAGCCACAGAGATTTTACTCATTTATTTCTAGTGATCTGAGTGAGTCACCAGTGATGGTTCGTAGATATAACACCTTTTTTTCTTTTTTTTCGTGCACAGTATCATTAGTTCCGGAAATAAAATACGGTCGAAATGAACGCGTTCTATTAGGTCGATTTTTTTTTTTTTAGAAACACACACTGGCCAGTTGGCCTACTTGAAATATACTTAGGTGATGGCAGATGAATCCACATAAAAATATCAGCGCTGGAACGGTAGAACAAAAATAAAAACATATCGCTTTCTATACACTGCGGGCAGACGGAGAGCGTATTTAGAAGTCAGCATGTCTCTCTGTTTAGAAATATTGGAGGGAAGAAAAAAAGACTTCTTCAGTATGCATAAATCACTATCGCACGATGGAGCGCGCTTTTATTTTTATTTTTTTTTTAGCTTGAACTTATTCTAAAGGCGGTGAAAATAACAGAGAAGTTGGCAGTATCTGTTTAGATTATTCTTTAGTAATTGCGTGTCATCAATGATGTATACATCCATACGAATATTCCTTTTTTTTGCGAAGAGATTACTTTAAAGACATATAATTGTAGTCTGGTCAGTCGTAGCAGGACAGTCTGGGAAAAAATCAACTAGGAGATATGACTAATACATATGGAGTTCCATGTTATGGTATATCGTGATAAAAACATCGTTCATAAAATTTCGGAGTTCCTTGTTGTAGCAAAAAAATTAAAGAGTTCTTCTTTCTCGAACATGAAGATATTAACTACCCTCCTCTCTAGCAATGCCTTGAAAGCGCCTGGTCCTGAGCGCCAATTTATATGGTAGTTAATTTGTTGTCCCAGGAATTTACACTGCGATGAGAATTTTTAATTAGGAAATAAGGAAATAATTAGAGCCGTGAATTTACTATATACTACCAGATGAAAGGAGTCCAGAGTTGCGTATAGATACATCTTTTATTACATCCAGGTCCGTTGGAGATCGCACTACAAGGCCGGCTAACAATCGCCGGTGGCTAGAGAGGAGGCATAAACAATTTTACATATTTTGTCTACACAGGGCAAGAGCTCAAATCTCAGACCAGAACTCTTACAACTTTCTCAGCTCGAATGAAGCATTGGCGAAACAATAGCAATAAAATTAGCCAAAAATATTTATTCTGGCGATACAATACAGCGAGGAGACACATGTGGTTTTTATCCATTAGTATTAAGTGAATGGGATTACGTCAGAGAGGAATTATGAATTTTTAACGCCAGTCCGATTAAAACCGCATAATGGAACCCGGTACATTTTTGAGGGAAACCACCCTAAAAGGTTACTATCTAAAACAGGAAGATGTGAGCTAAAATTATCCCAAACAGGCGCCGGTATACCATATATGGCAAGAAAAGGCCATGGGAATAATAATAAGACGAAATAACTTTTATATGCCGTGAGAAATGATATCAGATGATGATCCGTTAAAATACAGATGTAAAGTGCATCGGTGAACAAAGATTTCTAACTGTTTGCTGGAATGATATTGCCAAGTGTACATTAGGTTACGATTTTAAAAATTAATTTATCATTCCACATAAAAATCAACAAAGAGCTAATTGTAATTTTGAATTCAGCATTAAAAAAATGATCGTATTTACCAAATAAATTCTCTGGGTCATGTAGAGATGCTGAAAGAAATACCAGCATATAGAATTTAAATTAAAGCGTTGTGATTATTTAGTTGAACATGACCTTAAGAGAAAGATGAAGTTAAGATTAAGCTGGTGTCCTTCCATAAATTATTCATCTAAAAAAAAAAAATCGCTAAATCAAAATTAAATAAAAGAAACTGAGTCATCACCAAAGAGAAGAAACATTAAATCTTGAATTTTAACATTAAAATTAGTTTATTCACAGTATATACAATGATATTTACATTTTATCTATAAAATAAATATAAAAAAAACAATCATTATCATTAATTGCTCGTATACTACTTGCTTCACAAAAAAATGCTATTTACAAATAGCATAGAAAAAGTTTAATACTTAACATTATTATTTTTGATTGAAGGTTAATCTAATTTTTTTACGATGCAAAATTCCTGGGAGAACAATCCCTGTGTGCATTAGCATGCATCATATTCTTCCCACAAACAATTAAAATGTTATGCACAGTTATTACGAGCATATAATATTTGAGATACCTTTTTCTAGGTAGAGGTCATCCATCGTCCTATCAGCTCCACGTTCTTTTTGTACGACGACACAAACACAAATAAAAATATATACTCCTTGCATTACAGTCAAAATGACTAAAGTAAACGTGCATTTTTTTGCACAACCTTCATTCTGGGTTAGGAAACTTCGAACTCAATCTTGGATGAATTTTTCTCTTCCTCTTCAATTCTGAGGGGGCGATGTTTTTTCTCCTCCTCTTAATTTTTGTGGGCCGTCTTTTTTCGTCTATTGGTCCTCCTTGAACAAAACCATGTTTTTCATTAGTCCACCGTTTTGACCCCTACTCTGGTCACGTGGTCTCAGGACTCCTGGAAAACGGATGATGTTTCTCTGCAGCTGTACAAGGCAGATTTATGACTGTCATATATTTGAGCAATAAAATCTGCCAACCTATTTCAGATGTATTGTAAAAGTGCAGACTTATGTCTCCATCTCATTATTAATGTATCTGTTGTTTACAGTGAACTATATATATATATATATATATAGAATAAAAACTTAATTATTTTAATTAAAATATTCTTATAAAATGAATAGGGTTTTGAGAGTCATCTCATTGTTCCAATGATTTCGATATCAAATATCATATTTGTATGACAACTCTGACTGTTTATGCATAATTATATTGTTTAGTGTTCTTTCATAATGAAAGATGATGAGAGGTTCATCTCTCCATCATTCACCCGGTCATTAGAAAAAAAAATTGAAGGCAGAGTCCTTCCTTTGTTTTTTGTCAGATTGATGCTCCTATTCACATCAGAGTTGTTTATTCACAGTACAGTTCAGTATATATCATGAAACAAAGTTCTGATAATTTAGTAGTTCAGAGTAGCAGATAATAGTCTAGCTGAAGTTTGGTTTATAGGAACTGCAGGTGGCAGTAACCTGAAATTGTGTCTTTCATACAACCACAGAACCTTTGGAAAAGTTCTACTTTACTGTAATCGTGGCATGCTGCATAGTTGATTCACTTGACAGGTTTTATATGCTCAATATTTATGTGCATTACGGAATTTGAATAACTTAAAAAACTTTAAGAATGCCAAAATAATTCAAAGCAAAATGAATTTGAAATAAAGTTTACATTTAAATTTAAATCCCAAAATACTACACAACATGGTAACTGGCAACTGATAAAAAATATACAAATTTATATATCAAATACCATAACTATGATTATATATGTAATACATTTCACTTTTTTGCATACAACAACAATGGCATAAATATTCAACAATGGAATGTCTTTTATAAGCTATACAAGTATACAGACAATTTTGTTTCTACATTTTCTGAACGACAAAAGAAATATATTTGTCTCATTATTTGTTTATAAAACTTATGTTATTGAGTATAGTTTATACAACACACTTGATCTATCATTTATTTTTATTATTCAACAATAAAAGAAATGAAATATATATATATGCTTATTTCATCATTCAAACATCTTTATTTTAACACTACCCGCGTTGAGATTCTCTGTCGAATAAGAGAAGATGCGGAGATAAGGACCTTATCCCGCTTTCATTTTTTCTCCCACCTTTCATCCAAAGAGTGAAAGTGAGAAACACTCTCCCTTTACACCAGATTCTCTCTTCAAGAGATAAATAGTGGACCCTTCTACTTGAGCACGGGAAAGAAGGAAAAAAAAAACGATTAGTACTACTAATCTATTTTCCTTTATCCCTGATGCCGAAAATGAGATGGTCCTAGCTACTGGTCAGTTCAAAAACCTGTTTGCCCAGTACGAAGTGTACTTTTCTTGCAAAATGACGCGCGTTTTGTAGTTAGCACAGTTAGCGAACCTTGACTTCTCCTGCTCAAAAAGGATTTTCCTCGTAAAAAAAATTCGCATCCCAATAGAATTACACTATATTTAATCTATTTATTTTTTTTTGTTTTAGATGTCCAACAAGACCTGAATACCGCAAGCTGCCACAACGTGTGTCTCCTAAGGTAACAAGGAAAAGAGAAAAAAATGGCAAGTGCTACTCGCAGTGGTTTCAAGCAGGGGGGTGGGGTTTTAGTAATGAATGTTTTTTCCTTCCAGGTTTTACTTCTATATACATATTTACACAATTTACAGTCAGAATTCCGAAAAAGTGATTCTGACTGCACTCTTTGATGAATTAGATAAACGGTTATCAATTCACTGTGTATAACTACGCAGCAACGGTGAATTGACTACTCTCTTCTACTAAATCCATGGCCTTCTCAGAAAAAAAAAATTCTGAAATTAATTCAAAATAATGAATTATCCCGAATTCTACTAATGTTCTATCGGTGTTCAAATAGTCCCATATCTCATTACAAAATGATGTATTTGCTATCTGACAAATGTTTAATCCAATATCTTTAATTTCCATTATTATTTATATTTAATTGTATCTTACTTTATTAGCAGACTGGATCCCAAGATTTATCTTATGCTTTTGTAAGTACCAAAAAAAATTTTATTTTTGCACTAAATTTCCTTAGAAAGAAAAAAAAAAAAAACATGATCTGGTTACAAATCTCCTCCCAGTTACATCAACAACGCGATTTACTAACTGAAGTGTTTGTTTGTTCTAGTGAAAACTGATATCTAATTTCGCTGACACGATTTATCACTTTTGCTTGGATTCTTATCATTTGTTTATTTATGTCTATCCAAATATACGCGATATTATGATTACTTGAATTAATTGCGTGAGCTCTCACAAATGTTTATATTCATGCATTATATTAGTATTATTATTCTTAGTATTTGTTTGTTTATAATTTGAAAAATGTTAAATTATCTTGTGAAAAAAATAATATAATTATTATTGAGTTATATAATATTTTTATGAAATTTTTAGGTTCGTACCACTGATTGGAATCGTCGAAAGATGCCCCTGTTTTCCAAAATTCTTTCATGATCCGGCCGGAAAATTGAATTGACTTCGCCAGCGAAACCAAATCGTCATGATTGAAAAAAAAAAACAACCCGGAGCACTCAACATCCGTTTAAAGTACGTACCATTTCCACTTTTAATAATTTGTTTGAATTTTTAAATTTTATAAAATATAATTCTCCATGCGTTTTAATGTAATTCTTTTATGTTTTTATTTAGAAAAACAAGTTTAAAATCTTAAAACATGGTGAATATTTTACATTATTTATCTTATTTTCATTACTTTTTAATGAAAGAAAAATTTTAAATCCGATTTTGATTTAGAAATTAATGTCTAAACCGAATTTTTTTTCCACATACTATATTGAATTTTATATTTAAAATATTTCTAACAAATGGTATTTAAGGAATAATTTTGAATCTTTATTAAAGTAATTCTGTCCTTAAAATCTTAATAAAAAAAACTTAATTACAAAATTTTTGTGTAACTTTTATTCGTGAATTGTTGAATAAAACTTACTTGCATGACCGCTTATTTAATTGTCAATTAACAATAATTTAAAAGCAATTAGTTATTATATTATGATCATTTAAAATGGAAGTTTTCAATATTTGATACGGGATAATAAATAAATTTATATTTATTTCTTATTATCTATAAATATTTCAAGTTCCCTTTTATTTATTTCTTTATTTGTTTTGTTATTAATCTTTGGGAATTTCTACTTAGTAAAATAAGTTTGAAATCTATTTATTTGAACTATTTTATTTTTTTATTGCTTCTACTAAAGTTTGTAGTTTTATGAGCGACATGAGAATGAATTAATTTACTTGGAAGAATTATTAATTACGAAATTCTAAATTCTTCAAACAGGATTAAAATCAAAAGAAATTCTCAATACTGTCATAATTTTAACTTTCGAAATAACTTGAATCGAAAAGAATGTTCGCTCAACAACAAATCCTAAATTTAAATGGAAATGTTGTATAAATTATTTTAATGACTGTTCTCTGTACGTGTACACCTTGATATTTATTGCTCTCTTCTTTCAGAGAAAAGAGAAGTTCGCTGTTCAAGTACCACCCTCCTTGGGTTGAAATGAGCTTTACAGGAAATGAGACTCCCCCCAACTTGGCGTCATCCAATTGGTGAGAAAGATTTCATTCATTCCTCTCTTCTTAAATCCAGCTTATCTGCTATCCCGTTTGTTTACATAGACAACCTGACTGCCCTGAACGAAAAAAATCTTTTTTTTTTTTTTTTTTTTGTCACTTAATTCAAATGACTGTGAAACAGGAATATGATATGTACTAACTGTGGGATTTTCCTTAATGCAACTTGCATCACCCAATATATTTAAAAGATTTAAATTAATTTAATTAAAAAAATTATATATTCGTGCATAAACTCAGCCTAAACTGAAATGCAATGACCTAGAAGTCACATGCTATACACTCTTTTAAACATATTTCAGAGTACATTTATTTATTCTATATAAATTCTCACATTTTGAATATTTTATTATACAATTATTGTATTTTGTGGAAATATACCTTTTAAGTCTCTGCCTTTTATATTTACAGTGACTTACGTAATTTATTATTTTTTTCTTTCTCTTACAAAAAAAAATTACGGTTATTTGCTCCACTATGTGCTATCCAGTGAAAATTTTGACTTCACTTTGCCTTTTACTGATGGACTGTTATCAAATTATTTTGATGTCCGAGATAGCTGATTTCAGAATCATTCTTTCTTTTTTAAAAGAAAAAAAAATCTATTTAATTTTTGGAATATTTTTCTTTGCTTTTAGCCAATTTATCTTTTGAAACATTACTGTTTCTAGAAAACTGTGGTATTTTTAATAAAATGTAATCTTTTATTACCCACTGACTAAATTTGAATGCAAATATTTTACCTTTTCCTCATTTTACAAATCTTCTCATCGGTAAACAGATTATTCCTCATTAAATAAAAAAAAATTCTACTTCAAAATTCTATCTTATTATTGTTATTTTGACCAATATGTGTTTTCAGGTGCTACTCTTACTGTATGACTATTCTGAATATTTGATGTTTATATTTTGTCCAATTTTGCCTTATACATAAATTTTGATATTGTGAAAAAAATTGTTTATATATATTTATCATTTTGGGGGATTTATTTGAATTTCACAATTTTGTTAGAAAACATTACTAGAATCAAAACTTCTAATTCTCTACATGAATTAAGATTTGCCACAAAATTTGTTAGATAGGAGAGAGAGACAAAAAAAAAATTGTCCCAATCAAATTTTCATATAAATTTGCACATTTAAAAAAAAAACAGTTGTTTGTCATATGACACACATTGTTATATTTACAAAAAAATTTATTATTTTTTATTATTTTAAACCAAAATAATATAGGTTTTCTTTTTTGTTTGTCACTGTCTGTGACTTTTTCCGATTTTTTTTTTTTTTTTTTTTTTTTTTTTTTTTTTTTAACATTAAAATTCCAATAATTTATCTAAAAAACAGAATTTACATTTCTAGATTATCTAAACAAATTTTGAAAATGGATAGAAAAAAAATTATTTATTTACATCAATTTAGTTAAGCCTAGACTAAGTACTAAAATTATTTTATTTACATTCTAACTACTACTGTTCTGTCCATCATTGGCATTGTCCATCTTTTGATCCACCTCCTCATAATTTACCTTTGTGGTACAAAATAGTTTGTCAATATGCCGTTTGATGAGTTTTCTCTGTGGGTTGCTTAGATCTTTTAGTAAGTAGTTGTTGTTGCGAAATCGCAATTTGACCTCAAATGGACCCTCATGCTTTCTGTCTAGCGCGCCTGTGTGTCCCACACATTTTAGGTAGCAATGCTGCCCTTTTTCAAGAAATTTTACTCTTTTTAACTCTTCCTCATTGATGTATTCTTTCATAATTTTCTCTTGATTGGCTAATGCTTGTAGCTTAACTTCTTTTATGTGTTGTACGCGATTTTTAACATACTCTTTAGAGCAAATTTCTTGTGCTGGTAGATGCACTGAGAATGGAGTTTTGATTTCGCGTGCAAAGAACATCATTGAGGGAGTGAAACCAGTCGCTCTGTGGACACTAGAATTATAACATAATTTAAAGAAGTCCAAGCGCGTGTCCCACTCTAGTGTACGGTTTGACATGGCAACAATCGAGTTTGAATTTGCGTTTATTATTGGGCATACCCTTTCAAACATTAGTTTTTGTGACCAGATCAAATTTACTTTACACATAAAAATATACAAAATTTTGTTTCACCTTATATAAATTTCAAAAATGAATTCTCACTATTTAAAATATTTCAGAACTATACATACATGATATATTAAAAAAAAATTAACATTTGTAGATACACATAACATTATTATAAAATATATATTGTAATTTCACTGCTTAGAATTGTATACATAGTAAAAATAATTTAAAGCATTTTGCAAGAAAACATCCTATTTCAGCTCTACATTCACTATTTGGAAATACATATTACAGTTGCATAAATAACCTCCAAATTTATATAAATGTGATCAGTGTACCATCAGTTTTATACAGAGTATCAGTTGCCAGATGACCTAATTCAAAATTCTCCCAGGAAATCTCGCATTGATTAACTCTAACTATACTATTGATTATTTGAAACATTTTTCTTTATTATTTTTATAGCTGTTATTGGTGATGCTCATAGTTAATTAAAATTTTATTTTTACTACAAATTAAAATTTTCATTGAAATTTAACTACGTAACCTACAAGATTAAAAATTAAAATAAATGTGATTTGCCTAAATTTTATTTTTACAAAAAAAAAAAAAAAATTTCTACTTATCAAATAAGAACAGCAAATCAATATATACTAGCTAACAAAATTAAATAGCCTTAAGCATTTATTTTTTACATTTATTTTACCACAATAATTTCCAGACTCGCATCCTAGCCAAATAAAAGGCCTGAGTCACGAAACACCATTAATTAGTCTTGTGATCATATGCTGGAATGATATTGCCAAGTGTACATTAGGTTACGATTTTAAAAATTAATTTATCATTCCACATAAAAATCAACAAAGAGCTAATTGTAATTTTGAATTCAGCATTAAAAAAATGATCGTATTTACCAAATAAATTCTCTGGGTCATGTAGAGATGCTGAAAGAAATACCAGCATATAGAATTTAAATTAAAGCGTTGTGATTATTTAGTTGAACATGACCTTAAGAGAAAGATGAAGTTAAGATTAAGCTGGTGTCCTTCCATAAATTATTCATCTAAAAAAAAAAAATCGCTAAATCAAAATTAAATAAAAGAAACTGAGTCATCACCAAAGAGAAGAAACATTAAATCTTGAATTTTAACATTAAAATTAGTTTATTCACAGTATATACAATGATATTTACATTTTATCTATAAAATAAATATAAAAAAAACAATCATTATCATTAATTGCTCGTATACTACTTGCTTCACAAAAAAATGCTATTTACAAATAGCATAGAAAAAGTTTAATACTTAACATTATTATTTTTGATTGAAGGTTAATCTAATTTTTTTACGATGCAAAATTCCTGGGAGAACAATCCCTGTGTGCATTAGCATGCATCATATTCTTCCCACAAACAATTAAAATGTTATGCACAGTTATTACGAGCATATAATATTTGAGATACCTTTTTCTAGGTAGAGGTCATCCATCGTCCTATCAGCTCCACGTTCTTTTTGTACGACGACACAAACACAAATAAAAATATATACTCCTTGCATTACAGTCAAAATGACTAAAGTAAACGTGCATTTTTTTGCACAACCTTCATTCTGGGTTAGGAAACTTCGAACTCAATCTTGGATGAATTTTTCTCTTCCTCTTCAATTCTGAGGGGGCGATGTTTTTTCTCCTCCTCTTAATTTTTGTGGGCCGTCTTTTTTCGTCTATTGGTCCTCCTTGAACAAAACCATGTTTTTCATTAGTCCACCGTTTTGACCCCTACTCTGGTCACGTGGTCTCAGGACTCCTGGAAAACGGATGATGTTTCTCTGCAGCTGTACAAGGCAGATTTATGACTGTCATATATTTGAGCAATAAAATCTGCCAACCTATTTCAGATGTATTGTAAAAGTGCAGACTTATGTCTCCATCTCATTATTAATGTATCTGTTGTTTACAGTGAACTATATATATATATATATATATAGAATAAAAACTTAATTATTTTAATTAAAATATTCTTATAAAATGAATAGGGTTTTGAGAGTCATCTCATTGTTCCAATGATTTCGATATCAAATATCATATTTGTATGACAACTCTGACTGTTTATGCATAATTATATTGTTTAGTGTTCTTTCATAATGAAAGATGATGAGAGGTTCATCTCTCCATCACTGTTGCTAGGCACAAAGCTGTTTCTTTTCTTTTTTCTTTAAAGTAGATGAAAATGTGGTCAGAAGATTTTAACGAGCGAAATAAAATGAGAACTTACATTTTAGGCAACGGAACTGAGAATAAATAATTTTGTGACCAGACAATTAAATTTCAAGTTAAACAGGAACCATATACCTTAAAGTTGGGGGGGGGCGATTTAACATATAAATTGCATTCTAAATATATAAAGTTAAATCTCCTTCATATATTATTATCACAAAATATAATTTAGTAATGCTCAGTATAGTTAGGTTAAAAAACCTGCTGGGCGGAGCTAGTGGAGCTTAAGCCGAAAGGTAGGTCACCCCGTCGGGTTTGACTTTGATCTTGTTTATTTAATAAATTGGGAAGTTTCGTTACAGTGTTCTGAATGTGTTAGAAAGTGTTTCGTAATCTTTTGCTTGACGCATAATTTTTCGTTCTTCTTTAGTAGGTAATTTTATTTGTTCCCCTTGAACACAGGCAATCCTAAACATCCCTTAACACAGGAAATCCTAAAACTTCAAAGGGAGCTGCGTTCCAAGTTACTTTTTCGTATTAGGAATATAATTTTTACATATGTCCGTTTCATCTCAAGACACGAAACATTCGCGAACCAATGCTCAAAATTTCCTGAAATTATTGTCAAAAGACAGACATTTCTTAGAATAAGAGAAAAATATCTTCCAACCACAGAGGTGTTCCGGCAAAGCTTGCTGCCTGTACGTTTTGCGTTTTTTAACGAAATGTATTTTGGTAGAGTAGCATCACTGCAAATAAAGGAGTCTTAAAGTAAGACAAAAAAAACCACTGAAAATGCATTTAAGACACGTAAATGTCTTAATATAGAGCTTAGACATAATAGATACCTTAATTTAAGACACTTGTGTGTCTTAATGGACTGGTGGTAGAAATGAACTAATATAAAGTGTCCTAATATGGTAAAATGTTTTAAATTAAGACATTGCTTTTGTTGATCACATCTGAAATGAGAAAGGATGGAGGTCAGGGCAGGCAGGTGCAGTGATGAGTATCAGAGATAGGGACGCTGGCATTTCATGATGACGAAATGCATTCACAAATATAATAATACAAGAGCTCCTTGGATTATAAAAGAAAATATTTAAAAAAATAAAAGTAAGTGTTATCTTTAGGTTTTCTTATATCTTTGTTTTAATAACGTCACATAATTTCTATTATATATTTGTAAGATACGAATTTAGTTTTTAATATTGCGTGCATATTTATGTAATAGCTTTCAAGTCACTTGCCTAGAATAAGTATTTTTTCTTAAATCATTAAAAAATGATGATTTTGCTTGGGTTATGTGGTTGTATTGTAGTCACTTTAACTATTACGTGTATTTTATCACAGGACTTTTTTTATTATTTACGTATGATATGTGTCTAAGTATGGAAGGTAAATTTTATCCATGTAGATATTTTTTTTACAAGATTATTAATCTTTATTTCGATATTTTTATGCATTTTTCAAAATTCCATTTTATGCGTTGGTATTCAAATACATTTTCTAAATCATATAAATTTTGTGCTCGCTAACAGTTTTCGGTTGACTTTCGGCGTACTTTAAATATTTATTTATTTAATATACTATTATAATACACTAAATTTTCAAGTCTTATTACCACTAAGATGAGTTTCGACCAGTGATTTATTTTCGATATTTTTCGATTCGGCAGCGTATTACTGCTTATTTTACTGTTTATTACTGTTAATTTTACGTTATAATACTGGCAGCTGGGGTACCAGTATTATACTGTAAAACCAACACTTTTTTTTTTTTTTTTTTTTTTTTTTTTGCATTGTACACTCTCAGAAATAAAACACTCAATTTTGACGATTCGGTAATCCTTAAGCCCTATTTCGTTATTTTTGACAATCATTTCGTCACAGAGTCACGTTGTTTTTGACGAAACGTGAATCTTCAAATATCTTCGAAACTGTTTCTCCACTGTCAAAAATAAAACTCTCACTATTGACGATTCCACAATTCTTGAGCTATATTTCAACATTTTTGACAATTATTTCGTCTCGAAATTATGTGATTTTTAATGAAATGGAAAATCTCAAATATTTGACGAAAATGTTTCCCCATTCACGGCCAGATTATTTTTGTTATTACAAAATCGTTCAAAAAAAATTACACGAAAGTACCAAATTTACAATATATTAATGAAAAAAGAAACAAAAATATTTCATCCTTGGGGGTCGCTATAACACGAAATTACTAAATTTCTACTTTATTTTCCATATCTGATATTTTGCGTCTATCCTTTTTGTAACTTTAACATTTTTGTAACGATTTTATGCATTTCTATTGCCTATTCAAAGATAAATTTTGCTAAAGTTATAGAATTTCGTTAAAAACGCTCAAAAAATTGTTCTAAAGTTACAGAATTTCGGTTAAAATAGTAAAATGCGAACATCATTTGGTCCATTTTCGACCGAAAGCATCAACCAATTTCCCAAAAGAAAAAAAAAATCAAAATTTTAAGATTTTTTTTTTATTTAAGAAATATATTCAATCAAATTTAAAATATGCATAATTGATCCCTTTCCCCTCTATAAACAGTAACGTGTTAAAATCTCTCCTCCAATATGCAATTCAAAATTTATTATTTCTGATCAACAAATTAACTAGAGCATATTATAATCATTCATTGAACAAAGGCAATTTCTATAATAAATTATATTAATCAAGCCATATTCTAATTATTTATTAACCATAGAAAAACCATGATAATAATCTAGCCTTTAAAACATGCTGAAATTATAACAGCACCGATAAAAATACAATTTACCTTTTAAAAATATAAAACACACATCAACATTCGCTAGATACATTTAAAATCAAAATCACACAAGATCTCACTGGCAAAGCAGGCAGCACGTTCGCCTCCCAAGCCAAAGGTTGCGCGTTCGAATCCCGTTGAAGACTTGAGAAATGCGATGTAAAATTCCCCTCCTCCTGCCATTTCGAGGTGCTTCTAAAATTGTCAATAGATGGTGCCATCAGTCTTTTTTACGAACAAGCAATTTGACGAAACGGTGGCTTTTTCAGACATTTCACGTGTTTTAAAAATGGTGTCTTTTTAAAACATTTCAAGTGTTTTAAAAATGGTGGCGTTTTAAGACGTTTCCAATGTCTTAACTTCAGATGCAAAAAGGTATCTTAAAAAGTAAGACACTTTTTTTTCACTTAAAATGTGACCATCCATTTAAGATACTTTTTTAACTGAATTTGAGACGTTTGTGTTTACAGTGATTAATATGAATGGCTTAACTCACTTTATCATACATAATAGTTTCTCTAAAGACATTTTTTTTTACTTGAAATCTTTTCTTTTTTCTTTACACGACATATCACGCCAGAAGTGAATTATTATTTTTTTTAAAACTTTTAATGAATTCACAGTTCCATCTTCAGCGCATGCATTGCAAAATTAAAATATTTATGTACCCAATTTCAAGAAAAGATAATTCATATTTCCCAGAAAAGTTGTATTATGGCGAGAAACTCTAATAATCATCGATATAGAGTTATTATCAATTTTAAATGGAAATTTAAAATCACCAATTTAATTCACATCAGCACCATCTGTAGTTTAGTTTGGCCATAATTTCTCGGCAGGAATATATAATGTTTTGGAGATTAATTAATTAAAATAAGCACATAATTCAAGGAAGTAACACGGGTAAGGTTCATTAATATAGATTTTTATTAATAGATATCAACACTAAACGTAACACACATTTAAAACATTCTGGGACTTATTACAACTGTGAGAAAAATAGTTCTAAAGTAGATGGCGTAGAAAATTCTCATTTTTAATTTTGGTTCTGCCATCTACAGACTCTGAACTGAAATACATACACTACAAAAAGTTTTCCTTTCAACTTAGACTGTAATACCTATTAGAACATTCTTTTCTAGCTGAATTAAAAACTTATGAGGATCCTCATAGACATTATGTTTTGTTTCCGTCTCCTTGCAAAATTAAATTTAATGAAATACCACGTATTTCGGCGTATGAGAAAGTAGGATAAGTTAGGGTGAAATCAGTTACTTATTATTAGTTGCTTCTTAAAGCTAGAATTTCCCATAGAACTTAATGAGTATTTGTGAAGTAAAACTGCACCTTTTTTTGTGCAATAAAACCACTATAAATATATGATTTGTTTATCATATTTTTATCATTACCGTATATGCTAGCGTATAAGTTGTCTCCAAAATTAGAGAGAAATAAAATGTCCTTCAGTTTAATTCTAGAATTTATGTATAATCTTCGACTTATTTACTCGTTCTGTGATTAAATAAGTCGAAGAAAATTATTGGAAAATACTGGTATTAATGCGGAAGGATATGTTCTTTCTCACGAATTTTGAGGTCGTGTTTATCCGCGCATATATACGTTAAATGATTTCCCACAAATATCAAATCGTTCTGCCATATCCCGCCAGTGAAATAAGACTGCATGAGTATGTTGTTTTAGGAAAGTGCATAGACATTATATTGAAAAAGGAATAAAATACTGTATTTTACAAATATAAAAAGAACATTCACTTGCAAAATAAATTTATAATTCTAATGATTTTCTATTTAAGGACAAAATAATAATTATCTTCATTACAATTTGAGAAATGACAGAAAAAATCTCACATTTTTATGAGCTTTAGAAAAATCACAATCCCTCTCATCCATGTAGTTTTCACTACATTTTCTTCAAGTACTGCTCCTGGCACTTCAAACATTCTTTTACAATTGCTAGTTTTATTCCACTTAGGATACCTGAAATTAAAAAAAATATTTTTAAAGAAATGAAATTTAATTAATTCAGGTAAGCAAATTGGTTGATTCATTCAAACATGTATAACTATTTCTCGTAAGTATAAATTTTTTCTTAAAACAATTTTCTTATTTTCTTGCATGTTATATGATGTCCCAATCTTGTAAATGTTTCAAAAATTTATATAATGCCAAATATTTCTTAACACTACTACTAATATGTCAAAATTAAATTATTTATGCATCTCATTTCAAGAAAAAAACTTTTAATGTTTGTTCAAAAAGTGCTATTTGCGATAAGAAACAGTAATTATCTTTAATGAAACTTTTATAGTAATTTTATATGGCAGTTTCAAACTTTCCATTTAATTCAGATTAACGCCATCTGTAGTTTAGATTGGCTATTATAAAATTCTTGAGTAAAAATTAGTAATTAGAACTTGGTTTTTAATACCGTCTGCATCTGAAAATGTCTTTGGAACTGAAATTAAAAATTTGAAAGTTATTTCATCTTTGCCTGTCTTCTTTTCTCTACGAAAATTAATTTTTTGGGAATTAAATTTTTCTAAAACATTTTCTATTCAAACTAATAAATTATTGCTAGTGTTTTTTTCCTAAAAGTTTAGCTCTTATTAAACAAGAATTTTTTAAAAGATTTTTTATAGTTTAATAATAGATTTATTATACTGTAGACAAGACCAAAAAAGCATGCATCAGGCAATTATTATGAAACACTTTCCAACATTAACCGGATATTATTAAGAAATTTTAGGTTTTTCATACAATGAAATGTGATATCTAAATAAGAAATTTAAAAACACACAACTCAGTAAAAACACATTTTCAGCAATTGCGAATTCTTTCGTGCAGCCCTGTATATAATCTATAGAAAATATACATTCCCACGTAATATACTAAAAATGATACGTATAAAAATGCAAGTTAGTTAATAGGAAGTAATTTTAACTCATTTCATCAATTAGAAAATATTCATTGATGGTGATGGTGCTGGCATATACAGGGTGAATCTAAACTCTTGGGCAAAACTTTAAGGGGTGATAGTACACATCAAGACAAACAATATTAAATAGGAAACTAAGGGTCCCAAACGGCTTCCGAAGGAGCTAGGCGCCATTAAAGTTTAGGGTCCAAAATTTCAAATAATTATAAAAAACGGAAAAATTGGTCGATTCGTATGCGGTTTTCGCTAAAACTATTCTTTATGTCAGTATTTTCTTAAAAATAAATTTTAAGGAAAAAGTTTTAAAAATGTCGATAGAGGGCGCTTTAGACTTTGGAGTAACGACAACTATTTTTTACAGTTATTTTTTGTATCTGATTAAATGCTTTCAAAAGCTTAGACTTAAACTTAAATTTTGAGCTCAAAATCTGAATCGTTGGGAGTGGTTAAGTAGTGCAAACAGAACTGTGTTCAGGCGTTGAAATTTGAACCCCCCTGAACACAGTTCAATTATTCCCGATCTTGGTGACGTAGACCAGGAAGAAACTACTAACCCCTACACGTAAAATAAACAATAGAAAATTAAATAAAAAATATATTTAAAAATAAATTATAAAGATAAAGTTCAAAAAATGCCGATAGAGGGCGTTTTAGACTTTGGAGTCATGAACAACTATTTTTTACCGTCGACTCCGACGAGAACCTGGTCGCGAGGATAGCCGTCGTATCAGGCGATATCCGGGAGATGGCCGGTGTTTCAAATTTCACCTCCTGAACGCAATTCAGTTTACGCTACGTATTCACTCCCAACGATTCAGATTTTGAGCTCAAAATTTAAGTTTAAGTCTAAGCTTTTGAAAGCATTTAATGAGATACAAAAAATAACGGTAAAAAATAGTTTTTCGTTACTCCAAAGTCTAAAGCGCCCTCTATCGGCATTTTTTGAACTTTATCTTTAAAATTTATTTTTAAGAAAATACTGACGTAAAGAATAGTTTTAGCGAAAACCGCAAACGAATCGACTAATTTTTCCGTTTTTTATAATCATTTGAAATTTTGGACCCTAAACTTTAATGGCGCCTATCTCCTTTGGAAGACGTTTGGGACCCTAAGTTTCCTATTTAATATTGTGTGTCTTGATGTGTACTATCACCCCTTAAAATTTTGCCCAAGAGTTTAGATTCACCCTGTATATAGTGATACAATTGCATCACGGTCATCCTATGTAGAACACAAATGCTTAGGTGTCAAATTTAGACACTTAAGCATCTTAATTTCTGAATGTCTCATTTTCAGACATATCATCAGTATTCAGACATCTTTCACATATCGTTTACAACATGTTCATAGTAAGACCTTTCTGTGTCTTAAATTCAGACATCTATGATGTCTGAAAATTCACATTAAGACACTTAAGTATCTGAATTACTTTTTCAGACATATGTGTCTGAATTTAAGACGCCTCTATTTGCAGTGCATCACACAGGGTAAGATCTACTTCCAGTAATTGTCGATCACAGTCAGTACTGTAACCAAATTCTTTTGTGTGTGTCTGTAAATGAACGATAAACGGTACACATTTAAGAAACATATATAACGCAGTTTAATGCTCCGTTTTTATATCATTATGTTTGAAGTATTATAACACCATTAAAATGCACCGAAAATTATTTTTTTCCATAGATCATAAAGTAATGGAATTCTTTTCTGCGTCTCTGTAGACGAACTCTAAATGCAAATAATTCTATATTCCTGAGAAAGTTTGCTGTACTCCACCTGAGTAATGCATATCAATCTCATTATGTTTAACATATCCAAACGTATAAACGATTTTTCCACATAGACAATAATGTAACGGAAATATTTAGTGTAACCATGTGTTGAACTATAAATGCTACACACTTCATTTTCAATACTGAACAGTCTATAGTTAACCTGAATACTGTATAAAAAGATACATGACAATTCGAGTATATTTACGAGAGTTAGAATGTTAAGAGACGGACAGATGGAGAGATAAACCGAATTCATAAACACTTTTTAACTATGTTGAAAGGTGTTAAAAATATATTGGATATATCTTTCTCTGAAGGAATGAAGTCTATTTTAAGAAGATAAATTATTTAGTTAATTAAAGTAAGTGTAATTATCTGTCCTTCAGCAGAATCTTTTACTTAAACTTTTTTCCTTCGTTTCCTGCATGTCATGAAAGTCAGTAGCTGGTCAGTTGTTTTCAGAATACGTTACACTATTTAATTGTTTTCAGATGACACAAGTTCAAATAATTTTTCATTGTGGTTATGAAACTAGTCTTTGGGGGCCACCCTAATACTTACCCATCATGGATATGCATAACATAAAATATGAAAATAAAGCATGTGTAAACTACTTATAAAATGCACTGCAATTCGAATAAAATCGTGGCTTCATGACGTCCTAAACTTTAAATGCTCTATTATTGAATTACGTAAAAGAAACATCCTTATAACTCCAGAAATGATAATCATATTAACCAATGGTTGATTGCGTCGGATTAAGCATCTAAATTCCAATTAAAATATAGTTTTGAACAGAAATTTGGATGAAATACAGGGTCATGAAAAATCGAAGAGTGTGGAAAATAGGATTACAAATATCTTGGCAACTCATTATCCGATCGACTTCATTCTCTATGCAAAATTTATGTTTGTTTTTTTTATTTTCTTTTATATTCACTCCTTAAAGTAAACAATTTCGCGAATTTTTATATACCTTTTATCAGAACGAATATTTCGAGGGTCCGAAAAAATAGTTCCGGATAATCGAGGTTACTGAAATGCAATAAGCTTCTTCCCATTATTACATACTAAGTGCATACCAAATTTCTAGTCTTTATCTCAATTTGTATTGGAGTAAGAGCGTTTACAGACACACATACAGACGGACGGCAATATTTTTTTTCTAAAAATATGTTTATTGGAATCTCCAGTGTCTGAAATGTGTAAATCGTCAATTTTTTTTTCGACTCTTAAACTATTACAAGACTTACCCCATACTACGTATGATGGGTTAGTAAAGGGATTTTTGCTAAACATAAACACTATCCTCACAAAATATTTATAAAACAGATTACAACAATACAAATTTCAATAGGGATGAAAGATACCGGCTTGCTTACTGTCGGTCATAATTTTTGACAGCCAAGAACTTTATCAGAGTTATTGCAGATTTACTGCAGCTATCAATATTTTAATGTTTATTTAAAAATTATAAATTTTCAATCTTTTCTTGACGACATCAAATGAATGTATAGAATTTAACCCGCTCGGATCACTTTTCTGCAGATCCCGCATTCTCTTACTTAATTTTTTTACACAAAATACTTTTTCGGGAATTAAATTGTATAGAAATGTTTTTCTAGTCAAACTAAGAAATACTTGATATTTTTTTTCTGAAAAGTTTAACTTTTGTCGAGAAATATCGATTTTATTCCTTTAAAAGTATGGAATTCAGGTAAATACGAGAGCAAGTCATTAAGTAAGTCACAAAAGATAATTAAATAATAACTTACAATGATATTCACTTCAAAACTAAATTTAGTTCTCAACATATTCTCCACCAATATTTATGCACTTATATCACCGTTATATCAGTGCCCCAACACCAGCTGCATAACATTCTTTGGGTTGCTGTCTCAGTCACATTAGGACTTCGAGTTGAACATTTTTATCATCTGTGAACATCACCTTGCAACTTCTTCAACATCCACCATAGATCTTCGACTGCCTCAAGTGAATTTCATCTGTTTAGTCCACTAAAACTTGGAAGCAAGATGATGTTCACAGATGATAAAAAAGTTCAACTTGAAGTCCTAATGCGGCTGAGACAGCAAACAAAGAATGTTATGCAGCTGGTGTTGGGGCACTGATAAAACGGTGATATAAGTGCATAAATATGGGTGGAGAATATGTTGAGAAATAAATATAGTTTTGAAGTGAATATCATTGTAAGTTACAACATTAAAGAAGTGAATATAAAACATCACATATTTTTACTGAATGGTGTATACAAATTTAAAATTTTATACATACATTAATATTAAAAATATCGACGTTTCGACGTTTCGACCACTATCTATGGTCATCTTCAGGAAAATGTTCTTAAGAACATTTTCCTGAAGATGACCATAGATGGTGGTCGAAGAACATTTTCCTGAAGATGACCATAGATGGTGGTCGAAGAACATTTTCCTGAAGATGACCATAGATGGTGGTCGAAACGTCGAAACGTCGATATTTTTAATATTAATGTATGTATAAAATTTTAAATTTGTATACACCATTCAGTAAAAATATGTGATGTTTTATATTCACTTCTTTAATGTTGTAATATTTCATGGTGTAATCGTCCAGCATTTATATTTATATTGTAAGTTATTTAATTATTTTTTGTGACTTACTTAATGACTTTCCCTCGTAGTAGTGTTTAAGCTTCTTTATACTTTAACTTAA
Organism: Maratus michaelseni; assembly: GCA_963931845.1. Classification (NCBI taxonomy): domain Eukaryota; kingdom Metazoa; phylum Arthropoda; class Arachnida; order Araneae; family Salticidae; genus Maratus; species Maratus michaelseni. Next base: position 56,134,317 of record OZ007597.1, read on the forward strand.
TTCTTTAAATTTAGTAACTTACTATAATTACTTAATTTAACTTTACTTAAAACTTTATTTAACATAATTCTAAAAATGGTATTTATTAAAGTCAAATACTATCTGATTAAATACTTATAACGAAAATAGGAATGCAAAGACATAGAGTTGTATTATTAGACTTAAATTGATTTATACACTTGAAGAATATTACATAAAGAAATGTTACTTGTTCAACTACATTTTGTATAACTATTCCGACGATAACAAAAAACAAAGGTTTTTCCTTAAAAAAGAAAAAATAATCGTTTTTTGCTGCGTAGTATATGATACCATAGATACAGAAAATCTTCCACAAATTCAAATAACTTCATATATGTTCCAACCGCAATGCATCTATACCAAAATTAAATTATTCATGTATGACATTCTAAGAAACTATGATTAATATTATTCAGAAAACAGCTACTTGTGTATCAAAACTGTAACAAATTCTAATGTAGCGCATTTAAAGTATGTTTCAAATGGGTATTTCAAACCTCCCATTTGATTCACATTAGTACAATCTGTAGATTATATTGGCCGCAGTTTCTTGGAGTAAAAAGTTTTTATTTCAATTGAACCATTAATTTTGCCCATTTTGAAAAGTTTCATTGAATATCATAAGTATTAGAAGAACATCTCGTGGTTTTACTTTTTTTTATGAAAACTAATTTTATGAGAATTAAATTTTAGGAAACATTTTTTAGATTCAAATTAACAAATGTCTGACAAATATTTTTCGAAAAGTTTAAATACTATTGATTGGATGTTACATGTGACTTCGTTCAAATGAAGAAGAACCGATGATTAACCAACAAATTTCACTACGATTATTAAAAAATAGCATTCACTCAGAAAAAGAAACTGATTAAAACTACAAAACATATTTTTTGAGTACATTTTCTTGTTTTAGCAAAATTGGAACATTTTACTTCAATTAACAAAACATTTTTGCTAACGATACAAAATTTTTTTTTGGAATTGCAAAAAAAAAAAAAAAAATTTGTTGATTCAAACAAAATTTTTATTGACCCATATTTAAACAAAAAATTTTTTTAAATATAGGTCAATGGAAATTTTGTTTGAATCAACAAAAAAAAAATTTTGTTGAAAACCACTTTTTTTTGCAATTCCAAAAAAAAAAAAAAAAAAAAAAAAAAAAAAAAAAATTGTATCGTTAGCAAAAATGTTTTGTTAATTGAAGTAAAATGGTTCAATTTTACTCCAATTTTGCTAAAACAACCAAAATGTACTCAACAAAAATGTTTTGTAGTTTTAATCAATTCCTTTTTCTGAGTGTTCGATTATGGAAAAGAAAAATAAATTCCTGTAAAAAAATCCAGTACTTCTCTGTTATAATGTCTGTGTGAGAAGAGATAATTAATAAGCGTACCAAAATTTCTTCAATGCTTCTTTAAAAAACTTGAATTGAGAACTTTGAAAACTTCTTTAAAATACTAAAAGAAACAGAGATTCTATGTAAAATTATACTAGTTCTCTGTTAAAAGCATTCAATCAAGATTTTCTACCATTAGTTTACATTTGTATTACGTTATTTTGTAGACTGGTGGAAAAAATTAGTGCTTTCACCAGAAATTGTGTTAATAGAAAGAAATATAATTCATTATTTTCAGTTCTATGCTATGATGTAGCAGTTTTCGATTTATTGCAATAATAAATTGTCGCTTATTTTTCGATATATTGCCTGATTTTGATATACTGCGCCGGTACGAAACAATACCCGCATAAAATGTTTTCTAATTTGCTTATAGTTTGAACAAAGAAACAGTAACAGTCTAAAAATACTGTTACGGTACTTTCCAACATAGTTGAAAAGTGTTTATGAATTCAGTTTGTCTGACTGTTTGTCTGTACGTGCTATAACTCGTGTAAATAAACACGGATTGTCATGTAATTGATATATGTTATTGAGGTTTACTATGGCATGTTCGGTATTGATAATGAAGTGCATGACACTTATATTTTCTTTACAGGGACATTCCATTCCATTATGATACATAGGAAAAATCGTTTGCGGTTTATTTTAATAATGTTTTAATTTAATTCTTAATTTAATTTTTTAATTTATTTTAATAATTATGAATTTAAACTTGAATGATTAAATAGGTTATTATTTTTTCTATAACCTTATATTATATATATACAATTTGCATGTTGCTGAACTTATTTAATTTTACACGGTTTCATCGACTGGATAAGTTTTAAGTGTATTTTAACAGTAACTGCCCGATTAAGAATGCTCTCCTTTGCATTTTGATATTGAATAATTATTAACTCATTATTTCCATAGCAGCAATACTTTTCTCTTGTTGTCTTCGACACTAAGAACATCGAAGTCAAACTGTCAGTTCTCAGAATCGGACTATAATTTTTAGTTTGAAGCATTTATAATCAATTTAAATTTTGTTCTAAACAGTAGAAAATGATCGTTAATTTTCTTTATATATACATATAAATGTATATGGCAAAACCGTAGTAAATAAAAGTGTGTTTATTTAAGTTAAACTTAAACTAGTTCACTAGGAAGAGTAGAAATAAGTATTTTTCTAAAAAAATATTTCATTGCATCGCCAATCAGCGATAAATCGCCAAAAACACGAAATTTTCATATTTTTTTTCCGGACGTTGTATCGAGGTTCCGCAGAATTTTTTTTTTATAGACATATATATCCCCAAGTGAAGAATATTCTGTAATTTTTTTTTCAAATTATATTGAGTATGTGCTTATGTAGACCTTCCTTGTTAGTAGAATTCACTAAGGAAGAAGAAGAAAGAAAACTTATTGTTATGAAAATACCACTGTGATTTGAAAACAATGTTTATATATAAACTTTATGCTTGAAGGATGTAACAGCAAGATATCTTTTCTTGCTGATTTAAATATACGAAACTATTTCTCCTCCAGTTAATGCTTTGACATAAAATAATTTTCTTATTTTCTCCGCATGAAATACAGTGCCATAAAGAAAGTAAATCTCTTAAAAATTCAAATAATGTCAAACATTTTCTAACTTCACCGCAAATATACCAAAATTAAATTATTTATGTATCCCATTTCAAGAAAGTATTTTTAATATTTTCTGGAAAAGTGCTATTTATGATGAGAAACTATAATAACTTTGATGTAGCGTTTCAAGTAATTGTAAATAGGAACTTAAAACCTTCCATTTAATTCACATTAACGCCATCTGTAGTCTAGATTGACCGTAATTTTGCGGAGTAAAAGTTAATTATTTGAACTCTACTTTTAATATCGTCTGCGATCGATCATTTCTTTTGAACTGCAATGAGAAGTTCAGTTCTTTTAAACTTTACCTGTTTTCTTTTCCTTACAAAGTAGTTTTTAGGTAATTAAACTTTATTAAATACTTTTTCTTGTTGATTTAAGAAATAACTGTTATACTTTTTAAATATTAATTATTATTAAGAAAAATATAGAAAATCTTTTTAAAAGAGAGAACTTTAATACAGATGAAAAGTATTATTAAAAATAATTTATTTAACAAACTTCAAAAACCTGTTTCAAAACTAAATAAATAAATAAATAAGTAAAATAGGTTTTAAGAAGAGACCATTACACAAAAATTGAAAAAGAATTATTTTTAATCTAATCTCTTTATTTTATTTATCCAAAAATAATATTTAAAAGCATTTATTATGCTTGCTTTAGAATTTTTGCAGTAAGTGTTATTATTGTATAAAATGTATGCATATCACAAATTTGTACAACTTTTAAATACTTTTCTTATTTAAACAAAATACTTTTCTTCTTTTTCCCGCATGATATACAATGCCATAGAGAAAGTAAATCTCTTAGAAATTCAAATAATGTCAAACATTTTCTAACTTCACCGCAAATATACCAAAATTAAACTATTTATGTATCCCATTTCAAGAAAGTATTTTTAATATTTTCTGGAAAAGTGCTATTTGGGATGAGAAACTATAATAACTTTGATGTAGCGTTTCAAGTAATTGTAAATAGGAACTTAAAACCTTCCATTTAATTCACATTAACGCCATCTGTAGTCTAGATTGACCGAAATTTCGCGGAGTAAAAGTTATTTATTTGAACTCAACTTTTAATATCGTCTGCGATGAATCATTTCTTTTGAACTGAACTGGAATTTTCAGGAGTTCTTTTAAACTTTACCCGTTTTCTTTTATTTATAAATGCGTTTTTCAGGTAATTAAATTTTATTAAATACTTTTTTAATTGAAATTAAGAAATAACTATTATACTTTTCAAAGATTAATTATTATTAAGAAAAATATAGAAAATATTTTTAAAAGACAGCACTTTAATACAGATGAATAGTATTATTAACAATTTGGAAATTGTACGTCAAACGTGACAAATGAGGTGCGTTCGTACTATAGCTAGTTATATAAATATTCAGATCTTGATGATGTTTAATTCTGTGAAATGAATTGTATCGTCTGCAGATTAATTTCTGTCATAAAATAAGTATCTCGGTCGCTTGACGGTGAAGCCTCATAAGCTCATATAACAAGAAAGCACTGATTTTTAAGAAAAATTCAAATTTCTTAATAAATATTTTTATTAATATCTCCTAAAGTTTTGATTCGATTTTTATAAAATTTGAAATGTCTCGACAAAATTCTGCAAAAGTAATATATCTTTAACTTCAAACCATTCGGTTGGGTAGTTTTTGCGTTGTTGTATGCGGACGGACGGACAAAGCGACGACAATAGGTGCTACCTCTGTATATAATTAAGAACGAATCTAAAAAAGACTATTTAAAAAACTTCAGAAAACTGTTTCGAAAAAAAAAGTTTAAGAAATACCATTATACAAAAATTAATGAAGAATTATTTTTAATCTAATCATTATTTTATTTATCCAAAATTAATACTTAAAAGAATTTATTATGCTTGCTTTAGAATTTTTTGAGTAATTGTTATTATTCTATAAAATGTATGCATATCACAAATTTGTACAACTTGATCAGTTAAAAAAGTTTTAATACAGGCTAGACAGAAAATCCATATATTTTTTTTAAATAAATTTTAAGAAAAGAGCAAATAATGAGACGAAAGTGCATTTTTGTAATAAAAGCAGCGCCAGGATGAGAGAAATTCTACCATAAAAAATGGATGTGATTCAAAAAGTCACCGATAGGTGGAGTTATACATATACTTTTCTTTTAGCCGTATGAACATTGTGCATAAAATACTTATTTTGTAAATACAGATATAAAAATCAATAGAGATTGAATAGTCCATTAAATAAAAGTGCTTCAACAATTTTGTTCACATTATATTTATTCAAAAATCAATATTTCAGGTTTTAGTCCTCCACATTGTCCTCATCTTAAAATAATCTCAACTATTCTTAATACATTAGAAGATCTTTTTGTTGCGTTGAGGAATAAAAGAGATACTGTTTAAAAAGAAAAAGGGAAAGTTTCAACGGTAACAACAAAATTCTTCTGATATATAGTTATTGTGTCTAAAATATTTTTTTTCGCTATTTTTTATAGTTCCTCTGTCTTTTTTAAATTTGCATTCCATATTAAGATATGCACTGAATATCTCCTTTATCTTTTCTTCAGGCGAAAAAAAGGAATTTTTCCCCCCGGAAATATACATGGAAGGAGAAAATATATTCCACAAAAACTGAAATAAATATTTAATGCTTTCCCTATTTAATTAAATTATTCACTAAACAAAAAAATACACTCAAAATTTATAAATACCTATGAGTTTTAACAGACATTTTGAATACATTTAAATTTTCGTGATGAAGACAGGATCCAAATTGTATGATATAAAGTACTTAAACAATTTTATTCAAATTACATTTATTTAATTAAAAATCAACATTTTTGTGGCTTTCTTCTTTTGTGCTATCTTCATCTGAAAACAGTTCCAAGAATTTTTCATTTATCTGCAAATTCTTTTCTTCCACAGATCATAAAAGAAGTGTGCTGAAAGGAGAAAATTGGAAATTGTAATTTGATAAAATAAAATTATTTCGTTGTATGTGAAACGAGTATTTGTAAAATATTAAAACTTTCCATATATTTTTTTTTATGCGTTTACCTTTTTTTCCCATTTTAAGGGGCTTGGCTTGTAAGATTTCAAATTCCCCTGTCTAATTTTAAACCTATGGGAGTGGCTATATGTTTCCCTCTCCCAAGACGTTAGAAATCCATTCGAAATTGTGATGCCACCAGATTTTTCATTTTGTAAAAAGATGTATAATGACACTTTTTACAAAATTGAGAGGCATAATTGGAAAGAGGGCATACAGAGGCATAATTTTGGGAAACAGAGGCATAATTTTGAGAGGCATAATTGGAAAGCTTGTAAGGGGAGAAGCTAATCTGTCAGTCGGCGGACTTACAACAGATAAAGAAATACGAGAGGTAGTAAATTTCACTTATCCTATGTGTACATCTGATGCTTCGTTTATGACAAATAAATCAGAACCACATTAAAAAAATGTGCTATATATGATATTTTATACTTTCTTCTATCAATAATAGAAGAAAGTATTGAAATATAATTTTTTTTCGACTTCCGGTATTCGACGGATTTACACGTTTTAGAAGTCAGAGATTCCAAAAAATATGTTTTTACAAAATGTCTGTCTGTCGTGTGTGTGTCCTTTTTGTATCATCGATGCATAGAATTGTTCAGTTATGGGCAATTATGTTCAGTTATGGACAAATGAACAATTCATTTATGCATAGAATTGAACCAAATTTCATTTATATGTTTTTGGTTTTCGCCAGCAGGCCTCATTTGGATTTGGGATATTCCACCGGAAGGGGGCGCTAGAAATTGTCTTCAATTTTTATTATTTTATCATCGAAAAATGTATGAAGTTATACATAGAATTGAACAAATTTTTTGTATATTTTTTTTACTATGACCTGCAAGTCACAGTTGAATTTGGGGATATACCGCCTGAAGGGTGCGCTGTGATAGTCACTTAAAGATTTCAAATTCAGAAAAGTGTATAAAAAAATAGAAATCCTAAAATTTTTTCCGTCAAATGTTTGGCCTTGATCCAAGGATTCCGGAGCAATTTTTGTTTTGCATCTATCTTAAAAAAATGACTGAGATATAGCAGTTTGAAATTTTATGGTGGCTGCCATTTTGATACAAGACAGCAGGATTCCTCCACAAAACGGTTTAATTGATCAGTTTTATAGTGAACATGCTTCCTGGCAATTTTTCTTTCATTGTTGTAACCAACATTGCAACTCTTATATGCATAACACAAGACATAGTCATATTCGTTAGCGTCAAATTCTCGCAAAGCTTGGCGACACTTGGCGTAATATCACCAAATTTGGCGACAAAAATAGGCTGCCATAAATGAAACCAACTTAATTGTAGCTGCCTAAATTGGCGAATTTCTGATTTAAATTCAATATTGACGAGAACTGGGAATGAATCTTCTGTAATAGGGTTCCACGCATTTTAGCTTAGTGGTTTCAAGTAAAATTATCTAAAATCTTATAACCAAGGAATAGGAAGGCTATCTTTTCTCACCGGTACAGGCCAGAAGGACATTTCGTAGTGGTGCTGTACATCGGCTGCTCGTGCAACGAAGGGTACTTCGCATCCAGGTAACCCGACGATTCACAAGTAGCTGATGTACAACAGAACAGAGAATTTTGAAGTATTAACATATATGAGATAGGAGAAAGTTTTGGGATTGGCACATCCAACTAGTTTTCGTTGAATTATTTATTGGCATAGGACTATGTCTGATGTTGATATATATTTTGAACATTCTTTTAAGGAGAGAAGACAAACCTATCCTAGTGTTCTAGTAGATAGTATAAAAATTTTAATGGGAAAATCATTCTACTTTAAAGTCAGATACAGAATTGCCGTTTTTTTTTTGCTCATTACACTTTTTTTTTAAATATTTATATTTACTTTCAACTATAAAGCTATTATATTAGAGGCTGTACATATTTAACGATATCGCTTTAGGGGGAGAGGGGGGATCAAGGCATATGAAATCATAAAATATATCTAAGGGAAGGGGGTGGGGGTGGGGGATATCGTTATCATTTTTTATTCAACCAAAATTTATCTCTTTTCTTATAACTTTTTCTTCACATCAAAATATTCTGCTATCTTTTTTAGGCTTTCGTTCATCTCAGGAAACCTTATAACACCCGCTTCGTTGTCTGTCCGTCCCGGAGCAGTTTCTAAGAAACTATATAACTTACACACATAACATTTTGTGTACTTATAGCTGAATACCTATTATGAAGCTTAAAATCATAAAATTTGAAAAAATCGTATTAGTTTAGTATAGAGAGATAAAAAACCAAACATCTAACAGCCTTTTCCTATTAAATTTAAACATTTTCCGTTATAGCAGTTGCCAGCAACTAAAAATCCACAATAAAATTCTTTCTACAATAATTAAGTTTGTATTGAAAGATTTCCACTTGAAAAATGAAAGTGAAATAAAAAGGTTCACCAATTGAATAAAAGATTAATATGATGTCATATTGATAATAAAACGAAAATTTTCAAAGATTTCTCAATAATACAAGAAGTATGAGTATGTGTATGTACAGAAAGCAGCTTAATATGACGTCATTAGAAAATTAAAAATAAAATTAATCTGACGTCATATTGGAAATTTAACGGACTTTTTCAAATGTTTGAGAACAATACAAACCGAATCAATATGATCAATATGAGTAATAGAGAATAGTAAATACATGAGTTTGAGGAACATATTGAATCATGATAAAAACCCGATTATGGAAGTATTCGCATATTTTAACATCTTGAAGGTGTACAACATATTTAATTTAGAAATTAATTTTTTTTTAAATATCGCATTTAGTCCTCATGACAGATATTATTATGACAGAGTATAATAACGGGCTTGGCCCGCTATCTGGCCGGTTTAGACATTAAAGAAAACAAAAAAATTGACGGGTAAATTTTTACTTTATAAAAAACATGAAACTTTTTTTTTGTTGCTAAATGAAATTTATTTGGATTTATTAAAGGAAGGATAAAGTGTTTTGAAAGGAATATTAAACGAAACCCTTTGTGCGATCGTCGATCGCACTTATCCACTTTTTTTTTTTTTGGGGGGGGGGGGCTGTTAACTATTTTTATGAAAAAGAAAGATATTGTTAAAATCATTAAATAATTATAATATTTTTTCATTTAAAAATATGGAATACCCTAACGTTTTGCATCCCTATTCTTCTGCCATATGTGTATGAGTATATATTCTGCTGTTGGAGAAACCAGGTGCAAAGTATGTTTGAAATTATTCTTGTTGTGTTTACTAGTAAATATAAGAGGAAGAAGGTTGTCCATATGTTTTGTTGATAAGAAGTTCTGTTTGCTTCCTCCACGCGCAGGGGGCAAGTGCAAAACCCACACTGTAAAAAAATTTCGTAAAATTTCAGTAGATGTACCGTAAATTTTACGGTACTTGTACCGTTTTCACTCTTTACGGCATGAGTACCGTACTTCTAAGTTATGTTAAACATAAAAGAACAGTATATGCGCCATTTCAATTATAAACGGCATTTATACCGTAAAATGATTATTTTTCAGTAAAAAATCGCTATTTATACCGTAAAATAATTATTTTTCAGTAAGGAGAAAACTGGTAGCCTACTGTTCAACCGCGCTTCTAAGAACTCCGGTTGGCAGAATGCCAAGCCGATTCTATTCACACTGTAGGGAGAATAGCCCCTACAAAAGAAGCTGAAATCACCACTCTTTATCTTAGGCAGCGTACTTACGGCTTACGGACTTTCCCATTTTCGACATGGACTAGCCATTTTCGCCCATGCGCAGTTCGCTCCAGGTTTCCATCAAGCGTGGTGCATCAGTAGGTACTGGTAGGTCCTCGGTGTACGGCAACCCCTGAAGTGATGCTCTTGCTCTTGTTACGTAATGCGTACAGGCCTGAGGAGAGGAATGGGGGAGCAGCCGGTACATATACTTTAAATATTTTACGGAACATATACCGTCCAGTTAAATTACGGTATATATACTGGTGACAATGTTGCCAGTATATGTACCGTATTTTTGGACCAAAATTTTTTACAGTGCATTATTATTGTTGAATGCATTATGTAACAAAGACCTATAATTTAATGCTTTTAAATAGTAACTATTTCTTTTAAGTGTTTTATAAAGTTATTTCGGCTTAGATGCTTTACACTGACGCTAAAAAAAAAAAAAAAAATTAATCGGTTAAAAAAAAGAAAAAAGTCGCCAAACTTTGGGGACTGTTTTTTCTTTTATGGCAACCCGGCTATTAAGCTTGTATTTAGTTACTGGTGCTGAAATTTGTTATTGTAATCTGTATTTGCGTGGATGTTAAGGGAAATGTTTGCGCATGTCTGTATTACGTCATTATTTATAAATGTTGTGTTCGTCATGAAATTAGAAACTAAATAATCGAATGTTTACTCTGATATAGTAGGGCACGTTAAAAGATTGAAATGACGTAATGATTTTAACTAAAAGTTTGTGTGAAATTAAAATTAGCATCAGCGAAGGATTACTGTAATATAGTAGTGCACTTTAAAAGATTGAAATGACGTAATTAACATTTTCCATTAAATTTATGTTGTAAAAAATGTATTTTTGGTTTATTTTAATTGTTGTGTAGAAATACGATTTTCTGTTACGTTTTCGAATACGTTATTTATAAATGTTCTGTTTTTTATGTTTCCAAAATGGCAACGGAAAATAGTAGCTTGGCGCAGTCTTGGAAATCGCGCCAACCAAACAGTCGCCAATCTTTTGTTTACATTTTAGCGTCAGTGTAACACATCTGTTCCGTTATTTCATATATAATAGTGATATTTTATTAACTTCTTCTCTGCATTTGAATCAGTAATGTAAGCTAATAAAAAATGTATAACTATACATGTGTTACAAGTGCAAACGGCAGAAAAAAATTGAAAAAAAAATGATAAAGATGTCTTTAGGAGGGGGGGGGATAGTTGAGGGATGTTAACTTATGATATCGTAAGGGAAGGGGAGTGGTTCAAAATTACCAAAACGTTGATGGCGAAAATCCATCATTGAAACCGGGTCATTAAAAATACGTAAATAAATAAATAAATAAAATTGCGCATTTCCACACATAAATTTGAAGCATTTTTCTTACGGCTGTACGAAAATTTCAGAAGTCATTCTTATAAAACCCAAAGGATGCATAGAAAGTTTTTTTTTTTTTTTTTTTTTTTTTTTTGCCTTTTTCATTTTTCCAAAATTTAGAAAAAAAATCAATGTATCCTTATTAGTGTTTCAGTGTGTGCAAAGAAACAAAATGGAGCAACAAAAGAATCTTTTTCAGTTTGACATTTATTGAAACTAAAAGCAAAAAATTACGTATTCAAAATTCGTAAATTACGGTGCAGTTTGGAGATAAACTTTATCTGAAAACGCATTATTTGTTCTATTCTGTTCTCTAAAGATTTAAATTACGTGAGAATTAGAAACAAAGATGCGAATAGTGAAATACAATGCATAGTCCAAAAAATACAGTAAAAAATCATTTAAAATTAATTTAAAGAAATATCAATATAATTGTAAAAAACCTCTTAGAGGGATTTTCAGATCACTCTGGAGTACCTCCCGTGTTCAATGCTGTAGCGCTGGCCTTATCCATCACCGTGTGAGGCGTACACATTCAGACAGATGGACAGACATGTCAGACTCTCAAACTCTTTGTTTAACTAATATAAATGTAATTAGATAAAATAAGTAACTTATAAGCTTTTTTTAAAATTCTTTTTAGAGTTTCGTTCATCTGACGAAACCCTATTCTACTGCTCTGTCTGTCTGTCTATCACAGAGTTCGTACGCGGAAATTGTATAAGTTAGAGACATGAAATTTTACATACTTGTTGGTTAATATCTTCTGTCACACGACATATCATAAACTTTTTAAAAAGTCGTATAGTATTATCTTCATTAAATGAATTAATTAAAGAATTAATTTAATGACATCTGACCATTTCTGCGCATTTCTTTGATCTTAAAACAGAATCTTAATTCCAGACTTTTTTGTGAAGGCTAGATGGTTCAGTGGTAGAGCGTTTTCAACTAATAAAAGGTTCCGCGTTCTATTTTAAACGACGGAAGTTGAAATTTTCGATTTTTACATTTCATTGTCCGATGGATTTAAATAAAAGAACTTTCGTATTTTTTTGAGATTTTAAAGGTTTCGATTTTTTTAGCTAAACTTAAATCAAATAATTAAATATGCTTATCAGATGTACAAACATATGATGTTACAATTGTCTAAAAATCAATTCTTGAATATTTTTAAATTCATTTAAAAATAGTTTCCTCTTGTTATCATTTTATAATTAAATTTATCGTGCTGCCATCTATGTTCTTATTAATAAAGTTTATTGATAAATGACAAATATAATTATAAATTAATGATTTGGATTTATTAATTAAAGAATAAAATGTTTTGAAAGGAATATTAAACTAAACCCTTTGTACAATCTTCCATCACACTTACCAACTTTTTTTTTTTTTTTTTCGTAAAGGACAAATCGTTTATTTTCAATAACAAATATTGATGAAGATATCGAATAAGGATACTCACTCTAATAAACTGACATAAAAAGAAAACTTTTGAATAAGCATATGGTTTATTTTTAGAAAAAGCAGGAAATATCTGATACGATTAATGTACACAATTATAGTGTTTAATTTCCAGATAAATTACTCTCTTTTGAGTAACAGAACTTTTTTAAAAGTTACTTTAGGAAAGCATTCAAGTATTTTTCATATATTATAGTGATTTGTTGCAGTTATGTCATTTTGTAATTCATGTCTAGCCTTCCATTTTCCAACTTTGCCTTTATATTTTTTTATTACTGTCTCTTTCCGTGCAGCAGGATATAGAGAAAACGCATGCAATAATTTGAAAACTTTATATAATTACCTCTTTTCTTCTTGCTCTTTAATTCCGCCAAAATTTTAACGATGGTTCAATAACAACTAATAACACAGTATGGATCATATTTAATACTACGCAAGCTATAGAGTACTTATTTGTTTTTGTTTACTTTTATTTTCAGTAAAAGAAGGAAGTTCTATAAAACATAGTTTCTCTTGCTTTGTGTATTCAGAGACTGCGTTTGTATAATAAGCTGCAGCTTGCCAGAAATCTTATTGAAGCCGTAAGTAAATTGAACCATGTGCGACTAAATTATTAATAAAACTGTTATAGTGTACTGTGTAATAGAGGATTTCTACGTAAGTATTTGAAGCCTAGTAGTACTGTATCCATGGCATATAATTGCAAAAATACGGTGATTTTGTACAGTATGTAAAATATATGTACATTTTGTAGTTTAAGTATTTTATAACTATATATTACATGTAGTATGTATTTTATTACATTCCCATGTATCAAGCGAACATTTGAAACAAAAAAATAGGTAAACTGGTTCATAATGCTAAAACTCACCTTAGTTATACAATATAAAATTATACAAACGATGTGAGTCATTACCTAAAAGATGTTAAAAAATTACATTAAAATCAAGTATTTTCAGCTATGTACCTAGAATTCCTCAGGATTCAGAATTTAAATTGGTGTTACGAACGTCGCTTGTACTGATCTCTCTTGCAAAGGGTACGCTTCAAAACTGTAAAAAGAAAACATCTTTTAAACATGTTTCTTAAAACAACCTTTTAAATAACTTTTGAAGTATTTTAATTATCTTTTAGGTAGTGAAACATATCGTTTGTGTAATTTTATACTGCATTACTAACATGGAGAGAGCCAATCTTGGTAATTAATTTTACACCGCCTGCGGCAGAGATCATACTATAATAGGTGGGTGGAATAGCTAGCGTGGGGAAGCTATGTTATAGTAGGGTGGGGAGAATGGGTCTGCTATAAGAGGGGGGGGTATTTTAGGGGGCTAAATTAATAACATTTTTAAATGTCTTATAGTACGAGGTAACGGTTATGGTAGAGTCTGAACACTGCCCGCTATTTTTTTTAATGTTTTATAAGTATATTTAAATTTAAATTTTTGTGTTTAAAAATTATTTTTTGATAGTTAATTAAGAGTTACTTTATCATAGTAAAGGAGTTAATATGCGATTTTACAAAATGTATTGGCGATTTAAAATTTGTTAGTGATTATCCTTTTTTAAAAAAATAGTATTTCAAATAAACATTTTGTGTTTAGAAGATTATTATATTTTTACATGTAATTATGAGACTTTGTTTTAATGTAGTGTACAGTTTAAAATAGGAATTTACAAAATAAATTCCTAACACATAATTTGAAAGAAATACTATACTAAGATATTTTATAAATATATTTAAAACATAGTTTTTACAAAATAGTTTTTACATAAAATGTATTTTCATTTTTTTATTTTGAATAAAATTTTAAATTTAAATTATGAATTAAATTACGTGATACTAATTAAATTAACAAGATAAGGGAAATTTGCAAAATATTAACACAACAGTATATTTCAAAATGATCCTATTTAAATTTAAGCTATACATTGTTTAATGATTCCTTATCCGAGCCTTTTTTTTATTATACCTAAAATTCAAATATTGTGTATTTAAATAAAAATTTTCGAAAACATTTATCGGTAAAAAATAATTCAAGTGTTAAAATTCCTCTGAAAACATATCTTTATATATCTTACTAAATCAATTGGATTGTCCGAAAAGTTTGTGCCGGTTAGGAAAATCAATTCGCACCGAAAATTTTAATGATGGTTCAATAACAACTAATAACACAGGTTGAATCATATTTAACTAGATGGAACCCGTCAAAACTTGACGGCAAACAAATTATATGAATTACAACTTTTTATATGAATATTTAGTCTAATATTTGACCTAATTATGTATTCATAATTAGTTTAATAATGACGAATATTTGATCTAAAATGGTTAGACTTTTCATCATTTCCTATGTATAATTTTTTTAATATACTTTAAAGGCATGTTAATAGATGGTAACCAAATTTTTCCAGTAGAACAACAAAGACTAAAATATCCTGATGTGTTTTTTTCACATAAAAATGACGCGCATTGCAGTAAGTACATCGGATAGATAACAAACCAATATGAAAAGGCGTCACATCACAATCAGAACCATAAAGAGCACATTTGTGACCAATACTAAACGGCATTTTGGGATTAGAAAATTTTTCAACAGTAGTTTGATACTGTGCACTTTTTGCAACAGATTCCCTACGACCACATAACAACATCTTCCTTTTATCTCTCTTAGAATCATGTTTTTTATTAACAGAAATTTTTAGCACATGAAAATTCCCTTCATCCAAATTACCTGAAAAACGCAAATTGTTAACAGTATTTCCCCCTAGCCATAACCTAGAGTTTCAGCACTATTTTCAAGGTGGACTCGAAACAAACATCCGTATACAACTGTGTAATGCAAGCTAATTCAACACTACCACCATACTCACCATCGCTAAAAATTAAATTTGAATAATCCTCGATGGTAAAAATAGGCAAACTATAGGATGGATCACAAATAATAAAGTCTCACTGATTCACAATTTCAGCCACAACTTCTAGCCTTAAATCACGGTGTTTATCTTGTGTGCTATAAAAACAATATCACACCTCTCGAAATAAACAATTCCCATCTCCTAATATCGGTACAACAGATTTTTCCATTTTAATAAAGACAAAAAAAAAAAGCCACAGAATTACAACTACGTGAAAAAAAAAAGAAAAGCAAAAAACGCACGTGATACCGGGGTATACGATATTTTAAAGGTAAACGCATTTCGCCAAAAACCTTGGGAAAACCGTAGACGAGTTCTGAACGTACATTGAACCAAGATACCGGCGTGATCTTTATTTACATTTATACCTTACCCAGATAGTGGCTCGTACCGCGACCTACGTTAAACATACACGGCCGGAGCATGACGTTTAAAACGTCACATGGAGTGGATCATTTTTACACGATGATTGGGGCGAAGCGACGCGACCCCCGTTTTGCACCAATCGCCGTGTAAAAATGATCCACTACATGTGACGTTTTAAACGTCATGCACCGGCCGTGTATATAGCCGGTCGTGCTCATACTCGCTTGTTTCTCAGCGTCAAAGTTTGAGAAACGTTAATCGTATTTTCAAACAAATTAAATACCTATGCCCTTCAATTTCATACCATTTATAAGAATTTAGGTATTTCTCCGTTATCCCGTCGACCACTTTCCATTAAACAAAATATCACCAAATTATAGAATTTAACGTCAAAAATGCATGATCGTGGTGTCGCATTCATCTGACGTCAAATGACACCATGTTATTAAAAGAGAAATAGCTTTGAAAAAATTTTACGATTCGTTTCGTACAATAGATCAATTTCAACTGACGTCACAAACATTTATCCAACAGTCGATAATTAAGAAAAATAATAATGTAAATAAATAAATATCCAAGAATATTTTTGTTTTTGTTTTCATTAATATATTGTAAATTTTATTGTTTAAAGTTACTGATAAATGATACTTTAGTGAATCGAGCTTTTCCCAATTTCTTTTTTCTTTTTCTTTCTTTTGTTTTTGAGATTTTAATGGCAACATTCTGTCATTTGTTTATTAGGCACTACAGTTTGGCGAATAATTTGGCGATAGTTTTTTTTTTTAATGGGAAGTGGTCGACGTGATAATGAAGAAGTACCAGAATATTTTTCTGCATGTTACAGTTATATTAAGAAATATATATTTTTCAGATTTGTTGAATCACTTATTTGTTTATTTGTTTATTTTTTGATGCATTATATTATTGAAGGTTGTTAGTTCTCTTATTCTTTTTAAATATCCCCTACTTATATATAAAAAATAGCGGTACTTTTCAGTTAGCCGGGCACCAGTGATATATGTACATAAATATATATGTATGTACATATATATATATATATATTCATACATATATCACTGGCGCCCGGCTAACCGAAAAGTACCAAAATAGCGTGTGTTCTCTGTGGTGTTTCGGATAAACGTTGTAAAATTCAAGTTATAAGATTTTATCCAACTTCATAACTGCTGATGAAGCAGTCATTTTTGGCGATTTTTCTGTTACATTTTTTTTTTTAATATATATATATATATATATAGCCCGAACTAAGAAAAATAATGCGAATGATCAAATAATTGAATTTTGTTAAGCATTAAATTTTCTTATTTTTAATCTGAGAAAGAAACAATAATCATGGATTTAATTAATTTTGCAATATGCGGTGCAACCAAAACAATTTAGATTAAATCGGTACAGATATCGCAGACGCAACAGTGTTAATTTTTGGCGCCGAAATGACGATTTTTTGCTTTATATGGCAACCTGGTGTTTTATAATAAAATTGAATATGTGTGTAAATAAAGTAAAATCGGTACTTTTATGTTAGCTGGGCGCCAGTGATAACTCGCCAAATCTTGTTTCAATTGGCATCATTTGAATTGAAACATTTTACGTGAGATTTGTTATTCGTATTGATACGTTTATGTTTAGATATTTTATTATGATTATATTTTAGCTAATTTTAAGTAAGTTTTTTAAGATATTATATTGCAATGTAAAAATATTACCTAGATGATATTAGCTAATGTCAAAAGATTGGCGATCACTGGCGCCCGGCTAACATAAATGTACCGTAAAATAATATAAAAATAATTAATAAATAGAATTAAATTCGTGTGTTTAATAAAAGTAATGTGTGAAAATTGGGTTTTCTCGCCAAAATGCTGCAAAAAAATCGCGCCAATCTTGGTGCGTCTGCGACATCTGTTCCATTAAATCCTTCAATGGTATTTTTTATTTAATAAATAAAATTTGTTAATATTTAAAAACAAATTTATGAGCAATTTAATATATTTTAATCTTTTTGTATTAGTTTTATTGTTTCAGCAAATGTTGAAAGTATATAAATTGGTGACATTGGTATTTTTTGAACGTAATCTATCTTTGTTTACAATTCTACCTTGCCTAGATAGTTTGAAGTTATGGTCAGAGTCAGACTTTGGGCAGAGTTGCAGCGTCCTCTTGCGATTGACTGTATGACGTCATATGCAGATTTAAAAGTTTAATTTAACTAATTAATAAAATTTTCGAACAAACGAATGTACGATAACAAATCTGTGTCCAAATATCTTTCATTAAAAAAAAAGAATGATGTAATTTGATGTAGTTGTTTGTTCTCACGGATTGTCGAAAGAAAACGCTTATTGTTTTAAATATATAGATAGATTATTTCTATTTTATCCTCACAACCATAGAGTTCAGAGAATAAACTTTGCGCCTGGCAAAAGTGGGAGTTTTCCCGATTGCTGATTTTATGACGTCATAAGCAGAAGTAAAAGTTTAATTGAAAATTACGGTTAATTAATTAAATTTTCCAACAAACGAATGCACGATAACAAATCTGTGGACAAATATCTTTCATTTAAAAAAAGAATGATGTAATTTGATGCAGTAGTTTGTTCTCACGGATTGTCGAAAGAAATCGCTTAACGTTTTAAATATATAGATATTACGCAAGCTATAGAGTAGTACCTACTTATTTGTTTTTGTTTATTTTTATTTTCAGTAAAAGAAGGAAGTTCTACAAAACGTAGTTTCTTTTGTTGTGTGTATTCAGAGACTGCGTTTGTATAAAAGTTGCAGCTTGCCGTAAGTAAATTGAACCTTATGTGACTAAATTATTAATAAAATTGTTATAGTGTACTATGTAGTAGATGATTCCTACGTAAGTATTTGAAGCCTAGTAGTACTGTATCTATGATATTTAATTTTAAAAATACGGTGATTTTGTACAGTATGTAAAATAGGTATGCATTTTGTAGTTTAAGTGTTTCATAACTATATGTAACATGTAGTATTTATTTTATTACATTCTGGTGTATAAAGCGAATTTTTGAAACAAGAAAATTGGTAAAATAGTTTAGAATGCTAAAGTTCATCTTAGTTAAGCAATATAAAATTATACAAACGATGTGAGTCATTACCTAAAAGATGTTAAAAAATTACATTAAAATCAAGTATTTTCGGCTATGTACCTAGAATTCTTCAGGAATCAGAATTTAAACTGGTGTTAGGAACGTCGCTTGTACACATCTCTCTTGCAAAGGGCAGGCTTCAAAACTGTAAAAAGAAAACATCTTTTAAACATATTTCTTAAAACTACCTTTTAAATGTCTTTTGAAGTATTTTAATCATCTTTTAGGTAGTGAAACACATCGTTTGTGTAATTTTATACTGCATTACTAACAAGGAGAGGGCCAATCTTGGTAATCACTGATTTTGATGATTTTTATATATGTTGTAGGGTAAAAGCCTCTTAATCCCAGGTTCAACGGTCCTTATAAGGCTCCTTACATAACGCTCTTTATTTCTCAAGAAATATGGTGTTTAATGTTATAAAACAACTCCAATACCGTAATTTCTGGCCTATAACCCGCGGAACAAACAATCATGTTTCCAAATGGAAATTTTATTTTATAAAACGTGACTTACTAAATCGCTGTAAATATTTGACTTGAATTATTAAATATAATTTTTGGGTCAAAACGTGATTGTTTGAACCACGGAGTATAGGACGGAATTTACGGTAATTAAGTTTCGACCAAAAAATTTTATTCAATAATTAAAGTGAAACATTTATAGCGATTTAGTAAGTTACGTTTCGTAAAATAAAATTTCCGGGTCGGAACAAAATTGTTTGATCCACGGATTACAGGCCGGAAATTACGGTATTTAAGTTGTGTTATAATATTAGACCCCCTATTTCTCGAGAACTAAGGAGCGTTGTATAAAATCCGTTGAACCTGAGACTAAGGGGCTTCTACCTTATAACATATACGTATAAAAATAATCAAAATCTGTGATTACCAAACTTGGCCCCTTCCTTGTAAGTTGAATTTTAACATTCTGAACTAGTTTATTTTATGTGAAAAGGGAATCGATACCGGATTATAAAGAAATGTGCCGAGGTAACGAAATAACTCCCAGATTTTCTCAGCTTCGAAGTGTGTCCTTTGCGAGTGAGATCTGTACAAGTACACACTTGTAAAATCAGTTTAAATCCTGAATCCTGAAGTCTAGGTACATAGCCGAAAGTACTCTATTTAAATGTAATTTTTTAACATCTTTTAAAGTATTTTAATCATCTTTTAGGCAGTCAATCACATCGTTTGTGTAATTTTATATTAAGAAAATTCGTCACATTTTACATGTGCAGGTATAATAGGAGAAAATTTAGAAATTAAGCATAATGATTTAGGTTTTTATATTAATGAGCAAGGATGTAAGACGTGATTATTTGAATGAACGAGAGTACGGTTCAAAACGCGTTTTGGGAGTTTAAGCAGATAGGCTTCTTAGTAGCGTATGTCCTCATTTGTATTTGCTTATCATATATTTTATTTCTGCTGTCAACATTACTTTTTCTGTGCATTTACAAAACGTACAAGAATGAATGAGCTATCATTCGAAAGGTTTTTGAACCGGTTCCTGACATAGTACACTCATATTTCGTTAAAACATGGTTTTTGATTTTTAAGAAATGGAGATAATTAAAAATTAAATCGTCATTGTTTTCATAAATATCGTGTGTGTCCTCACTTTACATTTGCTTATTTTCTTTGTGTTTGTACTAATTTTTAGCTCACGGGCTATAAAAGCCTGAGAGCTTAATTGGTTTCATGTAATTGGTTTGAAATTTCATGAAATTGGTTTCATGAAAATTTTCGACTTCCAGTTTTCAACGGATTTATACGTTTTAGAATGTCCTCAACACGATTTGACTGTTTTTAGAAAATGTCTATCTGTGAGTCTATCTGTCTATCTATATGTGACAAAAGTTTTGTGGGCGCTCTATCTCAAGAACTAATGCACGAAATTTAATAAAACTTTAGATTCAGTTATACCTTGATATAAGTTGTAGATTTTTAGTTTTTGGTGTAAATCGCCCCATAGGTGGCACTGCTATGCTACAGTTTTCACGATTTTCACTATAGCTATATCTCTAGAACTAATGCACAGAATTTCATCACACTTAAGATTCTGTTAGACTTTGACATAAATAGATGCTGATTATATTTTGGTGTAAGCAGTCCAACAGGTGGCGCTGCTATGCTATAGTTTTCACGATTTTCACTATAGCTATATCTCAAGAACTAATGCACAGAATTTCATCACAATTAAGATTCTATTAGACTTTGACATAAATAGATGCTGATTATATTTTGGTGTAAACAGCCCAACAGGTGACGCTGCTACGCTACGTTTTTCATGATTTTCAAGATAGCTATATCTCAGGAACTAATACATCGAATTTCATCAAACTTCAAATTCAATTAGACATTGACATAAACCGTTGTTGATTAGGTTTTGGTGTAAATTTCCCAATAGATGGCGCTGCTGTGCTTAATATTTCATGATTTGCGCAATTTTAGCGATAGTTATATCTCAAGAAGTAATGCACGGAACTTAATAAAACATTAGATTCAGTTAGACATTGACTTAAATTGGTGCTGATTCGTTTTTGGTGTATGTGAAACTATATCAGATAGAATAAAGTTTTCGGATTGGCACATCCGACTAGTTGTATTTGCATGCAACATATCTCCCGCAGGTCTCTTTGCATAACAGTTTGCATGCGTAATACGGGGAATATAATTAAAATAAAATAGAAAAACACCATTTCAAATTGTAAGTAGGCATTATGCGACAGAGCGCTTTATGCACCGGAATATAATGTATATAAGTTAATATTTTATAGTGAAGTAAGAGCCTTGTTTCAATCTAATTTTAAATTTAGGCGGAGAATTAAAAAAAATATGTTTGCAGCTTATGATTGTGATGAGATTATCTTAAAATTATAATAATAATGATAAAATAATACTTATATATAATATTCATTTATATAAAAAAATATTAAAAAAGTTTAATAAAAGAATATAATTTTAATAAAATTTTCGTCTTTATAAGATAACCTTTATAATTATATATGAGACTTCCTTTACCGTAACTTAGAGTTATCGATAAAAAAATGGAAAATACGTTACTGATTTACAATTTGATTGGAATTATTAACCATTGGGAAAATGTTTTTGTTTTCGGTCAAGAATGGACCACTTGACGTTGTCACTTTATTTTTTTTAACGTTTTTAAGCGTTTTTAACAAAATTCTGTAACTTTAGAAGAATTTTTCTCCGAATAGGCAATAGAAATGCATAAAGTCGTTACAAAAATGTTAAAGTTACAAAAAGGATAGATGCAAACTATCAGATATGAAAAAAAGCCGAATTCAAAAATTGACGTCAGATGAGAAATCGTCTTATAAAGCAAAAAAACGAGGTCTTCAACTTTAATTTCCTCAAAATAGCTTTAGCTCAGACATCAATCTAAACTAGAGTTAAAGCAATAATTAAACATTGCTTAGGGGATGGTCTATCAATAGAAATTGTACCAAATTTTAAAAAAATCAATGCTAACACCTAAAGTTGGCATCATATTTGGATATTTCGGTTTATTCTACTTTCGGATACTAAACCGGAAGTCAGTAGATAGGGAATGGGACTTCTGCGTCAGCAGTAGGCGGTGGCGGCGGTGCGGTGGTAACACCGCCTGCGGCCGAGATCATACTATAGTAGGTGGGTGGAATAGTTAGCATGGGGAAGCTATGTTATCGTAAGGTGAGGAGAATAGGTCTGCTATAAGAGGGGGGTATTTTAGGGGGGCTAAATTAATAAAATTTTTAAATGTCTTATAGTAGGAGGTAACGGTTATGGTACAGTCTGAACACTGCCCGCTATCCCTCTGCATCTTCCCATTTGTTGTTGTAATTTGTTAAATTATAATTATTTTTTTTATGTTTTATAAGTATATTTAAATTTAAATTTTTGTGTTTAAAAATTATTTTTTATAGTTAATTAAGAGTTACTTTATCATAGTAAAGGAGTTAATATGCGAATTTACAAGTTGTATTGGCGATTTAAAATTTGTTAGTGATTATCCTTTTTTTAAAAAAAATAGTATTTCAAATAAACTTTTTGTGTTTAGAAGATTATTATACATTTACATACAATTATGAGACTTGTTTTAATGTAGTGTACAGTTTAAAATAGGAATTTACAAAATAAATTCCTGACACATAATTTGAAAGTGATGCTATACTAAGATATTTTATAAATATATTTGAAACATAGTTTTTACATAAAATATTTTTTTATTTTTTTATTTCGAATAAAATTTTTAATTTATATTATGAATTAAATTACTTGATACTAATAACAGTAACAAGAGAAGGGAAATTTGCAAAATATTAACACAACAGTATATTTCCAAATGATCTAAAAATTTAAGCCATACATTGTTTAATGATATATCTGAGCCCTTTTTTTTATTATACCTAAAATTCAAATGTTGTGTATTTAAATAGAACTTTTACGAAAAAATTTATCGGTAAAAATTAATTCAAGTGTTAAAATTCCTCTGAAAAGATATCTTTATATATCCTACTAAATCAATTGGGATGTCGGAAAATTTTGTGCCGGTTGGGAAAATCAATTCGTATCAGAAAATTCTATCATTTAATTATTAGACGTTAATTCCCATAGCTAATATCTAGAAATTAATGGGAAGAATTTTCCGGTACGAATTGATTTTTTCTCAACCGGCACGAACTATCCGAACAGCCCAATATTTTCTGAGAATATGTTCAATTTTCGCATTTTCCGTCACTAAAAATTCATCTGTCGAAAAGCACTAAAATTTATAACAAGTTCGAAATTGTACGTCAAACGGGGCAAATGAGGGGTCTTCGTACTATAACTAGTTTTATTAATTTCAGATCTTGCGGCAATATCTGTTGCATTTTTATGCAAAAATACATCAATACAAAACTTATTTTATGTGCATATTTTCATATTATAGATATTAATTTTATTTTATGAAATTAATTTTGAATACACTTTTCCAAAAAATTAATTCCAATTATGTTACATTAAAATTATACTATGCTCAAATACCCAATACTAGACAACGTAAAAAAATCATCTTATTATTTCAGTGAAAAAATGAATTACATCGGCTATGATATGATTATTTTCCGTAAAAAAATAAACTATCTACATTTTAAGTTGGCAGCATTTTATCTTTTGTTGATATTTAATGAAAATTTCAATGGTAAACTTAAACATTGCTTTGTAAATTTTAGAACTTGAAATCAATATTTAAACTCTTTTCCATTTAATATCTATTTCTCCGGAAACATCTATCCAAAAACCTGTCGGTATAGATTATATGATTACTATAATTAAACAATTTTAATACACAAATTCGGTTTTTAAATTCAGCAATACGGAAACAATATGACTCCATCTTAATGGCATAATCACCATGGCAACGTAGAATATTTACCTATCATGGGATATCATTGAATTAATTACGTATGATGATTAATTATGATGATTGTGTCGTTTTCGCGCTGTAATATGCGGCAGACGGACAGACCAGATGACAATTATAGGTGCCACGTATTTATATAATTACAAACGTACCTAAAAATGGAAAGTAAAGCTAATTTTTTTTAAGCACTATAGAAAGATGAATTGATTTCGTTTAACTTAAGTAGTATCTAGAGTTTAATTTTGACAATGAGTTATAAATGATCATAGTACAATGATCATAAAAATATATTGCATTCAGATATTTTATGCAAAAAAATGTATATTTAATGTATATATTGTGGCTCTAAATTGTATAAAATGTGTTAGTAAAGTACCCATCAGTTTAAATAAATAACTTATTAAATTATATATATTTTTTAAATATATGTAGCAGTTGTTTATAATTGAAGTGACCCTACTTCGACCTACGTATATCCCTTCTATTTGACGTATACGTTTAAATTTGGTATAGTGTATGTACCTAAATAAACCGTTGGAAAAGAATTCTTTAATAAAAATAATAGTTCAAATATTGATCATTAAGGGAAAATATGGATATTAAAGTGAAAATAAATCAAATGGATACTTAAAACGTTTCCTACATTGTTAAAAATTTGCAGCAAACTGTCCAGTCATTTGACCGTTTTTATATAAATCGGTTACATAACCGTAATTTAAGTCTATTCTGACCACATTATTGCCTATATTATGGTCAGAATGGAGTTAAATGACGGTTATGTAACCGTTTTCTAAAAAAACGGTCAAATGACTGGAGAGTTTGCTGGAAATTTTTAACAGTGTAATAAAATGTGTAAAGTTCGTTATATATATTTATAAATAGTGCGATGGGATTTTTAAGAAATTTCTACAACATGGCGGGTTATGCTTACTTTTAATCAGGCAGAGTCTGTATGCTGCACTCCGTAGACACGATTTATCAGGAATATTCATAACCAGATGTCACATTGTAACAAACCCGTGGAACAAGAAAACCGGATATTCTGAAAATTTCTGAAATTTATCCGCACACGTTTAAATACTTCCTTCACATGTCGACTAAACTGGGATGTTGCATTAACTTCTAGGAAAACAGAATAGTATCATTCTCATTTCTAGCTCACAAGCTATGAAATCCTGAAAGCTAATGTGCCTTCAGGTTCTGCATGTACGTATGTCTGGTCTGTATGTACGTATGTATGTATGTACGTAATCCGATAACTCTTGATAGAAATATACGATTTGCTTCAAATTTTGTATATAGGTTCATTCTGATAAGGTGCTTCCCTAAATAGTTTTGGGGGTTCATTGGTTTAGAATAAAGAAGGAATTAGGAGCTAAACCCCACTTAGTTTAGATGAATGGGTTTTTCTTTCAGAATTATCCGATTTGCTTCAAATGTTGTATATAGGTTCGTTGTGATAAAGCGCTTCCCTGATTAGTTTTGGGAGTTCATTTGTTAAGTATAAAAGGATGGAAAGGGGGGGGGTAACCTCCCTTAATTTAGATAAATGGGTTTTTCAAGCAGAATTATCCGATTTGCTTCAAATGTTGTATATAGGTTCAGTGTTATAAGGTGCTTCCTTGATTAATTTTGGGTGTTCATTGGTAAGTATAAAGGAGGGGGAACAGGGGGCGGAACGTCCCCCTTAATTTAGCTAAATGGGTATTTCATGCAGAATTATATAATTGCATGAGTATAATATAGATTTAGTGTGAATACCTTGTGAGTTCAATGCCATCAGTTTAACTGGGCACTTTTCTTTTTATTGTAAGAGTTTTCTCGTCTCATTCTCGTATAACTTACTACTTTAGAAATTCGCAGTAACAGGTACTCGTCACATAACACCTTTTGAGCCCTTGAAGCGAAATCTTCTCAATTGTAAAAAAAATAGTAAAACTTTAAAGTCAACAGTAAATCTAAATCATATAGTCGCGTTATACGAATAAAGAGCCTATTCACGCGAAACATTGAGATTTTCATTACCTCATATTGGCAAGAGTTCTGAGTATTCACTGATCAGTCTAAAGCAAAAATGTGTCTCGCCTGAAAACAAAACTGTCCCAGGTCATGCATTGTCAACGACTATCATTGTCAAAAATTGGCAATCAAAATTAGCACGTTCATGCAGGTGTTAAAGTTGCAGATTTTGCACTGTGTGAATTAATATTCCTTTAAAATAGATTGCAGAATATTTCGTAACGTTGACTAATGGATAAACAATAGCTAACAATAAACATGACACTGCTCGAGAACTTATTATTAATTATCAGAAAGTGGATTTTTTGTCAAAAAAAGTAAAAGGCACATCTTAGGCAGTTTTATATGAAATCTATTTCCGTCATATTCCTGATATCTCCTTTATTGTAATTTAGTAATTTTATTAACATTTTAAATTTTTATCGACATAGACATTTTATACTTAAGCTTTTTTAAAACGTCGATATTTTCGCAGTTTATCTAATTTGATGCTGCAGGTCTGATAAAAAACGTGATCAGTGGACCTCAATCTTTCTTCTCCAACAGTATGCTAAATAACGACTTTCTGAGATTGAATACTACTATTTTCAAGACATCCTACATTCCATTAAGTTTATTTGGAAATTCCATGAAAATCACTGTCTAGTAATTGAAATATGAAGTACATTTTATTGCAAATTTCTTTTTTTAATGGTCGATATAACGTATACGAGATAGTACACTTTAAAACTTGATGGCCATTAAAAAGTTCATAACATCATTAAAACATCAGAATTTTTTACGGAATATTAGTGGGCAATGGTTAAAACAAAAAAAAATCTTTCCTTTTATAGTCGGTTTGACGATGCGTGCGTATTAACTGTCTTTACACGGATTCAGACAACAGAAAATTACGTTTAACCCTTTCAGAGGCAAAGTACTTTCAGCACTAAAATGTTGAAATAAATGACTGCCACCGGAATTAACGTAGAAATTTATTTATAAATATGAAAAAGGCAAAAAAATCACATACATATTAAACGGGAAAGATTTTAGCAAATTTCTGGTGTCATCGTGGCGTTTGGGGATTAAAATTAAGTGGTTTCATAAACATACCACTGCCCCTGAAAGGGTTAATTCAGTTTTCAGATTTAAAAAAAACAGCGACTCCAAAACAATTTTTTTAAATTTTACAAATACAGAAAATTTTGAAATTAAAATTGTATTACTTTTCTCAAATATAAATGTTTACCTGTATTACAACAATAAATGTTGATGTTACTACATTTTTTTTATGCATACTTTACCTTCTTTCTATTTTTTTACCGGAAAATAACCACTTACTTTTCGTAGATTTTTTAACTTTGTGTTTTGGAACTGTTGGCCGACAAACCATAACCGAATCCGGTAATCGAAGTCCACTTCCCTAATAGGTGATTGAGCTGTTCAAATTAATCACAGGTAATTCATATACCTTATCGATGAATCGTAATGAATTATATACCAAAAATTGTAGATCATTTTAATTTATTAAATCGATAATTACATGTCAAAGCCTTTAATTAAAAATTTTAAATAATTATTACAAATAACAGACTTGCCAAGTCTCCGGCTTTTTGCACACCAGTATTATCTTAGAGAAAATGTTGTTCTTTTAAATCGCCGATTGTTCCGATTACATAAAACAACATTTTCTGTACTAAAATACTGGTGTCCAAAAAGCCGGAGACTTGGCAACTCTGCAAAAAATATAATAAAATCACCTGTTAACTTTAAATAAAATGTAATTACTGCTTAAATTGATGAAAAACATGACACAAAAGGATTAAAAATACCTTTTAATATATAAATGACATATGTTTCATGCACTCAATCATGTTTTTATCGCTTTAAGCGATAATTACACTTTATTTAAAGAAATTAATAATTTAAAAAAGATTAGGGATGTGGTAAATTTTACTTAATAAAAATGAATAAAAAACTATAACTTTTTGAAATTCTACAACTCCAATTTCCTCCTGAAATAAAATATAATTTACATTCTTGAACTGAGGTATTAGAACACTAAATATATCAAAAAAACATCTTGTGCCAAAAACGGAGTTCCAACCAACTTTTACTTTGGAGATCCAGAATTCCTCTTTCTGGCGCTTTTGACCACTCGGCCATATCGACTACTATCACCTTTTATCTCAAACAAAAGAACTTCAAAACTGTTATCAGTCCGTTTATCGACAGAAAGTACCCTAAAATGTACATTACTCATGCTCAGATCAGCCGAAATCGGTTTAAAAATTCCGTTTTGCATTTAAAATATATATGTACCGAATTTCAATGAAACATGTCCAACAAAACGGTTTTCATCAGTGTAGAGGAACTTCAATTTCAACCTCACTATAATATTACTTTTTATTACGTATAAACTGCACTCTAAACTCATGTTTAATTCGAATTTTAAAGTTGTCATTAAAAGTAATATTAATTCTTTTAATTTACATTTTATTCAACTGCAAAACTGATCTAAAACGTTTATTTCAGGTTGAAGATGACTGAAGAAGTTTTACCAAAAATGCTAACACTTGCTACTGTCACACCAACAAGAAATGAGCAAGATACAAGTGTAACCAACATTGATGGGACTGTTATGAATGTGTTTAATGCTCAAATTATCCGTGCTCTCGCTCAAGGATTTGGAATACCGTTCAAAATTGTTATGCCTACAGATGATTCATTCGGAAGAAAGATGTCTAATGGCACTTGGAGTGGCGTAATTGGAATGTTGGTAAGGGGAGAAGCTGATCTATCAGTCAGCGGATTTACAATGAATAACGAAAGAAGAGAAGTAGTAAATTTCACTCTTCCTATGTATATATCTGATGTTTCGTTTATGACAGATAAGCTAGAACCGTATCCCAAAAAATTTGCTATATTTGATGTTTTTTTCTTTGAAGTATGGATTGGCATAGGAATATGTCTGATATTGATATCATACATTTTGTATATACTTTTGAAGAGAAGACAACCCTATCCCACTGTTCTAGTAGATACTATAGGAACTCTATTAGAACAATCATTCTCTTTTAAGGTCAGATACAAAAATACCGTTTCTTTGTTCATTACCTGGTTTTTAACCACTTTTGTTCTTATTACTAGCTATAAAGCGGTTATATTGTCTGTCATGACATTTCCCAGAATGGTTGGAATTCGTGGCATATCAGATTTAGCCAAAGCAGCAAAGGAAAAAACAATCACATGCATCTCATACAAAGGTGGTGAGCCCAGTGTTGCATGGTTAGAAGCAAATGATGAGAGGCTCGAAGCCATAGAAGAGTGCAGAAGACGGAGTGAAATGGAAGGAATACATGGACAACCAGGATTTTTGAAATATAAAAATAGAAAAGCATTCATTTCGGACAGATTAGATTTAATCACATACGCCAGAGACTATTTCGTATCTGATGATTCTTTCATTTTGTCTCACTTTGGAATAGCGTATTCAAAAAAATTCTGCTGTCCAAAGAAACTAGAAAAGATTGTTCGCCGTATTGTTGAGGCAGATCTTTATGCTAAGACTTTTCGAGACCGAGAGTACATGGCCCAACTGCGTTTATCTTCAACGAAATCTGATAAACACGATAGAGCGAGTATTTCGGCTTTGACTCTTGAAGATTTTAGCGGGGCTTTTATTCTTCTCGCATTAGGGCATATGGTTTCCTTGCTTGTATTCTTGATAGAAATTTTCAGAAAGCATCCTAGAAAAGTTGCAGATAATGTTGATAAAAGTGAAAATAATATTGAAAATGATGCTGAAAGAGCTGGAGATAAGTAGGAAAAATGTGAAGATAGCAATGGAAATGGTGTTGAAAAAGTAGCAGACAATTATGGAAAAATTTAATTATTTTACTCTTGCACCAATGTTGCAATTTTTTTGAAAACTTGTTGGTGATGAGAGCTGAAGCAAAGATTAAAGTTACTGTAAGGCTTTCTTGATCTCCATTTATAAATTTTTCTAGTGATTTTATGGGTATTTTTTTTTCAATTTCGCACCCACATTTTCTCAAATTCATAGGCAAAAATATTATATCCAAAAAATTTAAAGAATTATTCATCACATTCTTAAAGCGCATTTGTTGGCTTCAAAACTTAGAGATCTACAGTAAAGGGGTCAGAAGCAGATACTTTCACCGAAGTAGGATGTGGGCGATGTAAAAAGTGCCTTGCCATGAAAACTAGAAGATTTAATTGAATCTTTTGTTGTACTGTCTATAATATGCATTATTTCATTGATTGTTCATCCTATTATTGAAATTCATACACAGATATATTCTGTCCTAAAAATTTCCGTCTAAAAATCTGTCCATATTATTCATCCCATTCCTAAAACGCAATATTTTGCTTAAAATTTTAGAGATATAGAGTGCAGCGCTCAGAGGCACATACTTTCACCAAAACTGGAAGCTTTTGATTGAAAATGTACATTGCCATAGACACTAGAAGATTTAATTGAAGCTTTTCTTGTACTCTCTATAAAATACATTATTTCCTTCATTTTTGGTCGTATTATTTAAATTCATACACATAAATATTCTGTCCTAAAAACTTAAAGTATTATTCACCATATTCTTCAAGCGCATTTATTTGCTTAAAATCTTAGAAATTTAGATTACAGGACTTAGAAGCGCAGACTTTTTCGAAAAAAGGATGGCTGTGATGGAAAATGTACATTAACATGGACACTAAAAGATTTAACTGAAGCTTTTCTTACATGTTTTATAATATGCTTGATTTCATTGCTTGTTCGTTGTATTGTAAGGGAGATATGTATGATATGACCTTAATAGACAATACATTGCTCACATTTTTTTACCAGCACGATGAATTTACGATTATGATAAACCGCATACATTAGCACTAACACTTAATTATCTTATTGAAGCCTTCCTTGTCCTCTGACTAAGACATCTATTTTCGGTATAGGATCTTACTTCCCCAATTTGATATCTGATTGCTTGTATTTATTATAGAAATTTTCGTGAGACATGAAGGAAATGCAGATAATGTTGATAAAACTGCACATGACGTTACCCGTATTGTTGGAAAAGTTTGGTCACTTTACTCGTGCACCAATATATAAAATTTCTGCAAAAGTCTGGCAGTGAAGAGAGGTGATAAAAAGACTAAATTTAAATAATTATTATATTTTTACAGTTAATTTTGCGAAAAAATATACATTTTGACCTATAAATGTTTTAATAGAATTCAATTTATAGAAGCTTTAAATATGCGATTACAAAACTACAACTTATTTCTCGAAGTAATTTTGAGCAATGCTTAAAAAACTACCAGCATTGCAGTCTGCATTGAAAAGATTAATAAAAATTTAAAATTATGTTGATTTTTGCAAAATTTCTAAAATATCTGACCGAATGATTTCCCGTTTGTTATTAGGAGGTAAAATATTCTTTATAATCCAAATATGATGTGAAAATTAGATGCTAGTACTGGAAATTTTAAAGTTTGCTACAATTTCAATATGTACTCAACACCTCAAGAAAATTCCACTATAACAGGATTGTAGTAAATAATAAGCAAGGAATTTTGGTGCACATAGATTTATTCTGTAACATTTAGATACTAGTACTAAAAATTTTAGAGTTTGTTACAATTTCAATATATACACAACACCTCAAGAAAATTTCACTATAACAGGATTGTGCTAAATAATAAGCAAGGAATTTTGGCCCACACAGATTTATTCTGCAACATTTAGATGCTAGTACTGAAAATTTTAAAGTTTGTTACAATTTCAATATATACACAATACCTCAAGAAAATTGCGCTATAATAGGATTGTAGTAAATAATAAGCAAGGAATTTTGATGCTCACAGATTTATTCTGCAACATTTAGATGCTAGTACTGAAAATTTTATAGTTTGTTACAATTTCAATATATACTCAACAACTCAACACCTCAAGAAAATTTCACTAACAGGATTATACTAAATAATAAGCAAAGAATTTTGGTGCACACAGATTTATTCTGCAACATTTAGATGCTAGTACTGAAAATTTTAAAGTTTGTTACAATTTCAATATATACTCAACACCTCAAGAAAATTTCACTATAACAGGATTGTAGTAAATAATAAGCAAGGAATTTTGGTGCACATAGATTTATTCTGCAACATTTAGATGCTAGTACTGAAAATTTTAAAGTTTGTTACAATTTCAATATATACTCAACGCCTCAAGGAAATTTCACTATAACAGGATTGTAGTAAATAATAAGCAAGGATTTTTGGTGCACACAGATTTATTCTGCAACATTTAGATGTTAGTACTGAAAATTTTAAAGTTTGTTACAATTTCAATATATACTCAACACCTCAAGAAAATTTCACTATAACAGGATGCATTTATACAAGCTGATGGAGAATCGGATTGTGTAGAAGGTGCACATTTTTTTTCTGCTGTTGATTAATATTAACAGAACTGTTTGCAGTAACTGTCACTGTGTTTCTTAAAAATTCTTCTGAAGAAATATATTATAAAACTTTTGAGCATAAGTTTTCGCTATGCAATTTTTTTTTTCATTATGAATTTATTCAAAAGCATTTCTACTGCAACCTGAATAAGAATATTTTTTAACTTTGTATTTTCAAACTCTATGGCAACAACCCTTAACAGAATCCGGTAATCGCAGTCCTCGTCCCAAATAAGTGATTGAACTGTTCAAATTAATCACAGGTATTTTCGAACTGAGTAACCGCAAAATGAAATAAGAAAGCTAAGTTAGTTCAGAATAACATATGACGTACTCGTTTTATTTCACTTAGAGATCTACGATAACATCATGACTTACACAGGGTACGTAACGGATATCGAAGACTTAAGTTGATTTTTTAAATTTTTTCTTTCTTAAATTTATGCAAAAATGCTATTTTTTTCAAAATAAAGAAATACTATAACATTAATTTTTTCTGACAGAATTACAGGGAAAATCTGAAAAATATTTTTTTATCCATCATTTATTATTTATCAAGAAAAATGTTTCTTTTGTGTGTGTTTTTTCCACTGTAAGGAAAGAAATTACACAATAAAAATTAAATTATGTCCTGACAAAAAAAAAGGTCTGATTATGATTTCTAAAACTCCTATCAACCGAGGAATGAATAAATGAAGCTTGAATGTTCATAGAAAAAATATAATATAAGTAAATGCTCGTTAAAAATTAATAGATTAGAAAGTTAAAAATATTAAAATGTGTAAATGAAAGCATTCTGATCTCTTAGAATTGAATGATCTGGCTATTGAATAAAATCGATAAACATATTTCCAAATTGTATGGTAATTTTGATATGTATGTAACAAAAATTTTATTAGCAATTTCTGTGTTTTTTACATAAGAGTTTTTCTAATTACAATTCATTAGTTATAATAAAGTGTAACCACTTAAATTTCCAAAACACCTAATATGTAAGTCTAAAATTATCATTACGGCTACGCAATAACAGCATTTGAAGTAGCGTAGAGAATAGATATGAAGTTTGCTTTGACTCTGTAGATTCACAGTATTTTTTGTTTGTACAAATAGTTCATCAATGTTAATAAGTGTTCGAGCACAAATTTCTAATACAACTGAAATGTAAACTAATATTCATTATTACTGCTGCAAAATAACCTTATATGCACCTGTATATACTACTGCTATCAAGTTTGCTTTGAATCTTTAAGACCACTACATTCTGTCATTCTATAAAATGTTTATCAGTATTGATAAAGTATCACACCATATTATTAGGGTGGATCAAATGAAACCGGAACAGAAGCCACAGTACAGTATGAAATGACATTGTTTATTTCAAACGTAATCTCTAACGTTACAGATACACTTGATTCACGGTTTAACCAAATGTTGAATATCTTGATCCTAGAAGTCTTTTTGCTAAAATTGGAATCAGTTTCAAACATTGTCCATGACTTCGATGTCCGAGTAAAAACGGCGACCCATCAATTCCCTTTTCAACAGAACAAAGATGTGATGACAAGATGACGATGTGACTATGTGATGACGAGGTGATCTTGACGTGTACGAGGTGATGACTTGACGAGGTGATCAGGTCGTGTATCATCGTTCACAGATTTGCATCCCTTGCAGAAATCTTTGAGCCAGTCCTTCAGACAAGTTAATGACAGTGCATGTTCTCCGTACACTGCCTTCCTTCGCCGATGCACTTTGCAAACCCTCACCCTTTCTGCCATTAATTAACAAATAACACTGCGTGCTCTTTATTCTGCAGACGCTAATGAATAACAATCGACTGCCTACAGGACGATACTTTTGGCCGACCCCCATTGCATATCGCATGCCTAAGCAAAACTTCTCTGTGCAAATCCATTTCCACAGTAGGGGTTGTCTTGCTTATTTCCCGCTCTACCTCTAGACATAGTTGCCCAACAAACACGAGATTTTTGGCCACCTGTTGTATACGTTGTGGCCAAAAAAGTTTGCGGCAATTTGTATCCAGCCATTAATGTATTTTAACTGAAGCGCCCGCACACCGGATGTCTATCGCCAAATCGTTAACGGGCAAATGGCGGGGAAACTTAATGCAATTTCAGTGCCCAATAGCGAATGAAAGTACGTTTGCGGCCAAGATATACAAATCTATCATTGTTTAAAAGTCAGTGGCCCAGTATAATCTTCTCGACATTTTTATTATAAGAAATAAAAAGTATCTTTACTTCACATTTTATAAGATGATTTTCGTTATTTTAAACCTGGATTTATGTGAAACTATAAAATATGCTGCATTTAAATATTTTATGCAATAAAAAATACACAAAAAGTACCCTTCTTTAATTTAAAGAGTTTTTATGGGAAAAAAAATCATAAAAACTGTTAATGTTTTTGCTTTTAAAGTATGCATTAATATCTTTAAATGAATATTTTTTGTGAGCACCTAGAATGAAAATGAATATTGCAATCTTTAGACATACATATTATATAAACATATTAAAAAAATTAATGATAAATGGGAATTTATTACAATTTCAATTTCAATGAAAAAATATTTGTCAAAAGAAATAAATGCCACTTTGCAAAAAAGCAGTTACTGTTAAACGAGAGGAAAAAAAAAAAAAAAAAAAAAAAAAAAAAAAAAATCTTGGGGGGGGGGGGGTGATTTTATATTATCTGTATATTATCTATAAATCAGTTCCAAAAAATAAGTTATTTTCATATTTTGAAACACTCAAAATTTAGATTTAAAAGAAAAAAAAATCTTAAATAAGCAATAATAGAAAATACCGATCCCCCCTCCCACTCCTTTCACACGGCAAGCAGGAA
The DNA here is from genome assembly GCA_963931845.1 of Maratus michaelseni. Taxonomy (NCBI): domain Eukaryota; kingdom Metazoa; phylum Arthropoda; class Arachnida; order Araneae; family Salticidae; genus Maratus; species Maratus michaelseni. The sequence continues at coordinate 56,170,146 of OZ007597.1, forward strand.
GGAATGCAGGGAAAGATAAACTAAGATTTCCCCTTTTCCGACACATTTTTTTTCCCAGTGGGGATTTTTGTAAATATATTTTTAAATGTTTTCCGCTTTGTAATAATCAGCATTGAAAAATTTCCACTTTTAAAATTATTTAATATTGTATGAGAAATTTTGAAGATAAAAAAAACCCTTGAAAAAAATAAATCTATTGAAATATAGCTTTTTTTCTGCGGTCTCGTAGGGATTTTTATGTCTTTTTTGCAGCGTCATCGCAGCAATGTTTACATTTTCCTTGCCTGGCATCGCATCGTGTTCGTGGCGTCGTCTATGTCTAAAAGTCTCGTCATTCACTGGTTTTTGGATATTTAGATTTACAAATTAGGTAAGATTTTTTTTCTATATTATTCCAAGAGTTTGTTAAAAATTAGTTTTCATCATTCTCAGGGACAGATTTAAGTTCAAGATAAAGAAAGCTGAGAAAAAGCATCAGCAATTGTGTAAAATTAACTGCATTGCTTTGCTTATTATGCGACTTAATTCTACAGAAGTGAATAAAAAAAAAAGTTCTTTACTGATCTTACATCTGCCCTGAATATGCTATTAATAAGTTGATTGTAATTATATATATATATCGGAGTAAAATGTGTCCGTAATGAACAATCTCGGAAGTTTTTGGTTTATAAAAAAATTCAGCTTTTATTTTTTTCATAATTCTCCGTTGCCTGTTTTATAATTTGCTTTATTGCTGACAATCTTAAACCAGTCAGGAAGCAGAAAGTAATATTTTACAGCTCCAGTGTCTATCAGTGAAATTTTACTTCATATGTTAAGATCTGGTTTTAATTAACTAATATATATATATTCTGTATTTTCTGATGATACTGGCATATTTTTGTTTTGATAGTAATAGAAAACTTCGAATTTTATGTACTAATTAATGACCATTTGCAAAATTTCACTTATTTTTAAGATTTTAATAAAGTAGGTAATTTATTTTTAATTCATTAATGTGATTTTTAATTAATCATGTCATGGCAATAGTGCCCAAAATGTTTTGGTTTAGCCGAAAAGCTAAGTAATCTGATTTAATTTTTAAATTCCACTTATCAGAGTGTAATAGGAACACAACTTGGTACTTTTCTGTTATACCAACACATGCCAAAATATACGCTAATCTGCCATTTATTTCTACCCTAACCGTGTAAAGAATTTTTTATTGCAAACTGTACCAAACATTCTGATTGGACTATTTATTGAACGTGAATCTTTTATTTTTATTATTATTTAATCGTAACCTCATAAAACATCTTAACTTGCTACTTTTCAAATAGAAAATATTTATTAAATTATAACTTGCATTATTGACACTGAAATGAATTTTACCATTAAGCTGTTACTTGATGATGTAGAAGCGGCAATAAAATTGTTTTAGGACTTTAGATACATAAAAAAAAGTTTTTATAAAAAAAACTCATAAACATCTTCATTTAAAAAATGAAATGTTTACAGCAGAACAATGTAAAGAATTTTTTATTGCAAACTGTACCAAACATTCTGATTGGACTATTTATTGAACGTGAATCTTTTATATTATTATTTAATCGTAACCTCATAAAACATCTTAACTTGCTACTTTTCAAATAGAAAATATTTATTAAATTATAACTTGCCTTTATTATTGACACTGAAATGAATTTTACCATTAAGCTGTTACTTGATGATGTAGAAGCGGCAATAAAATTGTTTTAGGACTTTAGATACATAAAAAAAAAGTTTTTATCAAAAAAACTCATAAACATCTTCATTCAAAAAATGAAATGTTTACAGCAATCCTAAGAGACATTTACAATTTCAAGCCTGTAGTTTAAATAGAGTTTTATTTTATTACCTTATGTAATATTTATTTGTTCTTTTATTTTAAGTGCATATTTGTATTGCAATTTTCAAACGTTTTATTTTTAAGTGCTTAAATTCGTGCCAACAATGTTATTTTTGTTTTCAAATGATTCGTTTCATGTGAATTTCCTTTTGTGCCGATTATTACGCTTAGCGACAATGGTGTTGGTATAACAGAAAAGGACCCAAACTTTTTATAAACAGTTGCTTTTAATATATTTTCATGTTGTAAATATTTTTTTTATAACAAACCAGATTAATTTTTAATGGGGTTTTTTTTTCCTAATGAAAGCACATAATTCGTTTGGGCACATTTCGGTTAGCCGGGCACCAGTGATATATATACAAGTATTGTATATATACACATATCTATGTATATACACATATGTCTGCATATACATATATATACATACATATATTTATGTACATATATGTATGTATATACATATATAGGTATACATTATGTATTTATATATGTTGATATATATCACTGGCACCCGGCTAACCGAAATGTACCTTTTTTTGTTTCAAAGTATTGCATCGTCCCTTACCCCTCATGCAAAAACAAATTTGTCTTTAAGGACGTCTTCCTTTTTAAAACTTGTTTTAAGCCTTTGTAAGTATTTTTTTTTTAACCTCATCTCCCCCCGAGTCTGAAATTTTCTTTCTGTGTTTGTGACAACATACTCTCAAAGCATGCAATTTCTTTCTTGGAATCCAAAATAGTTGCACACTGTTATACTATACTGTTACATTTTTTTTTTTTTTTTTTACACCCATCCAAAATATTAAGAGGAGAGAGCCTGTCTGATATTACACTTTTAATTTTATGTTAAATAAAACATTGGGTACTTTTCGGTTAGCCAGATGCCAATGATGTGTACAAGTACATACATGTATATATATCACTGGTGTCCGGCTAACCGAAAAGTACCAAACATTGTATCAATTATCTTCCTTAATTACTTTCCTGGAATTATAATTTATCTCCATCTTTTATATTATGTTCTGCAGTGTTTTTCTTTTTCAGTACCATAATTTCGGTAAAAAGCGCTATAGTGCATATGCGTGTAAAAATTTAAAACAGTCTAAGTGCACAGCACTTCTGCTGGTGTGGCTGATTCAGTAATTTTTTTTTTCTTTTCCTCCCAATAGCAATATTTAGATAAGATGCCATTTTATTTAATGCAAATTATGTGTGTGTGCATGTTGAAATAAGTTTTGATTTAAAAGAAGAAGAAAATGATTCACTGGCATCAGTTATATACATTAATCAGTTGTACTTTTTCTTTTTAATTTTCTAGTTGAATATGATAAATGCTTAATATTGCAACCTATTACAATTTATTTTCATGTTTTTCAAGAGACTGTGGTGGCGCAGTTCAGAGATGGCAGCAGAGATAGATGGTGTAGAAAAAGATGACTATGCAGCATAAACTCGTTTGGCATTCAAGCAAACGTAAGTTGTCAATTTACTCAGTTTGTAATGCAGGGCTTTTATCTTAGGGCCCATTTTGAAAAAAGTAAAAGTTATTTGTGTGAAATTTATTCTTTTTTTTTTTTTTTTTTTTTTTTTTTGTGAAAGATAACATTTTGTAATGAATATGAAATTTAGTTACTCCAATTTGAACCAAAAAACAAATTTGTCTTTAAAGACTTCTTCCTTTTTAAAACTCAATTTTTTTTAAGGTGCCTGTGTTATTTAAAAAAAAAAAAATGGGAAGAGATCCTGTTTATTAAAAGGTATATTGTGAAGGGACCTGCTTTACTAGGAAGAATTTTGGTATGGTCCCCTAAATAGGCTGCAAATTTTGTCTGTATTGATCAATTTACATTAGTAAATTTAATTTCACACATTCATAAAATAGAAGTGTACTCTTGTATTTTAGCTGCATACAGTTGGTAAACGTTAAAGCTCTTTACAAAGCTTTCCAACCTTTGCACTTTAAGTGTAAAATTTACACTTTTTAACCTTTTTTTACAGCTAGAATGTACTTATTTTTTACTCTTAAAAGTTATAGAAAAAAAAAAAGCTATTAAAATATTTTTCTTCTTTACATGCAGTCAGCCATTCATTCAAACTGTTTATTTTAACATGTACATTGTATAAAATGGATCCCTTCACAAAAATCAATTTGATAAAATGGGTCCTTTACAAAATTCTTTATATAATAAAACAGGGCCTTTCACAAAATTCCTTTTAATAAAATAGGTCCTTTCACAAAATTCTATTCCATAAAAACTTATTATTTAATAATTATTTTTTGCGTCATTTTAATTTTAAGTTTGTAATTTGTAAACAAACAAATTCACCAGAGAGGAAAATGTCAGCAAAAAAGTTTTTATTAATAAAATCTTGGTTTGAATTTGAGTAACTGGATTTCAACTTTCGTTACAAAATGTTATTTTTCACAAAAATATAATAAATTTCACAAAAATAACCTTTACTTTTCCTTTTACTTATTCCTTAACCTTTACTTTTACTTTTTGTATATAGCGGCCCCTGGGGATGAATCGACAAGCGACCAAGATTTATCACCAAATTATAAATCATCAGGCATGCCGGTAGACTTTTGAAATCCGGAGTCCCTGGGACCCAAACACTTCCAAAAACTGGGTCTTTTTTTTTTTTTTACAAAAGTGGGTCATCCTTTTATAAATAAGACAGATTCTGCATATTTAACACAAAATATGCCACTTTTGAGATTTTTAAAGGGGGGAGATTACACATCCTAAAGGACCCATCAACAATTTTTTTATGCATCCTTTCTCCAGTTTTTTGCTTAAATGATGCACAATAGCACATCCCTGGCATCACTGAGCATGTATGACATTATAATATGATCTATTATTACTTTAAATCATTACTTTCATGATGTATACATATGACATGTCCATAAATCATATATGATGTAATATGACATATAAGACATAAATAATATGTATATAATGATGTATATGGGTGTTTGGAGTAATATGTGTATATATGATGCATATATAAGTTTTTCGATGATCTTGGTGAAATCAGAACTGGCTGAAACCTTAGTATATAACTGTAATTGTGGAGGCCGCTATAATAAGAAAGTATCAAAAAAGGGTATTGGCTTTACAGTTACTTTTCACTTTTTCATAATGTACAGCTAAAATGTTATTTTGTGCTCGCAGTGAAAACATTTTTTCTGAGGCAGGCGAAATTTACAATAATAAAAGAAATGCCCATTTAATTATTAATTTTTTTATTTTTAATTATTAATTTTTTGCATTTACTGTATTTTCTGTTTCTACACATTGCTTCTTTATCCAAAATCATAGTCTTTTCCAACAGTTCTAAAAACGACTTTTTTTTTTTTTTAATATAAAACTAAACTTTAATTTTGCATGAAGTTTTTTTCTTTATCTGTTTCTATGTGTTATAGATAATTTTTTTATGTACCGAGTAAATAGTTTTTATGAAACCAGGCATATATTATAGACTTATATTCAAATAACTTTTTATAGATCACTTATTGTCTTTAAATATGCTTAAAAAATGAAATTCTTGCAACTACTCGGCTGAAATATGGCTGATTAACGAGTATATACCAAGTACTTGGTACAGCTCTAGTTTCTCATAAGCATGGCTCTTTTCTCAATTTTCATAGAAAATCAATATCAATGTTTAAAAATGAAAGCTGTGTGTTTTAGAGATTGATACAAAAATCAAAAATGTGGAGAAATCATGATACAAATATAAAAAGCGAGAAGAGGGCTAAAATAAAATGCATTTTTAATATATAATATGCCAATATATTCAAAGTAATTAAAACTTAAGTTTAATTGTTGACTCCAGTTGAACATTAAAATAATTATTCATTACATACATTGCCACTTTTTATCTGGTGTTCACAATTTTACCAAGTATTTTTTTTTTTTTAATCTTGTACATGATCATGTACTGATACTATTAGTTCTGTTTTTCACTTGAGTGTGTGTGCAGTAATGTTTGCTTCAGTTTGCCTAATTTTGATATTATAGTGCAGAAATTTTAACATGTGCAGGGTAAGGTGTGTTTGAATTCAAAATTCATTATACATTACAAAAGAAAGAAAACTGACAGGAAAAATAGTAAATAAAAGGTTTTTTTTGTTTTACTTTAATAAAATTTTGTATTATGCACATCACATACTTAAATTTTTCTGGTGAGTTTCAACTTACATATGTAACATAATTTTAGAAAGCAAGTTTTTCAAAATGATTTATTAAAATGTTGTTTAAAAGGAAATCCTCATTTCTATCTCTTGTGTGAGTTTTATAGAGTTTTTACTGTGTTTTATATATGGGAAAGTATAATTAAGTCATTGTTAACTTTGATTTAAAACTTTTAAGACAAAAATATTCTTGTCACCTTGATTTAAAATTAATTACAAAGGAATATATAAAATGAGTACACAAATTACATGTTTCATAAAGAAGTTATTTAATTCATGTAATTTATAGAATTGAAGAATACTCAATACATCATTAAAACTATAATAAAAAAAGCTGTTATATGATATCTTTTAAGTGACCAAAAAATCATTTTTTAAATTTAAGGTATTTTGAAAATATTCTTATGTTTTGCCCAAAATTATTTTGTAAATGTAAGATTCTGGAGAGGGGTTGAAAGCTCAAATCTATGTTTTATAAATTTTTGATTTAAATCAAATATCAAATCATAAACATGTGGATTTTTACATTGCTAACTAAGCATAAAACCGACAGAGTGAAAAATGTCCAAGCCTGGAAGTTTGGTTACGCTTAGTTAGCAATGTAAAAATTCGCATGTTTATTATTCAGTAATTTCATGTGAATTTCACTGCTGAAAATTAATTGAAAAAATAATTAAAATTACTCAAATATCAAGTTTTTACAATAAAATAACTGTGGCATATTATAATTTTTTATGCTGAAAAGAACTTTTCCTAGTATTTTTATTTAGTATCCAAAATATAACTGTTTAATTTTCATTCATTAAAAAAATTGTATATGTGAAAAAAATATTTAACAAATACCACAATTTTGGGCTTATACATGTTTAAAAATAAAATTTTACCTATATCTACCAGTGCGGCATTTGATAATCTGAAGATGTGGTTACATTAATGGGTCATGGGAGTGTTCAACATTGGCTGAGGACTCTGTTTCCCTTATGGGATCCTGACTACGGAGCCGTTGTTCACTTCCGCGTTCCGCCCAAGTGTGTTGGGGTGGTGTCCTCTGAGTTTCGGCTCCTATAAGGGGAGCTGATGCATATCCATTCTGTTTCCCAAAATAACCGCCATATTGCAACCCAGCTCAGCATTAGGAAACCGCCTGAGCAGGTGTTTGCCGTCCCTGTTACTGTCACTCGCCGTCCACTAGTATGGTAAGCTAACCGGTTTTAGCTTGGTTTTTGGTCTGTTGGGTTATTAAATGGCGATATGATTCAGTCTGTAGTATGGGAGCAGCTCTAGGCTCCACCGTATCATCACAGCGACCTCTGTCGTCATTCATTTGGAAAATGGTGATGAAGCGCAAGAGGCTTAAGCCCCTGCTTCTCCCCTGGCCGAAGAGCACCACCTTAGAGGTGTCCGGGTAAACCGGCCCTTTTTGGTAGTGATCTCGTATAGGCTCACGAGAGCCTGGAATCGGCGGTGAAGTACGACTGCCTTCGGCAGCCATAGCTTATCATATCTACCAGTACAGTGCATACGAAGCATTCGTGTTTATTATTATTTTTTTTCCTTGGAAAAAAAACCCCAGTCATTTAATGTTGTTGAGTGAAGAGCCGAAAACAATATTAAAATTGCTTTTTTCATGGGTCTGCAATAATAATCACTCAAAATATGTTGTGCCCCAAAGCAGAATATTTTACAATGTTCTGCAACGAATCTTCAGCTGATCAAAAATGTTCTGTGGGAATTTGAAAAAAAAAAAACAGGGAGATGTCCTTGTATATGTATATATAGGAGTGCAATTTCATCTTTTATAGAAATGCAAAAGACGTTTCATAAAGCACTGACACATACACACCAAAAACACGTTATTTCGGGTTAAGATTTATTTTTAAAACTGTCGCATTGACAAAGAATTTACAGTTCTGTCAATAACTATACAAAAGATATATTTTGAGATATCACCTTTATAGAGGAAAAGTCTGGAAATTTGGTCCATACATAGTTATAAGTCCAGCTTTTAGAACTTTTCTAACAGATTTATATCCAAGCGGAGGCCCGTGGGATTTTCTTTTTTTACTGAATACATGTTATTAGTAATATTTTTTGTAGCAACTTCACTGTACATGAGATTTCAAATTTTTTATTAGTAATGAATATAGTGTTGACTCTAGAACTAAAGCGTAGCCGGATGGAAATATTTTTAAAACAGTCACACTGTTCTCCAAAAGAGCACTCTTGCATCCTGTTCAAAAGATATATTTTGAACTGGTTTGTTTATTATCCCCACTTATCAATAGAATTTTGCGATATTTTCCCATGACCAATTGACTAATTTTGTGACCGACTGACAAATGGGATTTTTTTCACGACCAATTAACAAATTTCACAATATTTGAGATTTTTTACTCGATCGACTGGCGAATTTCACCATTTTTTCTCACAACCGATCAATATAGGTGAAAACTGGGAAATCGGATTAGTAGCCAGTGACCGGTAGACTCGGTTTCATTAATGGCTACTTTTTAAAGTACTGACTGATGTTTCAAATTTTCTAGATAAAGTATAATCATATAGAAACATATTTTTGTATAAATCAGAGTTTTATACCAGCGAAGTGTTCATGATAAAAATAGGGAAGAAGTCAAAATTCAGGAAAATTTCCTTAAAATCAGAAAGTCTATCACATTAATTTTTTTAGAATATGTTCATGGATTATTTGTCAGGGGTGATTGTGTTCCAGTTATATACTGGAATTGCAGTATTTTTTTCTTTTTCAATACCAGAATGCCTTTTTTTTCGTATAGATCGGTCATAGGGAAAAAAATCTCGAAATTCGTCAGTCGGTCAGAAAAAAAAAAAAAAAAAAAAAAAAAAACCCGTAAATTTCGTCAGTTAGATGCGGGAAGAATATTGCAATGATCGTCAATTGGTTGCAGGAGAATATAGCTAAATTTGTTAATCAATTGCATGAAAAAAATCATGAAGTCTGGAAATTCTTTAGTCGGTCGCATGAAAACCCCCCGCAAATTTCGCTAGTAAGCTGCAGGGAAAAAACACGTAAATTTGCTGATTGGCCGCAAGAAAAAACTGAACAATTAGCCAATTGATAGGAGGGAAAAAAAGTGTGAAATTCGTCAATCGGGTAGCAGGGAAAATTTGAGAAATTTGTCAGTCAATCCTAAGAAAAAAAATCCCCAAATTCTTCTGTCGTTCACGAGGTGAAACTTGTCAGTTGATCAGGGAAAAAAAATCGTGCAATTCGTCGATCGATCATTTAACAAACCTGCAAAATTTGCCAGTCGGTCAAGTGAAATTATCATGAAATTCGATCGTCAGGGGTGAAAAAAATTGTGCTATTCGTCAAACAAATGGAGGGGGGGTCGCAAAATTCTTAACACATTCTTGGGGGAAAAAATCTTAAAATTCGTCAGTCACTCAAGGATTGCAATGGAATTTGTAACTGGGAAGTGACCGCATAGGGGTGGCAGGCAATCAATGACAATTTTTTAATCGCCACAGGGCAAATGGCAAAAGTTTCAAGATTTTTTTTTTTCTACGACTCGTTGAAGAATTTTGTGATTTTTTCCCGTGACTGATTGAAGAATTCTGTGATTTTCTTCTCGATAGACTGATGAATTTCACAATGTTTTTTAGATTTTACCCTTGATTGACAGGTGCATTTCATAATTTTTTCTTGCTACCAGTGAACGATTTTTGCGATTTATTTACCGCGACTGGTTGAAGAATTTCTCGATTTTTTCCGACAATCCACTGACGAATTTCATATTTTCTTTTCTCAAGCGCCTGAAGAATTTAAAGATTTTTTTTCACGATCGACTAACGAGTTTCGTGATTTTTTTTCCTGTGACTGATTGTAGAATTTTGATATTTTTTTTTTCCCCCGACAATCCATTGACTAATTTTAAGATTTTTTACCACGATTGGCTGATAAATTTGGCGATATCTTTTAAATGGCCAAAAAATCATTTTGTAAACTTTTTCATATTAAAATTTAGTTAAATTGTAATATTTTAACAAAACTGTATTCAAAAAGTTATCATAAAAAAATCTTCGTCTATTACCAATTGCATAGGAATTGTTCATTTTTATTAAAATTATTTTATTCAAAATTGTTATTTTACAGTTTGTTAAAACAGTTTAGCAGAGTTTCATGAAATGTAAACATCTTGTACAATGGGTCCTTCAAATTACTCAAAATTTTGATGCTACAGCTCATGTGCTTAGAAAATGTTTGCTTTAAATGTTTTAATATTTGTTTCAAGAGTGATGATTCAGTTTTGTGATTATTGTGACACTTCTGGAAATATAGTGCATCTAATCTGGACATACATTTAATAAAAATTAAATTAATTTAAATTTTTGAAATGTAAAACTTAATAGAAAAAGATTGAGTATTTTTTAAAGTTTTGCAGAAATGTGTCAAATAATTTTTGTTAACAGGGTTTTTGACTTTCATGAACTTTGACAATAATAAAGATTACACAGATTTATGCTAAATAATTTTTTTTTAATTTATGCTATGTATGTAGAAGAGGAAGGGAGAAGGTGATAAAATTATTTAATCTTCTGACCTCTAAATTAAGGATTTTTTTTTAATATGTTGTCATATAAATTAATTTGGATTTTGATTATATGTATAATTTTTAACAAATTAAAAATAAAGCAGATTCTTTGGAGAAAGGGACCTTCTTTAATACTTTCTTTGACCCTTTTTTCTTAAGAAACTTTAAAAAATGATATTCAAATTCAAGGTATTTTTAAAACATTCTTATGTTTTGCCCAAAATATTTTGCAAATGTAAGATTCTGGAGAAGAGCTGAAGGCTCAAATCCATGTTTTTAAATTTTCCTTTAAATCAAATATCAAGTAATAAAAATGGTGATTTTTTTTCATTGCTAACTAAGCGTAAAACTGACAGTGTGAAAAATGTTCAAGCCTCGAAGCTTGGTTACGCTTAGTTAGCAATGTAAAAATTCACATGTTTGTTATTCAATAATTTCGAGTTAATTTCACTGCTGAACATTAATTAAAATTACTCAAATATCAAGTTTTTAGAATAAAATAACTGTGGCAATATTTGTATTGGAGTAATTAGTGTTTCCCCTAGACGTTTTCAAGAGGGCGCAGCACCCTGCCCATTTTTTTATAGTTGTAAATGCACCCTGCCCGTTTTTATATAGCTGGAAATGTGCCCTGATTATTGTGGATTCGCAAGAATTTGCTTTCGCGAATTTCACCAAAATGTAGCGGGAAAATATCACAAAAATCATCTATCGGTCGTGAGAAAATATCGCAAGATTAGTCTATCGGTCACAGTAAAATATCACAAAATTTGTCACTTGGTCGCAAGAAAAATTACAAAATTCAAAAATCTCGAAATTCGGCAGTTTGTTGTAGGAAAAAAAATCAGGAAATTTGCTTATTTGTCGCAAAACCTCCCTCCCTGCACAATTCGGCAATTGGTAGCAGGAAAATATTCTGAAATTCATCAGTCAGCTGCGGGAAAAATCACGAAACTATTCAGTCAGTCATGGGAAAAAATAGCGAAATTCTTCCATTGATCGCATGAGAAAAATTGCTAAATTTGTCAATCGATTGCGGCCAAAAATAGAGAAATTTATATATCTGTCATGGGCAGGGCATTCGGGGCACGGGCCCAGTGTCCCCGATTTTCAGGAGTCCCCAAATGCTACTAAAAAATTTTCAATTATTGGCCAAAACAGTTTTAACTGTTAAAAAAACAAAATTAAAATGGAAAAATCTGTTTGTCAGAGATTGTCTATGATGTGTCAAAGCAGGGTTGGCAAGTTTCTTCCAAAGTGGAAAAAACCGGCTGGAAGAAATAGGTTTCTTCCAAGTGGAAAAAATGGAAGAAACTGTTTTTCTTTAAGAATTTACCATATAAGTTACAACTTTGTAAAATACAATAAAAATAAATGTATTTTCTAATAGATAACCTTATATAAATTTAATTAGACTTATAAAAATTTAATTATGTATGATAAATTGATAATTACACCAGTTTTTTAGCCAAGATCACACACCTGTCTAAAGCTTTCCAATCATTGTGTACCTGAATAAAATAAATGGGACTTTTCTAACACCATGCCAAAATGTATGCTGATGTGCTATTTATTTCAACCCTGAACGTGTAAATATTTTTATTGCAAACCGTGCCAAACATTGTGATTTGCTATTTATTGAACATGACACTTTTTAGGTGCGTTCGTAATTATATAAATACGTAGCACCTATAGTCGTCGCTTCGTCCGTCTGTCTGTCTGTCCGTCCGTCTGTCTGTCTGTCTGTCCGCATATAACAACGCAAAAACTACCCAACCAAATGGTTTGCAATTTAAAATATATTATCTTTGCAGAATTTTGTCAAGACATTTCAAATTTTATTAAAATCGAATCAAAATTTTAGGAGATATTAATAAAAATATTTATTAAGAAATTTGATTTTTTTTTTTTTTAAATCTGTGCTTTCTTGTTAGAGGAGCTTCCGATGGATGTTAAATCGTCAAGCGACCGAGATACTTATTTTATTACAGAAATTAATCTGCAGACGATATAATTCATTTCACAGAATTAAAAATCATCAAGATCTGAATATTTATATAACTAGCTGATACATATATATCTGAATATTTATATAACTAGTTAAGATATTTGTATGAACTGTGTCATAAAATATATACTTAACTAGCTGTTTAACCCGTTCTACGCACGGGATATCATGAATTTAATTCTAAAACGTGCGTACGAACGCACCTCGTTTGTAACGTTTGACATACAATTTCCAACTTGTTATTACTTAATTTACTCTGTAACCTCGCAAAACATCTTAATTTGCTATTTTTCAAATAGAAAATATTTAATATTAAGTAGTAACTTATATTTATTGTTGACACTAATGTGGATTTTACCATTTGGCAGTTACCAGATTATGAGGACGCTGCAATAAAATTGTTTCAGGACTTTGGATACATAAAAAAAGTTTTTATCCAAAAAAAAGTATGAACGTCTTCATTCAAAAAGTGAAATGCTTACTGCAATGCTAAGAGACATTTACAATGCTATGCCTGTAGTTTAAATTGAGTTAATTTTATTAATTTATCATATAATATTTATTTGTTCTTTTATTTTAAGTCTATATTCGTGTCGATTTAATAAAATAGTTCGTGAAAGTCTGTAATTTTCAAATGTTATATTTTTAAATGCTCAATTTTGTGCCAACATTTTTTTTTTCCAATTGAATCCTTTCACATGAATTTCATTTTGTGCCAATTATTTATTGCACTTGGTGACGACAATGGTGTTGGTATAACGGAAATGTACCAAATAAATTTATCCAAAATACACAAAATCAAATGTAATTCAATTCAAAAGAGGCACATTTTTATATATATATATATATATAATTTAAACTTCTGTAACCAGTAGTAAATAGTATGTGGATCATTTACCTATTGTAGAATGAAACTCTTTTAAAGAAAAGACAGTGCTTTGAATTTACGCCCATTTTATTAAGGAAACTAATATACAGTAATTACTGCATTGAAGGATTTCATTAAAATCTCCATTTTCCTTACTACAGTGCAACATTGTATAACAAAACAGAAGTAATTTAGCTTTCAGATGCTGCAATCAATTTCTCAACTTAGAATGGATGAATGCAAAAGATGAAAAAAATTCTTATCCCTGTAGAGTTTATTTTTAGAACATTTATCTTTTAAATCAGCATGCTAGTATACATAATTACAAATTTGTTTGTTTTAAGTTTTGCACAATAGTTTTTAAAATATTGCATTTTTATATGATAAATAAAGAATTGGTAGTTTTTTTTTTTTTTTTTTTTTTTTTACAGAAATTATATAAACAATAAAAAAATACCCCCCTACCTCTAAAGTTGTAAAAAACATAACCTGTAAAATACCTGCTGAACCTGAAGTTTGTTATTAAAAAATAACTTATTTTTCCATAAATAATATTTTTAATATTAATTAAAATTTCCAATTTAAATTTCATATAATTAGGTTTTGAATTTAATTCTTTTATATAGTTAATATATTTTAATTTTGAGCATCTGTTTTGTTTTCTGTTGGTTTCTTCCAGTTTTTTCCATTTCTTCTGGTTTTTTCCAGTTTCTTCCGGAAGAAACCCAACCCTGTGTCAAAGTAACTTAATTTTTTCTTTATTGTCTTTTAACCCTTTGAGGCGTGGTGGGATATATTATATCCCACCTAATTTTAATACGATTCAAACCAGAAACTTTGAATTACATTTTACTTTTTTAACTTTGACGGGGAAAAGTTGAAAAATTGCTTTTCCTTATTTTGAACTAAATTACGGTGAGAATTGAAATGCTATTGTTTTATGAGTGATAATATCAGATTTATAGCTTGGAGGTACACAATGTATTTTCCTACTTTACAAAGCCATTTTGAAGGAAATGTTATGTGAAAATATAAAGTGAAGAAAATAAAGAACTGCTGGTTTCTAGCAATACAAATTCTAGAAACATTGACAAAGTGAGCAATTCGACTTTTATGAAATGAAAGAAAGAGCACCCATACATCATATGTAAAGAATATGAATTTATATATTTGAAGTTATTAGAAAGAATTTATAGAAAGCCTGTTTTTATTTTGTTTTAGTGATTAACACAGAGATAAAGTATTTAATATATACAGCCCCCCCCCCCCCCTGCTCTTAACACATAAAAATAGAAATAATATTATTGTTAACATGGTTGCAAAAAGAAATGAGAGAATATGATATAACATAAAATTGCCACCATGAAATGCAGTTTCGCACCTAGAAAAAAAAAAAAAAAAAAAAAAAAAAAGGAATTAGGCGTCATTTGACAACGCTGCCCTTTCATGAGTTTTTGTTAAAAGCAAATATAGGTATACTGCAATAAAATAGTTTCATTGTGTACAAATAACTTGAACTACAAAGCTTTTTGTAAATAGTTTTTTTAAATTATAATTTCTGTTCCGATTATATTTATAAATGGCTAATTAATAAGTGGTGTTTTTAAAGTAAGGCATTTTAATTTTGTTTTGTAAAATTTATTTTTTGTTTTTCAGAAGAAGAAGAATAAAAATCTGGAAAGAAAAAAGTTCTCTGTGAATATGACTGTAGATTTTCAGCTCTTGTTTATCAACTTAAATTAAGAAACATCAGAAATTTAATTGTAACAGGATTAAATTTTCTTGTAAAATATTTCTGATAAATTTTGAGCATCTTGTAAATACATAAATAAATGTTTTTTGGTTGGTTTGTTTTACATTTGTTGTGAAAAATAAAATTTATATGAAAAAAAAAGCATTCAGTTCTAGTGTTTTTAAATATATATATTTATTTATGCAAGTGATGTTGTTAAAAAAGATGTACTATATATTTTCCCCTTCTTTCTCATTCTAAGAACATTCCCCCTTCTTTTTACAGGTTAAGATATAATTCAATAAAAGTGTTTTATGTAGGCTATATTTTAAAAACTGACAGCCTGATAAACTGTTTTTGTTGGTTGATTATAAATTAGCATTGCTTGGAGATCAGGTATTAAAAATAATTTGCTGTATAAAAACTTTTGAAAATTTTAATAAAAATTTCATCATAATCTCATTAAAAGTTGAGATTAAAATTTTAATGTACATAATATTGTATGAATCAGTTTGAAATTTTGTTAGTCAAAAAGTCACATACCTCCTGCTGGAAGGAAAAATATTTTAAAGATTTCTTTATTGGTAATATATTTAAAAAAAAAAAAAAAAATCAGTACTCATTACTTGCTAATCTTTAAAAAATAAAAACAATGATATATTATTATTTATGAGTAATGTTTAGTCCATTTAAAAAAAAAAAAAAAAAGATTTAGTGTATGAATGGTGAACCTGCCGTGTTCTAGAAGATCAACTGCCACTACTATTTTGAAAAAATATTAAACTTATTTAATAAGAGAAATTTTAAGATTACATAAGAAGGAAAATAGTGACAATTGGCTTTCTGTCAATTAGTAATATTTTGTAAATATATATACATTGAAATTTTGTTCTATGATGTGTATAAGGGGGGAAGAGTCCTTAACAGACTAAAACATTACTTTATAGGAATACTGCTACATTTTTCTGATATTATATGCCAAAGAGATGAAGATAGTGAAATGACATTTTTTGAACGGACCTAATTTACATATATGTATAGTTACATCATTAAAAAAAATTCTTAAATTTCAATGATCAGTAATGTCAACATTTTACCAATTTTATAAAATAGAGTTCCTGCGTTTTTGTTTTATTTTCAAGCTGGATAATTGGAAGAAACATCCAGGTAAGAAATTGTATTATAAAAGCACCAGTGGACCCATGCGAAGATTTCACACTGCAGTCTAATACTTTTTAGCAATATCTAATACTCTTTAGAGGCAGGTTTAAACTTGTAAAGGAAAATTAAGGACTGAAACTATCTTCAAACAACATTAGTCGAGCCAGAATATCATCTCGTTTATTCCATCACAGTTACAGTAAAAACTGATCGAGCATAGCAAAGACAAAAATATATATATATCTGTAGTTAATTAACTGTTTTAGAGGAGTACATCAGTTTCGGAAAAAACATGGGACAAAGAAAAATAAATTGAGCATTTCAATTTTGCTTTTTAGTCATAAATATAAAATAAACCCGTGCAGCAGCTATGTCCCACTTTATCTTTTTTGTAGTATTTATTTTTTATAATCATTTTAAGCATTATATAATGTGGTATTTTATTTTTGTGGCCACACTAATTTGAGGAAAGCCTTTCATTTCTTTTATGAAAACAATGCAGATTTAATTTTTAATTTACAGCAATTTTTAATCAAAAAATATGTTTTACCTAGATGTGAGTGCAGTATGTCAGAAGCTGGTTCAAAATCCTTTCTTATGGCATCTCGTTCATTGTTTTGCATTTCATATTTTCTGAGAAAAGGGGATGTTGATAACAGAAATAATATATACTAGTGGGCCTGTGTGAAGATTTCACACTGCAGCCTAATATTTTTTAGCAATATCTAATATTTTTTAGATGCATGTTTAAACGTCTAAAAAAAAATAAAGCCAGAATATAATCCAATTTATTCTTTCACATTTTACAGTAAAAACGGACTGAAAATATCAAGAGCGATATATATATATATATATATATATATATAAATTGTATTTTAACTACATTAGAGGGTGACATAATGTTTTGAAAAAAAAATAAATTGAGCATTTGAATTTAAATTTTGCTTTTTTATCATAAATATAAAATAAACCCATGCAGCAACCATGTCCACTTTATCTTTATTGAACATTTTTTTTTATAATCATTGTTGTGGAATTTAATTTTTGTGGCAACAGTAATTTGAGGAAAAACTTTCATTTCATTTCTGAAAACAATGCCTATTTACTTTATTACTTGCAATTTTAACCAAAATACATGTTTTAAAGAAATGTGAGTGTACTATGTCAGAAGTCGCTCGAAAATCCTTTCATATGGTATCTCATTTAACATTATGCATTTTTTATTTGCTTCGAAAAAGGGATGTTGAATATAATCATTAGATAACAATTTTCAATGGAAATTCTGGCTGGACAATCCACCTGGTGAATTAGCATGAAGAAACATAAATTGAAACTACTTAAAAATTTACTCCTTTGAATAGAATGTTTAAACCTATAATTTAATTAAAAATTGAAGGAAATTAGTTTTTTTTTCGTATTCTCACCATCATTGGTAATTTAACGCTCAATATATATTTTACACCTTGTGTTATCAACTTTTTTTTTATTAATTACAATTATGGCTTTTGCAACTTTTTCAGAATAACATTAAAAAATAAATCATAACCATATGGCCTTTTATTCCGATCTAATGAGATGAGTGGATACGGCCAATTTTTGCCTACATTGGGACACTTTTTTTTTTTTTTTTTTTTTTTTAAATTATTATTATTGCTTCCAGATTGAAAGTATTCTATACAAGATCTGAAACACTTTCGATTTTATTGTATTTTGACCTTTTTAATATGGGGTGCTTATAACACCATTGCAGTTTTTAACTGAAAAATATTATAATAAAGTGAAACATGTATGAATAAAAGTCAGGTTGGTGTTATGAGCTCTTGTTAAGAAAAATATTCCAATAGATTAATTTTTTTTTTTTTTCAAATTTTGAATAAAATATTTAGAGTTTTCAGACAAAAATTATGGACCAGTAAATTTAGATTCTAAAGTTTAAAATAACTTAAAAAAAGAAAAAAAATTGTCCCTGCCAAAGGAGTAAAAATGGGCCTTTCTTGCTCAACTTTACTTTTTTGAGGACCATAAAAAGTATAATTCTGGCCAGCTTCCATTCATGATATCTAATAGTGGCATGAATATGGCTAGCTTTGGGCTATCATTCATTAATGATGCCCATTGATGGCGACAAAGTGGCTAGCTTTCGGCATGCATTCATTAATGATTACCATTGATGGCAACAAAGTGGCTAGATTTCGGCTTGCATTCATTAATGATGGCAACGAAGTGGCTAGCTTTCGGCTTGCATACATTAATGATGCCCATTCATGGCAACAAAGTGGCTAGCTTTCGGCATGCATTCATTAATGATTACCATTGATGGCAACAAAGTGGCTAGCTTTCGGCTTGCATTCATTAATGATGGCAACGAAGTGGCTAGCTTTCGGCTTGCATACATTAATGATGCCCATTCATGGCAACAAAGTGGCTAGCTTTTGGCATGCATTCATTAATGAATAGCATTGATGGTATGTGGATGGCTGGCTTAAGGCTAGTTTACATTTATGATGACCAATAAATTAACATTTATGGCCAGCTTTGGGGTAGCTTTTATTCTTAACAAACGCAGGTGGCATGGCTGTGGCGATCTTCTGGCTAGATTTTATTCATGATGATCGTTAATGGCCAAACTGTGGCTAGTTTTCATTAATAATTGCCACTTAAAGTATAACTGTGGCCAGTTTTAGGCTATCCGTCAATTATGATTAACCACTTGTGGCACAATTATGGGCATCTTAATGTAGTTATGGCCAATTCTGTTGCGGCCACATTGTGGCCGGCGTGACACTTTTTTTAAGTTGCCGTTACGGCAAACGATTGCGGCCCCTCATCTACTAGTTTGGGCCAAGGCTAACATAGCCATCAGTGGCCCGCAAGTTCTGTGTTAGTTGGGTTGGCTCCCCACTCATACAAAATTAAACCAAATTATAACCACTGTTCTGTTTTCATTTGATTCGCCCGAGTATTATAATACACCTTAAATATAAGATGGTGATTGTTTTTTGATTCTGCCCAATAACAGTATTTGCTTCATTATGAACTACTGATGATATAAAGTTTGCGATAACTCAGTGTTTTGTCTTTGGACATAATTGTCATCCAAAGTAATAAAGTGTCACGGTATAAATTTCTAATGCGCCTGATGTAGAAGATAATATTGTTGTTATTGCTTGACAATAATACTTTTTGCACCAGTATGGATTACTGCTATGATGTTTGCCTCTTATTGGTAATATCACTATACATTTTTTCTTTGTTCAAATTCATCTGTATTAATAGCGTGTAACAGAATAGATTTCTAATATACTGAAATGTAATCTAATAATTGTTTACACTTCGACACAATTATAATTATGCTCAAGTATGGACTACTGCTTTAATAATTGAATTAACTTTCTAGATTTACCATTTTTCTGTCATTTTACAGAAAGTTCTTCAATATTGCAAAAGTGTCACATCAGGAATTTCTAATACACTGAAATATAAGCTGATAATTGTTATTACTTCTGTTTGCTCTGTTTTAAAGTTTGCATTGACTTTGTGGATTCACCGTATTTTGTCTTTTCACAAGTAGTTCTTCAGTAATGATAAAGTGTCACAATATGGATTTACGAGGTATGATCCAAAAGTTCGAAGACAACATGTAAGAAACCTTACCCTGAATAGTTCACAGTACTGAAGCACATCCACCTTCAAAGTAGTCACCTTCGGTGACGATAGACTTCTGCCAGTGTTCGTATAACTTCTTTAAGCATTGCTGGAAGCCAATTTTTCGCAATCTCCCGTAAGGCCTCCTGCGATGCTGCTTTCACCTCAGCTGATGACACAAAGCGGCGTCCCTGTAAATGTTTTTTCATTGATGGGAACAGGTAAATTTCACACGGAGCTAAGTCCGGTGAATAGGGGATATGGAAGCACATTACTGTGAGTTTTGGCGAGGAACTGGTTTACCAATTGGGATCGATGTGCTGGTGCGTTATCATGCAGAAGGTACCTGCCAGAAGGTGTCGCCACTCTGCCAGAACTGAGGCTGTTTACGAGGAATGGATTCCTTTAAACGACTTAAAATTCATAAATAATGCTCCTTGTTAACTGTTCGGTCTTCGGGAATAAATTCTGAATGCACAATTCCTTGAGAATCAAAAAATACCTCCATCATTATTTTCCCTTTGCTCCGATTCTGCTAGAATTTTTTCGATCGCGGTGAGTCCAAAGTTTCCCAAAGTCTTCATTGGTGTTTTAGCTAAGCGTTGACAGAATATAATGTTACAGCGCTGTTCAAGAAAAGCCATCTTTCTTGCGTCGTGGAGAAAAGGTAACTAACTTCGGAAGATAACAGCTGCGCGTGCTGTTCGGTCGCATAGGCTAAACCAACCTGCGCAGGTAGGGGAGGGTTGGGAGAATCCATTTCAAGCGGTTTAAATTTAGGTACTTGCTTTCGTCGTCAGGAATGGCCGCATGCCCGAATTTTCGGATCGTACCTCGTATAATACACTTAAATGTGAGCTAATAACTGAATCGATCATTTTGAAAAGGAGTCATCTCTAGTTTTTGAAATTTTACAGGAGACGCAAAAAACTGTTTTAAAGACAATTTATATCTTGGATTTTCTTGTAATTGGTCGGGATTTTTCCTTGGTAGGCAGGGTTATTCGTTGGATGTGGGATGAATAGTGGTGAGGCATCTTCTAAAAGTCTCTGTTTTTGAGCCATCTTTCGGATATGGCACCGGATATTTCCGAAGTGAACGCTGGATGTAAACATTTGGCTAAAAGGTATTAGAAGATTGAGATGTGACCAGTTTTCATATGGAATTCGTGTTAACTAAATAAGAATCCACTAAAAACCTATTTTGTGAAGAAATGGGAGTTGACCACTTTTCAAAATGACCGATTCAATTGTTATTTGTGCTACATAATAGTAATATTTGCTCTAGTATGAACTACTGCTTTAAAGTTAGCATTGAATGTGAAGATTCACCATTTTTTTTTGTCTTTATACATATAGTTATTCAGTATTGATAAAATGTCTTGCATAAATTTTATGCACCTGAAATATAAGCAAATAATTGTTGTTGCATATGTACAATAATAGTATTTGACCAGTATGGTCTATTGCAGAGAAAGCTGAAGGGATTCTGTACAATCAATAATTCTTATTTTTATGCAAATTGTTCATTAGTATTCATAACTTCACGATATAAATGTATAATTCACCTAAAATTTAAACTAATAATTGTGATTACAGTTGCAGAATGATAGTATTGTATCATTATTGATTACTACTATAAAGTTTACATTGACCCTGTTTAATGATTACTTTTGTTCTTTGTACATTCATGGAAAAAAAGTGGTCACTCTTTACTAACTCTGTCGCAAATCATCGAACAAAAATGTGACTGGTACCATTTGTTTAGTTATAGTGTCTACTAATTAATGTTATAATTAAGTTTTCTGAGGGAATCATGTACATATAGAAATTGCAACAAAATTTAAAATTTTCCATACTAGCACTTAATTTTGACATCACATTTGAATTATTTGGTAACTTTTACCTTCTTATACTAAACAGAAAGTCATTCAGTCCAGTAGTTTAGGAACTACGCAGGTTTGAAGCTTGGAACTTCTAATGTTGAATTCATTTTTAATCGTTGCGAAACAAATTCAAAAACTGCTTTGAGGAATGAGCTACATGAATTAATATATTTGAAGCTTCTGGAAATGGATTTCTGTTAAAACATTCATAGATTACAACTCACATTGTTTTCGAATATTAATTTTGATGTTACATATATATATATATCTTGCAGTTATATAAAAAGAATTGTGACCAATAACTTTATGAATTATTTTTAAAAAACTATTCGCATTTCAATCTTTTTTGTAACGATGTAAAAGAATTTAACATTAGGAGTCTTAGATTTTAAAGCTACATATTTCCTAAACTTTTTGGCTGAATACTTTGCCGTTTGGTATCCTTAGGTAACATTTACGGGAGAATCCAAATATGAAGTTAAGATTAGGTGTTAGGATTGAAAATTGTCAGGTATGGCACAATTTCGTTACGTAGACGACCCCGTAAGCAAAATTTAAACATCTGCTTATTTAGTAGACTTTATTACTGATCTGCGAGTGACAATCACATTTACATACGATGATTTGAGTTAGAGTTAGTAGAGGTTTTCATTTATTCATCCGGACTGTATAAATAATTTATCTCTATTGATAATGTATAAGAATATAAATTTCTAATACACAAAAATATAATCTAATGCTTGTTATTACTGGTGCACAAAACAGTACAGTGACTCCAGTTATACGAATCGTGCAGTAATTACTTTTTTATTGTCACTATTTCTCAATAGTGAATTCGTCTTTTTAATCAAGTAATTTTTGCGATTATATAAAAGAGAAATACCTTTTTGGAAATAATAGAACACAAATATTAGTACGCACGAGCCTTGTAACTTAGATTACTGTATTCGCACCTGTATGAAACTATAAAGTTAAATTTTGCTTTAACTTTGTATGATCAGTACATTTTATCTTTGTACAATTAATTCAACAGTATTTATAATGTGTCACTGCACATATTTCTAACAAACCTGAAAGTAAGCTAATAATTGTCAGTACTTATGTACAAAAATTATACATGCACAAATATGGACTACTGCTATGAAGTTTATACTGCAGAAACCCCATAAATTTTGAGAGCATAAAGTTTACAAAGTTTGCTTTAACTCTGTATGATCAGTACATTTTATCGTTATAAAATTAATTCATAGGTATTTATAATATGTGCACCTATTACTGCTTTACAAAAATTTACATGCACATATATTTACTACTGCTATAAAATGTATTCTGCACAAACCCTATAAATTGTAAGAGCATAACGTTTACAATGTTTGCGTTAACTCTGTATGATCAGTACATTTTATCGTTAGTAAAATTAATTCATCAGTATTTATAATGTGTCATTGCACATATTTCTAACACGCCTGAAAGTAAGCTAATAATTGTTATTATTGCTCGATAAAAGATATTCATGCATAAATAGTGACTGCTGTTATAATGTTTATAGTGTACAAATCCTATAAATTGTGAGAGCATAAAGTTTATAAAGTTTGCTTTAACTCTGTATGATTAGCACATTTTATCTTTGTATAATTAATTCATCAGTATTTATAATGCGTCACTGCACATATTTCTATCACACTTCAAAGTAAGCTAATAAATGTTATTATTGCTGTAAAAAAATTATACATACACAAATATTGACTACTGCTATAAAGTTTTATACTGTACAAACCCTATAAATTGTGAGAGCACTATCTTTAGAATACATTGCATTGTGGATCTTGAAAGTAATCTGTGGCCTTTCTTCTTTTTAGAAAGCTTATTTTTGACCACTTATAATAAATTACAGCGGGGCATAATGAACATAAAATTCAGAGATTGGCTACGCGTAAGACCCTCCTCCTTACTAAGGAACATTTTCAAGTGTTAGTTCTGGCTTTCACCAAGGATGGTATCGTTGGCCATAAGGTTTAAGGAATATACAGAGGCTATCTGCCCGAATCCAACCGTTCATAAGATATGAATCGATTTCCTTTGGTACTTTATATACAAAGATGGAAAAGGCAAGATGATGACATTATCTTAAGTTAAGGTTACGTTTTGATATAAATCATCTAGGCTATGCTTTATTTAATCTAGAAGCTTAAGAGTTAGTTAATTGTTAGCCAATATCCATAACCAGACTTTCCAATGGTACCAGTTTTGATGAAAATCGGTTTATTTTTTTCTTTCTATGTATGACGTCATAGAAGAAATAGGTCCTTATCACCTGATAGGCTGGATTTAGATAAGTAATTTCTATACTTTTATTGATTCCCACGGCAATTCCTTTGCAACGATACCACCTTTCACAAAATCGTATTACGTTTATTTTTCTTTATGTATGACGTTTCGGAAGAAATCGGACCGTATCTGGTGAAATGTTATATTCGGAAGGGTTAGTCCTATATTTTTCTCGCCACTCATGGCGAGACTTTTCCAACGATACAACCTTTAACGATATTGAGAATTAACAGTTGAATATGTTCCTTAGTTATTCAGTTTTGTAAACTTAGTGCTTAATATATACTTTTTTCTTATTTATCACGTGTTACGCTACCGATGCCTTTATTAAGAGGGTCCATGTCACAAAATTTTATTGTTTTATTTATAAATACTTTTTACACATTTCGTAAATATTGAAAAGAAATTTCAACAAGTGGGTAAGTGTGATCGAATATCGCTCAAAGGGTTTCGTTTAATATTCCTTTCAAAACACTTTATCCTTTCTTTAATAAATTCAAACAAATTTCATTTAGCAACAACAACAAAAAAAAGTCATGTGTTTTATAAAGTAAAAATTTACCGGTCTATTTTTTCCTTTTTTCGAATATCTAAACCAGCCGGATAGCGGTCCAAGCCCGCTATTATATTCTGTCATAATAATATCCGTCATACGGACTAAATGCAATATTTAAAAAAATAATTTCAAAATTAAACAAATTGTACACCTTCAAAATGTTAAAATATGCGAATATTTCCATAATTGGATTTTTATCACGATTCAATATGTTTCTCAAACCCATATATTTACTAATCTCTATTCTTTATATTGATACTCGCTTTGTATTATTCTCAAACATTTGAAAAATTAGTTAAACTTCCTATATGACGTCAGATTTTCTTTTTAATTCTCTAATGACGTGATATTAATCTGCTTTGTCCACTAACACATACTCATACTCCTTGTATTATTGAGAAATCTTAGACATATTCTGTTTTATTACGACTATGACGTCAATCAATTTTATTTCATATTTATCTTTTTTCAATTGGTGAAACTTTTTATTTCATTTTCATTTTTCACTTGAAAATCGTCTGACAGAAAATTAATTATTGTAGAAAGAATTTCATTGTGGATTTTAAATCTTCGGCATCTGCTCCATCTGCTATAACGAAAAATGTTTCAATTTAATAGGAAAAGGCTGTTAGAATTTTGTTTTTTTATCTCTATTTATTAAAATAATACGAATTTTTCAAATTTTAATATTTTGAGCTCTTCACAGCTGCTATTCAGATATACACTAAGTTTCAACTCTTTAAGTTACATACTTTTTGAGAATGGCTCTGTGACGGACAGACAACGGAGCGGGGGTAATAGGGTTTCGTGAGATGAACAAAACCCTAAAAATGTTTTTAAATTTTCTAAACTAAAATAGATGTTCAAATTACTCTCCTTTAACTTCTAGACTTCGTCTCTTTGAAAATAAAGATGTTTTGAAATAAATTTTAGAATGCATTATGAATTGTAACATATAAGAGTTTTAACAGAAACAAATTTCTAGTAGCTTCAGATATGCGAATCCGAAATTACAGCTCATTAAACCAAGTAGTTTTTAAGTTAGGGGAGAGGGGGACACATTTGAATTGGAGTTAGTTTTGAACAATGACCATATTATTTATCTGATAATGCAATATTCCTATTTTTCAGAAGTAATGTTGGCAACACTAACTTACACATGTGTCACGTGCTTTTCACCACATTGTAGTTATAGTTCAGTCATGAATAGTGATTATGTGTATTGACATCTTATGATTAAACTTTTAAGTGACTTTTTGTAAGTTTCTGAAGCTTGTGTTGTCATCTTCTGCAGTTCATCTTTAGTGACGTATTAGTTGGTAGATTTATGCTTTTTTTTTCATCATAACAAATCTTCATTCAATATTTTTATAACATATATAAGCCTGCCTACTTTGCCAACTTAGTGGCATCAGGGGCATATTTGAACAAATCTAATGGGGTAGTTTTGAACATGTTCCAAAACTGCCTCTTCTTATTTAAGTTAAAGCGGCTTTCAAAATTTATATGTATTTATGAAGTATATTTACTATCAATTACGGTTTTTAAATATCATATCGCGTTAACGGCATGAGTTAGATCAGGTCGAGTTCAGGTTAGTTCAGGAGTGTCAGAATAGAACGTCGATAGAATCCATACTTCATGTGAACGAAAAAAATCGTTGAGACGAAGGATAATCAATTGTGTGGCAATCATCACTTCAGACATGTTGGTCAGGACATGGAAAGAGGTTGAATATTGTTTGAACGTGTGCCGTGCCACAAACGGGGCACACATTGAAATCTTTTAAATTGTAAAAAGCTTGATAAATTTATCTTTAAGTACATATACAGTATGCCCACTAAAGTCCCTCGCCACCCTCTTAACTTCGGAATGGCTGCTGCTATATTCATAAAAGTGGTGTCTAGGTATAGTAAAGTAGCCATGCGCTACTGAATGAAACCGCCTACGACGCCATCTGGTGGAAAACTGCGAAGTTAGCATTCCTATCTCGAAAACGGAAAGAGATAGGGAAAACAAGTGATTTGTAAAGTTGTAGAGCATCATCGATTTAGTACAAAAAACACCTTGTGTGACATTAATGCAAAGAATAGCACGGTTAAAACGCGCATTTGTTTTTCGTGATTTCCCACACTGTGACGTGAAAAAACGATCTTAGAAAGAAAGAAACAACTTGTTATTAACCCTTTCACGCTCAAGGGAAATATTTTTCCCTTCTAAAAAAATCGTTATCAATTGTTCAATTATTATTGAATCGATATTTTGTTTACTGAATGTCAAAATAAAACGTATGTCCAAGGCGGCAAATGTGTTTCTGAACGAATAAAAAAAAAGAACTGTCAAACTTTATTGCGCCAAAACCAAAACATTCGCGTGTTGAACTAATAATATCTTGAAAGTGTTTTGGACTTGAGAAAATTAGAATAGCATAACTAACTATTTATTTTACTTTTCTGATAATTTTATTATGTTTTTTGTATTACAAAGCAATAAATAAAATACCGATTTAATAAACCTAACTCTTCGTTTATTTACTTTTATGGTCCATAGGGGAAAATATTTCCCATGAAATTATAGGAAACCTATACACCCTGCTATATTTTTCTGGTGATATTCTATTACTTTACACCCATAATAGCTAAAATATTGTGTTGTATTGGCATATTTAGTCTTGGACATCGTATGGTCCTGTAAGGGTTAAACAGCAGGTGTATGCGACCTCTCCACAAACATTGCAGGAGCTTAATCGATACATTACGGACGCTTGTGCTAACGTGTCATCATCTATGCTCCAATATGTGCAACGTGAAATTCAAACAAAGATCCAAATATGCATTGTAGCTGACGGTAAGAAGTTTGAACATCTAAAATACAGCTATATTATTATAACTTGTTGTTTTTTTCTTTCTAAGATCATTTTGTCACGTCACAGTGTAGGAAATCACAAAAAAAACAAATGCGCATTTTAACCGTTCTATTCTTTACATTAATATCCACGAGGTGTCTTCTCGTACAAAATCGATGATGCTCTACAACTTTGTAAATCACTTTTTTCCTCTATCTCTTTCCGTTTTCTATATAGGAATGCTAACGTCGCTGCCTTCCACCAGGTGGTGCCGTACGTTGTTTCATTGATTAGCGCATGGCTACTTTACTATACCTAGACACTACTTTTATGAATCTAGCAACAGCCGTTCCGAAGTTAAGAGGGTGGCAAGGGACTTTAGTGGGCATACTGTATATAACATTAACCTAATTTTATGATTGAATTAAAAAAGTGTGCTTCAAAACCCCGGAGTTCTTTTAATGACACTGTGAGGACAGCGCATGCCTTTTCTTGCTCTAGTAGCGCCCCCTTCTGGAAAAACAAAAAAGCGCAGCAGAACTTGAAATGACAGTAGCGAAGAATGTTGTCTGTCATATGAGAAACCAGATGTTATGAAAAGGGTCGTGAATATTGCCGGTGATAAATATTAGGATTATGATTAATTGTTTATGTTTATTTAGTGTATTGTGATGTTCCTGTCCCTGTCAACTTTATGTCGTACATTAAAATTGTGTCTGTCATTAGAACGGCCTTTATTCAATTAGAACACTCCCACATTCGATCGAGTCATCACACTCGGGTGTCAGAAAAATTGGATGAATAACAGGCCGTATATAAATAAGTGAAATTTTTAGGATAACTTATATAGAGGTAAGGTACATTTTTTTGATTAAGCATGGCTGATCAACTTACTAAGCTTAAGAAAACTCGAGGCGTGATAAAAGCATCTATTACCTCTATTGTTAAAAAGATCGAAGATGCATGGGTGTTGGAATCACCGAATTTTGATGAAATTGAGGAACATTTAGCCCACCTGGTACAGAAAGGTTTCGATCTCAAACGAGAAGATATTTGCTCCAGTATGAACGACTGCTTTAAAGTTTACAGTGACTTTGTATATTAACCATGTTTTATCTACTTACAAATGCTTCTACAGTAATAATAACGTGCAACAACATTTCTAATACACGGAAATGTATAGGATAACATTCGTTATTACCGCTACACAAGAGTGATATTTGCTCCAGTCGTGACTACTATTTTAACGTTTACATGAAATAGTTTTTACATGAAATATATTTTTAATTTATTTCATTTTGAATAAAATTTGTAATTTAAATTATGAATTAAATTACGTTATACTAATAAAATTAACAAGAGAAGGAACATTTGCAAAATATTAGGACAAAAGTACATTTCGAAAGGATACTTTTTCAATTTAAGCTATCAATTGTTTAATGATATAACTAAGCCTAAAATTATTTATTATAACTAAAATTCAAATATTATGCATTTAAATAGAATTTTTACGAAAACATTTACCTGTAAAAAATAGTTCATCTGTTAAAACTCCACTGAAAACATATCTTTAAGTATCCTACTAAATCTATTGGGTTGTCCGAAAAGTTCGTGCCGGTTGGGAAAATCAATTCGAACCGGAAAATTCTATCATTTAATTATTAGACGTTGATTCCGATAGCTAATATCTATAAATTAACGGGTAGATTTTCCCGGTACGAATTGATTTTTCCAACCGGCACGAACTATCCAAACAGCCCAATATTTTCTGAAAATATGCTCAATTATGAAATAAAACAATGATAAACGAATATGCATGTCATGCTTAAAATTTCGTAATCGAAACTCAGCTCTAAGTTGTCAATTTATTTTAATTTTTAATAAAGTTTCTTTAATAAGTTCACGTGTTGGAAATGAGCGTGTTGTTGCGAAAATAGGGAGAAATATTTGAATAATGGAGAGCAGTATTTTTTCTCATGGACATTTTATTATTAAATTATAAAAGAAAGATTAGTTTTAATTTCAATAGACGATTTTTATATATAAGACTGTTCACAATGGCCCTAAAACTGAAATTCATATAACTAAAATAACAGCATACTTTTTAATTCGTAAAACTGGAATGTTTTTCTATGCGCCCAAATACCGTTATTTATATTTTTAATTCCAATAATTCCAAAATTACGGTTTTGGAGATAGTCACACACAGTCAGACAATAAACAGTCGGCCAAGACAAAAGAAAAGAAGTTGGAGATTGCACATCAAACGCGCAAAGGGTTTCGCACAAATGGTTTCGCTTAATATTCATTTCAAAACACTTTATCCTTTCTTTAATAAATCCAAATAAATTTCATTTTCCAAAGAAAAAAAAAGTAATGTTTTATATAAAGTAAAAATTTACTGGTCTATTTTTCTCGTTTGTTTCGAAAATCTGAACCGGTCCGATAGCGGGCAGAGCCCGCTATTATACTTCGTCATATCTATTCGTCGTCATATCTATTCGTCTATTCTTCGTCATATTATACTTCGTCATATCTGTCATGTGGACTAAACGCGATATTAAAAAAATATCAATTTTAAGATTAAACATGTTGTATACAGACCTTCAAAATGTTAAAATATGCCAATATTTCCATAATCTGGTTTTTATCAGGATTCAATACGTTCCTCAAACTCATATGACGTTGTAATCACTTACTGACGTCATATGTACTTGCTTTCTCTATTACGCATATCGATACTCTCTTTGTATGATTCTCAAACCTTTGAAAAAGTCCGTTAAACTTCCAATATGATAATGAAAAAAATCTTGTGTGGATAAATATACTAAAAATACCAACGTTTGACACACAATAACATCGTATAATAAACAGACGCACGTTTCATGATTATCTTGGACTCACTTCCTCAGTGTAAATAAAATTAAACCCTATTGTATCCCCCCAAAGACATGAAAATGAATCTAAAAACCCAAATGAAAAACAACAACACACCGAGAAACTCCTCCAATCTGATGTCAAATTAATTTTCTTTTTAATTTTCTAACGACATCATATTAACCTGCTTTCTGTACTTACACATACTCATACTTCTTGTATTATTTAGAAATGTTTGAAAATTTCCGTTTTATTACCAATATGAAGTCATATTAATCTTTTTTGGTGAAACTTTTTATTTCATTTTCATTTTTGACGTGAAAATCTTTCAGTAGAAAATTAATTATTGTATAAAGAATTTTATTGTGGATTTTTAATTGTTGGCAGCTGTTATAACGAAAAATGTTTAAATTTAATAGTAAAAGCCTGTTAGATTTTTAGTTTTTTATCTCTCTACATTATAATAATACGACTTTTTCAAAATTTTATGATTTTGAGCTTCATAGTAGGTGTTCAGCTATAAGTACACAAAATTTCATGTTTGTAAGTTATATAGTTTCTTAGAATCGGCTCTGTGACGGACAGACAACGTACCGGAACGAATAGGGTTTCGTGAGATGAACGCAACCCTAAAAATCATCGTTATTTCAATGAAAAAATTAATTATATCGTCTGTTATTATGATATGATTAATTCCCGTAATAAAATAAGTACATTTTATCTTTTGTTGACATTTACTGAAAATTCCAATGGGAAATTTAAGCCTGGTTTTGAAAATTTCAGAACTTGAAATCTATATATGTGTTCTTTTTCTATTTAATATCTATCTTTCTGGAAACATCTATCCA
This sequence comes from Maratus michaelseni, assembly GCA_963931845.1. Lineage (NCBI taxonomy): Eukaryota > Metazoa > Arthropoda > Arachnida > Araneae > Salticidae > Maratus > Maratus michaelseni. The sequence continues at coordinate 56,201,541 of OZ007597.1, forward strand.
AAAGACTGTCGGTAGATTATATGAGTGCTATAATTAAACAATTTTATTATATAAATTCGGTTTTTAATTTCAGTAATACGGACATAATATGACTCCATTTTAAATAGTACGTAATCTCCATGGCAACCTAGAATCCTTACCTATCCTGGGATATCATTGAATTAATGATATCCCAGTATGATATGATCTAATAGAATGAGGAAAACTTTTATTAATATATTTTTAAGTGTTTTGATTCGATTTAAAGACAATTTGAAATGACTCGACATAATTCTGCAACGAATATATTCAGGGTGATTTTTTTTTAAGTTGTGAAAATGAAACCCTATAACTAAGGAACCACTGATTCAAATGACCTGAAATTTTACCAGTATGCTCCCAAAACAATGGAAATTTTTTATGCTTGCTTGAAAAAAAACTTAAAATTGCACCGACAGATGGCGCTGTATGTATATGCAGTGAAGTCGGGAGACGAGCTTGCACACGACACACGCACAGTGGCGATAAAAACGTGAAACACGCACACCTCGTGTTCATTATTCTACTGATATCCTCGCAATGACTGTGCCATTGACGGACCGTGCGTCGTTAGTGAAACTGTATTATCAGAATAATGACAGCGCAGCAACTGCTCTTAAGAGATTCACGACATTTAAGAATTTAAGAAAAGGTCCAATGGCGACAGAAGGCCTACGGAATATGGTTTCTGAAAGTACCGTCCATTGTTTTCCCCCCCACTGACGACATTCTTTGTTTCTGTTAACTTACATCGCCATCTGCCGGCGAGATTTTAATTTGTTTTAACCACACGTAAAAAAATCCCCATTGCTTTGGGTGCATACTGGGGAAATTTCCGATCATTTTGATCAGTGGTTCTTTTGTTATAGGATTTTACTTTCACAACTTAAAAAAAAAAATCCTCCTGTATATTAAATTTCAAACCATTCAATTGGGTAGTTTTTGCGCTGTTATATGTGTACAGACGGACAGACAGACGGACCAGACGACGACTATAGGTGCTAGGTATTTATATAATTACGAACGCACCTAAAAAAGAGACCACCCCATGCATTTTAATCGTTAACGTTAATCGTGAGTCACTTAAAATAATGGAAATAGCCTTTCGACTGGAAATTACATCTTCTTTCAATTTATGTGTTTCTAAAAAAAAAAAAAAAAAAATAAGCTTAAGGGTCGTATTCATACTGAAATTGTAACAAACTCTTAAATTTTCAATACAGGCACCTAATTTTGACTTCATATTTGGATTTTTCTATAATTTTTTTATTATGACAACAAAGGGGTAATTCAGTGGAGTAGTTTAGGAATTACGAAGGTTTAAATATTATAAATCCGTATTTTGAGTTAATTTATAATCGTTGCAAAACAAATTGTATTAATGGTAGTTTTTTAAGCATAACTAAATATTATCTGGCGTAAGGAGTTGTAATTTTGGATCACATTTTTGAAACTTTTAAAAATGGATTTATTTAAAAATATTCATAGCTTAAAATTAATATTTGTTTCGAAAACAAAGTAAAAAATATATACATTTTCGAAGTTTCTCAGACAATTTGAAGAGTAATATGTATGGGGTGTTATCTTATTTTTTCTTTGTCTGACTGTACAAACTGAAACAGAGATGCTTTTAAAACTAAGTTTGAGTTTGTTCCTACAGATGATAAGCTGTTCATTGATATCAAGTCGCATTTAAAGCCTGGATGTTGCTTCGTTTGAAAATTACGAAAGGAACGTATTTTTTTTTTTTTTTAATCTGAAAGTTACTCATTTATTTCTGTTACACATCACTTACTTTCAGTTTAATTGTACGTGGTATTGAAGTTTGAATGCCATATTCGGTACTATTTTTCACTTATAATCAATGATTTATCTGTAATAGAATCTAAGGAAGAAGTATGTATCAATTTCTTAACGTGGAAAAAGAAAAGACTTGGTCCAGTGAGATATTAAATGCAGATGCACAGCAAATCATTGTATAAATAACTGTGTACCATTACAATAATATTTGTTCAATACACTGTAAAAAATGATTAATGTTTCTTATTTTATGAAAATTTACTATAACCACAAACGAAAATATAATGTAATCTTCTGAGTTATCCAAAATTTTGAAAAGCGTGTTCCATTGTCTTTTGAATCCCCAGAACCCAATACATTTCCAAAATTTCAAGAATTATTTCCGAATAGTTTTTATAATGTATTAAACAGTTTCCTCAGCCTGGTAATACCTATTTATCGAATGTAATCCATTCTCAAGTAAACATTTTCAGCTGCATAATTCATTTTATACATGAAAGAGTAAAGCAATAATCCTAATTTTAATGTTAATGTTAACGCTGTTAATTGTGCATGTTAATCTGTTAAACATATTTGTTGAACAGGAAAATGTTTACTTGAGAATGGATAGCATCGGAAAAAACTATATTCCGGGCTTAGAAAACTGATTAATACACTTTAAAAGCTACTCGTAAACGTTTCCGAAAATTACGGGCAGCTAGAAAAATTTTGTTTTTCTAAATGATTCTTTATAAATCTCGAAATGCCATTGATGTCTGAGGTTTCTAAAGATAAAGAAACACTTTTCAAAATCATGGTTAAAAACAAGGATGAGTTTATATTATAAATTTATTCGTCATTATATTATATTTTAGTAGATTCAGAAACATTCGTCATTTTTTACAGTGTAATGAATAATTACTATTCTATGTTATTTTAGTAGAGATGTATGCATTTCAGACATGTAAACCCACATATAGTTGACATTTTTTCCCCTTAACAAAACATAGCAGCTACAACCTCAAATCCCTGGAATATTCAATTTCTGGATCTTTGAAAAGGATCTACAATGTGGACTTTTATAGATGGATGCTCAGAAACCCAGGCGCAACCTTGTCATATAGCAGCTTGTTAAAACTGTCGGTGAAACAGAAAAGTAATTGTGGAAAATTGCTGGTTACCATCTCTCTTCCAACATAGGCTATAATTTATGTCAAAGGAACAATGAATGTCATTAAATTGCCGTTTTTCCGCTATTTTAACGGTAAAAACTTAAAATTTGGCTTGGTAGTTACTTTTAAGATGTAAATACTCGCTATGAACAGTTTTTAAAAAGTTCGATGTTTTAAAGTTTTAAAGGGTGAAATGAGTGGAAAACCTTGTAAAAATATTCTAAAATAAAATTTATTTGGAACTGTTAGGGTTAGAAACTGGACATTTGGCATGTCTGTTACTTTCAAGACGTAAATGCATGTACAGAACAGTTTAAAAAATAATCTAAATTTAAAAGCTTGCGGGAGCAAAAAACTTCATAAAATTGAAATTCTCTGATACTATTGGGGTTAGAATCTTCAAATTTAGCATGGTGGTTATCTAGGAACAGTTTCTTAAAAATTCCAATTATAAAAGAGTGAAATGAGGGGATAGTGTTTTAAAAATGTTCTATATTATGATTCATACGGAACTAAAATCTAGAGAAATGCTTAAGTGATACTAAAATAAACAACAAACGGTTTATAAAAACCTTTTAATGATCAACATACGTTTCAACCCTCCTACGGCGCCATTTTCAAGAAATATGACGATAAACAAAGTATTCTCGCAAATTTGGAAAATAAATGTGAAAACAGGAATCACGAGATCAAATATGTAAAAATTGAGAAAAGCAGGTGCTTGAAGTAGCCAACTGTAATCGTCAAAATTAATATTTCGTTATTGCTTTTTAAAACGGAAAAGTACCTCGTGCCAAATTTTAGGCAATTCAAAAATGGCGGATTCATTGCAAATGTTTACGTTACGCATGTAGATTTCTATTGATTCACGGATAATAGATCGGAAGTAGACTCTTGATGAGTAAATTATTTTACTATTTTTAAAATCAATTTTTATTGCCTCGGTTCTATGTAGCCGTGCCAGTGCTGTAGTACTCCTGTCATATATTTGATATCTGCTATATGCTCTTTATTGTTTCTTTCAGTTTCACTTAAGCATTTATCTAGATTTTAATTATATTTAGTGATCTTATTTTGTGATTATGTTATACGGCACTGTTAAGACAAAAAACCTGAAACGTGACATGCCTCCTACTTCTAAGACGTAAATACTTACAAAAGAACCATTTCTAAAATTTTTGGATTGTAAAAGGATGCAGATACGAAAAATCATTCTAAAATTGCGATTTCTGTGATACTGCTGGAGATAAAGACGTGAAATTTTGCATGCAGGTTACTTTTAAGATGCGCGGTCGCTAAGAACGGTTTCTAAAAAGTTCTAAAAAGTTTCTAAAAATTTAAAAAGATCAAATGAGCGGAAAACTTTTAAATGGAAATTTATTTGGAATTATTAGGGTTAGAAACTTGAAATATAGAATAAAACGAGATCCTTCCAAACAATCGACAGACTTAATGCAATTTAAATGTCACACAACGGGTTGCTTACGCAGCTACTAACGTATACATAAAAACATTTCTGCATGTTCTAAGAAGTAAAACTGTAAAATATCCTTCCTTCTACGAGTAAAATTTATGCTATTTTGAATTTTATGAAATTTTCTCATTTTCCGTCACTAAAAATTCATTTGACAGTTTTTAGTGTCGAAAAGCACTAATATTTACAGCAAATTAGAAATTTTACGTCAAACGTGAAAAATAAGGCGCGTTCGTACTGTAACCTGTTTTATAAATATTCAGATCTTGGTGCAATAGTGAATATTTTTCTATGCGCCCAAATACCATGATTTCTATTTTTAATTCCAATAATTCCTAAATTACGGTTTTGGAGGTAGTCACGTACAGTCAGACAGTGTACAGTCGGTCAAGACAAAAGAAAACAAGTTGGAAACTGTACGTCAAACGTGACAAAAGAGATGTGTTCGTACTATAACTAGTTTTATAAATATGCAGATACTGGTACAATATCTGTTGCACTCTTATGCAAAACTGCATGAATTCAAAAAATTTTTGTGTGCAGATTTTCATATTATAGATATTAATTTTATTTTATGAAATTAAGTTTTAATACACTTTTACAAACAATTAATTACAATTCTGTTACATTAAAATTATACTATGCGCAGATATCCAGTGCAAGACAATGTAAAAAAATCATCGTTATTATTTCAGTGAAATTAATTATATCGTTTGTTATTATGGTATGATTAATTTCCGAACTAAAATAAGTACATTTTAAGTTGACAACATTTTACATTTTGTTGACATTTACTAAAAATTCTAATGGGAAACTTAAACACAGCTTTGAAGTTTTCAGAACTTGAAATCGATATTTAGACTTTTTTCCCCCTTTAATATCGATTTTTTCGGAAACATCTATCCAAAAAACAGTAGGTAGATTATATGACTGCTACAATTAAACAATTTTAGTATACAAATTCGGTTTAAAAAAATATAATACGGAAATAATATGACTCCATCTTAAATATGATATAATCAACATGGCAACCTAGAATCTTTACGTATCATGGGATATCCTTGAATTAATGATGTATGATAAGATTTAATAGAATAAAGAAAGCTGTTATTAACATTTTTTAAAATTTTTATTCGATTTTCATAAAATTTGAAATCACTCGATAAAATTTTTGCAAAGATTATATGTATTAAATTTCAAACCATTCGGTTGGGTAGTTTCTGTGCTGTTATATACGGACAGACGGGCAGACTGACTAACCGGACGACAACTATAGGTGCTATGTATTTATATAATTATGAACGCACCTATGAATGAATGAAATGAATTATATCGTCTGTTATTATATGATTCATTTCCATAATAAAATAAGTACATTTTATGTTGCCAATATTTTACCTTTTGTTGACATTTACTGAAAATTCTAATGGGAAAAGTAAGCCTAGCTTTAAAAATTTCACAACTTGAAATACATATTTAGACTCTATTTCTATTAAATATTTATTTCTCCGGAAACATCTATCCAAACAACTGTCGGTAGTTTATATGATTGTTATAATTAAAAATTTTAGTACATAAATTCGGTTTTAAATTCAGTAATACGGAAATAATATGACTCCATCGTAAATATGACGTAATCACCATGGCAATCATATGATATCACCTATCATTATCTACACCCTATTATCATTACCTGTCATGTGATATCATTGAATTAATTACGCATGATAGAATTTTATAGAATGAAGAAAGCTTTTAATAATATGTTTTTATGTTTTGATTCCATTTTCATAAAATTTGAAATGACTCAACAAAATTCTGAACGATTATATATATTAAATTTCAAACCATTCGGTTTGGTAGTTTCTTTGCTGTTATATACGGACAGACGGGCAGACGGACGAACCGGACGACAACTATAGGTGCAATGTATTTATATAATTATGAACGCACCTAAAAATGGAAAGTAAAGCTAATTTTTAAGTTAAGAACTAGGGAAGGACGAATTGGTTTCGTCTAACTTAAGTAGTGGTATCTAGCGCTTAATTTTGAAAATGAATTCGAGACAATAATCACAAAAAAAATATTTCATTAAGATATTTTATGCAAAAAATTGTATATTTACTGTATGTATTGTGTCTCTAAAATGTATAAAATGTGTTGGTAAAGTACTCATCAGTTTAAATAAATAACTTAGTATTATAAGTTATTTAATTTTTTATGTATGTAGAAGGAGGTTATAATTGAAGTGACCGTACTAGACCTACGTATATCCCTTCTATTTGTATTTTATTTGAAATTCGGTAGTCGACGAAACTGGGGTGTTGCATCAACTTCTATCAAAACAGTATAGTATCTGATCATTCTAATTTTTGTCAGAGTTTTGTCGTCTCGTTTTTATATAACTTGCTGCTTTAGAAATTCGCAGTAATTGGTACTCGTCACATAACATCTTTTGAGTCCTTGAAGAGAAATCTTCACAATTGTGAAAAAATAGTAAAAAAAATAATGTAAACCGTAAATACACATCATATAGTCACGTTATACGAATAAAGAGCCTATTCACGCGAAACATTGAGATTTTCATTACCTCATATTGGCAACAGTTCTGAGTATTCACTGATCTGTCTAAAGCAAAAATGCGTCTCGTCTGAAGACAAAACTATCCCAGGTGATACATTGTTAACGGCTATCCTTCTCAAAAAGTGGTAATCAAAATCATCACGTTCATGCGGATAAAGTTGCAGATTTTGCACTGTGTAGAACTTATACGAATATCCCTCCAAAATAGATCGCAGAATATTTCGTAACGTTGACCAATGGATAAACAATTGCTAATTATAAACATGACACTGCTCGAGCCCAATTATTAATTATCAGAAAGATAATTTTTGTCAACCAAATCAAAAGTCACATCTTCCACAGTTTTATTTGAAATCTATTTCCGTCGTATTCCTGAAAGCTCCTTGATTGTAATTTAGTAATTTTATTAATATTTTAAATTTTTTATCGACATAGTCATTTTACACTTAATCCTTTTTAAAAACTCGATATTCTCGCAGTTTATCTAATTTGATGCTGCAGGTCTGATAAAAAAACGTGATCAGTGGCCCTCAATCTTTCTTCTCTAACAGCAAGCTAAATAACGACTTTTTTAGATTGAATACTACTATTTTCAAGACATCCTACATTCCATTAAGTTTATTTGGAAATTCCATGAAAATCACTATCTAGTAATTGAAATATGAACTACATTTTATTGCAAATTTCTTTTTTTTAATGGTCGATATAATGTATACGAGATAGTACACTTTAAAACTTGATGTCCATTAAAAAGTTCATAACATCATTAAAACATCAGAAATTTTTACGGAATATTAGTGGGCAATGGTTAAAACAAAAAAAAAATCTTTCCTTTTTTAGTCGGTCTGACGATGACTGTCTTTAGACGGATTCAGACAACAGAAAATTACGTTTAACCCTTTCAGGGCAAAGTATTTCAGTACTAAAATGTTGAAATAAATGACTAGCACCGGAATTAACGTAGAAATTTATTTATAAATATGAAAAAGGCTAAAAAATCACATACATATTAAATGGGAAAGATTTTAGCAAATTTCTGGTGTCATCGTGGCGTTTGGGGATTAAAATTAAGTGAAACTTATAATGAAACTAAACATATCACTGCCCCTGAAAGGGTTAATTCAGTTTTCAGATAAAAAAAAAACAGAGACTCCAAAACGATTTTTTTTAATTTTACAAATAAAGAAAATTTTGAAATTAAAATTGTATTACTTTTCTCAAATATAAATGTTTACCTGTATTACAACAATAAATGTTGATGTTACTACATTTTTTATATGCATACTTTACCTTCTTTCTATTTTTTTACCGGAAAATAACCACTTACTTTTCGTAGATTTTTTAACTTTGTGTTTTGGAACTGTTTGGCGACAAACCATAACAGAATCCGGTAATCGAAGTCCACTTCCCTAATAGGTGATTGAACTGTTCAAATTAATCACAAGTAATTTATATACCTTATCGATGAATTGTAATGAGAAATATACCAAAAATTGTAGATAATTTTAATTTATTAAATCGATAATTACATGCCAAAGCCTTTAATTAAAAATTTTAAATAATAAATTATTACAAATAATATAATGAAATCACTTGTTAACTTTAAATAAAATACAATTACTGCTTAAATATTTATAAAAACATGACACAAAGTCTTAAAAATACTTTTAATATGTAGATGACACATGTTTCATGCGCTCAATCATGTTTTTATCCCTTTAAGCGGTAATTACACTTTATTTAAAGAAATTACTAATTAAAAAAATATTGGGGATGCAAAATTTTACTTAATAAAAATGAAAGAAAAAACTATAACGTTTCGAAATTATACAACTTTTCCTCCTGAAATAAAATATAATTTACATTCTTGAACTGAGATATTAGAACACTAAATATATCAAAAAAACATCTTGTGCCAAAAACGGAGTTCCAACCCACTTTTACTTTGGAGATCCAGAATTCCTCTTTCTGGCGTTTTAGACCACTCGGCCGTATCGACTTTTATCTCAAACAAAAAACTTCAAAACTGTTCTTAGTCCGTTTATCGACAGAAAAGCACCCTAAAATGCACATTACACATGCTCAGATCAGCCAAAATCGGTTTAAAAATTCAATTTTCAGTTTAAAATATGTAGGTACCGAATTTCAATGAAACATGTCCAACAAAACGGTTTTCATCTGTGTATAGGAACTTCAATAATTTCAACCTCACTATAAGATTACTTTTTATTACGTACCAATTGCTCTCTAAACTCATGTTTAATTCGAATTTTAAAGTTGTCATTAAAAGTAATATTAATTCTTTTAATTTACATTTTATTCAACTGCAAAACTGATCTAAAACGTTTATTTTAGGTTGAAGATGACTGAAGAAGTTATACCAAAAATGCTAACACTTGCTACTGTCACATCAACAAGAAATGAGCAAGATACAAGTGTAACCAACATTGATGGGACTGTTATGAATGTTTTTAATGCACAAATTATCCGTGCTCTCGCTCAAGGATTTGGAATACCGTTCAAAATTGTTATGCCCACAGATGTTTCATTCGGAAGAAAGATGTCTAATGGCACTTGGAGTGGCGTAATTGGAATGTTGATAAGGGGTGAAGCTGATATATCAGTCAGCGGATTTACAATGAATAACGAAAGAAGAGAAGTAGTAAATTTCACTCTTCCTATGTATATATCTGATGTTTCGTTTATGACAAATAAGCTAGAACCGTATCCCAAAAAATTTGCTATATTTGATGTTTTTTTCTTTGAAGTATGGATTGGCATAGGAATATGTCAGATATTGATATCATATATTTTGTATATACTTTTGAAGAGAAGGGAACCCTATCCCACTGTTCTAGTAGATACTATAGGAAATCTATTAGAACAATCATTCTCTTTTAAGGTCAGATACAAAAATACCGTTTCTTTGTTCATTACCTGGTTTTTAACCACTTTTGTTCTTATTACTAGCTATAAAGCGGTTATATTTTCTGTCATGACATTTCCCAGAATGGTTGGAATTCGTGGCATATCAGATTTAGCCAAAGCAGCAAAGGAAAAAACAATCACATGCATCTCGTACAAAGGTGGTGAGCCCAGTGTTGCATGGTTAGAAGCAAATGATGAGAGGCTCGAAGCCATAGAAGAGTGCAGAAGACGGAGTGAAATGGAAGGAATACATGGACAACCTGGATTTTTGAAATATAAAAATAGAAAAGCATTCATTTCGGACAGATTAGATTTAATCACATACGCCAGAGATTATTTCGTATCTGATGATTCTTTCATTTTGTCTCACTTTGGAATAGCGTATTCAAAAAAATTCTGCTGTCCAAAGAAACTAGAAAAGATTGTTCGCCGTATTGTTGAGGCAGATCTTTATGCTAAGACTTTTCGAGACCGAGAGTACATGGCCCAACTGAGTTTATCTTCACCGAAATCTGATAAACACGATAGAGCGAGTATTTCGGCTTTGACTCTTGAAGATTTTAGCGGGGCTTTTATTGTTCTCGCATTAGGGTATATGGTTTCCTTGCTTGTATTCTTGATAGAAATTTTCAGAAAGCATCCTAGAAAAGTTGCAGATAATGTTGATAAAAGTGAAAATAATATTGAAAATGATGCTGAAAGAGCTGGAGATAAGTAGGAAAAATGTGAAGATAGCAATGGAAATGGTGTTGAAAAAGTAGCAGACAATTATGGAAAAATTTAATTATTTTACTCTTGCACCAATGTTGAAAATATTTTGAAAACTTGTTGGTGATGAGAGCTGAAGCAAAGATTAAAGTTACTGTAAGACTTTCTTGATCTCCATTTATAAATTTTTCTAGTGATTTTATCGGAATTTTTTTTTCAATTTCACACACACATTTTCTCAAATTCATAGGCAAAAATATTATATCCAAAAAATTTAAAGAATTATTCATCACATTCTTAAAGCGCATTTGTTGGCTTCAAAACTTAGAGATCTACAGTAAAGGGGTCAGAAGCAGATACTTTCACCGAAGTAGGATGTGGGCGATGTAAAAAGTGCCTTGCCATGAAAACTAGAAGATTTAATTCAATATTTTGTTGTACTGTCTATAATATGCATTATTTCATTGATTGTTCATCGTATTATTGAAATTCATACACAGATATATTCTGTCCTAAAAATTCCCGTCTAAAAATCTGTCCATATTATTCATCCCATTCCTAAAATGAAATTTTTTTACTTAAAATTTTAGAGATATAGAGTGCAGCGCTCAGAGGCACATACTTTCACCAAAACTGGAAGCTTTTGATTGAAAATGTACAGTGCCATAGACACTAGAAGATTTAATTGAAGCTTTTCTTGTACTCTCTATAAATACATTATTTCATTCATTTTTGGTCGTATTATTTAAATTCATACACATAAATATTCTGTCCTAAAAATGTAAAGTATTATTCACCATATTCTACAAGCGCATTTATTTGCTTAAAATCTTAGAGAATTAGATTACAGGACTTAGAAGCGCAGACTTTTTCGAAAAAAGGATGGCTGTGATGGAAAATGTACATTAACATGGACACTAAAAGACTTAACTGAAGCTTTTCTTACATGTTTTATAATATGATTGATTTCATTGCTTGTTCGTTGTATAGTAAGAGAGATATGTATGATATGACCTTAATAGACAATACATTGCTCACATTCTTTTACCAGCACGACAAATTTACGATTATGAAAAACCGCATACATTAGCACTAACACTTAATTATCTTATTGAAGCCTTTCTTGTCCTCTGAATAATATATATATTTTCGGTATAGGATCTTATTTCCCCAATTTGATATCTGATTGCTTGTATTTATTATAGAAATTTTCGTGAGACATGAAGGAAATGCCGATAATGTTGATAAAACTGCACATGACGTTACCCGTATTGTTGGAAAAGTTTGGTCACTTTACTCATGCACCAATATATAAAATTTCTGCAAAAGTCTGGCAGTGAAGAGAGGTGATAAAAAGACTAAATTTAAATAATTATTATATTTTTACAGTTAATTTTGCGAAAAAAATATACATTTTGACCAATAAATGTTTTAATAGAATTCAATTTATAGAAGCTTTAAATATGCGAATACAAAACTACAGCTTATTTCTCGAAGTAATTTTGAGCAATGCTTAAAAAACTGCCAGCATTGCAATCAGCATTGAAAAGATTAATAAAAATTTAAAATTATGTTGATTTTTGCAAAATTTCTAAAATATTTGACCGAATGATGTTTGTTATTAGGAGGTAAAATATTCTTTATAATCCAAATATGATGTGAAAATTAGATGCTAGTACAGGAAATTTTAAAGTTTGCTACAATTTCGATATGTACTCAACATCTCAAGGAAATTCCACTATAACAGGATTGTAGTAAAAAATAAGCAAGGAATTTTGGTGGACATAGATTTATTCTGTAACATTTCGATACTAGTACTAAAAATTTTAAAGTTTGTTACAATTTCAATATATACTCAACACCTCAAGAAAATTTCACTATAACAGGATTGTGCTAAATAATAAGCAAGAAATTTTGGCCCACACAGATTTATTCTGCAACATTTAGATGCTAGTAACTGAAAATTTTAAAGTTTGTTACAATTTCAATATATACTCAACACCTCAAGAAAATTTCACTATAACAGGATGCATTTATCCAAGCTGATGGAGAATCTGATTGAGTAGAAGGTGCACATTTTTTTTCTGCTGTTTATTAATATTAACAGAACTGTTTGCAGTAACTGTCACTGTGTTTCTTACAAAAACTTCTGAAGAAAGATATTATAAAACATTTGAGCACTAGTTTTCGCTATGGAATTTTTTTTTCGTTATGAATTTATTCAAAAGCATTTCTACTGCAACCTGAATAACTATATTTTTTAACTTTGTGTTCTAAAACTGTTTGGCAACAATCCGTAACAGAATCCGGTAATCGAAGTCCTTGTCCCAAATAAGTGATTGAACTGTTCAAATTAATTACAGGTATTTTCGAACTGAGTAGCCGCAAAATGAAATAAGAAAGCTAAGTTAGTTAAGAATAACATATGACGTACTCGTTTTATTTCACTTAGAGATCTACGATAACATCATGACTTACACAGGGTACGTAACGGATATCGAAGACTTAAGTTGATTTTTTAAATTTTTTCTTTCTTAAATTTATGCAAAAATGCTATTTTTTTTTTTCAAAATAAAGAAATACTATAACATTAATTTTTCTGACAGAATTACAGGAAAAATCTGAAAAATATTTTTTTATCCGTCATTTGTTATTTATCAAGAAATAAGTATATTTTGTGTGTGTTATCTCAACTGTAAGGAAAACATTACACAATAAAAATTCAATTATGTGCTGACAACAAAAATGTTCTCATGATTACGATTTCTAAAATTCCTATCAACCGAGGAATGAATAATTGAAGTTTGAATGTTCATAGAAAAAATATAATATAAGTAAATGCTCGTTGAAAATTAATAGATTAGAAAGTAACAAATATTAAAATGTGTAAATGAAAGCACTCTGGTCTCTTAGAATTGAATGATCTGGCTATTGAATAAAATCGATAAACATATTTCCAAATTGTATGATAATTTTGATCTGTATGTAACAAAAATTTTATTAGCAATTTCTGTGTTTTTTACATAAGTGTTTTTCTAATTACAATTCATTAGTTATAATAAAGTGTAACCACTTAAATTTCCAAAACACCTAATATGTAAGTTTAAAATTATCATTACGGCTACGCAATAACAGCATTTGAAGTGGCGTAGAGAATAGATATGAATTTTGCATTGACTCTGTAGATTCACTGTATTTTTTGTTTGAAAAAATAGTTCATCAATGTTAATAAGTGTTCCAGCACAAATTTCTAATACAACTGAAATGTAAACTAATATTCGTTATTACTGCTGCAAAATAACCTTATATGCACCTGTATGTACTACTGCTATCAAGTTTGCTTTGAATCTTTACGACCAATACATTCTGTCATTCTATAAAATGTTTATCAGTATTGATAAATTATCACACCATATTATTAGGGTGGATCAAATGAAAACGGAACAGAAGCCACAGAATGAAATGACATTGTTTATTTCAAACGTAATCTCCAACGTTACAGATACACTTGATTCACGGTTTAACCAAATGTTGAACATCTTGATCCTAGAAGTCTTTTTGCTGAAATTGGAATCAGTTTCGAACATTGTCCATGACTTCGATGTCCGAGTAAAAACGGCGACCCATCAATTCCCTTTTCAACAGAACAAAGATGTGATAACAAGATGACTATGTGACTATGTGATGGCGAGGTGATCTTGACCAGGTCGTGTATTATCGTTCACAGATTTGCATCCCTTGCAGAAATCTTTGAGCCTGTCCTTCAAACCAGTTAATGACAGTGCATGTTCTCCGTACACTGCCTTCCTTCGCCAATGCACTTTGCAAATCCTCACCCCTTCTGCCATTAATTAACAAATAACACTGCTTGCTCTTTATTCTGCAGACGCTGATGAATAACAATCGACTGCCTACAGGACGATACTTTTGGCCGATCCCCATCGCATATCGCATGCCTAAGCAAAACTTCTCTGTGCAAATCCATTTCAGCAGTAGGGTTTGTCTTCCTTATTTCCCTCTAGACATAGTTGGCTTCCCACTCATACAAAATTAAACCAAATTATAACCACTGTTCCGTTTTTATTTGATTCGCCCGAGTATTATAATACACCTTAAATATAAGATGGTGATTGTTTTTTGATTCTGCCCAATAACAGTATTTGCTTCATTATGAACTACTGATGATATAAAGTTTGCGATAACTCAGTGTTTTGTCTTTGGACATAATTGTCATCCAAAGTAATAAAGTGTCACGGTATAAATTTCTAATGCACCTGATGTAGAAGATAATATTGTTGTTACTGCTTGACAATAATATTTTTGCACCGGTATGGATTACTGCTATGATGTTTGCCTCTTATCCGTAATATCACTGTACATTTTGTTTTTGTTCAAATTCATCTATATTGATAGAGTGTAACAGAATAGATTTCTAATATACTGAAATGTAATCTAATAATTGCTTACACTGCTACAGAATTATAATGATTGCTCCAGTATAGACTATTGCTTTAATGTTTGAATTGACTTTGTAGATTCACCATTTTTCTGTCATTTTACAGAAAGTTCTTCAATATTGTAAAAGTGTCACATCAGGAATTTCTAATACACTGAAATAGAAGCTGATAAATGTTATTACTTCTATTTGCTCTGTTTTAAAGTTTGCATTGACTTTGTAGATTCACATTTTTTGGTTTTTCACACATAGTTCTTCAGTAATGATAAAGTGTCACAGAATGGATTTACGAGGTATGATCCAAAAGTTCGGAGACAAGGTGCAAAAAACCTTACCCTGAATAGTTCACAGCACCGAAACCCACCCACCTTCAAAGTTGTCACCTTGGGCGACGATACACTTCCAGTTTTGCCTTTAACCTCAGCTGATGACACAAAACGGTGCCCCTGTAAATGTTGTTTCATTGATGGGAACAGGTAAAAGTCACACTGAGCTGATTCCGGTGAATAGGGAGAATATGGAAGCCCATTAGTGAAAGTTTTTGCGAGGAACTGTTTTACCAATTGGGATCGATGTGCTGGTGCGTTGTCATGCAGAAAGTACCAGTCGCCACTCTGCCAGAACTGAGGCCGTTTACGACGAATGGATTCCCCCAAACGACGTAAACTGCATAAATAATTCTCCTTGTTAAAAGTGTGGTCTTCGAGAATAAATTCTAAATGCTCAATTCCGTGAGAATCAAAAAATACCTCCATCATTACTTTCTCTATGCTCCGATTCTTCTGGAATTCTTTCGATCGCGGAGAGTCCAAAGTCTCCCAAAGTCTCCACTGGTGTTTTACCTAAGCGTTGACAGAATTTAATGTTGCAGCGCTGTTTAAGAAAAGCCATCTTTCTTACGTCGCGGTGCAAAGGTAACTAACTTCGGAAGATAACAGCTGCGCGTGCAGTTAGGTCACATGACATGGTCTTAACCAATTTGGGCTGGTAGAGGAGGGTTGGGAGAATCCATTTCAAGCGATTTAACTTTAGGTACTTTCTTTCGTCGTCAGGAATGGCCGCAGTCCCAGAATTTTTGGATCGTACCTCGTATAATATACTTAAATGTGAGCTAATAATTGAATCGATCATTTTGAAAAGCGGTCAGCTCTAGTTTCTAAAAATTTACAGGAGACGCAAAAAACTGGTTGAAAGACAATTTATATCTTGGATTTTCTTGTAATTGGTCGGGATTTTTCCTTGGTAGGCAGGGTTATTAGTTGGATGTGGGATGAATAGTGGTGAGGCATCTTCTAAAAGTCTCTGTTTTTCAGTCATCTTTCGGATATGACCCGTTTCCGAAGTGAACTCTGGATGTAAAAATTTGGCTAAAAGGTATTAGAAGAGTGAGATGTGACCAGTTTTCATATGGATTCGGCGAATTCGTGTTAACTGAATAAGAATCCACTAAAAACCTATTTTGTGAAGAAATGGGAGTTGACCACTTTTCAAAATGACCGATTCAATTGTTATTTGTGCTACATAATAGTAATATTTGCTCTAGTATGAACTACTGCTTTAAAGTTAGCATTGAATTTGAAGATTCACCATTTTTTTGCCTTTATACATATAGTTCTTCAGTAAGGATAAAATGTCTTGCATAAATTTTATGCACCTGAAATATAAGCAAATAATTGTTGTTGCATATGTACAATAATAGTATTTAACCAGTATGGTCTATTGCAGAGAAAAGTGAAGGAATTCTGTACAATCAATAATTCTTATTTTTATGCAAATTGTTCAATAGTATTCATAACTTCGCGATATAAATGTATAATTCACCTAAAATTTAAACTAATAATTGTGATTACAGTTGCAGAATGATAGTATTGTATCATTATTGATTACTACTATAAAGTTTACATTGACCCTGTTTAATGATTACTTTTGTTCTTTGTACATTCCTGGAAAAAAATTGGTCACCCTTTACTAACTCTGTCGCAAATCATCGAACAAAAATATGACTGGTACCATTTGTTTAGTTATAGTGTCTACTAATTAATGTTATAATTAAGTTTTCTTAGGGAATCATGTACATATAGAAATTGCAACAAAATTTAAAATTTTGAATACTAGCACCTAATTTTGACATCACATTTGAATTATTTGGTAACTTTTACCTTCTTATACTAAACAGGAAGTCATTCGGTCCAGTAGTTTAGGAATTACGCAGGTTTGAAGCTTGGAACTTTTAATGTTGAATTCATTTTTAATCGTTGCGAAACAAATTGCAATGAAGGTAGTTTTTAAATATAACTCAAAAGCTGCTTTGCGGAATGAGCTACATGAATTCATATATTTGAAGCTTCTGGAAATGGATTTCTGTTAAAATATTCATAGATTGAAACTCACATTCTTTTCGAATATTAATTTTGATGTTATATATATATATATATATATATATATATATATATATATATATATATCTTGCAATTATATAAAAAGAATTGCGACCAATAATTTTATGAATTATGAATATTTTTTGTAACGATGTAAAAGAATTTAACATTAAGAGTCGTAGATTTTAAACCTACATCATTCCTAAACTTCTTGGCTGAATACTTTGCCGTTTGGTATCATTAGGTAACATTTACGGGAGAATCCAAATATGAAGTTATGATTGAAAATTGTCAGGTATGGCACAATTTCGTTACGTACATGACCCCCTAAGCAAAATTTAAGCACATGCTTATTTAGTAGACTTTATTACTGATCTGTGAGTGACAAACACATTTCCATACGATGATTTGAGTTAGAGTTAGTAGAGGTTTTCATTTTTTCATCCGGACTGTATAAATAATTTATCACTATTGATAATGTGTAAGAGTATAAATTTCTAATACACAAAAATATAATCTAATGCTTGTTATTACTGGTGCACAAAACAGTACAGTGACTCTAGTTATACGAATCGTGCAGTAATTACTTTTTTATTGTCACTATTTCTCAATAGTGAATTCGTCTTTTTAATCAAATAATTTTTGCGATTATATAAAAGACTTTTTGGAATTAATCGAACAAAAATATTAGTACGCACGAGCCTTGTAACTTAAATTACTGTATTCGCTCCTGTATGAAACTGTAAAGTTAAATTTTGCTTTAACTCTGTATGATCACTAGATTAATTTTAACACAAATATTCAAATTGGTAAAGAAATCATACGAGTTGTAATTTTCCAACTGGACGAAAAAAAATGTATCCAGCGTTTACTGGAGTTCCATTACCTGCGATTTATTCTGTTGAGCTGATTAAAATATCAGACCAGATGCTATGATAAATAAGGTTAACTGGATGAATTATGCCCTCCAGATTCGACCGGGATAGCTCAGTTGGTAGAGCGTGGCAGCTTCAGCCTAGAGATCCCAGGTTCGAAACCTGGCCCGGACATTTTTCGTCCAGTTGGAAAATTACAACTCGTTTGTATGATCAGTACATTTTATGTTTGTACAATTAATTCATCAGTATTTATAATGTGTCACTGCACATATTTCTAACATACCTGTAAGTAAGCTAATAATTGTTAGTACTTCTGTACAAAAATTATGCATGCACAAATATGGACTACTGCTATGAAGTTTATACTGCACAAACCCCATAAATTTAGAGACGTAAAGTTTACAAAGTTTGCTTTAACTCTGTATGATCAGTACATTTTATCGTTATAAAATTAATTCATAAGTATTTATAATGTGTGCACATATTACTGCTTTACAAAAATTTACATGTACAAATATTTACTACTGCTATAAAATGTATTCTCCACAAACCCTATAAATTGTAAAAGCATAAAGTTTACAATGGTTGCGTTAACTCTGTATGAGCAGTACATTTTATCGTTATAGTAAAATTAATTCATCAGTATTTATAATGTGTCATTGCACATATTTTTAACAAACCTGAAAGTAAGCTAATAATTGTTATTATTGCTCGATAAAAGATAATCATGCACAAATAGTGACTGCTGTTATAATGTTTATAGTGTACAAATCCTATAAATTGTGAGAGCATAAAGTTTATAAAGTTTGCTTTAACTCTGTATGATTAGTACATTTTATCTTTGTATAATTAATTCATCAGTATTTATAATGCGTCACTGCACATATTTCTATCACACTTCAAAGTAAGCTAATAATTGTTATTATTGCTGTAAAAAAATTATACATACACAAATATGGACTACAGCTATAAAGTTTTATACTGTACAAACCCTATAAATTGTGAGAGCACTATCTTTAGAATACATTGCATTGTGGATCTTGAAAGTAATATGTGGCATTTCTTCTTTTTAGAAAGCTTATTTTTGACCAGTTATAATAAATTACAGAGGGGCATAATGAACATAAAATTCAGAGATTGGCTACTCGTCAGTCTACTTACTAAGGAACATTTTCAAGTGTTAGTTCTGAATTTCATCAAGGATGGTATCGTTGGCCATGAGGTTCAAGAAATATACAGAGACTATCTGCCCGAATCCGACCGTTCCTAAGATATGAATCGATTTCCTTCGGGATATTATATACAAAGATGGAAAAGGCAAGATGATGACATTATCTTAATTTAAGGTTACGTTTTGATAAAAAACGTCTAGGCTATTCTTTATTTAATCTAGAAGCTTATTAGTTAGTTAATTGATAGCCAATATCCATAACCAGACTTTCCAAAGGTACTAGTTTTGATGTTTATTTTTTTTCTTTGTATGTATGACAATGCATATAGGAATGTAATACTAGGTATAGGGGTGAATATAGGGGATAATACAATGAAATAGATCCTTATCACCTGATAGGCTGGATTTAGATAAGTAATTTCTATACTTTTATTGATTCCCACGGCAATTCCTTTGAAACGATACCACCTTTCACAAAATCGTATTATGTTTACTTTTCTTTATGTATGACGTTTCGGAAGAATTCGCACCGTATCTGGTGAAATGTTATATTTGGAAGAGTAAGTCCTATATTTTTTTCGCAACTCATGGCGAGACTTTTCCAACGATACAGCCTT
Organism: Maratus michaelseni; assembly: GCA_963931845.1. Taxonomy (NCBI): domain Eukaryota; kingdom Metazoa; phylum Arthropoda; class Arachnida; order Araneae; family Salticidae; genus Maratus; species Maratus michaelseni. The sequence continues at coordinate 56,221,703 of OZ007597.1, forward strand.
TAATGGTATCGGGAATTAACAGTTGAATATGTTCCCTAGTTATTCAGTTTTTTAAGCTTAGTGCTTAATAAGTGCTTTTTTCTTATTTATCACGTGTTAAGCTACCGATGCCTTTATTAAGAGGGTCCATGTCACAAAATTTTATTGTTTTATTCATAAATACTTTTTACACATTTCGTCTGAAAATGGGACATCTCTCTCTCTCTCTCATATATATATATATATATATATATATGTACATGCAGTATCTTCCTGAAAACAGCTAATGAAATTTCGAAAATATTGAAAAGAGATTTCAAAAACGTATTTAAATTTTCTAAACTAAAATATATGTTCAAATTACTCTCCTTTAACTTCTAGACTTCGTCTCTTTGAAAATAAAGATGTTTTGAAATTAATTTTAGAATGCATTATGAATTTTAACCTATAAGAGTTTTAACAGAAAAAGATTTCTAGTAGCTTCAGATATGCGAATCTAAAATTACAGCTCATTCCACCAAGTAGTTTTGAGTTAGGGGAGAGGGGGGAACATTTGAACTGGAGTTAGTTTTGAACAGTGCCCATATTATTTATCTGATAATGCAATATTCCTATTTTTCAGAAGTAATGTTGGCAACACTAACTTACACATGTGTCACGCGCTCTTCACCACATTTTAGTTATAGTTCAGTCATGAATAGTGATTATGTGTATTGACATCTTATGATTAAACTTTTAAGTTACTTTTTGTAAGCTTCTGAAGCTGGTGTTGTCGTCTTCTGCTGTTCCTCTTTAGTGACGTATTAGTTGGTAGATTTATGCTTTTCCTATCAAAATCTTCATTAAATCTTTTTATAACATATATAAGCCTACTTTACCAACTTGGTGGCATCAGGGGCAAATTTGAACAAATCTAATGGGGTAGTTTTGAACATGTTCCAAAACTGCTTCTTCTTATTTAAGTTAAAGCGACTTTCAAAATTTATATGTATTTATGAAGTATATTGACTATCATTTATATCATTTTAAATGTTAGAACTTATGATTCAAACCATTCGAAAAAATGTCATTGTTTTGTGTACATTTCCACCTCACTGTAAACATAGATTGCAGCCGTTAGATGTATCAATACTCGGTCATTTCAAAAGAAAATTTGCTCAAAATCAGATAATTTGAGTATACACTGTAAGAGTAAACGACAGAAATTACAGTATAATTTGCTGTAAATTTATGCACCCAAATTTCCAGCATATTTTACTGTAAATTGACACCAAAATATGCCTTAAATTACCATTATGTTTGGAATTTTACAGCAAAATGTGCTTCAACCATTCTAATTTTACTGCAAATAAGACTATAATCATATTAAATTTTACAGCAAAAAATGCTGGCAATTTGGGTGCATAAATTTACAGCAAATTATGCTGAAATTTTGCCGTTTTTTCTTACAGTGTATATAATCTCCCACGTATGATTCATGAAGTATTTGATCTGACATTTACTCGAATAAATATTATTGTCGGCTTTGCAAAAACAGGTATATGTTGGACTTTTGATACTAGTGTTTTCACTGATGAAGATTAAAAATTATTTACAGTAACTGACAGGCCAGTATTAGATAATTCACCTTATGTTTAATAGATTGAATCTGTAGCAAATTCTTTGAACACCATTGAAGTTAGGCAGATTGCAGCAGATCTTTCTTATGCTGCTGTGGTTGATTGACCAGAAAATATCTGCATTGATGCAAATGTAGAACCAAAAGCAAGTACTTCTAAAGTTAATGACACTTTTGGTACTACTCTAACACCAGAATTGGTCCGAACTTACCCAATAGCTTCATCTCGTAAAACATCTAAATGGAAAAAAAAGCTAAATTAAGGATTTTAACATCCACTTCAGAAAAAAAAATCCCATTGAAGCTAAAAGTATTGAAAAAATAAGAAAGAGATCGAAAATAGTTTTAAAGAAGTTGAAACACAGGATCTGTAAAAAAAATCATCATGAAAAAGATTTTGGGACTAGCAGCGATGATATGTCTACAGATTTCTTATTAGAGAGTGATGATAATGAGTCATTTCATCATGCAGAAAATGAAGAAGGTATTCAAATAGAACAATTCGATGTTGCTGTTACTAAAATGAATGACTCCATTTTAGTAAAAATTTCAAGTAACAAGAAGATTCTCCATTATGTTGGATACGTTAAAGAGAAAAATAATAAAGCAGAAGAATGCATTGTAAATTACCTGAAGAAGAAGGAGGGTTGTTACAAATTTTCTTCCCAGACCATGAAGATAAGTGGCCCGTAGCTTTTAACGATATTATTTTTAAGCTTTCTAGAGCATTGTTATAAGGAGGAGCAATGCTCTTGTTGCCATTTTCAATAAACCTTGGAAACTTCTAAATGGAATAAATTTTTTCTTTAATGTTAACTACATTAACTATACAAGTAGAAAAATATTTGGTCATATCTGTTTAACCAAAAATATGTGTATATGTTTTGTTTAAGTCTGTCTTACGCTGAAATGATTATTTGTTCAAAAGTGCCCCATGCTTGTTCAAATGTACCCCTGCACGGGGAACAAGGAAATTCACCTGCAAAGGAAATTCACACTGAGATGTCGCAAACACTGATACAGAAGAGTCCTTCTTATAGTACTGAAAAAACCTGGATATCTCGTTTTAAGACTGATCATTTTTCTGTCGAAGATGAGACCCGCAGTGGGCGCCCTCACACCGCAACTGACACTGCAACATGTGATGCTGTCCATGAGCTAATTCTTCACTTTCGGCGAGTATCCAATAAACAGATAGCCGAGACACTGGACATCTCCCGGGAGTGTGTAGGTTATATCATTACCACGATCCTAAATATGCGCAAGCTGTCGGCGAAGTGGGTTGCCCAAATGTTTGAGCAGTGATCAGCGGAAGGAACGAGTTGAAACATCCAAAGTCGTTTTGGCCCTTTTCGAAACTAAACAGGATTGTTTGGCTAGGTTAGTGACTGAGGATAAAACTTGGCATTATATCTATGACCGGAAACCAAGGAACAGTCAAAAGAATATTGCCACAGCGGGTGCCCACGGCCGAAGAAGTTTCGCACACAAAAATAAGCCAAAAAGTTGTAGGCATCTATTTTCTGTGACAAAGATGGTATTCTATAGGTGGACTACCTACTTCAGGGGTGTAGTATAACCGGGCAATATTATGCTAATCTGCTGTAGCAGTTGAAGAAGGGAATCAAGAATAAACGATGAGGGAATGTTGACCAAAAGGATCTTTTTCTCACCTGTCAATGCACCTGCATACACGTCCAACGTTTTGGCTGCCAAATTGAGAAGTTTCCAACTGTTAAATCATACACTCACCAGACCTAGCGCCCTCAGACTACTATTTGTTTCCAAACTTGAAGAAACACCTTAAGGATCATCATTTATAGAACATTGAAGACGTCAAAGGGGCTGGAGAGCTTTTTTCAGGACCAATCAAAGGACTTTTATTTGAGAGGATAAGAAAAGTTCCAAGAACGATGTAACAAGTGCATCAGTCTTGTGGGGAATGTGTTGAATAAATGTTTAATTTCTTAACTCTAGCTATTTTCTTTCTTTTCAATGCCAGGAACTTATCAGCACCCTCTGGTACCTTTAAAACCGAGGCTAACGAAAAAGACAGGCTACCGCGGTGCATTTCACTTATCTTTTTTTACAGACCGCTAGAGTGACGTGATGCTACTTTCGTACACCTTCATTGGTGCATTCGAGCATCGCGTGACTCCGGCAGTCTGTAAAAAAAGATACTTGTAAAGCACCGCGGTAGCCTTTCTTTTTCGTTAGCCTCGTTTAAAACTCTGTAGTATATTTGCTGTTATATCATGTACAGAATGGAAAGCAACAACATCAAATGCAAGTTATATTTCTAGCTGTAAAAGCCACAAAATAAAGCTAATTGCACCCATTACTTTTTTTTTTTTGTAATCCCCATATTCTGCTGGCTAAGCAATTTTCCAATGGGCATTCTTTAAATTACAAATAGTGAAACATTTATATGTATATTCTACAGCAAAAACATTTTCGTGAGCAACACTGAAACCATATTGACAGTGGTAACACCTGACCAATAAATTACGATTTTAGTGCTGTTTTGTTAAAATTCTACACATCGCACAACATTAATTTTTACACCGTAGAATAGAAAAAAAGATGTTTCTTTTAAATGCAATTTGTTTGAAACCTTATCTCATTTTACTATTTTTTTTATGTTTTTAAAAATATATTCCAAGCATTATTTTGTTTAATCTATCACTATAGCGTGGAGCTCCATTATGGAAGATTAACACGTTTGCACTTAAAAGAATATACATAGTTCGATAATAACAAATTAATTTGTTTCCGGGTAATATTCTAAAACAAAATTAAAACTTCATCAGTGAATAAATAATATCATATGAATAAAACTCTAATTTAAACGGAACGGAATCGAACTACGCGCTTAACTCCTGCCACGTGGCTAATACGAAAGTATGGCATTTAATAATTTTTTAACTTTATTTTAAAAGAAAATATTGCTATTACTTACCCATCATATGTAGTATAGGGTAAATCTTGTAATCGTTTTGAAAATCAAAATTTTTTCCTTTGACGGATTTACACGTTTCAGACACTGGAGATTCCGAAAAACATATTTTTAGAAAAATAATTTTGCCGTCCGTCTGTCTGTGTGTCTGTAAACGCTCTATCTCTAGAACAAATTGAGAAATAGACTTGAAATTTAGTATGTACTTAGTATGTAATAATGGGAAGTAGCTTATTGAATTTCAGTAACCTCGATTATCCGGAACTATTTTTTAGGACTCTCTAAATATTCGTTCTGATAAAAGGTATATAAATTTTTGGAATATAAAAGACAATAAAAAAACATAAATTTTGAATAAAGAATGAAGTCGATAGGATAATTAGTTGCCGAGATATTTGTAATCCTATTTTCCACACTCTTCGGTTTTTCATGACCATGCATTTCATTCAAATTTCAATTCAATCATATATTTTAATTAGAAATGAGGCGCTTCATCCGACGCAGTAAACCGTTGGTTAATAAGATTATCAATTTTGGAGTTATAAAGTATGTTTCTTTTACGCAATTCAGCAATAGAGCATTTAAAGTTTATGAAGTCATCAAGCCATGATTTTATTCGAATTGCAATGCATTTTATAAATACTTTACACATGTTTTAATTTCATATTTTATATTATGCATATCCATGATGGGTAAGTATTACGGTGGCCCCCAACGCATAGTTATTTAGATTAAATATTTTTTGGTGTTGTAATGTCCAATCTGAAATATATATATAAATGTAAATGTATATTAGAGTTTTCAATTAAAATTAAATCGGTCAAGTACGAGTATAACTCGCGCTCAAAGGGTTCAGTACATTAAATTTATTAATTAATATTTATTAATTAATAAACTCCTACTACCCTTAATTTTTTCATAATCTTAGTTTCACTAGATTAGGAAATAGAAGGGTGGGGGCTTATTTTTTTAGTATATTTTCAACGATATCTCTGAAAATATAAAACCTAAAATAAAAACAAATATGTTTTTAAGTTCAATGTTACGAGATCTTTCGAACGATACCCTACACGATATATAAAAAGAAAGTTTATTTTTCAAGTAACTTAATTAATATCTTTGCTAATTACCGACAATTTTTTCGAAAATCATTATCAAATATCCTTGGATGATTCTGCGTCGATAGATACCCATAGGTGCCAACCTCTCATTAATATTCCGTAATATGCGGGTTAATTTGACCCAGGTTTAACATGTTTCGCACCAGAAATTTTTTTAAGAAATGAAATTAAATAAATTCCACGTAGAGACCTGAAATTGAATATATAAAGATTCATCCAATAATTTTTCTGGTTTGGAGCGTTGTTAAACTGGGTCAAATTAACCCGGATATTACGGAATATTAATGAGAGGTTGGCACCTTTGGATACCTCGAACGCCCGCAACTCCCTTTCTCACTGCCGGAAAGTAAAGTTTTTGTGTAACAAAAAAATACGTTTTTCTCAAAAACTATTTTACTTAGGAAAATCGCTATAGTTTTCCAGCAAGGTTGATATAATCTCCTACTATCCCTAATTTTTTCATAATTTTAGTTTCAGGACATTCGGAAATAGAGTGGGGGGGGGGCATATTTTTCCAGTGCATTTTCGACGATATCTCTGAAATTATAATACCTATAATGAAAATAACTATACTTTTGAGTTCGGTATTACAAGTTCTTTCGCGCGATACCTCACATGATATACAAAAGGAAAACTTTATTTTTCAAGTAACTTAATTAGTCCCCTATTTTTTTTTTCCTAAACATTTTTGTGAATGGCTAATAATATGAAAATGTGTGGGTAAAAAGGCTTTATAACTTTCCCAAGTTTGAACTTTTCACTTCCCATAGTTTACGAGAAAAAGGTCTCTGACGGACAGACAGACAGACACAGGAGTGATCTTATAATGGTTCCGTTTTTAGTTTTTAATTACGGAATCCGAAAAAGGTTTTTCCGATGTTCTGTACATCGGAAATTATGCTCTATAACCCAGTAAGTCTATTTGGATTTCCCTGTTAAAATAAATTACAAATTATGGTCGAAATCTTTGGAACGGGTTATGTTGAATGTTGGTTATTGCTATTAAGAAAGCGAAGATCTAAGTTAAATTTTGTTAATATTGCTTTTTAGATATTTGAAACTGCGTTGCGAATAAATCTACAAGATTGGCGTTACGTAAAGTAATTTTATATAATGATGTTTTAATAAAAAAAAAATGATGTTATGAAATTTTAGAAATCTGCCATATAACTTTTAGTATGTTGACTGAGATTATAATGATTACAATACTATATAGATTTTATTATATTTTGCTTGCATCTTTTTTTACTTCTATAAACTTTTCAAAAATACTAATCATAATAGATATCGAATAACTGTTATCAAACAATGCATACCTTAATGCTAATTTTTCCATGTTTCTGTTGTTCTTGTTTTCAAATAAAAAATTGAGGTTTTAGTAAGTGATTAGAGTTAAAGCAAGATTCATATATCTTAGTGAATAAATTTTAAATCATAATTTAAGTCCATTAAGTTAATCAAAATTATTTTAGTACAGATTATGCTCATAACTGAATGAATTTTATAACGCAAATTTTAAAGTAATGTGTTTTTAACTTTTATTATAGGGTTCTTTTTCTAAAATTTAATCAAGTTGATTGATAAACAAATATCGCATATGGCCATTTATAATTTAGTCTGATTTCATAAAAGCTGTTATTTATTTATTTTCTTTTAACTGTAATATTAAATCATTTTATTAAAAGCATTAGTATAATGATTTCTGTTAAACAGCAATACGCATTCAACTTGTAAACATCACCTGAAACGGCGTTGAATTTTTAAGGTATGTTATGCGTTTTCTACAGTAATATTTCAAACCTAAGCTTATTTTGACGGTGGGTGATTATAAAACATATATTAATTATATTAAATTTGAAATAGTTGTTATACAAAGGTTAAAACAATGTAAAAACATTAAAATTTATTTAGTTAGAAGCACTATAACGTGATATCAAGATTTCTGCCAATATTGTTTTATACTTGTAATAACTTGACCAGTAATCTATATCTTAGGTTTATATTATGACCATCATTAGCGTAATTTTAAAATACCTTATTTCACATTTTATTTGTAAGTGTGCTTAATTTTATTTAAATATAGCGGACTACAGTGAAAATAGAAATGTTATTATCAAAATTATTAAATGTTTTAATAAAAGTTGCAATATTGTTCAGATGACGTTATGACGTTTAAAACAAAGTGAAAACTATACGTTTTAGTTACTTATATAATCAATATCTTGCAGTTATTTATATAAATTATATATTTTAGAAATTTATATAAACTGTATCTTTTAGTATATAAACAATATCTTTTTTTATTTAGTTACTATATGTCCTATAAACCAATATAACTCAAATTGTGGTATTTAATTAGAAATACTACCAATGAAAATCATACTTTTAATCAATCTAATTATTATTTCATCCGAAACATTTCCGTTGAGTGTAATATTGGACACTAAGATGACCAATATTCGTTTTCTACTCATTGTTGTCTACCTTATACCATACATAAACCCTAATGAAACGAATTCATGAAACTAATTTATAAGACGATTTTATGAAACGACTGATTAAACCAATATATGTTCTCGAATATTTCACAGCTATTTATGCTAGAATATGGAACCGTTAGGCGATCAAATGATTATTAGTTATCCCCATTGATCCGAGGATTTCAAAAGTGGTCTTATATATAGAATTATTAAACTTCAATTAGTTTTCGAGATTTTTTTTTTCTAATTTTTAATGACATTTCTGTAATGATGGCAACTAAATTACTCCATTTTTGGGGATAGAAGAAAAAAAGGAAAAACGACAGGGATTATTAGATTTTCTTTTATTTCTTTTTTTTTCTTTTGTCGTCGTTCTCAAATTGTAATTAAAAAGTAAAATTATCTTTTATTTGAATAGATAGTGAAAACAATATTGTGATTGAATTACATTTTTTAAGAAAATTTTAAGCAATAAAAACTTATTTTCTCATATTCGATCGTCACGAATCAGGTTATTTTAGAAAGCCAAAAATCGTCTGTTATCTTGAACATTGGCATAAGTTCCATTGACGTAAAAAAATAATTCCATCGTAGCTTTTATCAGTTTTACCTTCATCCAAAAAGGTTAAAGAAAAACACAATTGATCTCCTTACATTTAAGTAAAGATTTTATTGTTCCCTATTTACAAGAAATTAATTTAAAGAAGAAACCCACTTCTTCAAGTAATTATTTCTTACAGTTGGTGATTAAAACTTTTCACAAAGGCGCTTAAAACCGCAATGGAGCAGCAAGAAAAATACAATTTTCAAAGCATTTATTTTAATTCATAAACTGGAAGTATTTTGAATATATTCGTCCAAATGATGTCATCAACAATTTTTTGGATAAGAAAGGGAGAAAAGAATTTAATAGGGATTGTTATTTATGATGTCATTTTGTCAATCTAATTGATAAGACTATATATATATTTAATTTGAGCAGATGGTGAACGCAATATCGTGATTAAATTACATTTTCAATAGCATTTGAAGAAATACCAAGAACGAAAATCATGTGTCAAGTATAGTCTATGAAACACTTTCCAACACAGCCAAAAAACTATAACAGAACTTCACCGTTAAATAAGGTTAAAGACGACATGTAAGTAAACGGTTTAGAAAACATATAGCACATTGAAAATACAGTTTTCGAAATTACCTTTTACAGTCAAAAAAGTAGTCGAATTATTTTGCGCAGCCCTATATATGATCAACAGATGTGGATATACAGCATGATAAAATTTAGTTCAATTAGAATATTCACATATAGTAATTTTCGCCAATCGATGGAAATGCACTCGAAATCTTTTGCACAGCCCTGTATATTAACTGAAGACTTTTGCACACATCACACATTCAGCTACGAGGATCGATCCAGAAATAAGGTTCCCATCAAATTTACAAATAGACAACATTGTTTTTTCTCGTAGAAATTTGCATCGTTGGAAAGAAGAAAGTTTGCTCCATTTCTCTAGAGAATCGTTGGCCACCCAAGTGTTCCTTTAACTTGGGGAACAAGTGATAATCACTAGGTACGAGGTCCGGACTGTAAGGTGGGTGGCGCATGACAGTCCACCCAAATTGTGTCAAAAGGTTCTGGGTTTGACGGGAGACGTAAGGTCGGGCATTGTTGTGAAGCAGCGTTACACCGGCTCTCAGTCGTCCTCGCTGGCGGTTCTTCCACGGGTGGAGTCCCTTTGGCGTGCAAAATCGAATTACGGAACGAATTTCGCACTTGGCGGGATAAACAATGGGAACCTCAATCTCGTACGGCTGCTGAGCCAAGAATGAGCGGCGCAGCACAGCGCGGCCGGGATAATCGCAAGTGCGGGAACAGCCGCGCACAGCCGCGCACAGCATTGTTGCCGTATTTCGCCTCGCACCTTCCCGTGCGGCTGGAGCTCTTTGGAAACCTTATTTCTGGATCGACCCTCGTAAAAGGCAACTCAAAAATCACTCGCAGCAATTACCAACCGTAAACGACAATGTATATTTTTCTGTCTGTAGCCCTGTAAATGAATTTATTTATATTCCACAAACTTCTATTAGTGTACTAAACATAGTTCAGCAGGAAAATGCGTAACGCAATTAAAAACTACCCTTAAGCACTTCACGCCCATAGTCTGTAATACTTACGAATTCCGTTGTGTAGCCCTGTATATGATCAACCGAATTTTTAAACACACACGTACTATAAAAACATTTAGTTAAAGTTAAAATCGCAAACCAAAGTTGAAAACGAACTTATCACACATAGAGTGTCAATATCGCATATGTACTGTTATAGATATCTTTTGTGTGCCCATGTAAATAAACGCAATGCACACAAGAGAGCAATTTATAGTGAATCTCAGTAATGCATATAATTTTCGCTATGTTTGAAATTGCAAAATATAACTAAATTACACTGCAAACGATTTTTCCCCATAGAACGATGTGTAACAGAATTATTTTGTTTCACCCTATAAATGAATAATAAATGCTTTGAACCACATATTCTACAAAAAGCGTGTTTTAATGCTCTTTATAATTATATATCAATATCATCATGTTTTAAATGACGTAACATCATCAAAATGCACTTGAAATGATTATTTCCCATAGTTCGTAATGTTCACCTAAGAGGGACTGCTCAGACGAGGAGGCCAAGTCTGTAGAGCATAGGTGCCCCCCCCCCGGTACCTTTATTAAGGTTTAAAAACAAATACAACGTTTGACTGTCCCAGCAAAAAACACGATAAGTGCTACACACTTCAGCTGAAATAGGGAACATTCTGCAGTAAACGCCAATAAAATACAAAAATTTCACGGCAATCCGAGTATATTTATGCGAGTTAGAGCACGGCCAGACGGTCAGACGACTTTTCAACTAGCTTGGAAAGTGTTAAAAACTTATGTTCACATATTTAAGGTGCCGATTTATCATAAAAAGATAAAACAAAAAACAAAAAACGTCCGTTGAAATTGAGAAGAAATTATTGAACTTTTTATTAAAAATTGCATTTAACCAAGGAGGTAAAACAAAAATTAAATTAATATCCTTGCATTTAACTAAATAGTTGTTGATTTAAAAAAAAAATTAAAAAAGAAAAAGAGATTTTCAACATTGTTCTTTAGATGACAATTAAAACTTTTCACAAGGTCGTTAAAAGCGAAATGTTTTAGCGAGAAAAATTACATTTTTATAAGCATTTATTTTAATTCTTAAATATAAAATGCTTTTGAATAAATTCCTCAAAACAAAGCCATGTTTCACCCAAATGACATGAATTTCACCAGCTCTGAAATTAGAAGCCAAATCGTGGAAGAACGAAAAGCCTTTGGCTATAAAAGTTATAGGAAATTGTGCTGTTTTATTGAGAAAGATATTGACTTAAATTGTAAATATGATTTATTATTTGAAACATAGTATTTAATAAAATTATCATTATACTAGGGGGCCTACCCCCTGCGAGCTACGCTCGCCAATCCCCGCTCAGACTTCGAGGCCTTTAAAAACATGACAGCGTGTTTTGTTTTAAAAATATTAGTAAATCTGTAATTGGGTTGCTATGCTTTTAACGTTTTAATGGGGCATTTTTTGATTATCATGGCCTCATACACAGCTGTTGCGACAACTGACGACTGTTTTCGGGATTGATAAGTAAAATCAATTACAACTTGAAAACCAGCTTGTATAAAATGGTTAGGTTTAAATTGTGGCTACCTCTCGTACTTTTATAACAACGATCTGTATTCTATTCTTCCTTTGCGTTTAAGGATGAGAGAAATTCCATCTGCTTGTGAATAACATTAAGAACCACGGTATTGAAAAGTACTATGTTAGAGACATTTTCAGTAACAGTTTTTACTTTTCTCTCTATTTTAGTGCACCATCATGCATATTTTCATGTTATTTTAAATATGTAAATTATTTATTTTAATTAATATGTATATACGAATTTTCTAACAATTATTTATCATACAAAATTAATTAAATATTTTGTGCATGCATGGCTGCATTTATTCGGCATCAATTGATGAGATATTTAAAGAAATTTGCTATCCGCGATAATTTTACACCATGTTATGTCAGTTGAATATTGTCCATAAGAAAATCGGGTACTTTTCCAGTGTAGGATCCTTTGCTTTTAGGTTTGGCGTAATTCTAGCTATGAACTTTTGGTGCTTTTCTATTACAGGTGTCTTGACGCTTTTTTGAAAAGCTTGGCGCAATTCGGGCATCAGAAAGTGAGATTTGGTTCCAAATGACATAAACAGCCATGAAAACAAATTCGGCGATTTTTTTTGTTTATATGCGTATTTTAATTATACGTATATTATTATTGTTTTTTCTATACAAATTACTTCTCATTATATATAAAATAGGATAAATGACATTTTACGCTAAACAAATTGTATAAATATTGAAAAAATGCTTCTGTATACGAAATGACAAAGTGAATAGGTTGACAGAAAGTATGTTGCCAATTTGTGCACTTTACCAATTTTTCTTTCAGACATTATTTAAAAAAGCATGGTTAAAAATTTTTACTAAAAACATCCTCCATTTAAAAAATGTAAAAACAGTCTCAAATAAAAATCGGTGATTGATGTCATATTCTCATTAAAATTGGAAAGAAAACCAAGCAGGATATTTCATTCTCCTTCCGTTCAGTTGGGCAATTATTATTTTATATATTCGTTTCAAATATCCGAATTAGTGATTTTATAAATTCGTTTAATTAAATTTTATAAAAAAAAATAACAAAATGATATCAATAAATATTAATTACTATCCCTCCCTTTCTTTTGCGTTTACATAAATGACGTCATTTGGACGAATTTATTCAACATATTTCCAGTTTATAAATTAAATTAAATGCTGACAGACGATTGAATCCTGATGATAGAAATGTGATTTTTTTTTTCAAATTTTCCTGAAAAACATAATTTAATCACAATCTTGTCTTCATTATCAATTGAAATAAAAGAGAAATTCATTTTCAATTTGAAAATGACGAATAAAAAAAATCAATAATCCCTATCGGGATCCTTTTCAATTTTTTCCCCTTTTTTGTCACAAAAAAACTGAGTAATTAGTTGCCATCATTACAGAAATGTCATTAAAATTAGAAAAAAATTAATATCTCGAAAACTAATTCCAATTTCAAAATTCTATTACCAGTTTTGACATCCGCGGATTTTTATGGACAATTGATATTAATTTCACCATCAAGCGTTTAATATTTTATTAAAAATAGCCCTGAAACACAATCAGTCGTTTAATCAGTCGTTTCATAAAATCGTTTCATAAATTCGTTTCATAAAATCGTTTCACAAAATCGTTTCATTAGGATTTTATATATATAGGGTAGATTTATTTTCAAAATTTACAACAAAGTTGATTTTTATCCACCACCCCCCCAAAAAATAAAATAAATAAATAAATAAACTGAGTGAGCTCATGCAATTTATAAGCAACACATCGGGTTACCTACCACACAGCAAATTACTATATAAAATAAATAAATTAATGAAAACGGAAATTTAAGCAATCTAGAAAAAGCTTTTATTTTTCTAGATTAAATTTACATTTAGCTAAATCTGATTTTTTAATAAGCATGAGATATTTCAATTTCATGTTTTTATATGTTTGTTCGTGTGTCTTGCTGTTACTATTTATCTTGTGAAAACGAAGCCTACTTGAAATGTAAGACAGAGCTCAATCTAATTTGAGAAACTGTAATTTTGGAACAAACATTTTGTTAAAATATAGTTAGTCTAGTTAAAACTGATAATTTTAATTCATATAAGTAAACGTTTGTACAACCAAACATAGAAGTTTCAATGAAGAAAAAGTCCTTCCGGCCTGTACCGGAAGGAAAAGGTAGCTTTCCTATATCTATCTTCGTTTTAAAATTTTAGTTAATGTTACTCGAAAACAGCAGGCTAAAATGCAAAGAAACCGTTTACAAAAGATTCGTTAATACTGAATTTGAATAAGAAATTCGCCAAATTATTGAGCAATAGCCAAATAGGCTTCATTTATGAAAACTTATTTTGGTCGCCAAATTTGGCGATATTTCCATAAATGTCGCCAAGTTTGGCGAGAATTTGGCGATAACGATATGAATATATAGTTTTATGCGTATGATTGGGAAAATGATTCCAACAATGAAAGAAAATAATTTGCGAGAAATCGCGTTCACTAAAACTCATAATTTAATTGTTGGTTTTTGTAATGTGCTGTCTTGTTTCAAAATGTCAGCCACCCTAGAATTTCAAACTGCTCTATCTCAGCAACTTTTTTAAGACAGAGGTAAAGCAAAAAATGCTCTGAAATCCCTATATCAAGGCCTAACACTTAATTAAAAAATAAATTTGAATTTTTAACTTTTTTGTCTATTTATTTAAGTTTTAAAATTTTAAGTGGCCGCCATCTTGAAACAAGATGGCGGAGCAAGCTGGTCAACGAACTCGGTCGAGGCAATGGTGAGCTTAATACACACAATTAATTTCATCTAAATTAATTTTTAAATGCGAGCGTTATCGTATGACATAGATTATATATATATATATATCAACATTTAAACGGGGGGTGGTTTTGGGGTCCGGGGGTCATGATCGTTGAAAATATATCGAAATTTTCTGGAATTGCTTTCCTCCGAACGGCTGCAATAGGTAGCTTTATACTTTTTTGTATTGAAAGCTACCTAAAAGGAGTTAGTATTTGCCTAATTTTTCAACAGTTTTTAGATGACATCTTTATTCCCTTGAAAGGTAGTGGGATAACTTTTATACCTCTTAATTTTAATCATGATTCGTACCAGAAATTTAATAAAATTTTGTTTTTATAAATTTGGTAAAAAAATTGTTATAAAATTTCATTTCCTTATTTTCAGATGATGTTTTGGGAAAATTCTAGTGTGAATTCGGCATTACATAAATACCACTATTTGCCCATGAAAGGGTTAATCGGCGTGGCAGCATATAATTTGAAAAAAAAGGTCGAAAATACCATTTTATTTTGATTACAATGTATTTTGAAGCCCCTAATACATTTTGGCAAATTTATGTAAAGATATGATAATTACAAATATGTAAAAATGTATTTTAACTTCATCCATTTCCCTTTAAATTATCCAGAGTTACAATCTATAAACTCTATTTTATCAATCTCTGTTCTTTTTCAATATAACAGTAATGTTTAAATTTCTAAAAACTTCCTCAATATTTATTTCCGAATTTGCTTTTTCTTTTTACTATTCACGTTTTTTATAGTGGATTTTATGAGTGAGGATTCAATTATTTTTAAAAAAAATAAAAATGTTAAATAAGTAGTCTTTTCACTGTCTTTTTACATATGTCATTATATTTTACTTATTTTTACTAAAATTAATTAACTTTTTTGAAATATGGTCCTTAGAGTCACAGAGCGCATTTCTTAGAAAAGAAAAAACTGCAGGAAAAGTGTGGTTTAATTTTTTTTTAATTTATTTCAAAATTTTCAAAATAATTTAATTTTTGCTTGATTGTATCATTTTTATTCATAAAATAATTTAATATTATGTCAAAAAGGTCATTCGAAATATTAAAAAAAAAATGTACTGAGGCTTCAAAAAGTGTTCATAGTGACTGTTGAAGTCGCCAGTTTTGTCAGGATGGTCGTATAATGTGAGAAAAACCACCGATGTCCAAATGTGATCTCAAGTCAGTTAATTATAAATATTTACGAATTAAGATAATGCGAGATGGTACTATTAGGAGAATGAATATACAGGGTGTATCTGAAATGCTTCAACAAACTTAGGGGGATGATAGTACTCATCAAGATGAACAAAAAATGCAATGGAACATGGGGTCGCAAATGACGTTTAAAAAGTGAAATTCGCAAAACTAATAAAAATATCGAAATATCGCATGCTGCTTTTCTGCAGAACTGGCTAGTAGAACGAAGATGGTTTTCCTTTCACTTTGTGCATATCCGGTCAGAAAGAGGTGATAAAAACGTGGAAGAAATCCAAACAAATATGTGAGCAGGAATCCACGTATGCAAAATTTCCATCCTCTTAGAAACATACCAATAAATATCCTACCAGGCTTGCTTTCTGCTACACAAGCCGGCGTGCAGCAATAAATTTGGTACATTTACGATGGTGCTCCGCCTCATTTTTCTGTGGACATGTGTAACCACCTTGATGGAGTTTATCCGGCAAGATGGATAGGTTCCCTGTGGTGGCCCTGTTACTTGGCCTCCACGCTCGCCGGACCTTAACCCTTTGGATTTCTACTCCTGGGGACAGATGAAATCCCTCATTTATGAGACGCCAGAAGAAGTAGTAGCATTGTGAAGTAGTATTGTGACTGCTGCAGGAGAAATCTACGAAACACCCGGAATCCTCGAGCGTGTCAGGCAGTCGTTCCTCCGTAGATGTACTCTGCGTAATAATGTCCGCGGTCGACACTTTGAACAATTGTTGTAAAATATTGGTTTTCTCTGGACATCACGAGCTGTGTTGTAGCTATTCTGTGCAATAAATAATTTTCTGGAGTGTTTCTTTCTTGTCTCAGTTTGTCCATTTCCAGACGCATTTTCTCGATTTTCATCTTTTAAACGTCATATGCGACCCCATGTTCCATTGCGTTTTTTGTTCGTCTTCATGAGTATTATCATCCCTCTAAATTTGTTGAAGCATTTCAGTTACACCCTGTATATTCATCTCGAGTGAAGCAATACGCAGTTTGTCTTAATAAACGGCTCAGCGAGGTTCGTTGATTGTATTTGATGATAATTAGTAAAACTGCTTTTCAATTAAGTTAATATTGTTATGTTGGCATTTAGCCATGCTTAAATCGTATTAACTCACTATTTAACTAACGCTTGTGTAATTGGCTATGTACTGTATCGTATTGAATATTTGTTATCGTCTTCAAATCAAGTGTATATATAGTGGTATGTGTGTGACATATTGTGGTCAAGTTGTTGCACTATCTACAACTCCCACATATATGTGTTTTTCTTCCCAAAATAAAAAAAAATCTCATGCAATCCGAATGTAGCACATCGGATTGCTCTTCAGATAGCATAATTGTAAAAATTAAATAACCTCTGCAAATTGTATCTTGTATTCTATACTAGCTTATGCCCGCGGTTCCGCTCGCGTAAAATATATGTTTTAAGTATCGGAATGTCAATTCTAGACTTCCTAGAATAATTAGCATTCTAATTCATTTAAATTAAAAACTTTTTGACAACGATTAAAAATCGTCTTCAAAAAAATAGAAAATGAGATGCAGGAGAACTTTAATGACTATCAATAAGTGTATTTATGTCATTTGTGGAACTGAAGTTCTTAATATTATATCGCTTCTGTGCGACATTTAATTATTTGAATGAGTAATTGTAAACAAAAACTGTTTACCATAAGAAGAAATTACAAGCTGACTTTATAACAATTAAAAAGAAATTTTGAAGTCACATTAGATTTAATATGAAATCTACGGTTATTTGGGAAGGTCATTTTCAAAGATTGATTTTTTAATAAGATCAATATAATAATACGAATAAAAAAAACACTGCAAACTCAAGAACTTCAATTTAGAAGACTGTTAAATCCATCTATTAAAAAATACCTCTGATACTAGCTGACCCGCCCGGCGTTGCCCGGACCCGTGTTAATAAAATGAAAAAAACCAAAAGTTTGTAAAATTTTACATCTTTAACCCGATTTTTATGAATTTTTTTATTTAAAAGTGCTGCGCACGCAAAGGAAAATTCTTTATTTCCACTTTCTACCGACAGGGGCGCATTCTGATCTAAACGATCTTCTGACACGTGTTCGCGCTGACTGCGGCACCATATAGTAGCAGAATCTTTTAGTTCCGTCTTCCTACCTCTGTTCCAAACAAACCACCTTCCGAACGAAACTCCGTCACGTGTCTCTGATGCTTCCGGCACCGTACCAGTTGATAATTTATCTCTTCTTGCGATGATTGAGCTGAAATAATGAACTTTGAAATCCAATGGTGTTGTACGCGTAACCCCTTCAGGGGCAAAGTACTCTTGTAGCTAAAATATTGAAATGATTGGTTGACACCAGGATTCACGAAAGAATTTATTTTAAAATAAGTAAAAGCTTTTTCTCATGTACCTAATAAATTTAAAATTTGATTATAAAATTCTGGTGTCATTGTGGCATTTTCGGATTAAAATTAAGTGGTACATATAATATACCGGTGCCCTTCAAGGGGTTAAGTTCCTCCGTAAAAACTATGAATTCATCTAGATTATTTTTGGAAATCAAAAGTGCATTACAAGATGTTTAGAGTAGAATATGACGTGCGTATAATTTATCGTTCATTTATAGAGACACACAAAAGAATTCGCTTACATTGTTGTTATGAGCGATAACTGCTACAAGTGCGTATTCGGTTGTTGTATGCGTTTTAATTTAACTGCTTTTTTTCATATTACTGGGTGTGCATAAATTCGATAGAACATATACAAGGCTACACAAAAGAATTCGAGTACATTTCCATGTCTTAACGGTAATTGTTGTAGATGAATCTCTTTAACTGTTATACACTTCCTAACTGACGTATCTTTTCGAATATTAGGTAATATATATACAAATCTATAGATCATATACAGGGTTTCACAAAAGAATTTGAATATTTTTCCGACTATAGATGGTATGTTCCTTCCTAAATGAGATGTACTTTTCAAACAAATTTCATTAAAAGGCTTTATTTTTTCTCTTAAAAGTTGCAAAAATTTAAATTATGCGATACTTCGAAGAGATGCATGAGCGATAAAAAGACAAATTTTTTTTGTCAGTCGTCCAAAAGTGGTCTAAACATTTCTGACAACGACAAAAATTCCGCAGTGAAAGAAACAGAAATTTGTTGTTAATAAATAAGTGTAATTTGCGTAACACACAAACCATATTATCTTCGTCGAATAGTAATATGTAAAAAACAGTGGACCCATGTGAGGATTCTAGCAATATCTAATATATTTTAGATTCAGGTTTAAGCTTCTAAAGAAAAATTAAGGAAAAAAATATCTGCAAACAATATTAATCAAGCCTGAAAATTGTCTCATTTATTCCATCAACGTTAGAGTAAAAATTGATCGAAGCTAGCAAAAGGCACGAGTGAGAAAGAAATTAACAATCATATATTAACTGCATTACAGGATGACGTCATCCTCTACGAAAAAGACATGGGGCAAAGAAAAATAAATTGAATACATGTAAAATACAATTTAATCTAATATGTCAGAGCACATCTTTTAGGCTACACGTGAAATACCACTGCTTTGATCAATCGATGATGTCTCTTTCTTCTGAGCATTTCAATTTTGATTTTTAAACATAAATATAAAATAAACCCGTGCTTAGACACCCACACTTTATCTTTTTGTACTACATTTTTTCTTCTATGATCATTGCTGAGCTTAAAATAATGCGGTATTTTATTATTGTGACAATATTGATTTGAGAAAATCCTTTCATTTCACTTATGAAAACAATGCTGATTTAATTTTTAATAAGCTACAATGTTTAATCAAAACATATTTTAGCAATCTCGGAACTATGTCAGACTATGTCAGAATGCCTAGAAAAGGAATGTTGGCAACAGGAATAATATATATATGATATTCTTCAACCCATTCACTGTGAAACACCTGCAAAATCGAAATAGAAGTCGATGTGATAAATATATTTATTTAAGAAATTGTACTTGTTTCTTGCTAGCTATGTCGCAAAAGCAATACTGCCTGTTTAAAATTCGACCGTTGTCTTTTTAATTATCCGGTGATCAGGTGTTTTTTTAGTTTACATTCACAAAGGAAACATTTATGAAAAAAAATATTTCAAAGTAATTTACCAGTGTTTTAATTATTGAAAAAGATATATTTGAAGATGCAATTCATAATGAATTAATGAAATTACAATTGAAATACACTATCATATGTTAAAGCAATGTTGGATACAGGAATAATACAATAACTTAAGTAAATTTTATTACAGGTAATAAATGTAATTTTTATTACATTTTTATTTTATTACAATAATTTATTACAGAAAACTGAAAGTAATTTTCTTACGCTGAAATCTTTCATTTTACTTAACAATTTAAAAATTAAGATATTTGAGATAATACTGTAAAAATAAGAAATAATCCATCAGAATAGTTGTAATACAACACAAGATAAATTTTACTGTATGAATGATATGAATGAAGAAATTGATTTTGACAAAGTGTTAGCCAGGAATGATACTCATCTTATACATAATTCTTAGATTATATACTAACAGTAAATAAATATATATATATATATGCCAAAAAATTCCAATAATTAAAAATGTTTCATTGATTAATTTTAAAATAGGTTTTGTTTAAAAAATAATTTTTTTTGTCATATAAATCTAATAATTATATGTCTTTAGTACTGAGAAAAAGGATTTTAGCAGCATGGTGCACTTTTTAGAAAGTCTACCAAAAAAAAAAAAATCTAGTAAGAAAAAGAAAATGCATTTAAAAATTTCGAAATATTCTACGGTGATAAATACATTTATACATATGGATATTTATTTATTATTGAAAGCTTTTGTAATTGAAAATTGATGAATTAGAAAACATATTTAAAAAACTAGAACAGCATTTAACAACTAAATCCATCAAAAACATCGCATGTAAAAAATGTAACCAAGTCACGGGGAAGTTATTACACCTTACTATGATATTGAATGGGGTTATTTGATTAAGTCTAATTATATACAGCCGTCACATTGTCGTGCTGCGTAATTGCCAAGTGACAAAATAATCATTGACTAAAGATGTAGATACTATGAGTGATTTGTGAATGAAAATTTTAGCGCTAATAAGCTAGCTAAATTTGGCTGTACATGATCTCAAAACTTTATGGTAAAATAATAACGAGAAATGGTTACATTTTTTACATGTGATGTTTTTGATGGGATTTCACTTTCTTTTTGTAAGTGATCCTTCTTTTCTTCACTTTGCGCTCTTTTTCGCATCATCCGCTGGTTTTCGCCAAGCCCACACTCTGTCCCTATTATTTGAAGTTACCACAATTTTGGAGCTTTAGTCTCGTTTGCAAAGATTTCTAGATAAAAAGCAGTTTCAGGCCCTAAGCAAGCACTAAGTTATGAAGGGGGGGATTCAAAAGTACTCTCAATTGCTTCTTGGAAATGTTTTATCAATTACAGTCCCGAAATTAAGCGTGATTTCTGAAAGAGAAACATTCAATATTTATAAAAGATTGTTTTTAAAAAATCAGTTTTTTCTTTTATACTTATTAATAGTGTATTTATCGACATAAAGTGTATAATTTTTGAGTGACAAGCATATATGTCTTTAAATAGGGAACTCAAATATCTCATAACTTTGTTAAAAAGGGGAAAAAATGTTTACAATTCTTGAAATCGTTCATTTTTTTTAAATGAATTACTAGGTTTATGTCATTAGTACAAAACACTTCACAAATTTAATAAGTTAACAAACTACATAAGAAATTCACTTACCTTGTTAAAATAAGCTGTTTATTATTGCGATATTGAAGCACATGGAAATAAGTAATTCAGACACATAAAGTGTAAAAATTGAATACAACTGCTTTTTTCTGGGAAGTTGAAGTGTCAATTCAACTTTGCCATCTACCGAATGACTAGTTCAAGCTATCTAAATATTCTAATCTAAATTATATTACAATAAAAGTAAAACCCTCTCGTAGTAGAAATAACAGAGAGCAGACATTAAGGAGTTGGTGTACTGCCAAATGAAGAACGAGGAGGTTGGATATTAAAATGCTGTATTTCATTTACCGTACCAGTATCGGACTTTCGCATTCCAGTAACCAGTATTTTGTGTACTGGTACTGGTACGCGCACCATAGTTTGGGAATCCCTGCATTATGCCATATTTAATGCTAGTGCGAATTTAAAGAAATTTTTAAGAAATTTCTGCATTATGGCGGTTTATGCTTACTTTCACAAATGATTTATCAGGAATCTTCGTAACTTACAAATCGCATTGTGTCAAGCCCGAGAAACAAGAAAAGCAGAGTTTTGGAAAACTTTTCGAAACTATCCGATCAACTTTAAATTGAGCAAAAAGGAGTACTTTCATATGTCGATCAAAATGCGGTGTTGCGCGAACTTGTGTGAAAACATTAGTATATAATAGTTCTCGTTTTCGTAAGACTGGAAAAATGTATTTTTTCAGAAGTTCGCAATAACAAAAACATCGCCACGTAACATCTTTTAGGTCCTTCAAGAGAAATTACTTCAAAGGGAAACAAGAAAGAAAAATCATGCATCATGTACAGATTATATAACAATTTCCAATAAGCTCAGAATGTTGCAACGAAACTTCATCATTTAATAAGGTTAAAAATGATGTCTAAATAATCAATTTGGAAAACGCTAAAGCATTTGAAGACACAATTTCGCAATTACCATCTATAGTTGTAAAATGATTCAAACTCTTTTGTGAATCTCAATATGTGATCAGTCGATTTGTATATTTACTTTATATTATGCTCAAATTTAGTTCAGCTGGGAAACGCATAACACAGTTAAAAATTCACTTTCAGCAATTTCCATCACTAAACGGACACGTATTTGAATTCTTTGGTACAGCCTTGTATCTATATAATTTATATAGACTAAGTAATATACAAAAAATTCTTAAATAAAAAATGCATACTATAACTGAATACGCACTTCCGGTAATTATCGCTCATAAACAGTGTTGTAACCGATCATTTTTGTGTGTCCTTGTACATGAATAATAAATTCTATGCGCACCATATTGAACAATAAACATCTTTTTGCTTACCTCAGTGATATATATCCTTTTCAATGTGTTTGAGATAGTACAACATTATTAAAATACATTGCAAATGATATTTCCCCATATACAATAATGGAACGCAATACTTTTGAGTGTCCCTGTAAATGAACTATGAATGCTACACACTTTATTTTCAATACCTAAAAAGCCATAGTAAATATCAGTAACGCACATCAGTTACATAACAATCCGAATATATTTAATCAATGATCTGTAAAGTAAAAATGCGTCTGGTTTGACCACAAACTACCCACGTCATGCATTGTCAACGGCTGTCCTTGTGAAAAACTGACAATCTTATTCAGTACGTCAATGCGGTCTTAAAGTTGCAGATTTTTCAGTGTGTGGATCTTATACGAATGAATATTCATTTATAACAGGTTGCAGAATATTTCGTAACGCAGACTAGGGAATAAACGTGACATCGCTCGAGCACTTATCAATAATTATTAGAAACAGCATTTCTTCCACAGTTTTATTTGAAATCTATTTCTTTACTATTCCTGGAAGCTACTCGAAACCCACAGTCTCTTCAAATTTATTATTTTGGTATTTTTTAAAAACAATTATTGACGGAGGCCATTACTTAAGCAACTAAATATTTTATATTCTCGCAGTTCAGTTTATTTGGTACTGCAGATCAGAAAAAAAATGACCATCAAAACCAACGCCCCCTAGATAAGAAAGCCGTGACACGCGTCACGAAAACGTCATACTAAGCAGGCAAATTACTTAAGCAACTAAAAAATTTTATATTCTCGCAGTTCAGTTTATTTGGTACTGCAGATCAGAAAAAAAATGACCATCAAAACCAACGCCCCCTAGATAAGAAAGCCGTGACACACGTCACGAAAACGTCATACTAAGCAGGCAAATTACTTAAGCAACTAAAAAATTTTATATTCTCGCAGTTCAGTTTATTTGGTACTGCAGATCAGAAAAAAAATGACCATCAAAACCAACGCCCCCTAGATAAGAAAGCCGTGACACGCGTCACGAAAACGTCATACTAAGCAGGCAAATTACTTAAGCAACTAAAAAATTTTATATTCTCGCAGTTCAGTTTATTTGGTACTGCAGATCAGAAAAAAAATGACCATCAAAACCAACGCCCCCTAGATAAGAAAGCCGTGTTACGCGTCACGAAAACGTCATACTAAGCAGGCAAATTACTTAAGCAACTAAAAAATTTTATATTCTCGCAGTTCAGTTTATTTGGTACTGCAGATCAGAAAAAAAATGACCATCAAAACCAACGCCCCCTAGATAAGAAAGCCGTGACACGCGTCACGAAAACGTCATACTAAGCAGGCAAATTACTTAAGCAACTAAAAAATTTTATATTCTCGCAGTTCAGTTTATTTGGTACTGCAGATCAGAAAAAAAATGACCATCAAAACCAACGCCCCCTAGATAAGAAAGCCGTGACACACGTCACGAAAACGTCATACTAAGCAGGCAAATTACTTAAGCAACTAAAAAATTTTATATTCTCGCAGTTCAGTTTATTTGGTACTGCAGATCAGAAAAAAAATGACCATCAAAACCAACGCCCCCTAGATAAGAAAGCCGTGACACGCGTCACGAAAACGTCATACTAAGCAGGCAAATTACTTAAGCAACTAAAAAATTTTATATTCTCGCAGTTCAGTTTATTTGGTACTGCAGATCAGAAAAAAAATGACCATCAAAACCAACGCCCCCTAGATAAGAAAGCCGTGTTACGCGTCACGAAAACGTCATACTAAGCAGGCAAAACAAAGAAAAAAACCTCGTACAACTTGCATGTTTCGATTTCGATGGCTCGTGGAATTATTAACTATTAGTCGTAAACAATAATTATTAATTCTATGGGCCAATGAAATCGAAACATGCTAGTTGTTCGAAGTTATTTCTTTGTTTTGCCTGCTTGGTATGACGTTTTCGTGACGCGTGTCACGGCTTTCTTATCTAAGGGGCGTTGGCAAAACTCGATCTTTCATTTCTAACAGCATGGTAAAGTGTGTATTTTTGAGACAGAATACTGCATTATCAAAACATACTACATTCCATTAAATTTATTTTAAATTTCTTGAAAATCACTAGTGAAAGAATTGTGAATTACTCTTTAATGCAGATTTTTCCCCCATTGATCCATATGACGTATACGATGTAGTAAACTTTAGAACTTGACGGCTATAAAATAGTTCATAAAATCAATAAAATATCAGATATTTTTACAGAATATTTGTTAGTAATGTGTAAGAAGAAAAATAACCTTTCCTTTTATAACCGGGTTTTGGACGACTACATATTAATTGTCTTTACACGGATACAGACAGCATGACATTTTACGGATATTCAGTTTTGAGATTTGAAAAAAACAGCAACTTCAAGATGTTTTTTCTTAAAAGCTAAAGAAATTTTTTTAATTAATTATTTTTCTCAATTATAGATATAACTATATTACAATACCAGTAGATGGAAGCATAGTTTTTTATATGAATATTTTCCTTATTTTTTTTACGGAAAATAACTACCAATTTTTTTAAATATATATTCCTTATCGATTAATTGTAATAAAAAATATACAAAATATTGTAGATAATTTTAATTTATTTAATCAATACTTACATGCAAAGCATTTAATTAAAATTTTAAATAGAAAATCATTGATTAAAAAATATTGGGAATGATAAATTTTACTTAATAATAAATAAGAAAAATCTATATATTTTTTAATTCTATAACTTTTCATCCTGAAATAAAAAGTAATATACATTATTGAATTG
Source organism: Maratus michaelseni (assembly GCA_963931845.1). Lineage (NCBI taxonomy): Eukaryota > Metazoa > Arthropoda > Arachnida > Araneae > Salticidae > Maratus > Maratus michaelseni. The sequence continues at coordinate 56,247,532 of OZ007597.1, forward strand.
AGTTATTAGAACAGTAACAATATCAGAGAAACATCTTGTGCCAAGAGTGGGGCTCGAACCCACTTTTGCTATGAAGATCCAGAATTCCTCTTGCTGGCTCTTTAGACAACTCGGCAATCTCGATTTCGATCAACTTTCATTGAAACAAAAGAACTTCAAAACTGTTCTCATTCCGTTTATCGATAGAAAACTTTAAATCGCTCATTGCGCATGCTCAGATTAGCCAAAATCGGTCCTAAAAATTCAATTTTGCGTTTTAAATATATAACTACTGAATTTCAATGTCATACATGCAACCAGAACGGTTTTCACGTTGATCTGTGTAAATAAACATCCTTTATAAGTATGATATATTTTTCGAATGAGGGAGATGTTTTGTTAAGAGTCTGCCAGTTTTGGCAATACTCTAACAAAGGGTAACACCAGGGACGTATGTTGAAGGAAAAGTAACCCAAATTATAATTCAAATACGAGGCAATTCTAAAGGACTTCCACATTCAATCGGCTACACTACACTGATATATAATCAAAGAATCTCGCACAATATCCTTATTTTGTGTCCAATATGTTAACCGTCGTACGGGCGGGGTGAACCCAATATATGTTCAGACATATTTATTGTGTGTATAACAATAGTTGAAATTAGCAAACTTATTATATGTATGTTAAATAAATGTATGTTTATTTAGATACTTTTTTCTATCATATTTCATTTATGTAAAGATTTGCAATGTAAAACTAATATATAAATTAAAATTTAGGAAGAAAATGACTGAACGCCATTCATCAAAACTAATGAATTTAGCGACTCTCACACCGCTGCCGAATGAACCAGATACTCTCATACGGAATCATGATGGAACTCTTATCAGTGTTATGAATGCTCCAATAATTCGAGCACTTGCCAAAGGTCTTGGTGTCACCTTTAATATTGTCATTCCAGAGGATGACGAATTTGGTTCTAAGAAGCCTGATGGCACGTGGACTGGAATGATGGGAATGTTAATAAGAGGAGAAGTTGATCTAATAGGCGATCCAATAAGTATAACGAAAGAAAGAAGAGGAGCAGTAAATTTTACCTGTCCAATGCACGTGACGGATGTTACTTTCATGACAGATAAACCGAAACCGAACCCAAAGAGTTTTGCTATATTTGATGTCTTCTCACTTGAAGTGTGGGTAGGCATAGGACTGTGTGCCATCCTGATGTCACTTGTCTTATACAGTCTATTGAAGAGAAGGAAAACTTATTGTACTATTCTATTCGAGACTATCGGATGTCTATTAGAAAAATCATACTCTTTTCATGTAAGACAAAGAAATACTGCACTGTTACTGCTCTTTTGGTTTTTAGGAATCACTGTTCTTACTAATAGCTATAAAGCCATTATATTGTCTGTCATAACCGTTCCCAAGATGGTTGGAATCCGTGACATAAAGGACATATCTAAAGCTGCAAATGAAAATTCAATCATTTGTATGACATACAAAGGGGGAAGTGAGTGGCAGATAGAATCAAAAGATGATAGACTCAAATCAATCGGAGAATGTTTAAAAAGAGGAGAAAATGAATCATTAAATAGTCACCGAGCATTCTTTAGCTATGCCCACAAAAAAGCATTTATATCATCAAGATTTGACTTACTTAAGTTCAGTAGGGACTACTTCATCTCTGAAGATAGCTTCACTTTAATGCACTTTGCAATAGCTTATTCAAAACAGTTTTGTTGTCCAAAGAGACTGGAACGCGTTGTTCATCGCATTGTTGCAGCAGACCTGTATCCTAAAATGTACAGAGATACATATTTTATAGCCCAGTTGCGTCAAAACAAGACAAAAAATGATGATTACGACACTACACAATGGAAACCTCTGACGCTCAAAGATTTTACTGGTGCGTTTCTCCTTCTCATTATGGGACATTTTTTCTCATTAGTTATATTTATAGCGGAAATTATGTCCAAATATATATTACATGAAATGTTTCTATGTTCAAAATAAACTTAAGGAGATTTTCTGTCACGTAACTTATGACATTATATTACAAACTCACTTTTTAATTTGCGTTGAATGATTTAATTAAAAGTATTTTTGAAGGAAGAGGGGCGGGAGGTCACTGTATTTTCAAATGTGTTGGTCCAACTGCACCTATGCGAAACAAAAAATTATGACTACGATATTACAAATCTGGAGTCTCCAACGCTTAAAGATGTTATTGGAACATTTTCTGTTTTTATTATAAAAGAACTTTCTCATTAACGATATTTATATCAGAAATTAAAGCAGAAATAAATTGAGTAAAAAACTTTTCTTGACAAAAATATTATCAAGATTTTCTTTCATATCGTATGGGATTAAATTTCAAACTGACCTAAGTTATATAAAATTGCAGGTTGTGATATGTTCAACCTTTAATATCTGGAGTCACGGCAGTGCCTCAGTTAAGAAAGCGCAGACGTAGCAACTTTTTCAGGAGGCAACTCAGGATACTTTTAACCGGGCCACATCTTTTTGCTGGATTTTCCCCAGAAATCCGAAACTTTGTTTATCTAGAAAATTTTTTAAACAGAACCAAATGTTCAAATTTCATGATTTGAGTTTTTTGTAGTTCAAAAGAAATTATATGAACTCATTTTTTTTTTTTTTTTTTTTTTTTTTTAACACTCTCTTATCGATCATCAAAATTCTGTGGTACATGTAGTAGCCCTAGAAACTTGAAATTTAGCATAAAAATTTATGTGTAAGATAAAAAAAAAAGAAAAATTTATAAATACGGAGAATTTAAAAAAAAAGAAACGAAAAATCGAAATTAATTTGAACTCTTAGACCTAGAAACTTCAAATTTGACATACAGCCAGAGTTTCGGATGCAAAGAAAGGAAATATTGAAAAATCGAAAAAATTCAAAAAAAAAAAAAAAAAAAGAAAAAAAAAAGAAAGAAAAAGATCGAAAAATAAAAAAATTCAAAAATTCAAAATACTTTTATTTATTGGAATTATCCGGATTTTGTTATTTCCACTTTCTTTTTATGCTAAACACTACCTTTATGTCAAATATCAATTATCTAGTGCTGCGAGTAACATCTCAGATCGATAGCACGTTTCAAGGAAACAACTGAAACTTCATTTATTTTTCAACAAGAATTCCGCTGAAAATCTGAATGCTGTAGTTATTTTCTGCAAGTGATTAACTTATGTACTTAATATTTACTATAGGCCCTTTTTAAATGTAAGATGCACTTAACCATATTTTGTGATTTATAACAGATTTGTTTTCATAAAAGAAATGTAGTTATATAATGCTAGATTTCCTGTAAAAGAATAAAAAAATTTGTGTCTCATTTTTCACCCACTTTCTGTTGACATATAGCTTTGAAATTTGGAACATATCTATGTATTTCTGATGGCAATACGTGAATTGGGTATTTCTTTTTAAAAATTCGATCCCTAAGAGCGGTCAATGTCGGCCCAAAAAGTTGGGTTTTTGCCATAGAAATAACGTTACGGTTGTTTAATTGAAAAAATAGCTCCATTGTTGCAACATTTATCCATTTTCACTACATTGTTGCCCGCATCATTGTGACGTCAGCATTAAGCGACGCACACATTTGTGCTTTCTAATATAAGTTGACTTTTTTGTGATTTTTACTGAAAGTATGTTTAAACAAGTGGGTAAGAGTGATCCAAGTTCGCACAAAGGGTTTCGTTTAATATTCCTTTCAAAACACTTTATCCTTTCTTTAATAAATTCAAATAAATTTCATTTTCTAAAAAAAAAAAAAAAAAAAAAAAAAAAAAAAACTGTCTATTTTTCTCGGTTTTTCGAATATCTGAACCTGCCCGATAGCGGGTGAAGCCCACTATTATATTGTCATAATAATATCTGTCATGTGGACTAAATGCGATATTTAAAAAATAATAATAATTTCAAAATTAAACATGTTGTACACATTCAAAATGTTAAAATATGCGAATATTTCCATAATCGGGTTTTTATCATGATTCAATACGTTCCTCAAACTCATATGTTTACTATTCTCTATTACTCATATTCATACTCGCTTTGTATTATACTGAAACATTTGAAATATCCGTTAAACTTGCGATATGACGTCAGATTTTCTTTTTAATTCTCTAATGACGTGTAATTAATCTGCTTTGTGTACATGCACACATACTTATATTTACTATGAATATTCTTATAAAGCCCTTCTGAAGATTCTATTAGATATTCATAATTTTCCATTTTTTGCTTTTTCATCCTATCACGTATCATTCCTGCAGTGTCCATTCCATTGCTTTTTTGTAATGTTTTATCCTTTGTTTTTCACATGTGTTATGTATATATATATATATACACATACAGTGTCTCTCAGAAAACATCTAATGAAATTTCCAAAAATCTTACAAAGAAATTTCAAAAACGTATTTATTTGTTCTAAACAAAAATATTAGTTCGAATTGCTCTCCTTTAACTTCTAAACTTCGTCTTTTTGAAAATATACATGTTTTGAAATTAATTTTAGAATGCAGTATGAATTGTAACCTATAAAACTTTAAACAGAAACCGATTTCTAGTAACTTCAGATATGCGAATCCAAAATTACAGTTCATTCCACTCAGTAGTTCTTGAGTTATGCTTTAAAAAGTACCCGCATTATAATCTGTTTTGCAGCAATAATAAAAACAAAATAACATTAGCACAGTTCCAAACTTTAAATCTTCATGATACTTGAACTATTTAATCGAAGGACATCTTTTTTGATATCCGAATGTAAAATGTACCGACAAAACCAAATATGTTGTCAAAATTGAGTACTCGTTTTGAAAATTTCCGAATTTGGTATAATTTTAAATTGAAGACGACCCCTAAGATTATTGTTTAACATACAATGAAAGAAGACATAATTTCCTGTCGAATGGCTATTTCCGTTTTTAGGGTTTCGTTCAAATCACGAAACCCTATTAGTCCCGATTCGTTGTCTGTCTGTCACAGAGCCGGTTCTCAGAATCTATGTAACTTGCAGTCATGAAATTTTGTGTATTTATAGCTGAATAACCACTATGAATCTCAAAATCATAAAATTTGAAAAAATCGTATTATTTTAATATAGAGAGATAAAAAACCAAAAATCTAACAGCCTTTTCCTATTAAATTTAAACATTTTTTCATTATAGCAGTTGCCAACAATTAAAAATCCAGAATAAAATTCTTTCTACAATAATTAATTTTCTATTGAAAGATTTCCACGTGAAAAATGTAAATGAAATAAAAAGTTTCACCAATTGAAAAAAAGATTAATATGACGTGATATTGAAAATAAAACGAAAATTTTCAAAGATTTCTCAATAATAAAAGGAGTATGAGTATGTGTAAATACAGAAAGCAGTTCAATATGACGTCATTAGAGAATTAAAAATAAAATTATTGTGACGTCTAACATTTTGAAAGTCTCTATACAACATGTTTAATGTTGAAACTGATTTTTTTTCAATATCGCATTTAGTCCACATGACAGATATTGTTATGACAGGCTATAATAGCGGGACCCTTTGTCCGATCTTCGATCACACTTACCCTCTTGTTTGTTTTTCTGAGATAGTTTTGTGATTAAAATGTATGACGTATTTTGTTTTAAATTTTGACCAATTGTGCGTATAAAACTATAAACCAGAAGTTATTTTCACTCAAACATTTCTATATACATTTTAGGTTTTCTATTAGTTTAATGAAAACTAATTTTTATGAACAGATGTTTCGCCACAATTTCAAGCAATAATGTGGTAAAAAATTTTAATTTTTGGAATATTTTACTGTAAAATATTTTCTCATTTTATGTTAACTCTATCCCCATAGTACTACTATTGTCTCAATATTTTTTTTTTTATTCGTGAAGCAATGCTAAATTCCCTGGCATAATGTATAATCTACATGGTAAAAGGACTTACCGTTTGGCATCCGAAGGTAAAATTTACGGAAGAATTCAAATATGAAACCAAAATTAAGTGTTAGTCGGGGAAAACTTTTCTAACACTAAAACTTTTCTAAATACGTTTTAGATTTTCTATTAGTTTAATGAAAACTAATTTTTATGAATAGCTGTTACACCACAATTTCAAGCAGTAATATGGTAGAAAATTTTAATATAAAATACTTTTTCTTTTTAAGTTAACTCTATCTCTATAGTACTACTATTGTCTCAATATTTTTTTATTCGTGAAGCAATGCTAAATTCCCTGGCATAATTTTTAAACTCGATGGTAAAAGGACTTACTGTTTGGTATCCGAAAGTAAAAATTACACAAAAATTCAAATATGATGTCAATATTGAGTGTTTTGTTATTGTGTGTCAATATTGAGGGAAAATTTTAAATTCGTTACAATTTCGATATGTAAGGTGACCTCGAAGCATAATTTAAGTATAACATTAATTAGTAGGCGTTATTATGTACTAGCGCATACAACCCGGGATTCCCGGCATAAAGAATATATATGAAAATAGTTTATTTTTTTTAAATTGAAACCGCTATTAGATTTTTTTCATTTGATAATTTAGATAATGCCCCCTAACAAAACCAAAGAGCATTCTTATATGAAATATGTCAGTTATATATTCAACTAAAATTTTTTAATTTATTAAAAGAAGTAATTTTGTATTGGCTTCTTGCCTTATGTCAATAGCCGAAGAAATCTCTAAAAAAGTCATTACGTAGAGCAGAGCTGCCAAGTCTCCGGCTTTTCGGATACCAGTATTTTAGTACAGAAAATGTTTTATATAGTCGGGATATTCTTCGATTTAACAGAACAACATTTTCTCTAAAATAATACTGGTGTTCAAAAATCCGGAGACTTGGCAAGTCTGACCTAGAGCAGTTTTTAAATTCTGATAATTTCAGCGGTTTTAAGCGCTTATTTCAATTACATCTCTGTTAAATTTGTGTTTTTTATACTATTTCATTTATTGCGCAATGAAGTTTTAACTTTGTTATTGAATATTAGCTGGAAACAAATGCTAAACTTTTTATATTGTTTAAAATGCAAACGGATTAACATTAAGTAATCGCCTGCAAGCGGTAGAGATAGATTTTTAAAAAATCATGCTTGAAATTTAAGTTAAATGTAATAATAAATGAGTAAATTGCGATACAGTTTTCAAACAAATATTACATTTGAAAGTAGGTTTATTCCATTATACAGGGTGATTTGTTTTAAAGTTGTGAAAGTAAAACCCTATAACAAAAGAACCACTGATCCAAATTACCTAAAATTTCACCAGTATGCTCCCAAAGCAATGGGGATTTTTTAGACGTAGTTAAAAAAAAAACTTAAAATCGCACCTACAGATGGCACTGTACATGCAGTAAAGTCGGGAGACGAACTTGCGCCCGGCACACGCACATTGGCGATAAAAACGTGAAGTTCGCACATCTCGTGTTCATTATTCTACGGAATTTCTCGAAATGACTGCGCCATTGACGGACCGTGCGTTGTTAGTGAAACTGTATTATCAGAATAATGACAGCGCAGCAACTGCTCTTAGGAGATTTAGGACACTTAAGAATTTAAGAAAAGGTCCAATGACGACAGAGGGTCTACGGAAGATGGTTTCTCAAAGTACCGTCCATTGTTTTCCTCCCACAGACGATATTCTTTGTTTCTGTTACCTTACAGCGCCATCTGTCGGTGCGATTTTAAGTTTTTTTAACCATGCCTAAAAAATTCCCACTGCTTTGGGAGCATACTGGTGAAATTTTCGGTCATTTGGATCAGTGGTTCTTTTGTTATAGTGTTTTACTTTCACAACTTTATAAAAATCACCCTGTATAACGGTGTAAAAAAAAAATATATATATATGCGATGTTTAGAAATTTTAAAAAATGCACTAGCAAAAATCGCAAAACCGAAATTTCATCGTCAAGTGGTTGCATTCGCAATATGACGTCAGCGTTAAGCACGGACACGTTTGTCCTTTATAATATAGTTTGAAAGTAAATTTTTTTCCTTATATAACGGTGTGAAAATTAAAAACATGCGATGTTTAGAAATTATAAAAATGCAGTAGCAAAAATCCCAAACCGAAATTTCATCGTCAAGTGGTTGCATTCGCAATAAGACGTCAGCGTTACGCACGGACATGTTGATCCTTTATAATATAGAAAGGTTTTGTAGCAACATTCTTATAATTTGATTGTTTACACAGAATTAGTATAGCGTATCCTTTTTTTTTTCAAAATTCTATATTACTTATTAACCAAAAGAGAAGTAGGGGGGAGGGGTAGAAACTGTCGTGTCCCGGACCACCTTAACCAGTTATAGAAATGTAATATTATTCAGTTGACAAGATCGTCGTTGTTTTCTTTATTCATATTACGTTTTGGTGGTCTAGAAAAGTTTTATTCCTTATTAAAGCTACAGTTATCTCAAGAACACTTTAAGGAATTTATGAACCTTGGTGCACCTTTATTTATATTGCTTACTTTTCATGGTTAAAAAATATTTTCAGTTTCTTACAACATTATGTATAGTAGGCAAAAAGAAAACAAAAACAAACAAACAAAAAAGGCACGTTATATTTCTGACTTTGAAACCTGCGAAATAAAGTTATTCATACTTTAATTTCTTCTTTTATGAATTAGGTTATATTCGGTTATGTATATTTCGATTATACATTTATCTACTTATTAAATTTTATTGAAATACAAATGCTGTATTTTGCAGGTTGATTTAAAATTAATAATGTATATTTGCTGTTAATATATATGGAATATATAAATAAAAAAGCTGCAAGTTATTCATCTAGTTGTAAAATTCAAAAAATAAAGTTATTTTCGCAGAATTTTCTTATTTACACTGTTGAAAATTTTGTGGTTTTTTAAACCAACTTTTGGTGCTGCAGTAGTTACAACCATAAGATGGTGAAATGTCGTTCCAACATTTGGAGCTCCTATTGAACCTTAGCTTCAAATACTGGAGATAGATTTCAACATCTTATAGTTTTAGCAACTGCAGCACCAAAAGTTGTTTGAGCAGAAACATTTTGACAGTGTATGATTATGTACACATTTGTCCAACGTTTGTTGTGTAGTGCAATTGATTACATTTTTATTGACTTTTACATTTTCAATACAAATTTCTTATGTTGTTATTTTAATGGATCTTTAAAACTCTGTAGTGTATTTGCTGTTATATCATGCACATAATGGAAAGCAACAACAACAAAAGTTATATTTCTAGCTGTAAAAGCCACAAACTAAAGCTAATTGTACACAATTTTCTTGTTTATGTGTAATTCTCATATTCTGCTGACTGAGCAATTTTCCAATGATCATTCTTTAAATTACAAATAGTGAAACATTTATATCTATATTCTGCAGCAAAATCATTTCCATGAGCAACACTGAAGTCATATTGACGGTGGTAACATCTGACCAATAAATTTCGCTTTTAGTGCCATTTTGTTTAACTACTACACATCGCACAACATAAATTTTTTCATCGTCGAATAGGAAAAAGGAAGTTTCTTTTAAATGCAATTTGTTTGAAACCTTATCTCATTTTACTATTTTTTAATGTTTTTAGACTACATTTCAAAGGATTATTTTGTTTAATATATCGCTATCACGTGCAGCTCGATTATGAAAGACTAACCCGTTTGCACTTAAATCAATATAAATTGTTGGATAATAACAATATAATTTGTTTCCGGGTAATATTCTATAACAAAATTAAAATTTCATCAATGAATAAATAAAATAATATAAACAAAACACAAATTTAACAGAATGTAATCGGACTACGAGCTTAACTCCTACCATGCGGCTAATACAAAAGAATCGCTTTGAATAATTTTTTTAACTTTATTTAAAAGAAAAAAACATGCATATTTTTTAGATTAAAATGCTTTTTGGTGATGTTAATGGGCAAACTGAAGAATATATAAATGTAAAAAGTATATTAGAGTTTTCAACTAAAAATAAATCGGTCAAGTACGAGTATAGCTCGCGTTCACAGAGTTCCGTTCATTAAAATTATTAATTACTATTCCTTAATTAATAAACTCTTACTACCCTTAATTTTTCCATAATTTTAGTTTCACTAGATTAGGAAATAGGACAGGGGGGAAATATTTTTTCCGTATATTTTCGACGATATCACTGAAAATATAAAACCTAAAATGAAAACAAATATCTTTTGGAGTTCAATGTTACGAGATCTTTCGAACAATACCCTACCCGATATATAAAAAGAAAGTTTTTTTTCAAGTAAATTAATTAATATCTTGGCCAATTACTAACATTCTTTTTTCAAAAATCATTATCAAATATCGTTGAATGATTCTACGTCGAGAGATACCTCGATCGCGCGCAACTCCTCCGCTGACTGCCCGGAAAGTAAAGTTTGTGTGCAACAATAAAATACGTTTTTCTCAAAAACTATTTTACATAGGAAAATCGCTATAGTTTTTCTGCAAGGTTTAAATAAACTCCTACTATCCCTAATTTTTTCATAATTTTAGTTTCAGTACATTCGGAAATAGAGGGGGGGGGGGCAGCATATTTTTGCAGTGCACTTTCGACGATATCTCTGAAAATATAATACCTAAAATTAAAAGAAATATAACTTTTGAGTTCAGTAGTACGAGATCTTCAACACGATATCTCACATGATATACAAAAGAAAAACTTTTTTTTTTCAAGTAACTTAATTAGCGCCGTTTTTTTTTTCTAAACGTATTTGTGAATGGCTAATAATCTGAGAATATGTGGGAAAAAGGCTTTATAACTTTCCCAAGTTTGAACTTTCCACGTCCCATAGTTTACGAGAAAAAGTTCTCTGACAGACGGACAGACAGACACAGGAGTGATCTTATAATGGTTCCGTTTATAGTTTTTAACGGAACTCTAAAAAGGTTATGGAAACCTAAAAAGGCTTTTATCTATGTTCTGTACATCGGGCATTATGCTCTATAACCCAGTAAGTCTTCTTGGATTCCCCTGTTTAAATAAAATACAATTTATGGTCGAAATCTTTGGAACGGGTTATGTTGAATGTTGGTTATTGCTATTACGAAAGCGAACATCTAAGTTATATTTTGTTAAAATTGCTCTATGAATATTTCAAGCTGTGTTGCCAATGATTCTACAATATTGGCATTACGTAAAGTAATTTTATATAATGACTAGCTGTTATCCGTGACTTCGTTCACGCAACATTAAAAGAAGAATAAATATATTAATTAAACAAAATATTTCACTCCCGATAATTAAGAACGTTAATAATTAACTAACTATTTATCACATTTCATAGGAGACAATACATAATTTTTTGTTATAGGGACCTTGACATAACTGAGTCTTAAGAAAGTGAAATTTTGTGCCAAATAATCGCGAAAATGCAAAAAGGAAGGCCAAATAAAATCGTGGAAATAGACGAATTGGGTAAAAACAAATGTCAATTTTACCTGATAAACAATTTTACCTGATAAACAATTTTACTTTTAATGCCTTTGTGAAACGTTTTAACAGCCATCCTTCAAAAAAACATTAATTGGAAATAGTACATGCTTTTTCTTTAAATTCAACTCTGCCTCCTTGGTTTAACGTATAGATGAAACAAATCTTGTTTTCTAAATGACAGTATCTTGACAGGCAATTTTTGTTCTCCAGAATAAATTGATTCATGAAGTTTGAATATGTGAAAAGATGTTTTTATTTTTCGGATAATTTACTGAAATCAAGATTTTTGTTTTCACTATCTATTCAAAGTGAAAATAAGTTCTGTTTTTCAGTTTTAATGAGAAGATGGTATAAAAAATATACTGATCTGTTTTATTTCTCCTTTTTTATACACAAATATGGAGTAATTTCCGTTTTTAGAGAAATTTCGTTAAAATTTACAAAATAAAAAAAATTGGCATCTAATTTAATTTTTTTAATTCTGAGAGTTTGTGTGACATCCTCGGATCAATGATAACCGGTATTAAGTAAATCGCGTTGCGTTCGATAGTCTAGGAGGAGTTGCGAAATACAAACACACGGTCAGATTTTAATATAATAGATTCGTCATAATGAATAGAGGAAATTATAATATGAATATAATAGATTCGTGTTCATTTTCCTGTTCTTAAAATTATCATGTGATTTTTAGCAGAAAACTATCATCTGTATATAACGGATACTCATGCTTAATAATCAGTATAGATAAAAAAAAAAACATTTACATTTTTCGTTATAAATATGGCGTGAAACTCATCTCCTGTCTATACTTATTGATCCTTGTATTATTAATGTAAGGAATTGATTCACACTCATTTTAAAACTTATTGGAAAATTCCCGTTTTATTTCAAATATGATGTGTCTTTTTCCCCAGAGAAATCCCTTTTTAATGACATAATTCTTGTTAATTTTCTTTTCTAGGCAATTAATTTCAATACTGGCATAGGAGAAATTACATTACTTTAACGAAATAATATTAAATCTTTAGGTTTTATCAACAAAAATGGAACTATTAACATTCGTCATTTTTTTTAGGTAATCGAGTCATTTCTTTTAGTTTTAAGAATGAAAATGTACTATTTCTCGCTATCCATGACATCATTTTTGACATGGATAATTTTGCGGAGCATATTATTGACCATTTTCTTTTAAAATTTCTTCTTCCTTTTTTAAAATTTAAATAAAAAATACGATATAGTTATATTAGTCGTGAGCAGACGGTAAAACGCCAAGTATTTTTACCATACAAAAGAAAAAAAAAAGACAAAAAGTGAAGAAAAAACCCAATATCATTTTATTTCACCAATCAAAGCATATCCGCTTTATTTTCGATGTATGACGTCATATCGCTGTTTCCTAAGGTTACCCATATTGAAACCTTGTATTATTATCAAAAACTAAAAAAAGCAAGTTTTATTTCTAATAATATTATTTAATCTTCTTTTTAATTCTTTAATTTTTTTATTTCATTTTAATTTTTCATGTGAAATTTTTTTAATTGAAACTAAATTGTTGAATAAAAATTATTATTCCGGGTTTTGAATTAGTTTTGGCAACGATAAAGTATTAGCAACGGTAAAGTAAATTTAACCATTTTAAATTATTATACGAAAAAATGTCCATTTATTCTCTATGAAAATAACGAATTTTTGAATTATTAAGAAAAGTATTTGAATAAACTAAACAAAAACCAGCCTATGTTCATTTGAGGGTTATAATTACCCTATATACAAAGATACAGGATCATTAAATGCTCCATTTTGACGCTGGCTTCAGCCTAACATTTGCACACAATCAGATTTATAATATTACTAGCTGTTACCCGTGACTTCGTTCACGTATCATTCATTAAAAGAAGCATAAATGCATTAATTAATCAAAATATTTCATTCGCGATAATTAGAAACGTTATTAACTAACTCTTTATCAGATTCCATAGGAGACAATACAGTATTTCTATGTTATAGAGCCCTTGACATAACTAAGTTTTAAAAAAGTGAAATTTTGTGACAAATAATTACGAAAAGAAAACTGCAACCAATGAAAAAAGGCGGGACAAATAAAATCGGTGAAATCGGCGAAATGTGTAAAAAAATATGTCAAGTTTACCTGGTAAACCATTTTACTTTTAACGCCCTTGTGAAATGTTTTAATAGCCATCCTTCAAAGATAATGGAAATAGTATATTCTTTTTCATTAAATTAAATTCTTGGGAATAGGGAGCAATAATTGTAGACCTAAATGCAAGAAGCTTAAATTTGCCTCCTTGATTTAATCTATAACTGAAAAAAAATCTTTATTTCTAAATGAAAATATGTTGACAGACGATTTTTGTTCTCCGGAATAAATTGATTCATGAAGTTTGAATATGTGAAAATACGTTTTTATTTTTCAAAAATTTTACTGTAATCAAATTTTTTTTTTCACCATCTATTCAAATTGAAAATAAATTATTTTTTTCAGTTTTAATGAGAAAAAAATATATTAATCCGTTTTATTTCTTCTTTTTTATCCACAAAAATGGAATAATTTATTTGCCATTTTTAGAGAAACTTCGTTAAAATTTAGAATAATAATAATAATAATAATATCTCGAAATTTAAATCATTTTTTTTTTAATTCTGAGAGTTATGACATCTTCGGATCAATGATAACCGGTGTTCATACCAGTGTTAAGTAAATCGGGTTGCGTTTGACAATCTGAAAGGAGTAGTTGCGAAATACAAACAGGCGGTCAGATTTTAATATAATAGATTCGTATTTATTTTTCTTTTCCTAATAATCATGGTGTGGTTTTTGGCAAAAAACTCTCATCTGTATGTAACTGATATTCATGCTTAATAATCGGTATAGATAAAAAAAATATTTAAATTTTTCGTTTTAAATATGGCGTGAAACTCATCTACTTTCTAAACTTACCGATCCTTGTATTATTAATGTAAGGAATTGATTCACGCTCCTTGTAAAACACATTTGAAAATTCCCGTTTTATTTCAAATATGACGTCACTTTTTCTCACAGAAATCTCTTTTTAATGGCATAATTCTTGTTAATTTTCTTTTCCTGGCAATCAAGGCGTAAATTTTAGCGGAAAAATCACATTTGTATGTAATTGGTATTCAAGCTAATTATTAATCAGTATCGGTAAAAAATATTTCAGTTTTTCTTCTTAAATATTACGTCTATTATCTATCTACGTTCATTAAACATTGATTCCATGCTCCTTGTTTTATTACGAGCATTTGAAAATACATGTTTTATTTATGACGTTATATTTGTCCAAGCCGAGGCTAACGAAAAAGACAGGCTACCGCGGTGCATTCCACTTATCTTTTTTTACAGACCGCTAGAGTGACGTGTTGCTCTTTTCGTACACATGCATTGGTGCATTCGAGCATCACGTGACTCCCACGGTCTGTAAAAAAAGATACGCTTAAAGCAAAATTTATTTTTAATAATATAATTATTGTTCATTTTTCCTTCTAATTATAACGCAGTTTTTGACAGAAAAAGATCTTTTTCATGTAACAGATATTCATACTACATGTATAATAACAAATACTCCACATTTTTGTTTCAAATATCACGGAAATACATCTTCTTTTGAATTCTTTTTAATTTTCATTTTTCACGTGAAAATCGTTCAATTGAAAATTAATTGTTGAGGAGAAAATATTTTTCCGTGCTTTTATTTATTGGCAACGATCGAAGACCTAGCAACGATAAAGTAAAAGGTTAAATTTTATGGAAAAATGTCCATTTATTCTCTATAAAAATAATGAAATTTTTGATTATTAAAGAAAATATTTGAATAAAATAAATAAAATCTAGCCTATGTTCATTCCCGGGTTATAATTAACCTATATGCAAAGATACAAGGTAATTATATTCTCCATTTTGACGCAGGCTTCAGCCTAACATTTGCACACAATCGGATTTATAATATTACTAGCTGTTACCCGTGACTTCGTTCACGCAACATTAAAAGAAGAATAAATACATTAATTAAGAAAATATTTTACTCCCGATAATTAAAAACGTTAAAATTAACTAACTATTTATCACATTTCATAGGCGACAATACGGTATTTTTTTGTTATAGGGACCTTGATATAACTCAGTCTTTAAAAAGTGAAATTTTGTGCCAAATAATCGCGAAAATGAAATTGCAACCAATGCAAAAAGGAGGGCCAAATAAAATCGTGGAAATAGGCGAATTGGGTAAAAACAAATATCAATTTTACCTGATAAACAATTTTACTTTTAAGGCCTTTGTGAAACGTTTTAACAGCCATCCTTCAAAAAAACATTAATTGGAAATAGTACATGCTTTTTCTTTAAATTCAGTTCTGTTTCCTTGGTTTAATGTATAGCTGAAACAAATCTTATTTTCTAAATGACAGTATGTTGACAGGCAATTTTTGTTCTCCAGAATAAATTGATTCATGAAGTTTGAATATGTGAAAATATGTTTTTATTTTTCGAATAATTTACTGAAATCAAGATTTTGTTTTCACCATCTATTCAAATTGAAAATCAATTCTGTTTTTCAGTTTTAATGAGAAAATGGTGTAAAATATATACAGATCTGTTTTATTTCTCCCTTTTTTTATACACAAATATGGAGTAATTTACTTTCCGTTTTTAGAGAAACTTCGTTAAAATTAACAAAAAAGAAAAAAAAATCTTGGCATCTAATTTAATTTTTTAAATTCTGACAGTTTGTGTAACATCCTCGGATCAATGATAACCGGTATAAAATAAATCACGTTGCGTTCGATATTCTGGCACTGTAAATGAAAATTGTAAATTCACGGGCATTCTCCGTGAATTGCTGCCGTAATTTTACGGGAAATGCCCTCTTTTCAAGGTAAACGGTCCATTTCAGTAAATTTCATGTTTTTACGGGCAAAAACCGTTTATCTCATAACAAAGCTCGTTTATCTAGTCACAAAACCGGTTTTCTTATGGACATTACCTGGAATCTCTGCTGCAGTAATTTTACTGCAGCAATTTTTTACAGTGAGGAGTAGTTGCGAAATACAAACATAGATTCGTGTTCATTTTCCTTTTCTTAAAATTATGATGCGATTTTTAGCAGAAAATTCTCATCTGTATATAACGGATATTCATGCTTAATAATCAGTATAGATAAAAAAACATTTAAATTTTTCGTTATAAATATGGCGTGAAACTCATCTACTTTCTATACTTACTGATCCTTGTATTATTAATGTAAGGAATTGATTCACACTCATTTTAAAACACATTGGAAAATTCCCGTTTTATTTCAAATATGACGCCTCTTTTTCCCGCAGAGGAATTCCTTTTTAATGACATAATTCTTGTTAATTTTCTTTTCCAGGCAATTAATTTCAGTACTGGCATAGGGGAAATTATGTTGCTTTAACGAAATAATATTAAATCTTTAGTTTTTATCAACAAAAATGGAACTATTAACATTCGTCATTTTTTTTAGGTAATCGAGTTATTTCTTTTAGTTTAAAGAATGAAAATAAATATTTCTCGCTATCCATGACATCATTTTCGATATGGATAATTTTGCGGAGCATATTATTGACATTTGCTGACCATTTTCTTTTGAAACTTCTTTTTACTTTTTTAATATTTAAATAAAAAATACGGTATAGTTATATTAGCCCTGCGCAGACGGTAAAACGCCAAGAATTATTACCATACAAAAGAAAAAAGCGAAGAAAAAAAACCCAAGATCATTTTATTTCACCAATCAAAGATATCCGCTTTATTTTTGATGTATGGCGTCATATTCGCCTGTTTCCTATGGTTACTCATATTGAAACCTTGTATTATTATCAAAAACTAAACAAAAGTACGTTTTATTTCTAATAATATTATTTAATCTTCTTTTTAATTCTTTAATTTTTTTTATTTCATTTTTATTTTTCACGTGAACATTTTTCAATTGAAACTAAATTGTTGACTAAAAATTATTATTCCGGAATTTGAATTAGTTTTGGCAACGATAAAGTATTAGCAACGGTAAAGTAAATTTAACCATGTTAAAATATTATACGAAAAAAATGTCCATTTACTCTCTATGAAAAAACGAAATTTTGAATTATTAAGAAAAATATTTGAATAAAATAAACGAAAACCAGCCTATGTTCAAATGAGGGTTATAATCAACCTGTATGCAAAAATACAGGATCATTAAAGGTTCCATTTTGACGCTGGCTTCAGCCTAACATTTGCGCACAATCAGATTTATAATATTATTAGGACTAGCTGTTACCCGTAACTTCGTTCACGTAACATTAAAAAAAAAAGTACTAATCAAGCAAAATATTTCACTCCCGATAATTAAAAACGTAAATAATTAACTAACTCTTTATCACATTTCATAGAAGAAAATACGATATTTCTTTGTTATAGGGGCCTTGACATAAATCAGTTTAAAAAAGGTAAAATTTTGTGCCAAAGAACCGCGAAAAGGAAACTGCAACCAATGGAAAAAGTACGGCCAAATAAAAATCGTGTAAATTGACGAACTGTGTAAAAAGAAATGTCAATTTTACCTGATAAACCATTTTACTTTTAACGACTTTAAGAAACGTTTTAACAGCCGTCATTTAAAAATAATTCATTGGAAATAGTATATGCTTTTTCTTTAAATTCAATTCTTGTGAATAGGGAGGAATAATTCTACACCTAAATGCAAGGAGCTTCAATTGCAAAGCTTTTTGCAGCCGAAAATTACATGCAAACGTAACACTTAAATTGCAAAGCTTTTTGCATCCCAAAATTATATGTAAACATTACTTTTGCATGTAATTTTCATTGCAAATTAACATTTATTACAGTTCAAATTAAAATTAATTTGGGTGCAAATTACATGTAAATGTTACGTTTGCATGTAATTTGGGGTTGCAAAAAGCTTTGCAATTGCATGTGTTACGTTTGCATGTAACGGCAAATTTGTGTCCTTGGTTTAATCTATAGGTGAAACAAATCTTGATTTCTAAATGACAATATGCTGACAGGCGATTTTTTCTCTGCATAATAAATTGATTCATAAAGTTTGAATATGTGGAAATATGTTTTTATTTTTCGGAAATTTTACTGTAATCAAGATTTTTTTTTCACCAACTATTCAAATTGAAAATAAAATAATTTTTTTTCAGTTTTAATGAGAAAATGGCATAAAAATATATTAATCCGTTTTATTTCTCCTTTTTTATCCACAAAAATGTAGTAATTTAAGTACCATTTTTAGAGAAATTTCTTTAAAATTTACAAAAAAAATATTAATATCTCGGAATCTAATTCAAATTTTTAAATTCTCAGAGTTATATGACATCCTCGAATCAATGATAACCGGTGTTAAGTAAACCGCGTTGCATTAAGAGGAGTAGTTGCGAAATACACACAGTCAGATTTTAACTTAATAGACTTGTGTTCAATTTTCTTTTCCTAATAATCTTACTGATGCTTGTATTATTAACCACAGAGTTCAGAGAATAAATAGAGATGAAATGTTCGTGTTTGGCGTGATGCTGAAAATGCAACCCTACAGTCGGCACAAACAACTGGCGGCTTGCTTTGAAAACCTCTCCTCGTCCAATGAATCCAGTCATTGTTCCACGTGCAGCCTTTCTCCATCCAATGAAGTCAGCCCTTGGGCCTAATGATTTGAGCGATAACCGGCTTCATATTGCAAGCCTATTTTATGGTTCTTTACCTCTCTATTCTTTCACTGTACTCAGTGATTATTAATGTATGAAATTGATACACGCTCCATTTGAAACATGTTTAAAAAATCCCGTTTTATTATGACGTCACTTTGATCCCAGAAAATTCTCTTTACAATGATTTAATTCTTGTTGATTTTCTTTTTCTGGCAATAATGATGTGAATTTTAGCAGAAAACTCACATCTGTTTGTAACTGATATTCAAGCTTATTATTAATCAGTATAAAAAAATATTTCAGTTATTCATCTTAAATATGACGTCCATTATGTATATACTTTTATTATACACTGATAGTCATGCTCTTTGTAATATTACGAATATTTGAAAATACATGTTTTATTTATGACGTCATATTTGTTCAAGCCAAGAAGGATCCTTTTCATAGTTCCATGGTTCAAGCGAAATATTTTTCTTAATAATATAATTATTGTTAATTTTTCTTTGTAATTATAACGCAGTTTCTGACAGAAAAAGATCTTTTAAATATAACCGATATTCATACTTCATGTATAATAACAAATACTCCATATTGTTGTTTCAAATATCACAGAAATTCATCTTCTTTTGAATTATTTTCATTTTTTACGTGAAAATCGTTCAATTAAAACTTAATTGTTGAGGAAATTTTTTTTCGCATTTTTATTTATTGGCAACGATCAAAGCCCTAGCAACGATAAAGTAAAATAGTTAAATTTTATCTAAAAATGTCCATTGATTCTTTATGAAAATAATCAAATTTTGAATTATTAAGAAAAGTATTTGAATAAAATAAACAAAAACCAGTCTATGTTCATTTCCGGTTTATAATCCACCTATATGCAAAGATACAGGGCCATTAATTTCTCCATTTTGACGCTGGCTTCAGCCTAACATTTGCACACAATCGGATTTATAATATTATTAGGACTAGCAAGCTTCGCCCGCTACCCTGGCCGGTTTCTCCAAACGAATTTTGAATCAAACTAAATATACCGGTGAATTGCATTCATCCAACAATGTACGCTTTTGGTCAGACAGCTACAGGAAAATATGTAAAGTTATCCCATATCAAATTACTGCCTTGGACTACTAAGTATTTATCTGGCTTTAATTCTGATCCTCATATTGATTATTTCAGAAATAAGGCTGTTGATTTTGGATCTCAGTTACCCTGTACCTCGTGCCGTGCCTTGAAGTGACAGGATGAGACTCCCTGGATATGTTGCAGTGGCGGTTTTTTTAAATTACGCGACCTTTAAACTGTTTTATTGATTTATTTATATCAGTCTGGTTCTAAAACCCTGAACATAAAATTTGCTGTTTGAAGCTAACGATATATAAAACATAATTTTTAATTACTTGAATTTTATTTCATTTTTCATACATTATTTAATTATTAAATCATGTATATCAAGGTAATTAATTACCTTTAGTGTTCCTGTATGAATATTTTTCCTTCTTTCTGTTTTCTCTCCTTTTATTTTTCCTTTTTTTACGAAAAATAATCACATACTTTTCTTAATACTTTACTTACATAAAAATATATTATTATTATTATTATTATTATTATTATTACTAGATAGCACCCGTCAAGATTTGACGGTAAACAACTTGAAAATTCCATTAGTAATATATTTTAATTTTTAATTAGTTGCATTTAACTTAATTAAGTATCCAAAATTTGATGAATTGTTACACTGTATACGCAAATCTTATACATATAAAGTGATAGATAGCGCTTGGCCAACCTGCTCAACTAATGAACTGAAAGGATTTTAAGCTTGCAATTTATAACCTATTATGCTTGCTTTTTAGCAGGAATTTAACTACAAAAATTAATTTAATGAGCAATCATTGAGGGCATTTATTTTTATTTACTATAGTCTCAATGTTTTCTTTTTTCGTTTTTTAATTTCAATATTTAGTATTTTCAAAATTTTTTAATAATAAAAAACCTTTAAAATTTTTCATTACTTTTATTTTTACTAGCCTGACTCTAAAACATTATTTATATGTTAAACCATGTATATCACGGTGATTTCATTTATAGTTCTCATATGAATAATTTTCCTTTTTTTTTTTTTTTTTTTTTTTTTTTTTTTTTTTTACAGAGAATTATCCCATACTTTTCTTAGTATATAAACATATCTTCTTGATAATTGTCTGACAAAATATAGATAAAAGTTTAGGTCAATTTATTTAATTGATAACGCATGAAATTTTCTTTAAAATAAAATTTTTTAATATAAAATTAGTAATTAAAAAAATATTGTCGGGTGTTAAATTTTACTCACCACAGTCGCAATATTAAAAAAATAATAATAACAATACTGAGTATTTTTCGAATATTTTTAAATTACGTGACCTTTATTTATTTTTTACTATTATTATTTATTTATTCTTTTTTATGAGTCCTACTCTAAAACCATGAACTTAAAATTTGTTGTTTGCAGCTAATGATTTATAATACATATTTTTTAATTACTTGAATTTTATTTTACATTTTCAAACATTATTTAATTATTAAATCATGGATATCAAGGTAATTTCCTTTAGATTTCCTGTATGAATATATTTCTCTCCTTTTATTTTTCCTTTTATTTATTTATTTTTATAAAAAATAATAACATATTTTTCTTAGTATATATATGACATCTTGATAATTGTCACACCAAATATATCAAAAATTGTAAGCCAGTTCAATTTATTTAATCAATAATTACATGCACAGTCTTTGAATTTAAATATAAAATTGGTTTAAAAAATATTGTTGGGTGTTGAAATTTACTTAATTATAAAGCATTCTTAAAAAAAAAATATTACAAGTTATATACCTCCGGAAATAAAATAAGAGATTATTGAAATGAATTATTTTATCGCCAATAAAGTAACAAAAATCAGACTGCCCGAAGCGAGTATCGAACCCATGCTTTTAATAGAGAACCACAGATTAAAACCAACGCCTTAGACCTCTCAGCAATCCTCTGACTGCATATTAGCCACCACAGAGGAAGATTCTATCTTCCTCCGCGATAGCCACTCCGTGCTAGCCACTCTTTAATTTATGCATCCAGTTTTTTTCTGTAAAAAATATGGATTGTGTAATTTTTACAGAAAAAAACTGTTTTTTTTACAGAAAAAAACTGTTTTTTTTAAAAAACAGGTATTTTCTGTTAAAAAAATGGTTTTTTTCTGTAAAAATTACAGATTTTTTTTACAGTGTAGTAAATAAAATATAGTAATGGATGCATTTTTAGAAATTATAACTTGTAATGTTAGAAATATTGATGAGTTGGCGCTAAAGGCATCGCCAAATTATAGAAAATGTGCAATATCAAAACCATACAGACCCTCGAAACTTTACTTCAGCAAGCATATTTTATTTAAAAATCACAATTACATAAATATCCGTAAGAATAATAGGTACTTTTATATTGCTGGGCGCCAGTAAAAACTCACCAAATCTTGTTTCAATTGGCTTCATTTGAATTGGAACATTTTGCGTGACATTTTATTTGTATTGATATGTTTGTGTTTATGTATTTTATTATGTTTATATTTTAGTTATTTTAAATATGTTTTTAAAGATATTATATCGCAATGTTAAAATAATGGCTAGTTGTTATTTAACTAACATTAAAAGATTAGCCAAAAAAAAAAAAAAGGATTGGCGAGATTAAAAAAATTTGGTGATCACTGGCACCGAGCTAACATAAAAATACCGAATAATATTCAATTCCAAATTCCCGAAGCAAACAAAAAAGTTAAAACAAAGAACCCGAAAACTGGCATTATTGAGATTTCATCTAATCAAAATATCAGGTGATTTTTTTTCTTATCCAAAATCTTACAAATCGCCAAGTATTGTTTTATTTTTAACAATGACGAATGTATTTTATAACATATCACTTGGCGATCAATGCAATAAATTTTAAGGTTTTGTCGCCAAAGGCAACGCCAAATTCGAAAATGTGCAATATCTCACGAATTGTTGGAGTTAGAATATTTTTATTTGGTACCATTCGATTCAGCATGCAAAAATACATTGAAATATGTTGACATTTGTTGACATCATTTGACAAATAAATATAAACCCGATTTTTAAGAAATTTTGTTATTGTTTGTGCCCATTTTAACCCCTTTAGGGATGGAATTTTAGGAAAACTTTCTTAATGCGCCTCTACATCCTAAGAAGTATTTTCCCCGCAATTTTCGTGTTTGTAGCTTCAGTAGTTTGGACTGTGCGTTGATGATCTCCCAAGTCAGGACTTTCTTTTACATAATATAGAATTTTATATACAGATAAAATTAGCTATTATTATTACCTAGCAGGCTTTGCCCACTATGCTGGTCGGTTTCTCCAAAAAAAAAAACTTGAATCAAACGAAGTATTCAGACAAGCTATAAATTTCCAACTGAACGAAAAATGTCCGGGCCAGGATTCGAACCTGGGATCGCTTGGCTGAAGCCACCACGCTCTACCACTGAGCTATCCCGGTCGAATCTGGAGGGCATAATTCATCCAGTTAACCTTATTGATCAAAGCATCTGGTCTGATATTTTAATCAGCTCAACAGAAAAGAGCGCAGGTAAAGGAACTCCAGTAAACGCTGGATACGTGAATACACTAGATTATTTTTTAACACAATTATTTAACATTGGTAAAGTAATCAGACAAGTTGTAAATTTCCAACTGGACGAAAAATGTCCGGGCCAGGATTCGAACCTGGATTCGCTTGGCTGAATTTCAGCTCAGTGGTACAGCGTGGCGGCTTCAGCCAAGCGATCCCAGGTTCGAATCCTGGCCCGGACATTTTTCGTCCAGTTGGAAATTTACAACTTGTCTGATTACTTTACCAATGTTAAATAATTGTGTTAAAAAATAATCTAGTGCAAACGAAGCATATCGGTGAATTTGATTGTGTGTTTTAAAGAAACATGAACTTTTACCTTCATGTCCTTCCGCATTGGTGTAAAACGATACGAAAGCCATTACGCTGTTATATTTTCTAATGTGTTTCACGAAATTTAAGCTGTTAAAGACCAACTCGTTTATTTAATCATTTACAGTATGATTTTCTAAAGAACGATATAAAAATATGCAATATACTAAAACTATCCCTGGAAAATTAACAATGCAAGTTCCATAGAAATCCATTCAGCAGAATCTTTAAAAAAGTCTAATGTTTCATAATTGGGTTCAACTGATTATAGAAATGCCCCCCCCCCTAATTCTTTAACCAAGCAACATAGAACGATATGTTATGCACTAAAACTTCCCCAAAATTTAGCTAACTAACAGTGCAAGTTCTAGCAAAATCCATTCAGCAGAATTCAAGGTATAAGCGGCAGGATTGAAATTCTCTTTGTATTATACACTAGCAAGCTACGCCCGCTGCGCTGGTCGGTTTCTACAAATGAACCTTGAATCAAACAAATTTATCGTTTAATTTGACCTTTTATTTGAAAGCAATCTGTATATTTACCTGAAATATCCTTTCACATTACTGCAAAAATGACGTGACTGCGCTATTATATTTTCTAATGTGCAATATAAATTTTAGCTGTTAAGGACTAACTGTTTTAATTGGTCATTTACAGTTAAGGTTTGCTAAAGAATGATAAAACTATATGCAATATACTAAAACCATCACTAAAAATTGTCGAACTAACAATGCGAACAAATTAACTAACAAAATCCATTCAGTAGAAGTTTTTATAAAGGCTAATCTTTGATAATCGGGTTCATCTGATTATAGAACTTTTTCACATAATTCTAAAACTAACAGAACGATATAAAATATAGTAAAACCATGCTTATAAATTATCTACTTAACAATGCAAGTCGCAAAAAATACGCCCAGTAAAAACTTTCAAAAAGGCTAATCTTTCGGAATCGGGTTCACCTGACTATATAACTTTCACACATAACTGTTTGACTAAGCAACGTAGAACAATATGTAGTACATTAAAACCATTCCTGAAATAGCATCTAACTAACAATACAATTCTCATCAAAATCCGTCCAGTAGAACCTTTTCAGAAGGCTAATCTTTCATAATCGGAATCAAACATTGAAAAGGCTAATATTTGATTAAAAAAAATGGTCACCCGATTTTCGAATTTCCCCCTCTAATTCTAGAACTAAGCAACGTAGAATGATATGTTATATATTTAAACTGTCCCTAAAAAATATCTAACAGTGTAGGTTCCATCGAAATCCATTCGGAAAAATCTTTTAAAAAGGCTAATATTTCATAATCGGATTGATCTGATTATAGAACTTCCCAGAATAATTCTATAACTAAGCTACGTAGAACGATATGTTATACAATAAAACCTTCCCTGAAAAATTATCTTACCGTTTAAGCTCTACGAAAATCCATTCAGCAGAATACGGGTTATAAGCAGCCGGAACGAAATTTCATGTATGTAGAAGTAAATAGAAGTATATTGCCATTAATATAGTTTGCATTTGAATTTAAAAAAAGGTACTTTTCGGTTAGCCGAGCACCAGTGATATAGGTATATATATATATATATATATATATATATATATATATATATATATATATATATATATATATATATATGTATATATTCATACATATAAGTGTATATATATGTATGTATATACATGTATTTGTGTAGATATATGTGTATATATATACATGTATATATATTACTGGCGCCCATCTAACCGAAATGTACCAAAAAAAATACTGCAAAAATGCAGTCGTACACTTAAAAAACAAACACCTTTTGGCTTAAAATCTCTCATCAAAACTGTTTTTCTTTTTCATTTCTTTTCTTTCTTTTTTTAAAAATAAAATTAGTAAGTTTTTTCTTTTATTTTTCCAGATGTATAGCCATTTCAATTCTTTCTGCAACAAAAAAAGACACCTTTTGGCTTAAAATCAAATTGTTTGGTGTCAAAAGTATAATCAAAATCGTCAAAAACAAAAGATACGTCGCCAAATATTGTTTCAATATAGAAATCTTGCCCCTTGAATAATTTTTGAACCATTACGAACATTCCCAATCATGTTCAAATTAAATATTTTCGTTTTATAATATTCTCTCATCAAAACCCTTTTTTTCTTTCTCTTTCTTTTTTCTTTCTTTCTTTTTTTTTTTTTAAATAAAATTAGTAACAGTTTTTCTTTTATTTTTCGACATGTATTGTATAGCCTTTTCATTTCTTTCTGAAACAGTAATGATCGCCAAAAAATTAGCAATGGTAACCTTTTCGGCCAAAATAACAGAACTTTCTATCATAATTCTATAACTAATATACGTAGAATGTTGTGTTATATACTAAAACCTTTCCTGAAAAACTGTCTCTCGAACAGTGTAAGTTCCATCAAAATCCATTCAGCAGAACTCTAGTTATAATGGAACGGAAGGAAATTTCCGTTTGTGTTTTATATATATATAGTAGATATACAGTAGACAGACAAATGTATCTTTCATAATCATCTTCACCTGTTGATAGAACTCTCGGGGATTTTGTAGAAAGTATATGCTGGTATACGCCGTCAACCTTCTGGAATTTTTAAGACGAAATTCTGCACACCGTCTGTAGCTATAATATATACTCTCTACTATATATCCTCTGTCTATAGAGAATATGCACTTATTTTTTACGACTACACCACTGACAACTTCCTCCCATAGCTCTATAACTAAACAATGTAGAAAATCAATTCCTGAAATATTATCACACTGCGAAACTCCCATCAAAATCCATTCAGTAGAACTTTGAAAAAAGTAATCTTTCATAATCGGGTTCACCTAATTTTATCTATAACTTCCTCCCGTGGCTCTATAAATAAGCAATGTAGAACAATGTGCTTTATTTTAAAACTTTTCTAAAACAAAATACCTAACTAACAGTGAAATCATATAAAAATCTGTTCGGTAGAACCTGAGTTTTCACCGATCGGAATGGAATAAGAATTTTCGTTTTATAAATATTATAGATGACTAGATAAAACCCGTCAAAACTTGACGAAAAAAAATTACAATAACAATATTAGTAAAATAAGCTTATTTTATTACATAAGAAGGGGTGCGTATGCAACAGTTTTTCAAATATTTTATTTTAAAAGTTCCCCTCCCCCCCCCCCCCAGCGAATTACAGTACTATTTCCGATGCAAACTCTAAACAAACAATCCGTAAACATTTGTGTAATACAAATCAGTTTGACATTACCGCCATATTCCGCACGGCAAGAAAGAAAATTTCCTGGACCTATGAAGTATCATACAAATAGTATATCCGTACCTTCATCTCATATTCAGTCAATAAAAGAACATAGTAAATAAAGCACACAACCCCCCCCCCTGTGATAATGCAACCGAATGAGCTCCTATGCGCATGTGCATTGCATCTCCCCAAACGCACCGTCGAAATTCTACGTTAAAAAAAAAGTTTTAAAATGTTTAAATTAAAAGTTTTAAGATGTCTTCTTTAATCATTGTTCGTTTCAAATCCATATCTTCTGAAACGCATCCATTGTTTTAAGCTAATCAATTTTTATGTAAAGATGAAGATTTTTTTTTACAATAACAAATCAATATGCAGATAAGGGAGATTTTTAATGTTTTCAAGTGTAATTTATTTGTATGGTTTCTTCGGTTCCTTTACATAATCAGGAGGATTATTCCTTTTCCATCACAGTCGGGGATCTTTTCCCTCTTATACAGTTAAATATCCAATGGATCTTTAAAAAATAATAAAATACAGTTCTTAGCATATTCTGATGCAACATATACATCAACGAATTCAACATATCAATTTTATATTAATCATAAACTAAAAATAGTTTGCTTTTTTTTTGGACAGATTTAAGTTTAGCGCCAAAATGCTCTATCTTATGGATAATCTCATCTTATGAATTATCAAGGTTTTTTTTTTTTTTTTTCAGTTTTTATGATGGTTTCTATTCTCTATCTATTTTCAATTGGGGCAACTTTCCCAGGAACTATGTTACATTATTAAAGCAAACTGATGGTCATTGTTGAGATAGAATTGAAAAATATTTCACGCTTAAAGTTATTTAAAAATTCAGTTTTCAAATAATTTTCAATCGAAAGCTAATTTTACTTCTAATTGATGATGTAAGAAATAAAATTGTAAAATGTAGTAAAAAATTGAAATTTGTAGTATTTAGAAGTGATGTAAGCGCGATGAAAGCTAAAGCGGTAGCGCCGTATGTTGTCAAAACCGTTATACATTTCTAAAAATTGCCACTGTGTTTTGGCTGGCGTTCAAAAATAGACTACCATTTTTTGACATTGAAAGAGAAATTTACAGTGAAAGAAATAGGACTTTGCCGCTAATAAGGAACTGTTAAATAAACGAACTTATAACAAACCTATTAAAATAATTCCTATCAAATATTAGCCTTACACTGTTTATTCTAGCTAAAAATACAATCATTATTTCAAATTTTTTCCCAATTAACGAATTTGACCGAGATTTTATGCCCCTTGACTTTATGTATCAGTTTTGAAGAGATTTGTGCAGAATTTTTCAAGTTATTGTGCCCATAAAAAAGTGACATAAATAGATAGATATAGATAAAGTTTTGAACTGGGGATGGTTTTGGGTTCTGGGAGTCATGATCGGCGTAGATCTGTAAAATTTTTTCAAAAATTCCAACTTAGGGGAGAATGCAATAGGTAGTATTTCTTACAAAATCTACCTAATAGCGTGTGTTCTCTGTGGTGTTTCGCATAAACGTTGTAAAATTCAGGTTATTAAATTTTATCCATTTTTGCTGTCATAACTGCTGATGAAGCAGTCCTATTTGGCGATTTTTCTGTTACCTGTAAAATGTTTGTTTTTGGTATAGGGCGAACTTAAAAAAATTTGGGTACTTTTCGTTATACGGACACCATTGTCGCCAAGCATACATTCAATACATACATTTACATGTATAGAATGGTGTCCGTATAACAAAAAAGTACCAAAATTTGCGATCGATCAAATTATTGAATTTCGTTAAGCATTATTTTTTTTTATTTTTAATCCGAGAAAGAAACAACAATCATGCATTTAATTAATTTTGCAATATGCGGTGCAACCAAAACAATTTTGATTAAATCGGTACAGATATCGCAGACACGGGTTAATTTTTGGCGCCTAAATGACGATTTTTGCTTTTTATGGCAACCTGGTGTTTTATAATAAAATTGAATATGTGTGTACATAAATAAAATAAAATAGGTACTTTTATGTTAGCTGGGCGTCAGGGATAACTCTCCAAATCTTGTTTCAATTGGAATCATTTAAATTGCAACATTTTACGTGAGATTTGTTATTCATATTGATATATTTATGTTTAGATATTTTATTATGATTATATTCCAGCTAATTAAGTTTTTTTTAAGATTTTATATTACAATGTTAAAATATTACCTAGTTGATATTAGCGAATGTCAAAAGATTGGCGAACCACAGAGTTCAGAGAATAAACTCTATGCCTCACAAAAGTGGGAGTTGCCGACTTTATGACGTCATAAGAAGAAGTAAAACTTTAATTGAAAAGTACAGCTAATTAATTAAATTTTCGAACAAACGAATGCACGATAACAAATCTGAGTCCAAATATCTTTCATTAAAAAAAAGAATGGTGTAATTTGATGCAGTAGTTTGTTCTCACGGATTGTTGAAAGAAATCGCTTAGCGTTTTAAATATATAGATTATGATATGATTTTTGTAATCAGATTCGTTGTCAAGCTTTCGCTTCAGAAAACACAACGCAGACGAAAACTTTGTTCCAGAGAAGTACCAGCCATCCCCACAAAATTGCCTAACTAACAGTGTAAATCCCACCAAAGTCCGTACAGCAGAACTCGAATTATAAACGGTCGGAATGAAATACGAATTTGCATTTTAAATACATAGTAGATATATCTTTCATAATTGCATTCTCCTTTCCCAATCACTTCCCATAAGCTCTATTACTAAGCAACATAGAATGATATGTTATAGGGTCATTAACCATACCTGAAAAATCACTTCCATTAAAATTTGTTCAGTAGAATTTTTTTTAAGTCATCTTTAATAATCGGGTTCACATAATTTTAGAGCTTTCCTCTTTAGCTCTCTAACAAAGCAACGTAGAATAGCTATACGCTAAAACCTATCAAAAAACATTACCTGATTAAAATGTGAATATGCGGTTTATACTCATAGTAGATGATGATATGATTTTCTGTAACAGGATTCATCATGAAGATTTCGCTTCAAACATAAACCATGCTTTCAACATTGTTTCAACATTTAATACGCCAATTGGCGAGGTATCCGATTGCGGAAAATTAGCCCGAAATCGTATGAATAACTACCAAAAGAAAAAGAGAAACATGGCTGAAGACTGAAAACAAATAAAGAAGTAATACATAATACCAATCAGACCTTCGACACTTTATTTGGTACTTCTCCATTATCCCGTCGACCACTTTTCATAAAAAAAACTATCGCCGAACTATAAGATTTAACGCCAAAAATGCAGTCCCATTCACTTGACGTCAGAATTATTAAACGTGTTTGTTATGTCATGAATCGGTTTTTAATTCGACATTTACCTGTATTAGGTAGCTTTCAATACAAAAAAGTATAAAGCTACCTATTGCAGCCGTTCGGAGGAAAGCAGTTCCGGAAAATTTCGATATATTTTCACCGATCATGACCCCCAGACCCTAAAACCACCCTCCGTTCAAATGTTGATTTATATATATAGATATATCCATATATATATATATATATATATATATATATATATATATATATCTGACCTATGTCATACGATAACGCTCGTATTTATAAATCAATTTTGATGAAACTTATTGTGTGTATTAAGCTCACCAATGTCTCGACCGAGTTCGTTGGCCAGCTTGGTCCGCCATTTTGTTTCAAGATGGCGGCCACTTAAAAATTTAAAACTAAAATAAATATACAAAAAAGTTAAAAATTCAAATTTATTTTTTAATTACGTGTTAGCCCTTGATACAAGGATTCCAGAGCATTTTTTGGTTTACCTCTATCTTAAAAAATGGCTGAGATAGAGCAGTTTGAAATTCTAGGGTGGCTGACATTTTGAAACAAAACAGCACTTTAACGCGATTACTCGCAAATTATTTTCTTTCATTGTTGTAATAATTTTCCCAATCATACGCATAAAACTATATATTCATATCCGTTAGCGCCAAATTCTCGCCAAACTTGGCGATATTTGGCGAAATATCGCCAAATTTGGCGACCAAAATAAGTCTTCATAAATAAAGCCAATTTGGCTATTGTTCAATAATTTGGCAAATTTCTTATTCAAATTCAGTATTAACGAATCTTTTGTTAACGTTTTCTTTGCATTTTAACTTGCTGTTTTCGTGTAACAGCTAAAATTTTAAAACGAAGATATAGGAAAGCTACCTTTTCCTCCCGGTACAGGCCGGAAGGACTTTTTTCATTTTGTTTTTCTGATATTTTAGTTATTTCGTTAATTAAAATAAAAATTGCGTCCTTAAACGGCTGTGCCATGACATTAAAAGAGAAAATGCATTGTAAAAATGTTGCGTTTCCTGGTTAAGAGTTAAGTGCAATAGATCAATTTCAACTGACGTCACAAACATTTCTTTACCAGCCGAGAAGCATAATTAAGAAAAATAATGTAAATAAATAAATATTCAAGATTTGTTTTTCAATTTTCATTAATATATTGTAATTTTTTGTGTTAAAACTTACTGGACACTTTGGTGAGTGGGGCTTTTCCGAATTTATTTTACTTTATTTATTTATTTTGATGTTCCAATGGCAACATTCTTCCATTTGTTTATTTGAAGTTAATGTTTGGCGAGGATTTTTTTTTTTTATTTATTTTTTTATGAAAAGTGGTCGACAGTATAATTGAGATGTACCCTTTATTTTAGCAATCACATTTTATTTTAAATCGTGACGTTTGTAGAAATAATAATAATACACAATTACATAAATATCCGTAAGAATAATATTAAATTCCCAATTGAGCAGTTAATGTTTCTATCTGCAAAAATAAACAAAAAGATTTAATTTGAATTTCTTCCATTGCTATAGTAACGGACGTATTTTTAGAAATTATCACTTGTATTGTTAGAATTGTTAGATTTTGACGTCAAAGACTTCGCCAAATTAGAAAAATGTGCAATATCTCACGAACTATTTGACTTATGAGTATTTAATTGATACCATTCGATTCAGCATACAAAAATACATTAAAATATGTTATCATTTGTCACGTAAATATAATACCCGATTTTTAAGGATTTTTTTAAAAGTTAGTTCCCTTTTTTACCAACCTTAGGGGTGGAGTTTTTGAAAATCCCGTCTTAGTGCGCCTCTACATACTAAGAAGTATTTTTCCTGCAAGTTTCGTCTTTGTAGGTTCAGTAGTTTTGGCTGTGCGTTGATCATCTAGCCAGAAAGGACTTTTTTTTATATATATAGATTATTTAATCAAAATTATATATATATATATATAACTTTATGTTATGAAATTCTAAAAATGTGTCAAAGAACTTTTAGTATGTTGACTGAGATTAGAATGATTACAATGCAATATTGATTTTATTATATTTTGTTTGCATTTTTTTTTACTTCTATGGACTTTTCAGAAATACTAAGCATAGAAGCTATCGAAGAACTGATATCAAACAATACCATAATGCTAATTTTCCTATATAAATTTTGTTTCTTTTGTTCTTGTTTTCAAATAAAAATTGAGGTTTTAGATAAGTGATTAGAATTAAAGCAATATTCATATATTCTAGTGAATAAATTTTAAATCAAAACTTAAGCCCATTAAGTTAATTTGCAAAATCATTTTAGTACAGATTGTGTTCATATCTGAATGAATTTTATAAAGCAAATTTTAACGTGATGAGCTTTTATCTTTTATTACAGGGTTCGTTTTCTAAAATTTAATCAAGTTGATTGATAAACAAATATCGCATATGGGCATTTATCATTTAGTCTGATTTTATAAAAGCTGTCATGTATTTATTTTCTTTTAGCTATAATATTAAATCATTTTATTAAAAGCATTCAAATAATGATTTCTGTTAAACATCAATAGGCATTCAACTTATAAACATCATCTGAAACGGCGTTGAATTTTTAAGGTATGTTACGCATTTTCTACAGTAATATTCTAAATCTAAGCTTATTTTGAAGGCGGCTGATTATAAAAGATATATTAATAATATAAAATTTGAAATATTTGTTATACAAAAGTTAAAACTACGTAAAAACTTTAAAATGTATTTATTTAGAAGCAATATATCGTGATAGCAAGATTTCTGCCAATATTGTTTTATACTTGTAATAACTTGGTCTGTAATCTGTCTATATCTTAGGTATATATTATGACTTTTATTAGCGTAATTTGCTTCAAATACTTTATTTCACATTTTATTAGTAAGTTTGCCTAAAATTTTATTTTTTGAGATAGCGGACTATAGTAAAAATAGAAATGTTATTTTAATTAAAGTTGCAATATTGCATAGATGACGTTTAAAACAAAACGAAAACTATACGTTTTAGTTATTTATATAATTAATATCTTGAAGTTATTAGCGTAATTTGCTTCAAATACTTTATTTCACATTTTATTAGTAAGTTTGCCTAAAATTTTATTTTTTAAGATAGCGGACTATAGTAAAAATAGAAATGTTATTTTAATTAAAGTTGCAATATTGCATAGATGACGTTTAAAACAAAACGAAAACTATACGTTTTAGTTATTTATATAATTAATATCTTGAAGTTATTAGCGTAATTTGCTTCAAATACTTTATTTCACATTTTATTAGTAAGTTTGCCTAAAATTTTATTTTTTAAGATAGCGGACTATAGTAAAAATAGAAATGTTATTTTAATTAAAGTTGCAATATTGCATAGATGACGTTTAAAACAAAACGAAAACTATACGTTTTAGTTATTTATATAATTAATATCTTGAAGTTATTAGCGTAATTTGCTTCAAATACTTTATTTCACATTTTATTAGTAAGTTTGCCTAAAATTTTATTTTTTAAGATAGCGGACTATAGTAAAAATAGAAATGTTATTTTAATTAAAGTTGCAATATTGCATAGATGACGTTTAAAACAAAACGAAAACTATACGTTTTAGTTATTTATATAATTAATATCTTGAAGTTATTAGCGTAATTTGCTTCAAATACTTTATTTCACATTTTATTAGTAAGTTTGCCTAAAATTTTATTTTTTAAGATAGCGGACTATAGTAAAAATAGAAATGTTATTTTAATTAAAGTTGCAATATTGCATAGATGACGTTTAAAACAAAACGAAAACTATACGTTTTAGTTATTTATATAATTAATATCTTCAAGTTATTAGCGTAATTTGCTTCAAATACTTTATTTCACATTTTATTAGTAAGTTTGCCTAAAATTTTATTTTTTAAGATAGCGGACTATAGTAAAAATAGAAATGTTATTTTAATTAAAGTTGCAATATTGCATAGATGACGTTTAAAACAAAACGAAAACTATACGTTTTAGTTATTTATATAATTAATATCTTGAAGTTATTTATATAAATTATATATATTTTAGAAATTTATATAAACTGTATTTTTACTTTCTTCTATCTATAATAGAAGAAAGTATTGTAATCGAAATTTTTTTCGACTCCCGGTTTTCAACGGATTTACACGTTTTAGGGGTCAGAGATTCCGAAAAACATGTTTTTACAAAATGTCTGTCTGTCCGTCTGTCCGTCCGTCCGTCTGTCCGTCTGTCCGTCTGTGTGGGTCTTTTTTGTACCATCGAAAAGTGTATGAAGTTATGCTTCAAATTGAACCACATTTTTT
Source organism: Maratus michaelseni (assembly GCA_963931845.1). Taxonomy (NCBI): domain Eukaryota; kingdom Metazoa; phylum Arthropoda; class Arachnida; order Araneae; family Salticidae; genus Maratus; species Maratus michaelseni. Next base: position 56,282,623 of record OZ007597.1, read on the forward strand.
TTCTATGTTTTTGGCTATGGCAAGCAGATTCTATCAGAATTTGGGGATATTTTGACGAAAGGGGGCGCTGCGATCGATATTTTTGTTCCATTTTCACTATTGTATCATCGAAAAGTGTATGAAGTTATGCTTCAATTTGGACCAGATTTTTTTTCTATGCTTTCGGCTATGGCAAGCAGGTTCTATCAGAATTTGGGGATATTTCGACGAAAGGGGACGCTGCGATCGATATTTTTGTTCCATTTTCACTATTGTACCATCTAAGAGTGTATGAAGTTATGCTTCAAATTGAACCAGATTTTTTTTCTATGTTTTTGGCTATGACAAGCAGATTCTATCAGAATTTGGGGATATTTTGACGAAAGGGGGCGCTGCGATCGATATTTTTGTTCCATTTTCACTATTGTACCATCTAAAAGTGTATGAAGGTATACTTCAAATTGAACCAGATATTTTTTCTATGTTTTTGGCTATGGCAAGCAGGTTCTATCAGAATTTGGGGATATTTCGACGAAAGGGCGCGCTGCGATCGATATTTTTGTTCCATTTTCACTATTGTATCATCGAAAAGTGTATGAAGTTATGCTTCAAATTGAACCACATTTTTTTTCTATGTTTTTGGCTATGGCAAGCAGGTTCTATCAGAATTTGGGGATATTTCGACGAAAGGGGGTGCTGTGATAGCCAAATTCAAAAGGTCAAAATAGCCAAATTCAATTTCAAATTCAAAAAGATGTGCAAAAAAATTAGAAATCCTACAATTTTTTTTCGTTAAATGTTCAGAGAATCCGGAACAATTTTTGTTTTGCCTCTATCTTAAAAAGTGCCTGAGATATAGCGGTTTGAAATTTTAGGGTGGCTGACATTTTCAAACAAGACAGCAAAATTCATCCATAAACGGGTTTAACTTATGAGTTATAGTTAACATGGTTTTGGCAAATTTTCTTTCATTGTTGTAACAATTCATCCTATTATATGCTTATCACTATATATTTATATTCGCCAACGTCAAATTCTCGCCAAACTTGACGACAGTTGGCGAAATATCGCCGAATTTGGCGACCAAAATAGGTTGTCATAAATGAAGCCAACTTGGCTGTAGAGGACTAATTTGGCGATATTCTCATTCAAATTCAATGTTGACGAGAACTGGGATTGAATCTTCTTTAATTAGGTTCCACGCATTTTACCTTCGTGTTTTCCAGTAAAATTAGCTAAAATCGAAAAACCAAGAAATAGGGAGGCTATCTGTTCCTGTCGGTTCAGACCTGAAGGACTTTTCGTAGTTTAGTATTATACATCAGTTGATCGCATCCCGGTAACCCGACGATTCGAAAGCAGCTGACGTACAACGGAATAACGAAAAATATTGATTTTATTGGGGATATGATAACGAATTTTGAAGTATTAACATGACTGAGATAGAAGAAAGTTTTGGGATTGGCACATCCGACTAGTTTAGTATATAAACAATATCTTTTATTATTTAGTTGCTATATGTCGGACAGTATTAAGAATATAAATTTTAAATAGTACCCTAACACCGATATTTTTATATTTTGTTAATATTGATCTATAAATATTTCAAACTGCGTTGCCAATTATTTTAAACTATTTGCGTTACGTTTCAAATATTTTCAAGATAAACCAATATATCTCAAATTGTGGTATTTCATTACAAATATTACCAATGAAAATCATATGTTTAATCAATATAATTATTATTTCGCCCGAAACATTTCCGTTGAGTGTAATATTGACGAGTTATTGGACTCTAAGATGGCCAATATTCGTTTGCTAATGTATTGCTATCTACCCTATACATATAAAATCTTAATGAAACGAATTTATGAAACAACTGATTAAGCGAATATATATGTTCTCGAATATTTCACAGCTATTTCTCCTAGAATATGGGACATTAGTCGATCAAATTAACACAAGTTATCCACATTGGTCCAAGGATTTCAAAAGTGATCTTATATATAGAATTTCAAAATTTCAATTAGTTTTCGAGATATAATTTTTTTTTCAAATTTTTAATAAAATTTCTGTAAAGATGACAATTAAATTACTCCATTTTTGTGGATAGAAGAGAAAAAAGGAAAAACGACAGGGACTATTGGAGTTTTTTTTCGTCATTTTCAAATTGCAATTGAAAATTGAAATTATATTTTATTTGAATAGATAGTGAAAACAATATTTTGATTGAATTATGTTTTTAAAGAAAATTTGAAGAAATAAAAACTTATTTTCACATATTCAGTCTTCAGGAATCAGTTTATTTTAGAAAGCCAAAAATCATCCTTGACGTAAAAAAAATAATTGCATCGCAGCTTTTATCAGTTTTACCTTCATCCAAAAAGGTTAAACAAAAACTCATTTGAGCTCCTTATATTTAAGTAAAGATTTTATTCATATATATATTTTTTAAACCATAAACACTACGATTGGTTACTTTATTTTTTTACACAATATAAGAAGTGATTTAACGGTACGCTGAAGGTTCCAGGTTCGAGTCCTGGCCCAGGTCAATTTTTCACTCATGTTGGTTTAGTGTATTTAATTGTCTGATAAAATGTGACTTCTTATATTGTGTAAAGATTTTATTGTTCCCTATTTACAAGAAATTAATTTAAAGAAGAAATTCACTTCTTCAAGTAATTATTTCTTACAGTTGGTGATTAAAACTTTTTTCAAAGGCACTTAAAACCGAAATGGTTTAACGAGAAAAATACAATTTTGAAAGCATTTATTTTAATTCATAAACTAGAAGTATTTTGAATAAATTAGTCCAAATGATGTTATCAACGCTTTTGTGGATAAGAAAGGGAAAAAAGAACTTAATAGGGATTGTTATTTACTGATGTCATTTTGTCAATTTAATTGATAAGAATATATACATATTTAATTTGAGCAGATGGTGAAAGCAATATCGTGATTAAATAACATTTTCAATAACACTTGAAGAAATAAAAACTTATGTTGACCTATTTAAGGTACAAGAATCAATTTATCATAAAAAGATTTTAAAAAAAAATTCCGTTGACAAAGATATTATTGTAACTTTTTTTTAAAATTTGCATTCAACCAAGGAGATAAAATAAAAACTAAATTAATATACTTGCATTTAACAATTATTGCTAATATATATATATATATATATATATATATATATATATATTTTTTTAAAGAAAACAGATTTTCAACTTTTTTCTTCAGATGGCAGTTAAAACTTTTCACAAGGTCGTTAAAAGTAAAATGTTTTAGCGAGAAAATTTACATTTTTATAAGCATTTATTTTAATTCATAAATATAAAATGCTTTTGAATAAATTCGTCAAAACAAAGTCATTTTTGTATAAATTCACTGAAATGACATGAATTTCACCAGCTGCGAAATTAGAAGATAAATCGTGGACAAACGAAAAGCCTTTGGCCTATAAAAGTTGTGGCAGAGTGTGCAGTTTTATTGAGAAAGCTTTTGACTTAAATTGTAAATATGATTTACTATTTGAAACATTGTATTTAATAAAATTATCATTATATTTACTTTCAAAATTTACAACAAAGTTAGATTTCATTTCCCACAAAAAAAAAAAAAAAAGGAGAAAGAAATTGAGTTATACATCGGGTTGCCATGCAGCTAGTTGCTATATGAAATAAATAAGTTAATAAAAACGGAAACTTAAGTAATCTAGAAAAAGCTTTTGTTTTTCTAGATTAAATTTACATTTAGCTAAACCTGATATTTTAATCATCGTAAGATATTTCAGTTTCATATTTTTATATGTTTGTCCGTGTGTCTTACGGTTACTATTTAATTTTGAAAACGAAATCTACTTCAAATTTCAGGCTGAGCACAAGCTATTTTGAGCAACTTTAATTTTTGGAACATACATTTTCGTAAAAAAATTGAGTCTAGCTAAAATTGATAATTTTAATTCATATAAGTAAACGGTTATACGAACAAACGTAGAAGTTTCACTGAAGAAACATGAGTTAGTATTTGCCTTAAAGTTTCAACAGTTTTTAGATGACATCTTTATGCCCTTGAAAGGTGGTGGGTTATCTTTTATACCTTCTAATTTTAATCATGATTCGTACCAGAATTTTTAACAACATTTTGTTTTATAAATTTGTAAAAAAAAACACACCTAGAGACCTTAAAACTACCACATTAAATAAAATAATCAACCACCTTTCCAAAAAATTTTATGAAAAATTATGATGACCTCCCTAATGAAATAATCGTAAAATTGCCGGATTATGACGTTTTCGAACAACATCAAACGTCCAAAATATTCTTGCATAATAGACTATGAGCGTTAGTTCTCACCATAACTAAATTTTTCTCTCTTTTATTTATACTCTAATTTTTTTCCACACTATAAATACCTAATTTCTTAATTAAAACTTAATATCTATACCAAAAAAAAAATGTATGGCCCTTTTAAGTGCTTCTTTTGTTTATGCTTTTTGCCCGCCTTTTTCACCACCTGCCATTTATGTGCTGTTTTACGAACATGTTCCGAACCCTATTTTTTACTTTTCAACTTTAACTACTAGTTACTTATAACTACAGCTATACCTTTTCACTTTCTTCTAATTTTTAGAGTATATCCTTAATATCCTTCGCTTTTCTTTTTACTCCAAATATCTTATCTTCTCTTTTCTTAACTTTTCATCTATCGTTTTCATGGTAATTGTTTTATCTTATAGTTAAATCTACATCTTAACTTTTCCCAACGGCTCAATTTAATATAAGACACCTCTACTCACATTTTGACTGGGCGTAAAGTTGTCTGCAACTCGGAAGCCCCTTAACCGACATGAACCGTTCGGCTATAAAATTACATTTCCTTATTTTCAGATGATGTTTTAGGAAAATTCTAGTGTGATTTCGACATTTCAGAAATACCACTATTTGCCCATGAAAGTTTTAATTGGCGTCGCTACATTTAATTTGGCAAAAAAGAATGAAAATAAAAATTTTATTTTGATTAAAATACATTTAGAAGTCCCAAATATATCTTGGCAAATTTATGTAATGATATGATAATTATAAATATGTAAAACTATATTTTAACTTCATCCATTTCCCTTTAAATTATTCAGAGTTACAATCTATAACATCTATTAATATAATATATTCTAATAATATAATATATAAATTTTATCAATTTGTGCGTTTTTTTTTCAATATAACAGTATGGTTAAATTTCTAAAAACTTCCTGAATATTGATTTCCGAATTTGCTTGTTTTTTTTTTTTTTTTTTTTATTCATGTTTCTTATAGTGGATTTTATGAAATTGGGGATTCAATTTGCAATAATATGAACAGTTTATTTTTTAAAGAAAAATATTATGAAGGTTTTATTACATATAATAGAGGAACTTCGGGTATTATGGAATGCTATTTACATTTGGAGTAATACAACAATCCGATATTGTTTAACATCCGAAAACCGAAAATACAATTACAAACTTCAACTATCTGCGGATGGATTTTATAGACAAGAATTATTTTACGAAATTTCAGACAAATCCTATCTAATAAAAATGTATGCGTTGCTGAAGAACTGGGATTTTTGATAATCGTTGCCACAGATTAATCTCGGAAAATGAAACATTTGAAATTGCTGAAAAAATTAATAACTCGAAAAGTATTTATCAGAAAATGGTTAGACTTTACTGCGTTAGAAAGGCAAAAAATTGTATTTTTCTTGATATAAATTTCAAATCTAATGATTATGCCGTTTTTCAAATATTGAAATTCAAAAATTAACAAATTTCACAATGGAGTACAATAGTGAAATCTTCACGCGTAAAAATATAATGATAACGGCCATGTGTCCTGACATACACTGGCTACAGGCACGAGTCACAAATTATAGTAGCCTTACTATTCTCTTAAAATATAAAAGTGATTTATGATGCTACGGGTGCATGATGGTTTTTATTTAATTTTAACATAATCATCTTAGAAACAAGGTTTTGTAATTTTTTTTTCGAATGGAACTAATAAATTGGCTAATACTGTATATTATTTTGGGTACTTCTCTATTATCCCGTCGACCACTTTTCATAACAAAAAACTATCACCAAACTGTAACGCCAAATAAACGGGAGAACGTTGCCATTGGAATATCAAAATAAATAAATAAATAAAATATAAGAATTTAAGGACACAATAGTTATTTTAATGAATTAAATAACTAATAAATCAGTAAAACATAATGAAAAATACACGCAAATATCTATTTAAAAAACAATTCATGACATAACAAACACGTATAATGTTTCTGATATCAAGTAAATGGAACTGCATTTTTGGCGTTTAATCTTACAGTTTGGCGATAGTTTTTTGTTATGAAAAGTGGTCAACGGGATAATACAGAAATACCTTATTTTGAGTTTAAAAGAGGAAAGGTGGGGAAGCGCTTTATACTATTTAGGTTTCCTTAGGAACTTTTAGTCAGAATTGAAAGTTTAATATATCAAAATGTCAGAAGTTAAATTGACATTAAATCGGCAATAACTATAACGACTGTCCTTCAGTTCGTTTGGATAGATTTTCATTTAAAAATATAAAATCATTCAACATTGATTTTAGGTATTTTTAAGGTTATTATCACTGCTCCGGGCAACGCCGGGTATGTCAGCTAGTAATAGAAATAAAAAAAAATATTTTGAGGGTATCGTGAGATAGTCGAAAAATATGGAATAAATCTTTAAAAAATGAAGAAAACGAACAAAATTTAGCAAAAATCAGATGTAATGGAATCAAGAGAGCGTCACAAAAAAATAATATAAGGTAGTCAGCCAATATACTCCAGTTCACACTTCAGATTTGCGCAAATCACAAATATAATTATCTGTCTTTGTGCCACCATAACCATGGACTATTATGAGACACTGGTATGCCATATAACCCGGCACCGTCGGTTTGGGAAAAATTTACTCTATGTTTATTGTTGGGAATCGTGAGCTAAAAAACGAGTATTGAATTTTAAACTGATAATAATTCGGTGTACATTATGCTTAATTTTAATGTAAAAATATTACTTCTAATAATGATTAAAAAATATTAAAAAAACATCTGTTGAAACTTTCCGAAGACGAAAAACAATTTTGTATTCACACAACGTGCCCTGAAGCAGTCCAACGAACTGCGCGTTCTGGGGGGTATTATGAGACACTGGTATGCCATATAACTCGGCACCGTCGGTTTGGGAAAAATTTAATCTATGTTTATTGTTGTGAATCGTGAGCTAAAAAACGAGTATTGCATTTTAAACTGGTGATATTTCGGTGTACATTATGCTTAATTTTAATGTAAAAATATTACTTCTAATAATGAATAAAAAATATTTAAAAAACATCTGTTGAAACTTTCCGAAGACGAAAAACAATTTTTTATTCACACAACGTGCCCTGAAGCAGTCCAACGAACTGCGCGTTCTGGGGGGTATTATGAGACACTGGTATGCCATATAACTCGGCACCATCGGTTTGGGAAAAATTTAATCTATGTTTATTGTTGTGAATCGTGAGCTAAAAAACGAGTATTGCATTTTAAACTGGTGATATTTCGGTGTACATTATGCTTAATTTTAATGTAAAAATATTACTTCTAATAATGAGTAAAAAATATTTAAAAAACATCTGTTGAAACTTTCCGAAGACGAAAAACAATTTTTTATTCACACAACGTGCCCTGAAGCAGTCCAACGAACTGCGCGTTCTGGGGGGAATTTTGGAAACGGTACAAAATATTTCATGATAGTGCCGCAATGAACTTCAGAATTTGTGAAATAATTTTGGTTTCTTTAATGGTGAGAATTCTACTATTTCGAATATTTTTATGGTTTATAGTCAACCATCAAAATTGGCAGCAAGTATTTATATGCAATTAGCACATTAGATATAATAACTATCTTTAACAGGACAGGTTTTAGCTTGGTGATTGACAGCACACCTGTCACAGATAGGATTAAACCAACAATTCCATGGCGAATGATTGATTTATGGCAATTATATCACTGCCTAGTACCTTTACATTTATAAATATTGACCCTAACCACGAATCCGAGAACATGTTTACTATCAAATATATGCTTAAAACTTGCTTTAGGAAAAAGATTAACCATAAAAATGGGCATAATCAGTTTTGTTTTAAAATTTTCAAGTTTCGATGCACCATGCAATTGAAAATTTAAACTAAAGAATTCATGGTGTTTTTTCTTCCATTTTTCTGTCAGCGGAGATTCCGTTAAGAAGTACCTTACGTGAGCGCTCATTCTTGAATTTAAATTCGAAAAATTCATAATTATTTTCAAAAACAAAATTTTCAATAGCCTTTAATTCCTCAACGTTATAGAGAAATATTTAATGCAGTCTCCTTGAAATCCTATTATTATAATACTATTATTATTATAATATGTTAATTTATTCACTGCATTACTAATTTCATGACAATTACTAACTGACTTATGGTAGATAGTTTCAATTCTACGATCTTTTTTTTTTTTTTTTTTTTTTTTTTTTTTAGGTATAGAATTATTATTAACATTAGCATTATCACTCAGATCTACCACAATAGACAAATTATCATAGATATTTTCAATATTTTCAGGATTAGATAAAGACAAATTAACAACTTTTGATATTTTAAGAGGTTTAATAAAACCATCATTACTGCAAACTTCGTTCGAAACACTAGATATTTAAAGCTTATTATTGATACTTTTACTATGGGGATAATGAATTTTATAAAATTCAATATAAACTTTAACAAAATTATACACAGAAGGATAAATCTATATTAATAAAAGACAAAATCGCTCTGTGTATAGGCGATGACTAGCGAAATCTAGCGCACGTAGAAGTATGAAAATTTAGATGAGGTAGTCCAAGGCCTCTCCTGATACAGCTTAGGCTCATAAATCTAATATTTTAATTATTTACCGAGATATTAATTAAAATCCACAAGGAGATCTCATAAATTTTTTTCTTCGGTTGGTTAATTGTATAGAGTCTCCGCAGAAGTCTATCGATAAATAAAGGTACGGATCATTGTAGTTGCGAGTCGAGTTTAAAATCGATGGATCAGAGACTATATGACATCGTGTAGACAATCAACTTAATTAAAAACCGTTGCTAAATGCTAAAAATTTTAATTAAAAGGATTTTATCGACTTAATGAATGATAATTAGCTATGTTTAAGTTTCTTCCCTTCTTTTTTTTTGACATGGTATACTATATTATTTGGATAGAGATTATTAATACAGCAAACTTTTATTTAACAGATTTTTCGTTACATTTGTGGGGATGGGGAATGGTGGGGGTAAGCGACTTTTTATTAAATATAGCATTTATTTTAAATGACTGCGCGTCATCTGGCGGCTACTTTTCCCTTAATTGACCCCGCTTATTTATAAATCCAAATCTACTGCTCTGATTTCAACAGAAATAATTACATTTAACAATTTTAACATTTTTAACTTCACCCGTAGCATTTAATTGTTTTTTTTATATGGAGAATACCGCTGTTTTAGAATAACAGTTTTCATAAAAATTAAATTTATATTCCTAATAAAAGTACACAGCCCATAATCAGTTGATGCATACCAACAGTCAAAGTTAGTGATTTGTTGTTGGGCACTTGACCGCGCGCCTCCTCGCGGCCCCTCTTTCAAGGGTTTTTCTCTAACTGTGCTTTATTTCCATAACTCAGCTAATAATGTTCCGAACTTCTCCAAACCAGTTTCATTTTGCTAAATTATCATAAAAGTCAGCATTCATTGCTTTAGTGTGTATTTCTAGAAAGCAGTTACCAGTATTTCCGAATAATAGTCTATTCCAAATTTCAAATTAAGTTCCTAGCTTAACCAAATAAATCAATCTTTAGAAATATACAGTGGTTCTCCTAATTTGTCATTTTCTGAAAGGCGCGTGAACATCTGCTCCCCACGACCCCTCCTCAAGGCTTCTTCTCTAACTGTGCCCTGCTTTCATACCTCAGCAACTAATTTTCCGATTTTAGCGCCACAGATTCCAAATATTATATTTAAATGAATAATCAATCTCTATAACATTAAAATAAATTTATGAATAGCGTGTACCATTACTTCCGAATAACAGTCTAAGAGAAATTTCTAATTATGTTCATACCTTAACCTGATAGGATTGCCATTAGAATTTTTAACGATGCATAGTGGTCCTCCTAATAAGTGATTTACTGAAAGGCACTTGAACTTCCTCCTCCCCCCGGTCCCTCCTTCAAGGTTATTTCTCTATCTATGCCCCGTTTTCATAACTCAACAACTATCTTTCCGATTTTATCGCAACAGATTCTAAACATTGTAATTAACTTAAAAAACACCCTCTATAACATTAAAGTAAATTTATGAGTAGCAGTTACTGTTATTTCCGAATAATAGTTTAAGCTAAATTTATAATTAAGTTCGTAGCATAACCAAACGAACGAATTTTTAAAGATTCATAGTGGTCCTCCTAATAAGTCTTTTGCTGAAGGACACTTGAACATACCCCCCCCCCCCCGGCACCTCTCTCAATGTTATTTTCTCTAACTGTGAATTATTTCAATAACTCGACTAATAATGTTCCCATCTTCTCTATGCCAGCTCAATTTTGTAGCACGCCTACTATATGGCGCCATAGGCAGCGGGGACCTGAGTCAGAGGTTTGTTTCGAGCGGAATGTTCCCCTGACGGTGGACGGTGGAAATAAAATATTTTCCGAAGCGTACGAGCATACCCGATATACGGTGCCGAAGCCGTCGGAGACTCGGGCCAGAGTTTCGTTTTTAAGAGATTTAAGTTGCTACTCAGGCCCGGGCAACACCATGCGGGTCATCTAGAACATTATAAATTATAAGGCTCTGTACTAACAGCGCACTTGTGAAAAAACAGCCACATTCATAGCAATCCTATCTTTTTTTTTTTTTTTTTTTTTTTTTTTCGGTAGAGCATGTTCGGAATATACTTTGTTAAAATCTTTAAAGAGATTAATCAGTTGACAATTTATTTCTTCTTGCAAGGAATGAGCGTATATTTTATCGTTCATTTATAGAGACACAAAAGAATTCGCTTACGCTACTGTTATGAGCGATACATGCTACAAGTGCGTTTTCGGTTTTTGTATGCGTTTTATTTTAGCTGTTTTTTTGCATATTACAGGGTGTGCATAAATTCGACAGAACATATACAAGGCTACACAAAAGAATTCAAGTACATTTCCATTTATTAGCGGAAATTGTTGAAGGGGAATCTCTTTAACTGCTATAAGCTTTCTAACTGATGTACATTTTCGAATATTATGTAATATATATACAAATCTACAGATCATATATAGGGTTTCACAAAAGAATTTGAATATTTTTCAGAATATAGATGGTACGCTCTTTCCTAAATGAGCTGTACTTTTCAAACAAATTTCATTAAAATGCTATATTTTTTCTGTTCGATAATGCACAAATTTAAATTGTGCGATACTTCGAAGTGATGCATGAGCGATAAAAAGACAAACTTGTTTTTGTCAGTCGTGCAAAAATGGTCCAAAAATGGTCTAAACATTTCTGACAACGACAAAAATTCCGCAGTGAAAGAAACAGAAATTTGTCGATAATAAATAAGTGTAAATTGCGTAACACACAAGCCATATTATCTTTGTCGGATAGTAATATGTAATAAACAGTGGACCCATGTGAGAATTTTAGCAATATCTAATAATTTTGAGATTCATGTTTAAGCTTCTAAGGAAAAATTAAGGATAAAAATATCTGCAAACAACATTAATCAAGCTTGAATAGCGTCTCATTTATTCCATCAACGTTACAGTAAAAACTGATCGATGATAGCAAAAAGCACGAAAGAGAAAAAAATTAACAATCATGTATTAACTACATTACAGGATGACGTCATCCTCTTCGAGAAAAACATGGGGCAAAGAAATATAAATTGAATACACGTAAAATATAATTTAATCTACTATAACAAAGCATATATTTTAGGCTACACGTGAAATAACATTGCTTTGATCGACCGATGATGTCTTTTTCTTCTGAACATTTAAATTTTGATTTTTATTCATAAATATAAAATTAACCCGTGGCTAGACACCGCTATTTCATCTTTTTGTACTACTTATTTTTTCTATGATCAATACTGAACTTAAAATAATGAGGCATCTTCTTTTATTGTGTCAAAATTGTTTTGATAAAATCTTTTCAATTAACTTATGTAAACAATGTTGATTTAATTTTTAATAAGCTACACTATGTCAGAAACCGGTTCAAAACGCTCTCGAATGATACTTCATTCATTATCGTGGGTCTTGGAAATGCATGAAAAGGGATGTTCAAAACAAGGATAATATTGGGTTCTCCGGAAAATTCGTGCCGGTTAGGAAACTCAATAAGTACCGGAAAATTCTATCATTTAATTATTAAATATTGATTCCGATATCTAATGTCTAATAATTAACAGGCAGAATTTTTCGGTACGAATTGATTTTCCCAACCGGCACGAACTGTCCGGACAACCCAATATTGTCCCTTTTGTCAACATCTTTTTTCTATGCATTGACAAGACGCTAGACAATGAATGAGGTATTATTCGAGAGGGTTTTGAACCGGAATCAGACACAGTACATTCCGATTTCACCAGAGCTTCCGAAAAGTCTGGTAACGGTCAAATAACTCGAGAAATATACATCGGATTGAAAAACGGCAAAATGCATGTTCTATATTTTTGAAAAATCTATTTAGGGATATGAAAGTTGCACCCGCAATGCTTTTGAGTGTCCCTGTAAATGAACTATGAATTCTACACACTTTATTTTCAATACCTAACCACCCATAATAAATCTCCATAATGCACATCAGTTACATAACAATCCGAATATATTTACGCGGGTTAGAGCTCGGACAGACAGACGGACAGAGGAACAGATAAACTGAAGTCATAATCACTTTTGAACTAGGTTGGAATGTGTTAATAAGAGTAAAACATAAATGTCAACATTAAATCCGCATCATATAGTCACGTAACACGAATACAAAGACTATTCATGCAAAAAATTGAGACTTGCTGTATAACATACTAGCAAGCTACGATGGTCGGTTTCTACAAATGAACCTTGAATCAAACGAAATATATCGTTTAATTTGACCTTGCATTTGAAAGCAATCTGTATATTTACGTGGAATATCCTTCCACATTACTGAAAAATGACGTCCTTCCGCTATTATATTTTCTAATGTGCAGTCAAAATTTTAGCTGGTAAGGACCAACTCTTTTATTTGGTCATTTACATTTAGGGTTTGCTAAAGAATGACAAAACTACATGCAATATACTAAAACCATCACTAAAAATTGTCGAACTAACAATGCAAACAAATTAACTAACAAAATCCATTTAGTACAAGTTTTTATAAACGCTAATCCTTGATAATCGGGTTCATCTGATTATAGAACTTTTCCACATAATTCTAAAACTAACAGAACGATATGAAATATAATAAAACCATCCTTACAAATTATGTACTTAACAAAGCAAGTCGCAAAATATACCCCTAGTAAAAACTTTCAAAAAGGCTAATTTTTCGGAATCGGGTTCACCTCACTATATAATCTTTACACATAGCAGCTTGACTAAGCAACGTAGAACAATATGTAGTACACTATAACCATTCCTGAAATAGCATCTAACTAACTAACAATATATTTCTCATCAAAATCCGTCCAGTAGAACTTTTTCAGAAGGCTAATCTTTCATAATCGGAATCAAATATTGAAAAGGCTAATATTTGATAAAAAAATGGTCACCCGATTTTCAAATTTTCCCCTATAACATATAACTAAGCAACGTAGAATGATATGTTATATAATAAAACTTCTCCATAGAAAATTATCTAACAGTGTAGGTTCCAGCGATATCCATTCGGCGAAATCTTTTTAAAAGGCTAATCTTTCATAATCGGATTGATCTGATTGTAGAATTTCCCATAATAATTCTATAACTGAGCTACGTAAAACGATATGTTATACAATAAAACTTTCCCTGAAAAATTATCTTACAGTTTAAGTTCTACGAAAATCCATTCAGCAGAATTCGATTTATAAGCAGCCGGAACGAAATTACATATATGCAGAAGTAAATAGAAGTATATTGCCATTAATATAGTTTGCATTTGAATAAAAAAAGGTACTTTACGGTTAGCCGGGCGCCAGTGATATATGTACATATATAAATATATATGTATGTACATATATATATGTATATATTCATACATATAAGTGTATATATATGTATGTATATGTATGTATTTGTGTAGATATATGTATATATATATATATGTGTGTGTGTGTGTATATACATGTATTATCTATCTCTGGCGTCCGGCTAACCGAAAAGTACCAAAAAAAATACTGCAAAAACGCTGTCGTACACTTGAAAAAACACCTTTTGGCTTAAAATCTCTCATCAAAACTGTTTTTCTTTTTCTTCTTCTCTTTCTTTTTTAAAATAAAATTAGTAACAGTTTTTTCTTTTATTGTTCCAGATGTATAGCCATTTCAATTCTTTCTGAAAAAAAAAAAAAAAAAAAAAAATCCTTTGGCTTAAAATCCAATTGTTTGGGGTTAAAAGTAAAATCAAAATCGACAAAAACAAAAGATAAATCGCCAAAATTTGTTTCAATAGCAATCTTGCCCCTTGAATATTTTTTTAAGCATTACGGACATTCCTAATCATGTTTAAATTAAATACTTTCGTTTTATAATATTATCTCTCATCAAAACTCTTTTTCTTTTTTTTTCTTTTCTTTCTCCTTCTTTTATCTTTTTCTTTTTCTTTTTTTTAAATAAAGTTAGCAACAGTTTTTCTTTTATTTTTCGAGATGTATAACCTTTTCATTTCTTTCTGCAACAATAATGGTCGCCAAAAAATTAGCAATGGTAACCTTTTCGGCCAAAATAACAGAACTTTCTATCATAATTCTGTAACTAATGTATGTAGAACAATATGTGATATACTAAAACCTTCCCTGAAAAATTATCTATCGAACAACGGAAGTTCCATCAAAATTCATTCAGCAGAACTCGAGTTATAAAGGAACGGAACGAAATTTCCGTTTGTGTTTTATATATATAGTAGATAGTAGATAGTAGATGGACAAGGTGTGTGAGTTTTCAATGTTCTGCCTGGTTTGACCACAAACTACCCACGTCATGCATTGTCAACAGCTGTCTTTGAGAAAAATTAACAATCTTATTCAGTACGTCGATGCGGTCTTAAAGTTTCAGATTTTCCAGTATGTGGATCTTATACGAATGAATATCCGTTTATAATAGGTTGCGGAATATTCCGTAACGCAGACTAGGGGATAAACGTGACATCGTCGAGCACTTATCAATAAATATCAGAAACAGCAAATCTTCCAGAGTTTTATTTGAAATCTATTAATGTACTATTCCTGTATGCTACTCGAAACCGGCATTCTCTTCAAATTTTGTAATTTTGATATATTTTAAAAATTTTTATTGACGGAGGCCTTTATTTAAGCATCTAAAACTTTGATATTCTTTTAGTGCAGCTAATTTGGTACTGCAGAACTGAGACCAGTAAAACTCGATCATTCTTTTCTAACAGTATGTCTTTTTGAGATAGACTACTGCATTTTCAAACCATACTGAATTCCATTAAATTTATTTTAGATTTCTTGAAAATCACTATCTTGTGAAATCATTGTGAATTACTTTTTATTGCAGATTTTTTTCCCAATGATCCATATGACGTATACGATGTAGTAAACTATAAAACTTGACGGCCATAAAAAAATTCTTAAAATCATTAAAATATCAGATATTTTTACAGAATATTTTTTAGCAATGTGTAACAAGAAAAATAACCTTTCCTTTTATAACCGGGTTGGGGATAACTACATATTAACTGCCTTTACACGGATACAAAAAACAGGATATTTTATGGATATTCAGTTTTAAGATTAAAAAAAAAACAGCAACTTCAAGATTTTTTTTTTCATAAAAAGCTAAATCAATTTTTGAAATTAATGCTTTTTTCTCAATTATAGATATAACTGTATTACAATACCTGTAGATGGAAGCACAATTTTTATATGAATATTTTCCTTCTCTTTTTTACGGAAAATAACTACCAATTTTTCTTAATATATATTTCTTATCGATTAATTGTAATAACAAATATACAAAATATTGTAGATCATTTTAATATATTTAATCAATATTTACATGCAAAAATTTTAATTAAAAATTTAAATAAAAAATCATCGATTAAAAAATATTGGGGATAATAAATTTTACTTAATAATAATGAAGAAAAATATATAATTTTCTTTTTGAATTCTAAAACTTTTCATCCTGAAATAAAAAATAATATATATTATTGAACTGAGTTATTAGAACACTAACACTATCAGAGAAACATCTTGTGCCAAGAGCGGTATTTGAACCCACTTTTGGTATGAAGATCCAGAATTCCTCTTGCTGGCGCATAAGACAACTTGGCAATCTCGATTTCGATCAACATTGATCTGAAACAAAAGAACTTTAAAACTGTTCCCATTCCATTTATCCACAGACAACGTTTAAATCATTCATTGGGCACGCTCAGGTTAGCAAAACTCGGTCTTAAAAATTCAGTTTTGCGTTTTAAATATATAAGTACCGAATTTAAATGACATACATCCAACCAGAACGGTTTTCACATTGACTCAAATTATCATTCAAATACGAGGAAATTCTAAGGGACTTCCACATTCAATCATCTACACTACACTGATATCGTACAAAGGAATCTCGCACAAGCTGTTTATTTTGTGAACAGTATGTTAACCATCGGATGGGTGGGGAGAAACCAATATATGCTCAGAAATGTTTATTGTGCGTATAAGAATAGTTGAAAATAGCAAACATATTATATGTATGTTAAATAAATGTATCTTTATTTATATATATATTTTTTTTAATCATATGTCATTTATGTGAAGATTTGCAATGTAAAACTAATATATAATTTAAAATTTAGGAAGAAAATGACTGGACGCCATTCATCAAAACTAATGAATTTAGCGACTCTCACACCGCTGCCGAATGAACCAGATACTCTCATACGGAATCATGATGGAACTCTTATCAGTTTTATGAATGCTCCAATAATTCGAGCACTTTCCATAGGTCTTGGTGTCACCTTTAATATTGTCATACCAGAGGATCACGAATTTGGTTTAAAGAAGCATGATGGCACTTGGACTGGAATGATGGGAATGTTAATAAGAGGAGAAGTTGATCTATCAAACATTCCGTTATTCCTAACGGAAGAATACAGAGAAGCAGTAAAATTTACCTATCCCATGCACGCGTCGGATATAACTTTCATCACAGATAAATCGAAACTAAACCCAAAGAGTTTTGCTATATTTGATGTGTTCTCATTTGAAGTGTGGGTAGGCATAGGACTGTGTGTCATCCTGATGTCACTTCTCTTGTACATGCTGCTGAAGAGAAGGGTAACTTATTCAACTATTGTATTCGAGACTATAGGATGCCTATTAGAAAAGTCATTTTCATTTCACGTAAGGCAAAAAAATACCGTAATGTTACTGCTGTTTTGGGTTTTAGGAATCACTGTTCTGATTAACAGCTACAAAGCCGTTATATTGTCTGTCATAACTGTTCCCAAGATGGTTGGAATTCGTGATATAATGGGCTTATCTAAAGCTGCGAAGGAAAATTCTGTCATGTGTATGACATACAAAGAGGGACTTGTGTGGCAGATAATAGCAGACGATGATAGACTCAAATCAATCGCAGTATGTTTAAAAAGAGGGGAAAATGAATCTTTAAATAGTCACCCAGCATTTTTTAGTTATGCCTACAAAAAAGCATTTATATCATCAAGATTTGACTTACTTAAGTTCAGCAGGGACTACTTCATCTCTGAAGATAGCTTCTATTTAATGCACTCTGCAATAGCTTATTCAAAACAGTTTTGTTGCCCAAAGAAACTGGAACGTGTTGTTCATCACATTGTTGCCGCAGACCTGTATCCTAAAATGTACAGAGATATATATTTTATAGCACAGTTGCGTCAAAACAAGACAAAAAATTATGAGTACGATACTACACGATGGAAACCTCTGACGCTTAAAGATTTTACTGGAGCATTTCCCGTTCTTATTATAGGACTTTTTTCCTCATTAGTTATATTTATAGCAGAAATTATTTCCAAATATATATTACATGAAAAGATTGTATGTTCAAAAGAAATTTAAGAAGATTTTTTGTCAGGTAACTTATGACATTATATTACAGACTCTCTTTTTATTTTGCGTTGTAGAATTTGATTAAAAGTATTTTTTAAAGGAAGGTGGGGGGGGGGGGAGGATCATTGTGTTTTTTAAATGTGTCGGTCCAACAGCAACTAACAAAACCAAAAAGTTATGACCATGATGCTACAAGTCTAGAGTCTACAACATTTAAAGTTCTTATTCGGACATTTCCTGTTTTTATTATAAGAGAACTTTCCTCCTTGCCGAAATTTATATCAAACATTATACCAATAAAAGTCGAGTAAAAAACTTTTATTGACAAAAAAATTAGAGTATCAACACTGTAAAAAATGATCAATGTTTCTTATTTTATGAAAATATACTATAACCACGAACGAAAATATAATATAATCTTCCAAGTTATCCGAAATTCCGAAAAGCGTGTTCCATTGTCTTTTGAATACCCAGAAAACAATACATTTACAAAATTTAAAGAATTATTTATAAAAACAAAATTTCTCCAGCTGCCCGTATTTTTCAGAAACGTTTCCGAATAGTTTTTATAGTGTATTAAACAGATTCCTCAGCCTGGAATACCTATTTATCGAATGTCATCCATTCTCAAGTAAACGTTTTTAGCCGCATAAGTTAATTTATACATGAAAGAGTAAAGAAATAATCTTAATTTTAATGTTAATGTTAACGCTGTTCATTTTGCATGTTAATCTGTTGAACATATTTGTTGAAGATGAAAATGTTTACTTGAGAATGGATAGCATCGGAAAAAACTATATTCCGGGCTTAGAAAACTGATTAATACACTTTAAAAGCTACTCGTAAACGTTTCCGAAAATTACGGACAGCTAGAAAAATTTTGTTTTTCTAAATGATTCTTTAAATCTCGAAATGCCATTGATGTCTGAGGTTTCTAAAGATAAAGAAACACTGTTCAGAATCATGGTTAACAAGGATGAGTTTATATTATAAATTTATTCGTCATTATATTATATTTTCGTAGATTCAGAAACATTTGTCATTTTTTTACAGTGAAGATATTATTTCATATCTTATGAGATTATATTTCAAACTTCCCTACATTATATAAAATTGTAGTTTATGATAAGTTCAGCATTTAACGCATGGAGTAACAGCAGTGCCTCCGTCAAGTCGAGAAAGCACAGCCGTAGCATCATTTTCAGAAAGCAACTCAGGATACCTTTGATCCCGCAATATCTCTGTGATGGAGATTCCCAGAAACTCGAAACTTTGTTTATCTAGAAAACTTTGCAAACAGAGCAAAATGCTCAAATTTCACGATTCCAACTTTTCTAGTTCAAAAGATATATAAACTCAAAATTTCACTTTTTTGCACACTCACTCACTTATCGATTATCAAAAACCTGACACGTAAACGTACTAGACACGAATTTAGATTTTAATAGCTCATTCGTTTCGTCTCACTGAGCTTAGTAATTTGATACCTCCCATATTTGCTATTGATCTTCAATAATGACAGGGGGTCGGGTCAAAATTCAAAATTTCGTTTATGGGAAAACTTTTACTGTCAAAGATCAAGCATGATATAAGGTTAATTAAGGTATCTGCACTCTCATACATGGATAATAATCAATTTTTGACACATTGTTCCTTCCGAAGAAGTGAGTAAAACCAAAATATTTCTCGCTGTGAGCATAACTAGCAAAGTCTTGTTGACTCCACGATGCACTTAAAACAAGTGTGCATGCTTTCTTGAATTTTAAAACAGTACTATGTAGGAGTGACATAATTTTCACCTTTATCAATGCTGCCTCATTCGGAAAATCCATACCGAAACATAGGGATTAATTTAACTGATGCAAACTGATAGTGTGCCAGTGATACAAACTTGATGACATTGTTCTTTATTTTTGCTTTAATCACTTCTTCGGAAAGAACAATATGTCATAAATTGATAATAATCAATGTATGTCAGTGAAAATAACTTAATTAAACTTGTATCATGCTTATTTCTTTGACGGCAATTGTTTTTTAATAATAATAATTTTAAATTTTGACCTGTCTTTCTGCGATAATTAAAACCCAATAGCAGCTATATGAGGTATAAAATTACTAAGCTCAATGAGCTATAAAAATCTAAATTCGCCGCCAAGGACTCTGATAACTTTACTTGTGAGGTACATCTACCAACTATAGGAACTTGAAATTTGACATAAAGGTAGTGTTTAGAATGCAAAGAAAGAATAAATGAAAATCTGGAGAATTCAAAAACAAAAATAAAAGAATTCTAATACAAATCGAAATATCGAAATTACTTTTATCTTGTAGCTCTAAAAATTTGAAATTTGGACATAAAGGGTGTGGGTGTTTAGGGTACAAAAAAAGGAAACATTAAAAAATTTGAAAATTCTAAACCAAAATCGAAAATTTTGAAAAAAATTTAAAAATTAAAAATATTTTGATATGTTGGAATTTTCCGGATTTTGTTATTTTGCCTTTCTTTTTATCCTAAACACCAATTTTGTGGCAAATATCAAGTATCTAGTACTGAAAGTAATATCTTATATCGATAGCACCTTTCCTGGAAGAAACTCAAAGTACTTTTCAACAAAACTTCCGCTGAATATATAAATGTTGTCGTTCTTTTGTGCTACTGATTGACTTTTATGTATATCAAAAATTTACTATGGTCACTTTTAAATGCACGATGCACTTAACCATACTTTGTGATTTATAACATATTTGTTTTCATAAAAGAAATGTAGCTATATAAAGCTAGATTGCATGAGAAAGGAATAAAAATATGTTATTAAAAGCTAATTGCGTTCTGTAAGCTTTATATTCATATTTTGTAAAACTCTTTACTTTCCGATCACACACACACAAAAAAATCCAATCATCATAAAACACGATTATTGAAATATTGGTATAATTTTATATTTTGAGGTTAACACATCTTCTGTATTATTAAAAACATTCTATGTGTATGTGTGTATATATGCATATATATTAGAATTTCCTGAAGTTTTTCGATCAGCAGAGCACATTTTAGGATTTTTTACGATGGTATATGTGTGTAAGTAAACATCATAGCACTCAAATATTGCTTTCGATTGACCTTCCATTTGGAAAACTTGGTACGTACACTGTTTGTCACCTTTGCCACTGTACAGAACTGTATATATTATTGACGAAATCAGTCGACGGGTCACTTATCTACACATCTTTTCAACATTTCTGTGGCGATAATCGATAAACATTTTCTCTAATATCTCAAGTGTGGTCAAGTACTAAAAGTGTGGGTATACGGGAATCCATCGGAGCCCCATTATTTTGCTTTTATATTTTATTGTCAAATGTAAAATAGTTATTATTAACTATAAGATTAAGAGCACACTTTATGTTGTTTTCATATTTTCATTAATGTTTCTTAAGTTATCCATACAGTTTTTTATTGTTATAGTGACTTGTTGGGTGTCAACGGATGGGTAAATAGAGATGACATCTAGACCAGCTATTAAATATTTCTTCGTAAATGGATGTAACCTGTATATGGAAATTCTAATGATGGTACGTACAGCGAATGAATTTATCTGGACTTTTAGCTGAGTTTATATTACGACCTTTAAAAACTGATATATATGTAAGAAGATGATGTGTAAACAGTTATTTTACTAGAATTACATGAGCAACTACGTTGAATAACAAAATATAAACTTTATATTAATACAGTCTTGGACAGATAACTCTACAATATTTTAATAATAATTTCTTCACAGCTAATTCACTTCTGGCCCAACATATACAATATATTTATTTTCCAATAGTCCAACTAGGCCTAACAGCGCCTTTACTGGCTATTTCTCATTTCGATGCTTGCTTCACAATAAAAAATTAAAAGACTGGCTCTTTTTCAATTTTGAAGATATTCTGATCTCGCGATCTAAACTTTTTATAACTCGTTCATTTAAATCATGGATAATAGTAGTACTAGAGCGTCAGTTAATTTGATGATCATGCACTTCATAAAGAAAATGAAGTGCTTAAACTGAAATCCTACAAATCGGTCATCCTGACGTGATGGCGTCTCGACATCAGCATCTTGATTTATGACGTTTTTCAGACCTAAACAGTTAATTTTTTCAGATTTCTTTTTTTTCGGGTATTGCTCTCTAACTTTAGAAGCTATTTATCTGTTTTCCCTGTAATTTCTCTCTGCATATTGATCTTTATGTTTGGAATCTGCATTTCTAATATCTCTGAAATTTCTTTCCGGATATTTCTCTCTATCTTTAGAAGCCATATATCTATTGCTTCTAGAATGATAAGAATTTGAATAAGCATCTCTTCCACTATAAGATCCTTTAAATCCACAATGAGAATTACTCTTATGTGATGGTTGTGAATTTCTTTGTTCATTATAAATAGCCTTACGTGATCGTCAGCCATCATAATTATAATTATTTCGACCATGATAGTAGCCTCTATTAATGTACCTAGGGGACAAATTTGGATTATAGTAGTACTTGAGCGTCAGTTAATTTGATGATCATTCACGTCATAAAGGGAATGAAGTGTTTAAACTGAAATCCTACAAATCGGTCATCCTGACGTGATGGCGTCTCGACATCAGCATCTTCATTTATAATGTTTTTAATACCTAAACAGGGGGAAAATTTGGATTATACTTTGCTTTTGAATTAGGTGAAGCATTTTCTGTTATGTCTTGAGGTATCAAAGAATCTTTAGTCTCAAAGTTTTCAGGAATCTCAGATTCATTTTGGTAAGAATTCTCGGAACTCTGTTTCCCATATCTATATTTATTGTAATTTCCATGGTTAAATGACCGTTTAAAATATCTTTGGCGATATCTATAATTGCTTCTTTTATCAAATGGTCTATTAAAATTTCTGTTATTTCCCCTACGATCAAAATTCCTACTGCGATCTTTTACATAGTCGTTTCTACCATGTGCAGGACTACTACTTTCATCACTTTCTTCTGGAGATGGATAGTAAACATTCCATTCACTAGATAATCTTGTGTCTTTTGTTTTATTCAGCTTATATGATTTTATTAATTCTCTTATTTTTTCTCTGTTTGCTAAATTTGTAATATGAGTCAAATCCACCTTGTCATTTACGCAGTCGATGTTAAAAATATCTTCGCAACCTCGATTATCGTTGTTTATACTTGATGTAGCTACTTCATCGGTTTTGGACGGAACTTTTTATGTACCATACTCGTACTGTGTTGTCGCTTATTATTCTAACACAATCTTCTGCTACTTTTAACGTTATGCCTTCTACTGCTTTTCTGCCTATTATTAAATCACAGTCGGTCTCTTGTACCACGTAAAATTTATCCTGGATTTCTATATCGTCCACGTAGACTTTATGCCAGAAAAAAACCGTTGGCTTAATTTCTTTTCCACCTATGCCCAAAATAGATATATTGTCGCTGGTTAATTTTGGCGCGTTTATTGCAGTATATCTTGAATGGGCGATTGAAATATCACTCCCTGTATCAATTATTACGTTTGTTTTTATTCCGCGAATATCTAAGATTCTTCCTTTTTTTACCATTTAACATGCCCATATTAACTATTTTTCTTTGCGTGTTTTGGATCTCATATTGGTAGTTTGTTTCTTGCCAATTTTGATTACGTTGCGGGTTGAAAATTGAATATTCTTGTTGTGTATTACTCGCCATGGTACATTTCGCACTCACGTGATCAGGGTTGCCACATGTAAAACAGATTATATGCATGCGCCTATTGTCAACTTGGAGTCTTTTTGAATCGGCGTAGTCAGCCGCTCTGGATCTTCTGTCATCAAAACTACCGCTTGTATTTTTAAATGATTGTTTATTGCAAACCCTTCGTGCCGTTTCGTAATTATTTAATTTATTAACTAATTCATCAATTTTCTTTATTAATAATAGTTCCTCTACGAAATGTATCTTTGTTTCCGCCGGTAAATTATGCCTGATTTGATTAACTACAATTAATTCCGACAATTCTTCAAAGTTATCTACTTGAAGACCTTCAATCCACTGTTGAAAATACACCTTGATCTCATAAGCGAAATCGCATCAATTAGCTGATGGTTCCTTTTTAAAAGAGAAAATTTTCAGCCTAAACTCTTCAGGCGATAGTTTGTAGCGTTTCAGCAGAATATTTTTTATGTAATCATAATCGTGAATTTCGGGTTCGTTTTCCCTCGTTATTATATTGATCACATCTAATGGCACTAGATTAATTAAATAGTTTACCGATTATTTTTTATCAATCCCCGTTTGCGCTATTTGCCTTTCGTACATAGCCAAATATAAACTAATATCATTCGAACTATCATATTTAGTTAATAATCTAAGCAATTCAAATTGCTTACCTGGATTTGTCCTTGGGTTTTCATCGATTTGTTCTGTTGAATTTTCTTGTATCTATATTTTCTTAATGTCAAAATCTCTTTCGCGGTCTTTTTGCTCCAATTCTACTTTCCTTTTTCTCTCTTCCCTTTCCATTTCCATTTGCAACCGCCATTTTCTCTCTTCTAGTTCTGGTTGTAATTTCTTCTCTTCATCTTTCGATTGCGCCTGTAGTGTTTTCTCTTTCTTCTTCTGTTTTCTTTTTTCTAGCTGCCATCACTACTTCTAAGCGATCTTTTATAAAATCTTCATCGTAATTTTCCCAGCTTTTAATCAGCTTTATTAGGACATGTATTGTCGGTTTTTCTGGTGCTTCAATTCTGCATTCCTTGCAAAGGTTTATTAGATCAATTATCTTAGCTTTATTTAGAGTTCCCATGTTTATCTTGCAAAATTGTACTTGGTGTAATACGATTACGGTTTTCACATTGCTAATTCGTAACCCAACTTTTGATACTGGCGTTTTACAACACTTTAGCTTTGATTTCCATTTCACTACTAGTTGCTTTTACTTTTAATATCTTTGCACTGAAATTTGTTCTTCCTTTTAATTATCCTGGCATCCGAACCCCCATATTTGTAAGAAGATGGTATGTAAACAGTTATTTTACTGGAATTATATGAACAACTACTTTGAATAACAAAATATAAACTTTAATACAGTCTTAGACAGAAAACTCTACAATACTTTACTAATAATATCTTCACAGCTAATACATTTCTGGCCCAACCTATACATTATAGTTATTTTCCAATAGTTCAACTAGACCTAACAGCGCCTTTACTGGCTATTTCTCATTTCGATGCTTGCTTTACAATAAAAAATTAAAAGACTGGCTCTTTTTCCATTTTGAAGATATTCTGATCTCGCGATCTAAAGTTTTTATAACTCGTGCATTTAAATCATGGATAATAGTAGTACTAGAGAGTCCGTTTTTTGTCCGAAATTTGATGATCATGCACGTCATAAAGGAAATGAAGTGTTTAAACTGAAATCCTACATGTCTATAATATTATATAAAGAGGAAACGGTGACTGACTGACTGATTGACTGACTCATCAACACCCAGCCGAAACTACTAAAGTCAGGGTTACGCAATTTGGACTGTAGATTGCTGTTATGGCCTAGGCAAGCAATAAGAAGGGATTTTTGAAAATTCCACCCCGAAGGGCGTTAAAGGAGGGTTCGAATGTTTTAGGTCATTTCGCCATATCTAAGCAACAGTTATAGGTAGGAGCTTGAAATTCCAGAAAACAAATCTACTAAAAAAATGATTAAACACCTATTTTAGCGATTTTAGAAATTCCCCCAGAAGGGGGGTTAAAGGGGGGTGGTCGAATGTTTTAGGTCATTTCGCCATATCTCAGCAGCAGTTATAGGTAGGAGCGCGAAAATCAGGAAAACAAAGCTAATAAAAATTAATTAAGCACGTATTTCAGCGATTTCAGAAATTCCCCCCAGACGGGGGTTAAAGGGGAGTGGTCGAATGTTTTAGGTCATTTCGCCATATCTCAGCAGCAGTTATAGGTAGGAGCGCAAAAATCAGGAAAACAAATCTACTAAAAAAATGATTAAACACCTATTTCAGCTATTTTAGAAATCCCCCCCCAGAAGGGGGTTAAAGGGGGTTGTCGAATGTTTTAGGTCATTTCGCCATATCTCAGTAGCAGTTATACATAGTAGCGCCAAAATCAGGAAAACAAATGTACTAACAAAATGATTAAACATTTCAGCGATTTTAGAAATTCCTCCCCCCCCCCCTCGAAGGGGTTAAAGGAGGGAGAGTCGAATGTTTTAGGTCATTTTGCCATATCTCAGCTGCAGTTAGAGGTAGGAGCGCGTAAATCAGGAAAATAAATCAACTAAAAAATGATTAAACATATATTTCAACGATTTTTGAAATTCCGCTCCCGGAGGGGGTTAAAGGGTGGTGGTCGATTTTTTAGGTCATTTCGCCATATCTCAGCAGCAGTTATAGGTATAGAGCGCGAAAATCAGGAAAACAAATCTACTAAAAATATGATTAAACACGTATTTCAGCGATTTTAGAAATTCCCCCCCTGAAGGTGGTTAAAGGGGGTGGTCAAATGTTTTAGGTCATTTCGCCATATCTCAGCAGCAGTTTTATGTAGGAGTGCGAAATTAAGGAAAACAAATCCACTAAAAAATTGGTTAAACATGTATTTCAGCGATTTTAGAAATTTCCCCCCAAAGGGGGTTAAAAGGGGGGTCGAATGTTTTAGATCGTTTCGTTATATCTCAGCAGCAGTTTTAGTTAGGAGCGCGAAAATCAGGAAACAAATCTACTAAAAAAAGAATAAAACACGTATTTCAGCAATTATGAAAATTCCCCCCAGAAGGTGGTTAAATGGGGGGGCGGTCGAATTTTTTAGGTCATTTCGCCATATCTCAGCTTTTATGTAGGAGTGCAAAATTAATTAAAACAAATCTACTAAAAAATTGGTTAAGTACGTATTTCGGCGATTTTAGAAATTCCTCCCAGAAGGTGATTAAAGGGGTATTCAAAAGTTTTGGGTCATTTCGCCATATCACAGCAGCAGATTTAGGTAGGAGCGTGAAATTCAGGAAAATACATCTACTAAAAAATGGATAAACACGCATTTCAGTGATTTTAGAAGTTCCCCGTAGTAAATTTAATATCTGCTTTATCGCAAAACCTTCAACAAAATCAAAAAGCATAGTATGTAGAAAAAAAATCCAATAGAACCTGATCAACTTTCCGATGTTTATGACATCCCATTCACTAGGGCAGATGGAACATTACAATAATATATAGGAATGACAACAGAAAAATTAAAAAGAGAATAAAAGAACATATGACTGATATCAAATATGACAGAAGAACTACAGTCTTAGCTAAACTGCATAGAATAGAGCCTTTGCAGATTAATTTCAAGAATAGAAAAATAATTTTTCCATCAAGAGTTTATTTCCTATCCATTATCCGTGAATCAATAGAAATATATTTGCGTAAAGAGAACGTTTGCAACGAATCAGCTTCTTTCGAATTACCTAAAATTTGGCACGCGATGGTTTACAAATTTAAAAAGCAATAAAAATTTAAATAAAAATAATAATTTTCACGTTTTCCAGATTGACCAATTTAAGCACCTGCTTACATTAGTCACGTGATCTCGTGATTTATGCCTATCATTTTCAAAAACTTTGCGAGAATATTTTATTTATCATTTTGATCTGAAGAAGTCGTCGTTTGAGCCCATGAAACATATGTCATCTATATATTAAAAGGTGTTTTTATCACTTTAAGCAGTAATTACACTTTAATTTAATGCTAACGAAGTTTAGCTATAGTTCATGCAGGGCAACGCAAAAGTATATGAAATGCACTACCGTTCATTGTTATGATTGATGATTCATATGGTGAATAATGCAGAAAACATATCAATACGAGTAGTAATTTTCCAACTGGACGAAAAATGTCCGGGCCAGGATTCGAACCTGGGATCGCCTGGCTGAAGCCGCCACGCTCCACTGAGCTATCCCGGTTGAATCTGGAGGGCATAATTCATCCAGTTAACCTTATTGATCAGAGAATCTGGTCTGATATTTTAATCAGCTCACCAAAAAAATCGCAGGTAAAGGAACTCCAGTAAACGCTGGATACGTGATTTAAATCACGTATCCAGCGTTTATACCTGTGGGAATTGTCGCTGCATCGCTCTTATTCTAAGTAAAAGACTTGTCTGGAAATTGGCTGGTATTTATTAAAGAAACTCTGGTAGAATCTCATTATTGCCTCACCACTTCGCCACGATCGTGGATACCGACTGTAACATTCTAGATCTTTAATGGACTGCCATTTTCTCATGGAATATTACATCTCGTGGTATCTCATCTTAGTCAAAACACCACATATATATATATATATATATACACTGAAGAGCCAAAAAATTATAACCACCTACCCAATAACGTGTTGGACCACCTTTGGCCCACAAAACAGCTGCAACAGGTCTTGGCATGGATGGCACAAGTCCTTGGTAGATGGCAGGAGACAGATTGTACCACATGTTCAAGCAACGGTAACGCAAATTCCAGATATTCGAACATGGTGGTTTTGAGCTCTACGCTGCCGTTCCATGATACCCGAAATGTACTATATTGTATTAAGATTCTATGGCCAGGCTCTTAATTGGAATCCAGCATTATGCGCCTGAAATCACTCCCACACAATTCCAGCTTAGTGACATGCATAAGATAGCTGAAGTCGACCCTAATAGGGCTATTTTTTGCTTTTTCGATTTCATACAGTTTGCGCTTAGCTGTTTTTAAACTTTATTTATCTTCTATAACTTCCTTGACAATATCACAGTTAAATTTTCTGATATCTTCTGCAACACATTTTCTTACCGTTTTAAATAATTCTGCATATTCAACTTTTGATTTAGGATAGTTATTCTTCATTTTAAATTCTCTACGTTTCTTCATCAATCTTCTTGTTTCTTCTGTTATTTTCTGTGTCTGCTTTATTTGTTCTTCACCAGCTATCGTCCTTGCAATTTCTTGTAGAGTATTGGTTAGTTTCTTGTTCAGTACTGTAACATCCTGCTCTTCTTCTAAAATTGATTGAAGTACTTGGAAACGATTTTTAAGTTCCAAATTAAAATCTTCTTTATGTTTCTCGAGATTTATAATATCGACTGATTTGTTTGAGAGTTGCAAAAGCTTCATTCTTTCCACTTTAGTATTTAAAAGCAGTTTGAATCTAACCAACCTGTGATTGCTTCCTGTATTGAAGTTATGGAGAACACTAAAATCATGAATAAGATGCTTTTAATTTGTCAAGATATAGTCGATTTCACTTGTTGAGCCATTTGCACTACGTTATGTCCATGTTCTTTTTGGCTATATATATATATATATATATATATATATATATATATATGTCACGATTTCACGTAAATCACCTTATTTTTTGTAAATCAAACAATCAAGGCGAGAGTTTCCACCGAGGAGTTTGCAGTCGTAGCGCCGAGAATCCCAATTCATGGTGTGCGTACTGAAGGAAATAATAAGGCAGTCGATTCCAATCCACAGTTTATTAGAAATCCAGAAAAACTTTGAGGCCATGCTTTACTATTTCAAATGATAATTCCATAAATAATGACTTTTTGTACCATGGAGAGACTTGGTGAATTAAATTCAATGTTTGAAGAAGACACCAGATATTAACAGGCAGCGTCGTATTGTCTATGGGCAGCCAAGGAGTTTTATTCCACGGTCGCGAAGTACGCGCCGGGGTTACATGTACATAGAGCTCCAGGAACAATCTGCACTCCACGCGGGAAAAATCAGAGTATAACTACTATTATCTAACGCTCATGAATACAGTGCCGTTAAAACAGTCTTTCGACCAATCAGCGCTACGGAACTAAAATTTCTGGCGCTATGATTTTGAAGAGATCAGAACTCAGGCTGAAAAACCGCCGGAGAATATTTCCAGAATGTTTCGGAACAATCTGATTCCTTCGAACAAATAAGAAAGAAAAAGAGAAAAAAATACGTAGGTTTTACCGAGTGTGGGCAGGATGCAAAGATGAAAGTTTTACATTGAAACCGAGATTAGCTTTTATATTTTGAGAAAGAAATACTTTTTTGCCAGAAAAAATAGGGAAATAAAAATAAAAATATATAGGTTGTTATTTCAAGAGAATTAAAAATATTTTTAGCTGGGAGATTGATATTTAAAATCATTAAATTTTAGGATGTGTACATTTAATGAAATAAAAAGTGTGTAATTTTAACAGAACAGCATTTAGAGCCATTTTTTTAAGTGAATGAATTTAGAATAATGGGATTTACACAGAATTATAGCTTTGATGAGGAAAACGGCCAAAAATTAAAAATTTGTTTCATATATATATATATATATATATATAAAGAGTATAT
Organism: Maratus michaelseni; assembly: GCA_963931845.1. Lineage (NCBI taxonomy): Eukaryota > Metazoa > Arthropoda > Arachnida > Araneae > Salticidae > Maratus > Maratus michaelseni. The sequence goes on from OZ007597.1 coordinate 56,313,318, forward strand.
AAACAATTACGGTAAAAGTTTTCAAAATAACTCATATTTCTTTGTATGTTAGTTTAATTATACATATTTCAAACAAATATTTATGAGATTTAAAGAAACAAAGTTCTAGATATTTGGGATTTAAACATCACGTTCATACAAAAAAAAAAGCATTATAAAACTATTATAATAGTAAATATTAAAGACAATTATAAATCTTGAATAGGATAATTTAACATCATTGATCATAATTTAAAATTTTTAATAACTTTAATTTCAAAAAAATTTCTACAAGTGATTTACTATTTAGAGTCTGGGCTTTAGTGCAACAGTAGATTTCAAATATTTTGCAAAACTTGTGTGCTGCTATTAAAAATTTTAAAGTTAATATGGATTACAATTTAACAACCTCTTCCCACAGTTTATGCATAATATTTGATAGTATACATTATTCCGAATCTTACCAGTATACTTTTAACACAATTATTTAAGTCATTTTAGTATCATTTTTTTCTTTCCCAAAATTTTACCTAGAAACATAACACTATATTCTGCAACATTATACGAGGGTTATTTTTAAAGTAAGTACCGTTTATTTAATTCCGGTGAGCACAGTTTACCTATTCACCTTGCGCGTGAGCACAGTTAATCCATATCTGTTGGAAAGTCACAGGTGCCATTACGGAAACATTCGAAGGTGTTAACGTATGTTTTTTGAGTATTTAAAATGACTCCGCTGATTGAGAATCCCGGCGCTTGAGAAATACGATCGGTGATTCGTTTACTTAGTGCTTAAAACGTGAAAGCGTCTGAAATTCATCGTCAGATTAGCGAGGTTTACGGTCAACCCATCAGGACAGGTCTAATGATACGGAAATGGGTTAGATATATTAAAGATGGGCGCACGAATGTTCATGATGAGGAACGAAGTGGGCGAGCTTTAGTCATTACTGAAGATTTGGAGCAGAAAGTTGACGAACGAATTAAACAGGATAGACGCTTTACGATTTCATCATTATCTGATGAATCTCCTCGGGCTGCACACAGTGTTCTGTATGAAATTGTGAGAGAACCGCGACAGACTTCTATGAAGAGGGGATTCAAAAGCAGGTTATATGATACAATAAGTGCCATAACATTGGCGGAAATTATATATATAAAAAATTCAGGTACAGGCTTTCATGTAAAAATAAAATTGATAAGAAAATTATACTTGTTTATTTTTAATTTCAAAACGGTACTTACTTCAAAAATACTTTTCGTACATACTTTAACATTTCAAGGAAAACACGAAAAAGCATAGATTCGAATCGTTGGTGCTTTAAAAATGTGATCAAAGGATAGTTAAAAGGATGAGGGTCCATAAGCCGTGTTTTTGGCCCATGAAATAAGACTAAAACTCGATTTTGTTATACTGACTTAATTATTTCACTTTTTATTATCACTAGGTTTATCCTGTACGATTTCGACAATAGTTTTTGCATTTTCTTCGGATTTGTATGACTTACACACGCTCAAAGTTCGTATTATTCGTAGTTTTTGATGAAAAATACGCAATTTCTTCTAATTGTATCTCAATTATTTATATGAGCGCAATCGTGCAACACTTTCTTCTTTACATATATTATAAAATACATCAAAAAGCACAATAAATGTAAAAATAAAAGTGTTACAAAGCTGCGCTCATAGTAAAATATTAAAAAATATATTAAAAATAGAGTTAAAATTAGGAGAAATTGCGTATTTGTCATCGAAAACTACGAATAACACAAACTTTGAGCTTGTGTAAGTTATATAAGTCCGAACAAAATGCAAAAAATGATAAACCTTCTAATATTAAAAAGTGAAATAATTAAGTCAGTATAACAAAATTCATGGGCCAAAAACACGGCTTATATATGGACCCTAATCCTTTTAATTAATCGTTAGTTAAAATTCATGGAAAGATTTTTGAATGGCACCACTTATGACGAAAACATGTTTCTTTTTTTTCTTTATGTATGACGCCATAGAAGCAATAGTTCCTTATCTCCAGATAGATAATTTCTATAACTTTATTGATTCTCAAAGCAAGTCCTCTGCAACGATACCACGTTTGGCAAAATGGTAGTTTTATTTATTTTTCTTTATGTATGACGTCTCGGAAGAAATCGGACCGTACCTCGTGAAATGTTGTATTCGGAAAGGCGAGTCATATATTTTTCTTGCCACTCTTGGCAAGACATTTCCAACGATACAACTCTTTACGATATCGAAAACTAACAGTTGAATATGTTCCCTTGCTAGTCGGCGTTAGTAAGCTTAGTGACTACTTTTTTCTTATTTATAATGTGTTAAGAAATCCGATGCCTTTGTTGAAATATTTTTGTTAAGATGGTCCATGACACAAAATTTAAATTTTTATGCATAAATGCTCTTTACTCATATATTCCGAAAATGTACATATATATATATATATATATATATTAATAGGGTCTCTCAGAAAAAATGCTAATGGCGTTTCGAAAACAATTACCAAAAAAAATCAAAAACGTATTTATTTGTTTTAAATTTAAATAGATGTTCGAATTGCTCCCCCCTCTAACGTCTAGACTTCGTCTGTTTGAAAATATACATGTTTTAAAACTAATTTCCAAAAGTATTTTGAGGTGTAACCTATAAAACTTTTAACAGAAACCAATTTCTAGTACTTTCAAAGATGCGAATCGAAAATTACAGATCATTAAACCCAGCAGTTTTTGAGTTATGCTCTAAAAACTGCCCGCATTGTGATCTGTTTTGTAACGATTAAAAAGGAATTTGATGTCAGCAGTTCAACTCATTAAACCTTCACAATACCTATAAACTATTTGACCGATTGATTGACTTCTTTTTGATATCCAAATGTAAAATGTACCAAAAAACCACATGCTGTCAGAATTGAGTACTAGTTTTGTAAATTTCAGAATTTGGTACAATAATGGTTAAAATGAAGACGATCCCTTCGGATTATTTTTTTAACATACATTAAAAAAATATATAATTTTCAGTCGAATGGCTATTTTCGTTTTTTCTGAGATAGTTCGTTGATTTTGTATGGAGTGTTTTGTTTTTTGTTTTGGCCACCTGTGCATATAAAATTATAAGCCGCAGGTTAATTTCACTCATACTTCTTTAAATACGTTTTACATTTTCTATAGTTTAAGGAAAACTTATTTTTATGAACAGCTCTTTCACCACAATTTCAAAAAATAAAATCCTGGGAAATTTTATGTTTTGGAAAATTTTAAGGTAAAATATTTTCTTTTTTCAAGTTAATTTTATCTCCTTAGTATTTCTATTATCTCACTAACTTAATATTCATGAAGCAATGTTGAATTTCCTTCATGCATACTGCATGACAAAATGAATTCCAGTCTAATTCCCGAAGGTAATATTTACCGAATAATCCAAATATGATATTAAAATTAGGTGTTTGTCTTGAAATTTTTTAATTTTATTACAATTTCTATATGTATGCGACTTAAAAGCGTATTTTAAGTAGAGTATTAGTTTGTACACGTTAGTACTTATCGACAGGTACCAACAAAATTTATACACGAAGATTTGCGTAGAATTAATAGGGGATAACCTTTTTCTCGAAGACTGTACATGAGGTTTGCGTTATTATTTTTTTTAAACTCTATATTATATTTTAGCCAGAATAGGAGGAAGGAGAGCTTATCAAGATTTTTGCGCCTCGGACCAACTTAACCAGTTCTAAGAACGCAATATTTTTCAGTTGGCAAGATCGATTTTTTTTATTTTTTTAATATTTTTTGAAGGTTTACCAAAGTTTAATTTCTTATTAAAGGTGCAATTGTCTCTAAAATTCTTCAAGTAGTTTATGATACCTTAGTTTATATTACTTATTTTTCATGGTATACAAATATTTTCGTCGTATTACAACATGATGTACAGTATGCAAAACAAAAAGAACAACACTAAAAATTCACGTTAATTTTATAGCTGAAAAATTGCAAAATAAAGTTATTTCTACTCTAATTTCTTCTTTTAAGATTTTGTATATTTCTGTTATACATTTGTTTACATATTAAATGTTTTTCGAATACAAATACTATACGTTTTTGCTCGCAATTTTGATTTTAAATTAATAAAGTAAATTTGCTAATAAATTATACAGCATATACACAAGAATGCAAGCTATGCGTCTAGTTATAAAATTCACAGAACAAAGCTATTTTTACCGAATTTTCTTGTTTACATTGTTCAAACTTGTATGCTGGTTTAAACAATCTATTAGTGCTGCAGTAGTTCCAATCGTAAGATGGTGAAATCTTGCTCCGGCAGTTGCATTTGAAACTATGTTACACCATAGTAGCTTCAAATGCTAGAGAGAGCTGCAACCATCTTATGATTGCAGCTACTGCAGCACCAAATGTTAGTTCAAACCAGTAGAAAATTTTTAACAGTGTATGATTATGTCCTGATCTCTCCCACGTTTGTTGTTTTGTGCGATTCATTACTTTTTTTGAAGTTTTAAATTTTCAACACAAATATCATATGTTGCTCTTTCAATGTTTCTTTGATACTCTGTAGTATATTTGCTGTTATACCATGAATAGAAAAAAAATGCAAGTTATATTTCTAGATGTAAAAGACACAAAATAAAGCTATTTGCACAAAATTTCCTTGTTTACACTGTTGTTAGGTTTGTGCTGGTTTAAACAAACTGTCGGTGCTGCAAGTTCCAACCGTAAGATGGTGAAATCTCGTTCAACATTTGAAACATAGCTGCGAAAGCAGGAGAGAGCTGCAACCATCTTATGACTGCAGCTACTGCATCACCAAAAGTTGGTTCAAACCAGCAAAATTTTTTTAACAGTGTATGATTATGTCTATATTAGTCAAACGTTTGTTGTTTTATGCGATTGATTACTTTTGTTTTAACTTTTAAATTTTCAATACTAATATCATGTGTTGTTCTTTCAGCTTATTTGAAACTCTGTAGCATATTTGCTGTTATACCATGTATAGAATGAAAAAAAATGCAAGTTATATTTCTAGATGCAAAAGTCACAAAATAAAGCTATTTGCACCCAATTTTCTTGTTTGTGTGTAATTCTGATATTCTTTTGGCCAACCAATTTTCCAATAGGCATTCTTTTTATTCACAAATAGTCAAACTTTTATACATATCTTCTAAAGAGAAAACGTGTCCATGAACAACACCTGACCAATAAATATCGCTTTTAGTGTCTTTGTTTAACTTTTAAAACATCGCACAACAATAAATTTTTATACGTTCGAAAAGGAAAAAAAAACTTTCTTTTATATGTAATTTGTTCGAAAACTGTATCTCAATTTAGTGATTTTTTATGGTTTTTAAAATAATTTTTCAACATAATGTTTTTAACAAATCTATAACTACTTCAATAATAACAATAACATTTGTTTCCATAAATAAATTAAGAATTCGTCAATAAATAAATAAAATAATATAAATGAAACTCAAATTTAACAGACATGTAATCGAGCAACGCGATTAAACCACTGAAAGATGATGCTGTAAGCAGCGAAATCTTCAACGATTTTTCTTCAGCTATTAACCCCTGGCATACGCCTAATACGAAATTGGGGCATTGATTAAATTTCTATTCTTTATTTGAATACTCTATTGATATTTTTCAGATAAGAATACTTTTGATGTTGTTAGAGGGCAATCTAATGAAATATATAAATGTTAAAACCTGTTAGAGTTTTTTTTTAAAATGGTTTTCACATATGTTTTGTAACACAGGAAACACGGGTTGGATCCCCTAGCTTATCTAAATAACTTAGTACTGTCGAAATCTTTGAATGGGGTTATGATGAAATTTGGATATTGCTATTAAAAATGCGAAGATCGAAGGCATTCATACATTTTGGAGGCTAATTTTTATTTCCAGTTTATTTCTTAGCAAGAACTTTGGGACATGCCCAATTCCGTAACAGTTCTTTCGATTAGTCTCGCTTCTTGCATTTCTTCCAATTGATCAGAAGTTTGTTTCTGAAAATCTTGGAGTAAACGGAAGAGAATATACTAATGGGATTAATTGTGTATTTAATTGAGCTTTGCATTTATTTTGTCAGTGCAGCCAGTTGCCACTAACAACTTGGAAAATGATCCATTGTGTGAGAAAAATTTTTTGAAAAATTGCTATTGCTGCACGTTACTTACATGTGATACATTAAAATCAGTTGATTTTAACTGTTGTTTTATTTAATTTAGAACATTTTCTGAAGCCTAAATTAAATTCATTTCATGATGATCTTAATTGGATAGATTTTCTTCTGAAGTGATAGGATTTGCAATCTCTCCAAAGTTTTGTCATTTATTTAAATTTTTTATCGCGTACTTCGCGCTTATTTTTAATTTGTCATCTTTCAATACTCCGGTTTTTCTAATTGCGCTTCATGAAATAAATTATTTCGTATATTATACTAATATCAATATTTTGTTGTAAAAGATGTGAAGTAAACGGAAAAAATAGAAAAAAAATCTGTCTAAAATTATATTAATTTATTTTCAGAAAATCAAAATGTCGTAATTTTTGGACGCTAATCATGAGCAGGTTAAAAACCTTTCTATACTTTTAAAACCTTGTCAATTAACCAAGAGTGATAGCAGAAATGCTTTTAAGACCAGGAGAAGAAATTATCGCACTTCATTGGGTTAGCTTATTTTTTTTTTCTAATTGGAGGTGTTCGCTATAAATCATTTCAATTTAGACAATCCTCTTGTTGGCTTCAAAACACTAGCCGCCATCTTGTTGCGTGAAAAAATATGACTACCGTAGACTCTTAAGCGTTTAACTTATCTTACATTTGACAGAAGAATTTTTTAAAGTAAAGTTTCACTTAAAAAAAAAAGAAAACAAAAGTAGTAAGAAAGATAATTTTAACTCACTTCCCGAGAACAATAATAATAGTATTTATTAACTATAGTCATTATCATCACAACTTTTGAAGGCTTTTACTGTTTTTGACTATGTAAAATTAATTCAGTTATCTCCTGAACATTTAATATTTGGATAATTTACAAAGGTAAAATTACATTTGAATTAATTTTAACTATTAATAAAATGCTATATCATCATATTACCCGCATAGCATGCACAGTCACAGTGACGTCATTGTGACTTCACTGTGAGTCACGTACGTCACGTCACACCTGTGACCAAAATTCCACCACTTTGTAACGTCACGCTGTGACCAAAATGTGAACGTCTTGGAGATTTTAAGAAAACTTAAAATAAACTTTAGAACAACTTATGGCATCAAGAAAATTACTATTTGAGAGCTTAAAAAATTTTTGTGACGTTACAATGGCGTCACTTCAAGTCACATAAGTCCCGTCACACCTATGACAAAATTCCAACACTGTGACTTCACAGTGTGATCGGAGAGGAAATTTGAAACAGAAACTCATAAAATATAGATTTGAATTATGTCATTTGCCTAAATCGTTAATAAAAACATTGTCACACACTATTTAAATAAATTGAGTATTTCCAGAATAAAATAATAAATAAATATCTGTCTACATATAGGATGCAGATAACTTTTTTACAATTTTCATTACCATTTTCAAGAAATTTAACAAAATATAGCGGAAAGTAATTCAGAAATAGATCTCCCAGTCTAATAAAATTGTTAGCAATTTACACGTTTGTTAACATTTTAAATGCAAACATTATTTTTTTTTCTACTACCGCATGGAACTCATTTGCTAATTTTGTAATGCTAAAAATATTTCTTTAACAATCTCCAATCTTTAATTATTTTGAGAGGCCACTCAAGCCAAACATCAGTTTTCTTGTCAAAAAATGAGGGCACAATTTTTGCGACGATCCAACACTTTCAGGATTTTCCTTGTACGGTATAATTAAGGTGGTTCTTAACTGACCTGCTCAACAACGCGAAGCTTTCTGACATAATTTCAGACTCACTTTTAAACGCAAAGGCATAAATTGGGCAGGACGGTCTATGGAAGCAATTTGGATTCGAAATGATTTTTCATTTTTTTTAAATAAATAAACTACTTATCGAGTTATAAGTAATTCGTGTCACGTGACGACCGGTTTTTCCCCTTTCTTTTACTGTCACGTCGGCTATTCGGTTCAAAACGCCGACTTTGACATTTTTTTCTGAAATATCTTCTGCTTTTAACAAAAAAATGGAAAACGTCTTTCAATTACATAGTTTCTGAATAAAAACACCAGCCAATTTAATGCATTTCCGAACAAAAACGAATTAAAAATATGTCATAAAGTAAATGTCATAAACTATATGTCATTCCTATAGCAATTTATTCCAAACTGGCCAGTGCTTAGTAAGATATCACCTCTAGCCATATAAATTATAAAGCATTTGAAATATCTTTATTTAAATTATTTGTTTTATCTATCATTTGCGGTAAGCTGCAAACATCTGCGAGGTGTTACTTTCTGGTTAAACAATGCTGCGCAGATCGTAATTGCGGATATTGGAAGCAGACGACTTTTGTCATTCGAAGTTCGAATTAGAATATTTTCAATTTATTCTTCTTCCAAAATGGCGGATGTGAACGAATTATGTGTCGAAGGATACGTTTTTGCACGTTCAAAGAGAGATATTTTTATTCAGAAATTGGAAATCATTGTGAAAAATTATTCTTCAAATTTGGACGTAATTAACATCTTTCTCATTCGTAGTAATATTTAAGGAACTGCTGTAAAATATGAAGAAAAGCATCTGCGTCGTTTGGCCTTGTTTTTGCTGAGTGCTAATGCAGACTGCAGACCACTAAACAGTAAAACACGACATTTAATTGTTGGAACGGAACAGACAATGAATATTATCTAGAAAAAACTTTTTTTTATAAGGATTTATGTTCTGGATTTAAGAATTTCAATTAAAATATAAGTCCGAAAATAATTACAATAGCGTTGGCGTGTTATGATATGTATTCGTCAATGCATTTGTAATGTTTTTGTACCTAATTTACTTGAAAAACACTTGTATTACTCGGATTACTTCGTTGATGCCATAAAAAATTACATCTGTTAAAGAAAGGTATGTAAAAATTTTATTTTTTCAATCTACATGATTAAAATATTTAACATAGAAAGAACACCAACAGCAAAGCTTGAAATTTTTTTGTTGTTGTGTATACTAGTAAGAATTTAAATATTACCCTGCTAAAATATTTTAATTATCAAAATAATAATAATGATACATAATCTTTAAGTAATGAATAGCTGTAATATAATAATTTTATTTTTGATTTTCTGCTTTGAATTACACTACTCACTATTTTGATTCCTAAACGATTTTGATAAATTTCAAAGTATTCATTTATCATCTATACTTTAGTATATAAATTTAAAAGTATGTAGGATTATTGTGATCAGTATGATTAAAATAAGCTTGTTACTTACAATTACCGTATAATTCAGTAAATAAAATAATAATGATAAACCGATTTCTTATTACGCTTGGTGGTTAGACTGCATTTCTACACTTGATAAACATTAAAAGATGAATAACTATTTGATATTAATATTAGATTTATTATTTTTTAATTGTATCATATAAATATGATTATCTGTATTGTTAAAACAATGCAAAATAGCATCCTTAATGCAAAATATCAGTAACGTTCACTAAACTGCATTCTAAAACTTATATAATAGATCTCAAATCCGGTTGTATTCCGGATATACTATGTATTATGGTATCAGAATCGCAGCAAATGTTACTGTGGTTCTTGCCCTGGAATCAGACATCAAGCCAGATAGATATCATGTCATCGGCGTCAACATGTATTACTATTGATGAATCGTAAATCAATAGAAAATTGTACATTTTCTTCACATCATATGCTAACTAGAGTGGCTGCGGTGCAGTGTGTTATCAACAAAAAATGATCGGTGTTTCTAAAAAATAATATATTGCAAAACTTATTATTTAAAAAACATTACAATTTCATAAATAAATACATAATTTATAAATCAATTAATAATGGTAAAAAAATAAGCAAAATATTGTTTTTATTTTTTTATAGTTATCATTTATATATAAAGTAATACCAGTCAAATACTGGAGTAAACGTAATTAAAACACATATAGTATTTAAAATAGAGGTCCCATGCATGATTTGTAGCATATCTTATTTTGAAGGTTAAATTTTTGCTTTTCTCTTATTAAATATATAAGATACTGTTTAAAACCTATTGGAATATTTGATAAAAGGTATATTTATAAATTTAAATGGTTAAAGGAGAGAAAGAACCCCCCCCCCCACCAAAAAAAAAAAAAAACAGGGCAAAGTATCAGTTTTTTAAAATTATGAACTCAAATTATATAATATATAATTTTTTAACGCGCTTAAAATGTAAAATCTACCACTTTAATATTACTATATGTTTAATATGTACAGAATCGTAGATCAAGCAAGCCTCCTACTCTGTCCATTTTTGAATACCGCCTTTTTTTTAAATAATCATCGTTTTAGATTTTTCTTATAAATTTTGCAGACACCAACGCGGTACGTAATTTTTTCTGCAAATGTTGTAAAAACCTAGCACAAATACTAATATTGAAAAAAAAAACGAACCAGTGGGAGTTCTGTTCAAGGGGTACTTTTTCACAAAAGAAATCTGTAAATGGCTTTTTATCAATACTATTTTTTTTCCTTCTTTTTCATACTTTAAAAATGTTAAAGTATTTTTTTTTTTTGTATTTAAGGTTGAGCTTTACAATTTTCTGCACATATTTTTTTTATTATGTATTCGATAAAACTGTACATGACATTTACTTTGACATTTTTAATTTTTTTTTAACAAATAATATCATATGAAGAAGCGTTAGATTACCCCCACTTTTCACTAGATATGACAGTTAAAAATTATTTTTAATCTAATATAATTTGTACCTAAAATTCATGCACTGCCTTGTATAGCATATAAGAAATGTTTTAAAAAAAAATTAATTAATTAAAAATATCAATATATAAAAAAGTAGTAGGAATAAAAAATATTTTTTTTTAAATATGATCTGTTAAAAGTTTTATTTTAAATGTGCTTTTAAATCGAAAATTAAAATGCAGTGCAGTAACAATTTTTAGAACAATTCTTAAAATTATATATTTATGTTGTTGTGGTCAGGGTCAAACTGATTCTATTATTAGGGTTTCGCTCATCTCACGAAACCCAATTTGTCTCGATTCTCTGTAAGTCCGTCACAGAGTGGGATCTCAGAAACTGTATAAGTTAGAGACTTGATATATTGTGTACTTACAGCTGAAAACCTACTGTCACGCTGAAAATCATAAAATTTTGAAAATGTCTTCATTAACGCAAGATATTAATTAAAACCTTTAAAACCCACTCATTAATGGATAAAAATATTCAACTAATGCGCAGAATCTATTTGAATTGTTGCCAATTTGCAAAAGTTCGCGCATAATAACATTCCCTTTCAATTAAAAAATGTATTTACATGTAACTATCAAAAATAGAAATAAAACTTTAAAAATATAATTAAATGAACACGTGTTAAAAGCAGTAATTGTAAAAAAAAAAAAAAAAAAAAAAAAAAAAAAAAAAAAAAAAAACATAATAAAAATATATTTGCGCGTGAATATTAAAAAGGGCAATAATTAAATTATTACGTGTTCAAAGCATTAAATAGGGAAACTTACGTCATATTTAAAATGCTCAAATAACAATATTTCCGAACAGATTCAATATAAAAATATATTTACAGGATATATTAATTTATTTCGACAAAATATTTGACCTATTATCGCAAATTTTAAAACAGCATAAATATTAATATTTCCTTTCAATATATATTTTTAAGTTTAATAATAGAAAGAAAACTTTGAAAATTACGTCATATTGGAATCGATACATTTCAAACTTCTTACGGAAAAAAAAAATCGGTACTTCTCCATTATACGGTTGACAACTTCCGAATGACAAAAAAAAAAAAAAAAAAAAAAACCTATTGCCAAATTCTAATGTCCAAAAAACCAATGGAAGAATGCTGCCATTATAGAATCTAAAGCCCCGCCCCACTCACTAAAGTGTCAATTATCAGTAACTTTAAATAATAAAATTTATAATACATTAAAGAAAAGAGAAAAAAAAAGTAATCTTAAATCTTTATTTATTTACAATATTTTTCTTAACTATCCCCCTCGGCTGACGGATAAGAGTTTATGATGGCAGTTGACACGGGTATGTTGTGCATAACTATGCATAGCAACATTTTTTCAACGCAAGGTCGTTATTATTTTTTAATTAATGAAATAATTAATAAATGGGTAAAATATCATTAAAAATACAGATAAATGTCTAATAAAAATCTCTTGATGACATAGGAAACACGTGTAACGCATCTGATGTCAATAGAATGTGACACCACGGTAACACACTTTTTTCCCCTATATTTTGGCGACTTTTTTTTATAGTGGTCGACGGGATAACGGATAAATACCCAATTTTTTATAACATCATTATCATATATTCCCCGATGCAACGACATTGTTTACTTAGCTATTTAACATAAGTTGATTTTCAAATGTTTAATTGATGTTATTTAATCTATCACGAAAACAGTTGTTAGCTCTTTCGACAGCAGTTGATTTGACCTTAAAATATCTCAGTGAAAGGAAAATGAATGGAAACCCGATTAAAGCCGATCGCCACTGGTCGCTTAATTCTAATTGAATCTTCTGTAATCATTTTAGAGTTAATCAAATTAGCGTGCTTTTAAAGTTTGCGGTGTCATAACGGGGGCTGGCGAGCGTAGCTCCTAGGGGGCAGAACTCCCTAGTAAAAAAAAGAAATAAAACGCTAATAGACAATGATGTACTTATTATGTGAATAGGGATTGTTAATAAAGAAGGGGAGAGGGGGGGGAACTACTTTTTTTTTAAATGTCGCGTTCAGTTCACATGACAGATATTATTATGACAGAGTATAATAGCGGGCTTTGCCCGCTATAAGGACGGTTCAGATATTTGAAAAAACGAAAAACTAGACCGGCAATTTTTTATTTTATATAAAACATGAGTTTTTTTTTAATTTGGATTTATTAAAGACACTTAGTCACTTGTTTCCGATTCGTTTCGATTTTAGATTAAAATTTTATTCTTGCAGTTTGGGGTACGGGTTAATCTAATTTTTCAAAAGAATTACTATAATATTGTTTCAGATGAAAAACTATAGTTTAGTATGAATGAGTTTTTATACATGCTTATTTTTCTGTATAAGCCATAAAATAGATATGATAAATATTTTTATAGACTTCTTTTCTATAATTGTATTAAATTGTAGATATATTTTTTTATTTAGGATTTTGGGTCCGGAGGAATGTCGATCAAAACATTTATCAGGTTCGGACGGGTTATGGGTCAACGGAATTTGTTTTATTGGGTTACGGTCGGATTTTGGGTGGACTTGAAATAAAATTTAAAAATCCAAGTCGGGTTTGAATAAATTGAAATAATCCAGCACAGGACAGGACCCAAATGGCTTCACAATATTGTCACTGTCGTCACAGATTCATCACAATGTTATGTCAAAATCGTCACAAATGACACATATTTCACAAATTGGTCATAATGTGACTTCAAAATGTTGTCGCTTTCGTCACAGATTCGACACAAAGTTAATGGCAAAATCGTCACAAATGGCACACTCTTCACAAATTTGTCACACCGTGACTTCACAAAGTGGTCACAATGTGTCGTCACAAAAGAGCTCTAAAACGGCCATAACGACTTCACATTCAGGTCACCGTGACTTCACAACGACGTCACATCGACGGTCACAAAGTCACAGTGTGACTTCACACTGACGTCGCCGTGACGTCACCATGGCTTACGGGTACTTGGAAGAAGAACATCGATAATCCTCCAGTGCGTAATGAATACTGGGAAAAGAAAACTAATCAATAAACGTATTTGCATATTCTAGCAAAAAATAGGGAAAATTAGTGATCCCTAACACCTTTTATTTGTACTAATTTCTGGTTCATTGTTTGAAAATTTTCCTTCACTCACTGTTTCAATTAATTTCATGCTGTACTTGTGATTATATTTGATCCTGACTTTTGACTAATATTATAGTATATTAGATACGTAAACTTAATAAAGTGTAGCAGCTGCATAATTAAGAAATCGAGGTGGACTTTTTACTGGACTTTAAACATAGTTTTAATACAAAGCACATCACATGTACATAAAACACAAACACAAGCTACATATACATTCAGCCCATTGATTCAGCAGTAAACAATAATACCTTAGGTAGATTATTTTTTAAATTGACACAAGTAGTGCAATTCCGTGCAAGATCTTCAATATATTGGTCAATTCCTGGCCACCAAACAAAACTGCGAGCTAAGGACTTCATTTTCACTATACCGAAATGTCCAAAGTGCAAATCATGTAAAATTTGTTTTCGGTGAACTTCTGGGATAATTACTCTACATCCTTTTAAAATACAACTATGTTGAAGAGTAAATTCTTCTTGCTTGCCACCAAAAAGTAAACTTTTAGGAATTGGAGAACCAGAAATTAGATGATGAAAAAGTCGACATAATAAAGGATCAGATTTTGTAGCTACAGCAATTGATTTGGCGTTTAAGGTCAACGTAGAAATTTGGTTAGTTTGAAAAAATTCCGATTCACCAATTACATTACTTAAATTTAATTGTGGGGGTAAATCTTCACTACGTAATGGAAGTCGTGAAAGAGCATCGACATTTCCATGTTCGGACGTTTTCTTATAGCGAATATCATATTTAAACGCTTGTAAGTATAATGCATATCTTTGCAGCTGAAAGGACAGGAATACTTTTATTTGGAGAAAATATAGACACGAGTGGTTTACTATCTGTAAATAAAGTAAACCTATTACCATATAAATACTGAAAAAATTACTCCAAAGATAATAGCTAGTGCTTCCTTATCCACCTGGCTATATTTTTTTTCTGCATTAGTGAGAGTTCTGGACACAAAACCAATTGGTTTTTCCAAGTTATCTGGCATCACATGCGAAAGAACTGCAGAGATACTATATGGAGAAGCATCGGTTGGTAACACTAAAGGCAATTTAGGGTTGAAATGTGTAAAAACTCTTTCTGAAATAATTTCATTTTTTATATTTTTAAATGCTTGTTCACAAACAGGAGACCATATAAATTTCAGATTCTTTTTGAGCAATTGATTTAAAGGATGAGCAATTGTAGATAAATTTGGTACAAATTTAGAATAATATGTGACTAAGCCTAAAAAAGCTTTAACTTGTGATACATTAATTGGTCTCGGAGCATTTAGAATTGCCTCAATTTTATCTTACGTTTTATGAATACCTTGCTTATCAATTTTATAACCACAATATGTAATATGACCAACTAGAAAAATTGATTATCTTTATTAATCCTTATATTATATTCACGTAATCTTTCTAAAACTTGTTGTATCCTTTTCAAATGAATTTCATCCGTTTCCCCTGTAACAACAATATCGTCAATGAACACTGTAACACCTTCAATACCACTTAATATTTGTTCAATAGATCTTTGCCAAATTGCTGGAGAACTAGTAAGACCCATTGGTAACTTTAAAAATTGAAATAAGCCCTTCGGAGTGTTTATAGTTAACAACTCCTGTGATTTTTCGTCTACAGGTAACTGAAGATAAGCTTGATTTAAATCAATTTTTGTAAAATGTAAACCACCACCTAAAGTGGCTAACATGTCCTCTACCCTAGGTAAAGGATATTTTTCCACCTTCAAAAATTTATTTATTGTCACTTTAAAGTATCCGCATAAACGTATTTTACCATTAGGTTTTACCACTGGAACTATAGGAGTTGCCCACTTACTACTGGTGACATGTTTAATAATACCCTCATCCTGTAAACTTTGAATTTCATCATTTACTGCATTACGTAGAGCATAAGTAACTGTTCTAGCCTTACAAAATATGGGCGTAGAACCTTTTTCTAGATAAAGTTCTGCTTTCAAAACTTTATTTCCCCTACTTTATCCGAAAATAAATCAGAAAAATCATTTAATAATACTTTCAATTTTTCAGTAAAATTTGCAATTTCATTTACAAAGACAGATTTCAAATTAGTGGGAAACAAATTAAATGCAGCTACCCAGTCTCTGCCAAATAAAAGTGGGAAATTATCTTCTTTAATCAAATATAATTTAAGATTTTTAGTAGTATTTGCATAAGAAACATCTACATTTACATACTCCACAGGTGTAAACACCTCACCCGTTGCAGTTCTCAACAAACATCTGGCGGCAAAATTTTATTATTCGGAAAAATTCTCCGAAAACGCTTTACAGATACCGCCGAATTTCCGGAGCCCGTATCCAATTCCATTTCAGCTTTAGCTTTGTTTTCAATTAAAACGCACGCTTTTATTGGAGTAGAACTTTATCATGACTCACAGATAAAATGTCGACAGTCTGCAATACATTTGTTTGTTTCTGAGAATTACTTTTACATAGTTTACTAAGATGGCCTCTTTTTTAACATTTATTGAAAACAGTATTTATATGTTTACACATGTTGGCGAGATGTAATGGATTTCCACATCTATAACATTTCAGTTTATTTTTATTTACTTCAGAATTCCCCTTATTTACATTATTGTTAATTTTCTGTTTTTGAAAATTATTTGGAATTTTATTTGGTTGGACATTTTTAGAACATGCCAATTTGTTTACATTTAAATTTTTATGTTTCAATTCAGAAATGTCATGTTCATTATTTTGCAAAATAATTGCTTTTTCAATAGCTTTATCAAAAGTTAAATCTTCAATTTTCGAAAGTAATTTACTTTGAATACTTTCATTTTTTAAACCTCTTAAAAACTGTTCTAAAAGATTTTCATTTAATGTTTCACCAGCAAAAGCACAAAAAGTTGTTAACTTCTTTAATTTTGAAACAAAATCTTGTATAGATTCATTTTCATTTTGATAAGAATTACGGAATTTAATTCTAGAAAAAAATTTATTAGGGGCGGGGTTTAAGTGCTTTAACAGAATTTCATCATTTTCTTCATATTTTAAAGCTTCCGGATTTTTAAGAAAAGTTAAACCTGACAGCAAAGTGTATAATTTTGGACCCATGCATGAAATTATAGACGGTACCTTTTTTTTCTTCCACATCATGTAATAAAAAACTCTGTTCCTTTCTCTTAACATATGATTGAAACGATTCTTTGGAATCATTAAATTCCTTAAAATTGGCAAACATTGTTGCCCTTTATTTATTGCAGAGAAGAAAAAAAATTCAACACTTACCACCCCCGAAATGACGCACACATTTAAAATATTGCGACAGCACGTACTGGTAGATGCGAAATCAAAAGCTTACCCATTTTGCTAATCAGGTGGAATTCTTTTTTTCTTAAATTCCGGTAAGAAACTTGACCTTCGTCGTCATTTTATAGTATATTAGATATGTAAACTTAATAAAATTTAGCAGCAGCATAAGTAAGAAATCGAGGTGGACTTTTTACTGGAGTTTAAACATAGTTTAAATACAAAGCACATCACACGTACATAAAAAACTAACACAAGCTACATATACATTCAGTCCTTTGATTCAGCAGTAAACAATAATGGTTTTACCGGTAGGTGACAGTAGTAACTTGCTGCGGTGCTGCCATCTAGTAATTATATTTAAAACCAAACACCACAAATATATATATATATATATATATTACTGCATTTTGCTATTCTAAAATTTTGAACTCTTAGTGTAGTGTGTTCTAGTATTTTTGTTGTCCCTAATTTTCTCTGCATTCAAACGAGTTATTTTTTATACACTACCACTATTATCACTATGGCCATATTTTTGATTTCTCACTAAATCGTAATTAAAGTGATCATTTAATCCCACCACTCTCTTTAATTAATATTGAGTATCCGCCATATACTCGTGGTTGCAGGATTTTAGGTTAATCTGTAAATTTATGAAAAATTGGCATTTCATATTAACATATAGAATCTCTCTTAAAGTACGCTCCATTACGATTTACAGAGCATGTGTAGAAATCGTTGAGTATATTGATAATAACTCTACACTCTAGTAAATTCGTTTACTTTTGGTTATTTGTCTCGGTCATTTTCCAAAATCCTAGTTAGTTGTTTGTCTTGTCAACATTTTATTTTACATCTTCTGCTTTGTTAATTTTCCAAATGTAACACTTTAATAATATACAAATATTATAAAACCATTGAACACAAAAACTCCAACAATAATAAATTTTAGTACACACATTTATGCAAGTAGTACGGTTTGTCTGGCGCATATCAATTCAAACAAGTTAAGGGTGCTTTTCCATTAACTGAAACAACACCGATATATTGTAAACGATTATTGTTAACCGACATCGGTGCACGCAAAATGCATTCATAGGCAATACATGCTTTTCCATCTACTAATTTCAAAGAATGCATGCTTTTCTTTGTATGAAATTTCTTTGTATGCTAGGATTAGCAAAGAAGGGAGAAATGTAAGTTTGTGAGGTTAAGGGTGAGGTTTTAGATGATTATTATTATTTTTTTCATTAGTGTGCAACGAATTCTGTATATTATTTTCTTTAATTAAAAAGTGTTAAAGATTTGAATCTCTGTATTCTGGAGGGGGAGCTGGGGATAATTTGTATGACTGATTATTTATTGTCACTAAAGATCATTATATAGGACAGAAGATTTTTTTATATAACAATATATATATTAAATTTTTTATAAAAAATTATGCTAGTGTGGGGGAAAGAGAGAGGAAGCGTATAATTGAGAGGTTAGAGGTAGGGGATTAGATGGTTATTTGTTTTGTTTAATTAGTGTGCAACGAATTTTGTATATTATTTTCTTTAAATAAAAAGTGTTAAAGATTTGAATATCTGTATTCTGGAGGGGGGCAGGGGATAATTTGTATGGCTGATTATTTATTGTCACTAAAGAGCATTAAATAGGACAGAAGATTTTTTTTATATAACAATAAATATATTAAATTATTTATAAAAAATTATGCAAGTGTGGGGGGAAGGGGGAGGAAGCGTATAATTGGGAGGTTAGGGTAGAGGATTAGATGATTATTTGTTTTATTTAATTAGTGTGGAACGAATTTTGTACATTATTTTCTTTAAATACAAAGTGTTAAAATTTGAATATTTGTATGCTGGAGGGGAGGGGGCAGGGGATAATTTGTATGATTGATTATTTATTGTCAATAAAGATCATTAAATAGGACAGAAGATTTTTTTATATAAAAATAAAGATATTGAATTTTTTATATAAAATAAAGTTTTGTTAGGGTGGGGGGAAAGGCGGAGGAAGCATAAAATTTTGAGGTTAGAGGGAGTAATTTAGATAAATAATTTATTTATTTTTACTACTGAGAAACGATTGTTGTGGATTGCTTTTTAAAATAATTGCTTTAAAGATTCGAATCGCTTTGCTAGAAAGAGGGAAGAACCGGGAATTTGGAAAAATGGGTTAATTTAGTGATTATTCATTTATTCTTATTAGTGGGGAACGAATGTTACAGATTATTATTTTTTAAATAAATAATTAAAAAAAAGATTCGAATGTCTATGCTGGAGGGGGGGAGGTAAAAGGGAAAGCGGGAAAATGGGGGCCGCGGGATTGATTATTTATTGTCACTAATATAGGGCCTTAGAAATTTTATATATATAAAAAAATATTTAACGGGGGCAAAGGAGGGGGATGCATGATTTGAGAGTTTAGTGTGTTAATTTAGATGGCTATACATTTATTTTTATTGGTGAGCAACGAAATTTGATGATTATTTTTTTTTAACTGAAGAGTTTGAAACATTTCAATCTTAGGGCTCCGGAGAGGGAGGGATAAAGGGCGGAGAAAAAATTTGGGGGAAGGCACCGGAATAATTGCCGAAACGTCAGTGAAGGCTCACTGTTGAGACCCGAAACGATTTTGGTTTCTGTTTGTTTGTTTGTCTGTTTGTCTGTTGTCTGTTCCACGATAACTGAGGTAAAAATCGTCCTATTAGGTTCATTTTTGGTGGGTATGTTGGTGAAGTACCCGGAATTAACTATATAGTTTTTGGTTAAATTTGGTTCATTCGTTGGAAAAATATGGATCATTTTATTTTAAGTCATAATGCTTTTCAATCGGAAGTCAGAGGATTTTTTAATTTTAACATTCGCCGAAAAGAAGATCACGCATTGGGATAATTGTAAATGCTAAATTATGGATAGTAAACTTACGAAATGGAGATCTTAATTCAATCCGATCGCTTTGAAAATTTCTCAATATACTTATTAGAATTTAGAAATTAATTGTTTAAATTATTGGAAAATTTTTCGCATCTGTTCGGGAAATATAAAACTTTTATTTTCATAATTTATATAAATTTTAAAATGCATTTCTTATTACTTTTCTCTTTAAATTATCGGCTGCTTAGCAAACATATTTCAAAGAATATCAAAATAATAAAATTCAAGTAACTCGCACTATTTTTCTGCAATACGTTATTATCAAAATACATTGTTTTCAGATGATGATTTCTGTATACTATTGACATAAAAGAGAATTTATTTTGATACAATTTGCCGTTTAACTAGTATAGAATGATTAGCGAAATAATTTTTTTCAAAACGAAAATTACAAAAACATTGAACATGTAATATGGATTCTCGTAGGTGTCGTAGTATGTATGGTCTCGTAGTATGAGTTTACATTTGTATATGTATATTTCTTACATGAGATATTATTCATTTTCTGTAATAGATGTGATTGTTTCGTAGTTGAAAAGTTAATATAATTTTAAAAGTAGGAAAAATCACTGGTACAACGAGGTGGCTAATGTAAAGAAATTATAGTAGTAAAACGATCCTGAAATATTACAATTACTTGAAATTGAGAACATAAAAGCTATAAAAAATACTTTATAGCACCAAATCACGTTTGCTGTTTAGTGAATTGGCAGTGGGTACGATTACGAATGAACCCAATAGGTTAAAAAGTTTCCAAATATGTCTATTCTGAGGAGATTTCAGTATGCTATTGCCATCGAGTTAAATCATGATGTACTTAGACAAAATAAATATTGTAGAATGACCATCCAAATTGTTTTTTCGAAATAAAATTTTAATAACGCTAGATTTCTAAAACAGATATAAGTGAAAATAGTAGATTCAGTTTACATATTATAAGTTGCTTCTGTACACGAGATATTATTCAACGTATCCATCAGATACAGGTGTTTAGTGGTAGGTAAGTAAATATTGTTATTTTAGTATTAGGCTAACATGAAGTTATTTTTGAAATTGTTGCTTATGCTAATAAAAACACTGTGTAAAACGAAACCCAAGATATACTATAATCATACACACAATCAATGGAAAATAACGGATATAAATTTAATAAAATTAGGGGGAGAAATGATTTTTTTAAAATCTAAACAATTACAAGAATAAGAAGTTTATAAGAATTTCAGAATATCATTGCATAAGCCGTGTTTAATTTAACGGTTCTAATTTCAGAAACCAACGAAATATTTTATATTCCTATAAATATGTATGCAATATAAATAAATTAAATTGCGGATTGTAAGATGCCAAATAATATGAAAAGTGAAATTAAAAAACAATGACTTTCAGAGCTGACGTTGAGGCTCCTGATCTGTAGATTTACTAGTTTATGTCATTGGTTATTTACTGTTACTAAAGAGAATTGAATATGACAGAAGATCCTTTCATATAAATATAAAGATTTTAGAATTTTTTTTTGTATGATACGAGGCAGACAAAGAAGGGAGGGGGCATAAATTTGGGAGATTAAGGGCAATTTAGATGGTTATTTACTTATTTTTATTAGTGTACATCGTTTGCTATCGATTACTTTTTTAAATACAAATATTTAAAGAGTAATATTTCATACTGTTTTTCGTCAGAAAGAAACTTTTTGTATAGTAAAATTTAGCACTGTTTTTTTATTTCTGTGATACAAACAAACAAAAAAAAATGTAGTTAGTAGCATAATGTAGTTTGCATATAAAATGAATATTCGGTACGTTATTAAACTTAAAATTTTGCTATATGGTTCTGTTTTCAAAGTTTTTTTTTTTTTAACTTTTTCGTCACTAGATTTCTTCACATGAAATGTATTTCTGAATTAACTTCGTGGCAAGCGACGGGTATATGTAACGCATAAAAAATGCTAGGAATGATTAATTATTTTTTCCAGTAATTTTGAAAAATAAATTTTACCATTTCTGTAATTAAATTAGGTAAACAATTCTTGTTAAAAATACCGGTGATTAAATATTAAAACTTATGCAAAGGACTCTGCTATGATGGTGTTAAGACATTCAATTATGTTTCGTTTATTTATCGTCCTTATATAATGAATTTAAGGAGATCTAAAGAAAAAAGAATTAAGAAAGATAAATTTGTAGAAAGGTAATATGCAAAAATTTAATTTATTGAATCATAGAAACTCGACAGAGTTTCTCGCCAAGCATAAGAAACAGCAATGCATTGAACCGTAAATGAAAGGAATTTCCGCCAATGGATGCCAAACGATTTTAGAATTTTTTTTTTTTTTTTTTTAACTCTGTCTAGTTTATATTTTGCGGACAGGACAAAACGGGTTTCTGACACATCTATATCTCGCGTTCTATTTATGATAGAAACAAAATTTTTGATTCTATGGAATGGGGCGTGCCAAATGACTAAGAAATCAAAAGAAAAGCAAGATCTGTCGGATAGGTTTTCAGAAAATGCGATTTTAAAAGTGCTGTTTTTTGCCCTTTTTAAATCTTGTACAGACCAAAAACTGTTGACAGGGCTACAGCAATGTGTAATTACCGGATTTTTACGTGGTTTACGTCATTTGAATTGTTTTTATGAGTAGTTCAAACCTTTGTAAGTTTCATGTAAAAATATTAATTAATTTTTGAGTTATATCAGTTTAAAGTTATTGATTCCTATACTTAACATATAGCAAACAACTGTGGACAGGGCTACAGCAATGTGTAATTATCGAGTTTTTACGTGGTTTACGTCATTTGAATTGTTTTTATAAGTAGTTCAAACCTTTGTAAGTTTCATGAAAAAATATTAATTAGTTTTTGATTTATATCAGTTTAAAGTCATTGATTCCTATACTTAACATAGAGCAAAAAAATAATAAATAATCCAACTCTTTTAGAAATGGCCGTATACACATGATTAAGATATGTTATTACAGTCGACCCAAGTAAGCTCCCTATTATAAAAAAATAGTAACATTTAAGGTTCGTTTACAGGTTCTCACAAAAGATCTTTTGATATAGGGCTAAAGAATTGTGTAATTATCCGATTTTTACGCGGTTTACAGCAATTGCATTGTTTTTATGAATAGTTCAAATGTTTAATATTTCGTGTAAAAATATGAATTAGTTTTTTTATGCATATCACTTTAGAGTGATTTATTCCTATACTTAAGATGAAGCAAAGAAATATTAAATGGTCTAACTTTAAAAAAAAAGAACGTATGCGCAGGATGTTACTACGAACGATCTAAGTTAGCTTCCTACTGTAAAACAGAATTGTAGAATTTACTATTCGTTTACAGGGTAACTCAAAAGATTTTTTAATACGACTAAATAGTTGTGTAATTAGCGAATTTTTACGTTGAAGTTCTTGATTCCTCAACACAGAGGAAAAACAATAGTAAATAGCATAATTTTTGTCAAAGTGGCGATATACACAAGATATTCAAATATGTTACTACATTCGATTCATTTAAAGTCTCTATTGTTTGTATTGTTGAACCATATACGTTTCGTTTGCAGAGTCTCTTAGAAGATCTTGATTACATTACAACCGATGTATATTTACTGAGTGAGATGTATTTTAATGATTTTATACTGTTTCAATCTATGTAATGTTTTATTATCTTGTTTTAAAATTTCATACGAGTTCATTTTGTCCGCCTGAAAGCTCGTCGATCTTAAGCTCTAAATCTATTAAAATATAGTATTTTCATCGATTAAAAAAACTGTGTTTATTAATAAATGTATCAGGAATTGATTGAAAAAGTGATTAAAAAATTCCAACTTTACATTCATGCGCTGAGTAATAGAATGTAAAAATGTTGCTACCCCAAGATTAGAAGTTTTGCGTTTAAATATTTGCCGTTCATCGAATCTCCTGCTATGACGAACTTAAAATGCTCTAAAAACGGGCCGAGAGCACAATGAAAAGGAAATAACTTCTTAAATTCCCCATAAAAATTAAAAATTCTATATTTCGTATACAATAGGTGATCGGTAACGAACTGTTCGGTTTACGAACAAATCGGTTAACGAACACTTTCGCGTGAGATTTTTATGTTCGGATAACGAACACATGTTCGGTTAACGAACACTTTCAAGAGATTTTTATGTTTGGAGAACGAACACCTCACGAAACCAAGTCATGATGAAGCAATGCCGTGCTTCATATTTGCCGAGCTATACTTATTGCTTCTATTGCCGACTTTGGGAACATTTTAACAGTTGCATACATATGTCCTAATTAATTCATGGACTGCCGGGGATTGAGGACCTATATTTTAGGATCCCCGAATTGGAATGGACAGACAGGAAACATTAATTATGTATTTTGAGTCTTTATGTATTTTGTGCATTTAGTAAATATAATCCTTTTTGGTTTAATCACGCTCCTTTTTAAAATCTAATTTAAAGCTTTATGATTTATCAGATCAAAAGTTTTAATAAAATTTTACATTTTTTTAAACGGTTCATTATGTAAACGCATTAGTCTTTGTGGTATATTTACAAAATCCCACAAAATTTTGGAATACATGTCATCCTACGAAAATTTTCTATTTTGAAATCACTTTAATAGTTTTTATGCTTTTGCAAACGTTGCGAATCTAATATTTTTCCAATTCTCGAAACGTAGAGTTAAAAAACTTAACAAATAAAAAAACTTTTAAGATGCTGCGTAATTTTCAAGAATAATATTTAATATATTACTATAAAAATCCTTGTAAATTACAATGGTTCGTAGAAAAAAAATTGATTATTCTCGGTAAAGTATGCTTCATAAATTTATTGTTTTAATTGGCCGAAAAAAAAAGGTGCTTCTTATTTTTTCACATTTTTCTGAAACTGCAGTATTTTAATTACTTTGTAAACTACTGTAAAATTTTCTATTTTTTTTGTGTTTTGGATGTATATAAACGGAAGAGTGATGTAAACAAAAGAAAAAGGAAAATAAACATGTCATAAATAATCTGATGAATACAATGTAAGGAAATGAATATAAAAGTTTCCCGTTGCTATGGTAGCGACATGTACATTGGAATAAGTCACTCAATTAATTGTATAATTATGATGTATAATTCTGTTTATAGCATCACAATTATTTTTTATTTTGCCCCTTTAATCTTTCTTTTATCTTTTCTTTACTGAATAAAAATGGAATCTGTGTAATTGAAATTAAATACCTTACAAAAAGGAGTGATATCTCATCAAAAACAACTCGTTGTAAATGATCCCGCCAAGCCACAAACCTAAAACGTCAGCCATAAAAAGAAGTGATATCACATAAAAAGAAGCGATATAGAAGTGCATACTCCGAGTCCCGTGTAAAAATCTATCACCACTCATAATGTTTCCAAAGGACTCGGAGTGAGGTACAGTATGTGAAAACTGCTTGGCGACCTGCAGGCTTTTATAATATATGCAGTATATCAATTTTGAAAATCGAAAAATTTTTTTTTAATTTTTGTTATATCACTTTTATAAATATTTTTGTATCGAAAGAACTGACAGAACGGATTTTTCCCCAGACTTATGCGATTCCGCTTACGCTAGAATTATTGCAATATGTCTCAATTTAGTTAACGTTTATTATAAGGTGCATTGTTATTAATATGCATATGATCATTATATATATATATATATATATATATATATATATATATATTACAAAATCAAAATCTTTACATGTTTACTTAAGAAATCTTCTTCGTAAGAGTGGTGTTTCTAGTTTAAATAATGGTAAATAAAATCAACAAATTAATTTTTCAAGCTCATAAATTAGAAAAGACATGCAAACACAGAAGCTTCAACTTTTTACAATTTTATGGGAGCAAAATAATTAAATAAATAAAAATAATAAAAAATAAATAAAAATAATATAGTCATATGTAATTGCAGGAAATGCGAACATTATAAAAGCTTGCAGGTCGCCAAGCAGTTTTCACATACTGTACCTCACTCCGAGTCGTTTGGAAACATTATGAGTGGTGATAGATTTTTACACGGGACTCGGAGTATGCACTTCTATATCGCTTCTTTTTATGTGATATCACTTCTTTTTATGGCTGACGTTTTAGGTTTGTGGCTTGGCGGGATCATTTACAACGAGTTGTTTTTGATGAGATTTAATTTATCGAATAACTAGACGTGGAAATAACAACACGTGAACTTTAATAAAATTCAAAAAAGATAATTTTACAACGCTTCGTTGGTAACTTCCTCAAATATTTTAGATTTCTCACTTAAAGCATATAATACTCTTACTTCCGAATATTCCGAAGCGTCTGCCTTTATTGACATTTCATATTTTGACGCTTCATGAATGATAAAAATTAAAAGACCTGCTCTTTTCCTAATTTTGAAGATAGCCAAACCTTGATCTCGTGATCGAGAATTTTTATAACTCCTGCTTTGAAATCATGGATAATAAAAAATACCAGAGCGTCAGTTAATTTGACGATCACGCACGTCATAAAGAAAATAAAGTATATTTAAATTCAAATCCTACAACTATAATTTATGATATGTTTAATCTGCAATCATTTTCCTATTACGTACAAGTAACCAAGTGACGTGGCTATATAATACTAAAAATTTTGTACCATTCACCGCTGAATCTTATGCATTAAAAAAAAAATTAATCTCTAAACTATTTATTTTCCCGTAACTTTAGGAAATGGAAGATTTTGATATAATATTTTTAAATAAGAAAAAACATTTTCCTAAAAATATTGTGTTTATAATATAATAATAATTATTCAAGAGGTGAGAAATAAAATGTTCTTCTCCTTTCTCGTTTAACTTTCTATTTTCAGATGTTTTTCACAAATAAAACATAGGCAAAACACAGAGGAATGGGAAATTTGCATTTGTTGTATTTTCGTTTTACCAGCCATTTGGTCACTAACGTATAATTGGCATTTGCATTTTAAATTTTAAAATGATGGCTCTGTTTTTGTACATATAATTTGAAGAGGAAACGGCAACTAAATCAGTATTTTTTGATTTCATAGCTCGAAGTTTAATAATGAGTTTTATGAAAACTTAAAGCAATTGTTTTCAGTTGTTCTTCGTCAAAATAACATTTGTCGTTCGTATATAGTGTTTCAAGGATTCGAGAATGCTCATTTGATCCTGAAATTTGATGAAGGATACTCGAAGCACTCAGTATATAAGATACTGCTTCATTAAGTGTATTTTTTGAGTAAAGGTAAAATTTCATGAAATTTTGATATGCTTTTCCCCGTATCTACATTTAAGCTGCTATGTTTTATTATTGTTACTATTATTATTATTATTATTGTTAATATTATCATTATTTTATTATTATTATACATATCGCATTCCTAAGAGCACTATAAGAGGACAAAGTAAGAATAAACACTGATAAAAATTACCAAAATATTTTTGTGAATAGCAACGTCATCTAATATAAGAGATTAAAATCATTGTCAGTAATATCACATTTAATGATGGTCACCTAAAAATCCCAGTAGAATTAAATATGATTTAATATTATTTTATTACTATTTTATTATTATTATTAACGATGGCCAAAACGCTCCAAAAAACTTCTTGATAATTTTAGAATCATGTGATTTGTAAGATTAAATCCAGTGACAGTAACGTCATTGTGGTATCAATAGTGACGGTTGACAAAAAGTTGTATTGCAATGAATTAAAAAGATATTTAACCTTATGGTCGGCGTTGCATCGGTAACAATTTGTGACGATTGGAAATTTGTCTTGACGTCACATCGACTATATATTTCTTTTAAATCCTAAAAGGTGTAAATTAACAACATAATAAATAAATAGTAAAATAACTTTTATTAGGTTGTTTGACGCGTTTCGGCTCACTCCGAGCGATTTTCAAAAACAAATGAGAATATTCCATAATTGCACGGTCTTTGAAGTTATTATTTAAGATTCTATCATTTAATTTTCATGTAATTTTTTAAAAATTACGCACGTTATTTTTTATTTGTACTTGGTTGTTTATTTTCATATCTGTAACCATGGAGTTACTCGAGCCAGAATTTCAGTAAATTTAAAGATGGCGCATCGTTACACATTGTATTTTTTCGTGTTAGTATCTCTATAGATTCTCTTATTATGGATGGATAGTATAGGCTGGAGGGAAAATTATTTTAATTTAATTGAAATTTATTTGGATGGTTTCTTCTTGATATATTCTTTCCAGGGCTGTGGTTTTTCTATTATACTTAATATCAGTTATATGCTCCTTTGTTCTGTAACTAAATTTCCTGCTGGTCATGCCAATATAGTAATTCTTAGATCCGTCTTCTTTAATAAAACGTATTTCATATACTCCTGAATAATTCTCAAAATTAAATGGGTCAATTTTACTGAAAATTATATTCTTTAATTTCTGAGGGCAGATATTGAATAGTTTAAAACTGTATTTTAATTTTTCAAGAAAGCTTGCATAATACTGACGAGTATAAAGTTTGTATTTTTGCGAATCAACTTTGTTTTCTGGTTTCTTATTATTGGTGATATCCATGATTTATTTATATTTATGGTGTACATTCAAACTATTATCACAAATTATTACATTATTATTACATTTATATGCCGAAACGTGTCAAATAAACTAATAAAAGTTTTTTTACTATGTTTATTATATTGTTAATTTACACCGTTTAGCATTTAAAAGAAATATATAATTACAAGGTGTTACAATTTATTATATTGTCACACGACTATTTGGGAATTAAATAGCTTGTAATTAGGAAAGATTATATTTATTTTCTAAAACGTTTAACGAATACTTTGTGTTCTTCATCAGGAAATTTTATGCAATAAGTGAAAAACATTATTAATAATATTAAATTCCATTTTTGTATTTTACGATATTTTGCGTTTTTTAGCAATGTAAATTTTTCTTAAACAAATTTTTTCCCTTCAAAAACCTGTATTTTCTATGGGTTGGTAGCCTGAAAATTATACGATAACCGTTCAGAGACTCTTTTTTAATCTATAAAAAATAAGCTTTTGCCGTTTAAGTTTTTTGTTCGTATTTATATTGTATAGTTTTCTCAATTTTATTTCTCTTAAACAGAATCTCAAGATCGAAAAATAAGAATTTCCTTTTTATTAAACATAAAAATCTTCCTTTTTAACCAAAAATTAACATAAATTTTATAAATTTTATCAGTAGTAAACCTCATTATTTTTTGCGATCCTTTCTCGGGTACCACCAGCTACTCCGGTGATAAAAATCTGCTGCATATCACACAAAGAGTTTTTGAACCAGGTTATCAATATCATAATGCAGAAGAGAGACAGGAAAATTAAAAATCCGTTTTAACAACGCTAAAGATTATGAAAAATGCGGAATAATTACCGAATTATTTAGTTAAATTGCAGCTTTTGCAAACTGGAATTCGGAAGGTGTGTATTGTAGCTATAATAGCAACTAAATAATGTTTCAGGAACTGCAGCTTTTGCAAACTGCAATTCGGAAGGTGTGTATTGTAGCTATAATAGCAACCAAATATTGTTTGAGGAGTTGCTGCTTTTAATTGATGTATTTTCGGACGTACAGAATCTGCAGTTGCTAATTTTTCCTCATAACATTTTCGTAGTGAATGAAGCCTTTCCTGTTCCAACACATCCGCTCAACTTGTTGTAGGTGTGGTCAATCCCACCACAGCAATACATTGGAGGATAAAGTAATCGCTTCGTTTTAAGTGTTTCTTAACTAATAATGATACTAAGATGCATAAAATAATGGCTATTTCTTAAGTAGCAATATAAACTGCAGAAATGGAATTCAATACGAAGTTTTAGAAATGATATTTTTTGTTGTGTATGAAATTTGATGGACATATGATAAAAAGTAAGACAGTCTCCCCCGATTTTGACATTTTTTTTAAATTTCTGTTCATCAGGCTTAATATAAGGTTGCATTCGAAAGGAAAAGAATATCTTAAAATTAACAAAATGTCATTTTAAACTTGTTTGAAGATCTAAGAATATATTCTTAAAAGTTCAATTTATAATGAATCGGTAAAATTGCAATTAGAAAATACAGCCAAACATGTAAGTTTACCTGATTAAAATAAATTAATTACATCGTATCTTTGGATATTTTTTTTATATGTAGCCACTCTCAAAATAAATGTATTTTTTATAATGCTACAGAAACAAGAATTGGTATTTTGGAAAGTTTATGTTTGAAATTAAACATTTTCGCTAATATGTGAATCGAAAAACAAATATAGAAGAATAATAACAATATACCAGTAAAATTAACAAAAAAAAATTGTGGGAAAAATTTAAAGAAAACCACAAATACTTCCTTTCATGTTATCAAATTATTTCAATATTTAGAAATGTACAATTTCTTGTACAATTCTTTAATTTTTTCTGATTTGTTTATTTTATTTGTTTATTATTTATTAAACAACAGTTTTTTATAAGTTTCGATGAAACTGTGTTAAATTTGCATAATTTCAATATATAATATTGAGTAAAACAACCATTTATAAGTATTTTTGAGTTATTGTGTTATTCCAAAAATCATTGGCTATATAACTAGATTTTAAGACACTCAGGTAGTGGCGACAAATATTTGGCACACATTTATTAAAACCTATTCACAGGTTTCCGTTAAAAAAGCAATGTCGATTAAAGTAATGACAAAAAATCGTGTACTATTATAAGTACAGATTTGGCTAATAGTAGAGTTACTGTCTCTGAATATTACATTACTAATAATGGCAAAATAGATATGTAATTTTATTAATAACTGAAAATGTAAATAATATCTATGCATTAAACTCAGAAAAAACAATATAAAGAGCCTCATTCTGTAATTTTCCTTATCATAACTGTTCTATTAGAAATTCATAAGTCGACATAGAGAAAAATAATCAAAGTAAAAGGCAATAAAACTATACTTGAATTATACAAGACATATAAAATTACTCATTTATTTACATAAAAAATAGCACTATCGTATATGCCAAAATCGATTGTCTTCTACTCATATGCATGTGAATTAATATAATATTTAATAAAAGTTACTTGTACCCATATTTACTCGGTATATTTAAGTGGTTATGGGAATAAACAGAAAAACAATAGCTTGAATTCGATTTTTTGAAAAACATATGAAGGAAAAAGATTTTTAGATTATTTAAAAAAACCGCATAAATGAATCCTACAGCTGCGCTACTTATGACTATCAGGTGTGGCTAAAAGGTTTCTCTAAAAATGATTTAGTGTTATTTAAAAAAATATTTTAAAATAATATATTTCAAAATTTGTTAATTGTGCAAACGTTGTCTCTTAAATTGGTGATTATTTTTACATGAAAGTATTGTGAACATAATTTTCTTCTATAAAATTAACAGTAATTGACTGAAGGTTTACAATCTGGAACGCCGCCATTTGTGAAAGGCTAGGTGCTAATCATTAATGGAAGTGCATATATGAATGAGGATAATATGATCCTTATGAAAATAATCATTGATGAAGATAATCTTTAATGAAAGTACTGCTAACACTTTTCATCTATAAAATAAACAGTAATGGATTAAAAGTATTCAATCAGGAGCCCTATTTGGGGGAGGCTAGGGATGAAGATCTCCCTCTCTAAAGGAATTTGATATTTCAAAGTGCATCAGTCATGGTAAGTCACACTCAAACAGAATGTTTTTTATAAATTGAACAAGAAGCATAAACGACTTGTCATATTTGTTTGAAATACAAATATTAGTATTTAATAAACACTTTGAGCACAGAAATAAATAAGTATCATTAATATTTGCTAAAGTCTTGCTGTTGTAACATTCTCAAAGCGAGACACATTTATCATTAAGTACGGCAGCTAATTAAAAAAATATATATATGTGAGGATTAAACTTCATCAATTGCTTCTGAGATGTGCATAACGGTTATAATACAAGGATATCCCCCTTCTTCTGGCAAGAAAAATTTAAAGTGGCGCCTCTGTTAAAAATTAACTACTCTTACTGCAACTTAAATTAATTTTAACAAGATATTTATCATGATTTGTTTATAAATGAATACATTGCTATATTTCTTTACAAACTGTGAAACTTAAACGATTCATGTTTACTGAAAACAACAATTTGTGTACTGTGTCATACATTTAGAACTTATAGCATTAAACGTATTACATTACACTTATTACAGAGTGCTCTGTAACACTTCTACGTTCACAGGGCGAGGTATTGAGAATTTATTAGCATAGCGTACAATAAATGTTCCACCTCGAATGTAACAGAAAATAAACTGAACATTAACAGTAGGGATTTTTATTTTAGCAGTTTGTAAATTAGGCTCTCGTGAATTCAATGAAAAGATCACCATTTACCTCTAGTTATCATTTTCATCACAGTTGAATTCAAACACTCTAAACAGCTGATTCACAGTGGTATGAAGGTTATTTGTGTTAGTATAGAACTGCTGGAGGAATACAATATGCTCATTTAGTTTACACAGCACATGAAGCAAACTCATGGGTCTGTAACTCTTTGCCATTTGCGGGGTCCTTTCTTCGTTTCACACTAGGAATTAAAACAGCCTGCTTCAAGAGGAAGAAAAATGCCTAACATAGAAAATTGCATTAATCAAATTTTCAAAATGAGTAACAGATTCAATTGGTATTTCTTTAAGCTCCGAATTTGTAATCTCATAATTCCCGAAGCTTTTCTATTAGACAACTTTTGGTTATTGAGTTGACTTCCCCAGGAATAGACATATCAGTTCGACATAAGTGAGGCGATCAAAGGCAAGAGTCGAAAAAGTGATAATGGTAAAAATGTAGGATATGTTACCATGTAAAGCCAGGTAAATAGTCTTATTACAACCTCGGGGCCAAAACTGGGTGGGAAGATGGGGTAAACATTTCAATATTATTTCTTAACGCAGTACTGATACATGATTTCTCCTAAATTATCAGTTACTAGCAAGCTACGCCCGCTGCGCTGGTCGGTTTCTACAAATGAACCTTGAATCAAACGAAATATTGTTTTATTTGACCTTGTTTTAAAAGCAATCTGTATATTTACGTAGAATATCCTTCCACATTACTGAAAAATTACGTCATTGCGCTATTATATTTTTTATTGTGCAGTCAAAATTTTAGCTGTTAAGGACCAACTCTTTTATTTGGTCATTTACAGTTAGGGTTTGCTAAAGAATGATAAAACTATATGCAATATAATAAAACCATCACTAAAAATTATCGAACTAACAATGCAAACAAATTAACCAACAAAGTCCATTCAGTAGAAGTTTGTATAAAGATTAATTTTTGATAATCGGGTTCATCTGATTATAGAACTTTTCCACATAATTCAAAAACTAATAGAACGATATGAAGTATACTAAAACCATCCTTAAAAATTATCTACTTAACAATGCAAGTCGCAAAAAATACGCCCAGTAAAAACTTTCAAAAAGGCTAATCTTTCGGAATCGGGTTCACCTGACTATATAACCTTCACACATAACTGTTTGACTAAGCAACGTAGAACAATATGTAGTACACTCCATTCCTGAAATAGCATCTAACTAACTAACAATACAGTTCTCATCAAAATCCGTCTAGTAGAACTTTTTCAGAAGGCTAATCTTTCATAATCGGAATCAAATATTAAAAAGGCTAATATTTGGTTAAAAAAATGGTCACCCGATTTTCGAATTTCCCCCTGTAATTCTAGAACGAAGCAACGTAGAATGATATGTTATATAATAAAACTTTCCCTAGAAAATTATCTAACAGTGAAGGTTCCATCGAAATCCATTCGGCAAAATCTTTTAAAAAGGCTAATCTTTCATAATCGGATTGATCTGATTATAGAACTTCCCATTATAATTCTATAACTAAAAGCTACGTAAAACGATATGTTATACAATAAAACCTTCCCTGAAAATTATCTATCTAACAGTTTATGTTCTACGATAATCCATTCAGCAGCACTCGACTTATCAGCAGCCGGAACGAAATTTCATATATGTAGAAGTAAATAGAAGTATATTGCCATTAATATAGTTTGCAATTGAATAAAAACAAGAACGAAAAATCATGCGTCAAGCATAGATTATGTAACACTTTCCAACGCTTCCAAAATAATTTTACGAATCCTACTCTTTAATAAGCTAAAAAGATAACATCTAAGTAATCCAAATACTTTTATTCAGCCCTGTATAGGATCTATAGATATGTATATATACTACATAGGATGCTAAATTTTAGTTCAGTTAGGAAACACGTAGCACAGTTTAAAATTCTCCGTCTGGAGTTAAATAATACGGAAATGTGTTCCCGAACTTTTTTCTTCCCTGTATAGGATCTACAGAAATTATACACACCACGTAATATACAAAAAGCGAATTAAAATTAAAATCGCATTCAGTAACTTAAAACGCACTTCCAGGAATTATTGTTAACATACAGTAGAGAATTCTTTTGTGTGTCCCTGTAAATGAACGATGACTGCTATACACACAATATTCTGTAGTAAGTCTCTTGTAATGAAATTTCAATGCGTTTAAAATAGTGAAACATTATTTAAATAAACCGCAGACGATTTTTCTCCATAGACGTATTGTAACGGAATACTTTTGACTGTCTCAGTAAAGTAAGTATAAATGCTATGCACACCCTATTCCATATTAAGCTTCTTCTAATGCACCTTAGTGATATATATAAATTTCAATGCGTTTAAAATAGTGAAACATTATTTAAATAAACCGCAAATGATTTTTCCCCATAGACCGCAATGTAACGGAATTCTTTTGAGTGTCCCTGTAAAAAAACTATAAGAGCTACACACTTCCGTTGAAATAGGGAACATGCTATAGCTAACGATTATAACATATAAAAATTTCAACTAGGTTGGAAAGTGTTAAAAAGGTACTTTTCGGTTAGCCGGGCGCCAGTGATATATGTACATATATAAATATGTATGTATATACATATAGATATGTATATATATGTATTTGTGTAGATATATGTGTATATATATATGTGTATAGATAGATATATGTGTGTGTATATATACATGTATATATCTATCACTGGCGCCCGGCTAACCGAAAAGTACCAAAAAAAATACTGCAAAAATGCTGTCGTACACTGGAAAAAACATCTTTTCGCTTAAAATCTCTCATTAAATCTGTTAGGTAGCTTGCAATACAAAAAGCTACCTATTGCAGCCGTTCGGAGGAAAGCACTTCCGGAAAATTTCGATATATTTTCACCGATCATGACCCCCAGACCCCAAAACCACCCTCCGTTCAAATGTTGATTTATATATATATATATATATATATATATATCTCCATATATATATATATATATCTGACCTATGTCATACGATAACGCTCGTATTTATAAATCAATTTTGATGAAACTAATTGTGTGTATTAAGCTCACCAATGTCTCAACCGAGTTCGTTGGCCAGCTTGGTCCGCCATTTTGTTTCAAGATGGCGGCCAATTAAAAATTTAAAACTAAAATAAATGTACAAAAAAGTTAAAAATTCAAATTTATTTTTTAATTCAGTGTTAGGCCTTGAAACGAGGATTCCAGAGCATTTTTTGTTTTACCTCTATCTTAAAAAACGGCTGAGATAGAGCAGTTTGAAATTCTAGGGTGGCTGACATTTTGAAACAAGA
Organism: Maratus michaelseni; assembly: GCA_963931845.1. Lineage (NCBI taxonomy): Eukaryota > Metazoa > Arthropoda > Arachnida > Araneae > Salticidae > Maratus > Maratus michaelseni. The sequence continues at coordinate 56,349,322 of OZ007597.1, forward strand.
CAGCACATTACAAAAATTTTCATTGTTGTAATAATTTTCCCAATCAAACGCATAAAACTATATATTCATATCCGTTAGCGCCAAATTCTCGCCAAACTTGGCGACATTTGGCGAAATATCGCCAAATTTGGCGACCAAAATAAGTCTTCATAAATGAAGCCAATTTGGCTATTGCTCAATAATTTGGCGAATTTCTTATTCAAATTCAGTATTAACGAATCTTTTGTAAACGTTTTATTTGCATTTTAAGTTGCTGTTTTCGTGTAACATTAGCTAAAATTTTAAAACGAAGATATAGGAAAGCTACCTTTTCCTCCCGGTACAGGCCGGAAGGACTTTTTTTCTTTTCTTTCTTTTTTAGCTCACAGGCTATCAAAGCCTGAGAGCTTATGTGCCCGCCGGTTCTGTATGTACGTACGTATGTATGTATGTACGTAACGCGATAACTCTTGATAGAACTAACCGTTTTACTTTAAATTTTGTTTACAGTTTCCTTGTGATAAGGCGCTTCCCTGATTAGTTTTGGAGGTTCATTGGTTAAGCATAAAGGGGGGAAACGGCGGGCTAACCCCCCATAATTTAGATAAATGGGTTTTTCATGCAGAATTATCCCATTTTCTTCCAATTTTGTATATAGGTTCATTTTGATAATGCGCTTCTGTCAATAGTTTTGGGGGATCATTGGTTAAGTATAAAGGGGGAAAGGGGGGATATCCCCCCTAATTTAGATAAATGAGTTTTTCATGCAGAATTATCCGATTTTCTTCAAATTTTGTATATAGGTTCATTGTGATGATGCGCTTCTCCTGAAAAGTTTTGGGGGTTCATTGGTTAAGTATAAAGGGGGAAAGGGGGGGCTAATCCCCCCTTAATTTAGATAAATGTGTTTTTCATGCAGAATTATCCCATTTTCTTCAAATTTTGTATAAAGGTTCATTTTGATAATGCGCTTCTGTCAATAGTTTTGGGGGTTCATTGGTTAAGTATAAAGGGGGGAAACGGCGGGCTAACCCCACATAATTTAGATAAATGGGTTTTTCATGCAGAATTATCCCATTTTCTTCCAATTTTGTATATAGGTTCATTTTGATAATGCGCTTCTGTCAATAGTTTTGGGGGCTCATTGGTTAAGTATAAGGGGGAAAGGGGGGATATCCCCCCTAATTTAGATAAATGAGTTTTTCATGCAGAATTATCCGATTTTCTTCAAATTTTGTATATAGGTTCATTCTGATGATGCGCTTCTCTGAATAGTTTTGGGGTTTCATTGGTTAAGTATAAAGGGGGAAAGGGGGGGGCTAATCCCCCTTAATTTAGATAAATGGGTTTTTCATGCAGAATTATCTGATTTTTTTCAAATTTTGTATATAGGTTCATTTTGATAATACGCTTCTGTCAATAGTTTTAGGGGTGCATTGGTTAAGTATAAAGGGGGAAAGGGGGGATAACCCCCCTAATTTTGATAAATGAGTTTTTCATGCAGAATTATCCGAATTTCTTCAAATTTTGTATATAGATTCATTGTGATAATGCGCTTCTCTGAATAGTTTTGGGGGTTCATTAGTTAAGTATAAAGGGGGAAAGGGGGGATACCCCCCTAATTTAGATAAATGAGTTTTTCATGCAGAATTATCCGATTTTCTTCAAATTTTGTATATAGGTTCATTGTGATGATGCGCTTCTCTGAATAGTTTTGGGGGTTCATTGGTTAAGTATAAAGGGGGAAAGGGGGGGCTAATCCCCCCTTATTTTAGATAAATGAGTTTTTCATGCAGAATTATCCGATTTTCTTCAAATTTTGTATATAGGTTCATTGTGATGATGCGCTTCTCCTGAATAGTTTTGGGGGTTCATTGGTTAAGTATAAAGGGGGAAAAGGGGGGCTAATCCCCCCTTAATTTAGATAAATATGTTTTTCATGCAGAATTATCCCATTTTCTTCAAATTTTGTATATAGGTTCATTTTGATAATAGGCTTCTGTCAATAGTTTTGGGGGTTCATTGGTTAAGTATAAAGGGGGAAAGGGGGGATAACCCTCCCCCTAATTTAGATAAATGAGTTTTTCATGCAGAATTATCCGATTTTCTTCAAATTTTGTATATAGGTTCATTGTGATAATGCGCTTCTCTGAATAGTTTTGGGGGTTCATTGGTTAAGTATAAAGGGGGAAAGGGGGGGCTAATCCCCCTTAATTTAGATAAATGGGTTTTTCATGCAGAATTATCCAATTTTTTTCAAATTTTGTATATAGGTTCATTTTGATAATACGCTTCTGTCAATAGTTTTAGGGATTCATTTGTTAAGTATAAAGGGGGAAAGGGGGGGATAACCCCCCTAATTTTGATAAATGAGTTTTTCATGCAGAATTATCCGACTTTCTTCAAATTTTGTATATAGGTTCATTGTGATAATGCGCTTCTCTGAATAGTTTTGGGGGTTCATTGATTAAGTGTAAAGGGGGAAATGGGGGGCTAGTCCCCCTTAATTTAGATAAATGGGTTTTTCATGCAGAATTATCCGATTTTCTTCAAATTTTGTATATATATTCATTGTAATTAGAGACTTCCCTGATTAGTTTAAGGGGTTCATTAGTTAACTATGAGGGGGGTAAAGGTGGGATGACCCCCCCCCCTTAATATACTGTTGATTTCTTTATTTTTCGAGGGGCATATTTCAAATTCTTTGAAATAAGAGTATAATATACAATTAGTGTGAATAGTCTGTGAGCTCAATGCCCTCAGTTTAACTGGGCAGTTTTCCTTTTTATTTAAATAAAATTAGTAACAGTTTTTTCTTTTATTTTTCCAGTTGTATAGCCATTTCAATTATTTCTGCAACAACAAAAAAAAAAAAACACCTTTTGGCTTAAAACCAAAAATCAAATTGTTTGGGGTCAAAAGTAAAATCAAAATCGCCAAAAACGAAAGATAAATCGCGAATTATTGTGTTTCAATAGCAATCTTGCCCCTTAAATAATTTTTTAAGCATTACGAATATTCCCAATCATGTTTAAATTAAATATTTTCGTTTTTAGCTCACAGGCTATCAAAGCCTGAGAGCTTATGTTCCCGCCGGTTCTGTACGTACGTATGTATGTATGTATGTATGTACGTAACGCGATAACTCTTCATAGAAATATCCGTTTACCTTCAAATTTTGTTTATAGGTTCACTGTGTTAAGGCGCTTCCCTGATTAGTTTTCGGGATTGATTGGTTAAGTATAAAGGGGGGGAACGGGGGGCTAATCCCCCCCTTAATTTATATAAATGGGTTTTTCATGCAGAATTATTCCGTTTTCCTTCAAATTTTGTTTATATGTTCATTGGGTTAAGACGCTTCCCTGATTAGTTTTCGGGATTGATTGGTTAAGTATAAAGGGGGGGGGGCTAATCCCCCCCCCTAATTTAGATAAATGGGTTTTTCATGCAGAATTATCCGATTTTCTTCAAATTTTGTATATATATTCATTGTAATTAGAGACTTCCCTGATTAGTTTAAGGGGTTCATTAGTTAACTATGAGGGGGGGGGATGTAACGGGGGTATGACCCCCCTTAATATATTGTTGATTTCTTTATTTTTCTCTTATTTCAGATTCTTTGAAATAAGAGTATAATATACAATTAGTGTGAATAGACTGTGAGCTCAATGCCCTCAGTTTAACTGGGCAGCTTTCTTTTTTATATAATATTATCTCTCATCAAAACTGTTTTTCTTTCTCTTTCTTTCTTTCTTTCTTTTTTTAAATAAAATTAGCAACAGTTTTTCTTTTACTTTTCGAGATGTACAGCCTTTTCATTTCTTTCTGCAACAATAACGGTCGCCAAAAAATTAGCAATTGTAACCTTTTCGGCCAAAATAACATGACTTTTTATCATAATTCTATAACTGATGTACGTAGAACGCTGTGTTATATACTAAAACCTTCCCTGAAAAATTATCTATCGAACAGTGCAAGTTCCATCAAAATCGAGTTATAAGGGAACGGAACGAAATTTCTTTTTGTGTTTTATATATACTAGGGAACCGAACCCGGGCTTCCCGGGTTACAGAATGCAGGCAAAAACCATTTTTTCCCCTAAATCTAATAGATTTTTCATATTTTTATTTGTCAAAGTTGCTGCATTTAGTGATTTTTTTTACTGGTTTCTTTGCTTTTCTTGTGCGTGAAGGGCTCATACATGCGGTATCCATCCAGTTTTTTTTTTTTTTTTTTTTTTTTTTTTAACTAAGCGTTTATACATGCGATATAGTGATCGCGACATTAACGAATTTCAAGGGTTTTGTTTATTTTTTATTTTTTTTGGTATTAATACAGGGAGTTCGCTGCATCCAGTGATGCTTCTTTAATTTATTATTCATCATCTTATGCATGCGATATAATGATCGCGATATTAACGAATTTCATGTATATTCGTTTTTTCCAACTTCGCAATGACCGTTAACATTATTTGTAATACTGATGAAATATGAAATAAAACGTTGTTTCTTACTGCTCATATTAACTTTTTATATGCATTTTTATTAAATTTGTGAAATAATTTTTTTATATTTCATTTATAAAAATGCAATATCTAAAGCAATATCTTCTGTTCATATTATCTGTTAAAATATCCGATGTTTGTTTATGGTGTAAACAAATAATTTTCTTTAAAATTTTTAAATTATTACAAAGCTTCCTTTTCTCCAAAATCGTCTGAAATGATAAAATTTTGTATCCGGTATAACGCTACTCTCATATAAAGGCAACCTATTTATTTCAAAATTCATTAATTTTACTACCTGTAACTACTTAAAAATTTATAATGGCAGCATTCTTCCATTTGTTTATTGGGCGTTTCAAAATTCATGCTTAAAAATTATTTTATAAGCCATAATATATCAGGCAATTAAGATATAGTTTTCAAACAAATTGCATTTGAAAGTAATTTTTTTCCTCTATAACGGTGTAAAAATTGAAAATGTGCTATGTTTAGAAATTAAAAAAATTGCAATAGCAAAAATCACAAAACCGAAATTTCATCGTCAGCTGTTGCCATTCGCAAAATGACGTATGCGTTACGCACGGACACGTTTGGCCTTAATAATATAGATAGATAGATAGTAGATACCACAAGTACACCAAACAGGATGATGGGAACTGGAGTCACCTTCCAAAATAACATTATTATTTAGCCTAAATAATTTATCAAGGTCAGAGCGAACAGCCGATTATGCGAAACACGGAGGTAAATAAATGAAACAGTAAAACAAGCGGGAAAAATTCTACCTTACGGCAGAATACAGATTGGCCACCCACGGCTTTTATCGTTGAGATTTTTTCAGCCAAGCCTAACTCGTCAAAAAAAAACTGTTTGTTTGCCAGCTTCTCCGCTTTAGAATTTAGTTAGCGCTCTAAGATTTTTCGTGAGGCTGGCGGAATATATTAGGAATGAACATACCAAGTTTAAAAAAGATTCGGTGACTAGAAGTATTTTTAATAAATATAATAGTGAAAAGATGTGGCTCCAATGGGCTGAGACGTGGCGAGGTAGATGTTGTTTAAATATGTGCTGGCTTAATGACACCCTTTAAACAATTTTTAATGGTTCAAGACACTTTAATACTTAATAGAAAACTAAAATAAAAAGGAAAACTGCCCAGTTAAACTGAGGGCATTGAGCTCACACTAATTGCATATTATACTCTTATTTCAAAGAATTTGAAATATGCCCCTCGAAAAATAAAGAAATCAACAGTATATTAAGGGGGGTCATCCCACCGTTACCCCTCTCATAGTTAACTAATGAACCCCTTAAACTAATCAGGGAAGTCTCTAATTACAATGAATATATATACAAAATTTGAAGAAAACGGCTAATTCTGCATGAAAAACCCATTTATCTAAATTAAGGGGGACTAGCGCCCCCTTTTCCCCTTTACACTTAACCAATGAACCCCCAAAACTATTCAGAGAAGCGCATTATCACAATGAACCTATATACAAAATTTGAAGAAAGTCGGATAATTCTGCATGAAAAACTCATTTATCAAAATTAGGGGAGTTATACCCCCTTTCCCCCTTTATACTTAACCAATGAACCCCTAAAACTATTGACAAAAGCGTATTATCAAAATGAACCTATATACAAAATGTGAAAAAAATCGGATAATTCTGCATGAAAAACCCATTTATCTAAATTAAGGGGGATTAGCCCCCCCTTTCCCCCTTTATACTTAACCAATGAACCCCCAAAACTATTCAGAGAAGCGCATTATCACAATGAACATATATACAAAATTTGAAGAAAATCGGATAATTCTGCATGAAAAACTCATTTATCTAAATTAGGGGGAGGGTTATCCCCCCCCTTTCCTCCTTATACTTAACCAATGAACCCCCAAAACTATTGACAGAAGCGCATTATCAAAATGAACCTATATACAAAATTTGAAGAAAATGGGATAATTCTGCATGAAAAACATATTTATCTAAATTAAGGGGGGATTAGCCCCCCCCCTTTCCCCCTTTATACTTAACCAATGAACCCTCAAAACTATTCAGGAGAAGCGCATCATCACAATGAACCTATATACAAAATTTGAAGAAAATCGGATAATTCTGCATGAAAAACTCATTTATCTAAATTAAGGGGGGATTAGCCCCCCTTTCCCCCTTTATACTTAACCAATGAACCCCCAAAACTATTCAGAGAAGCGCATCATCACAATGAACCTATATACAAAATTTGAAGAAAATCGGATAATTCTGCATGAAAAACTCATTTATCTAAATTAGGGGGGTATCCCCCCTTTCCCCCTTTATACTTAACTAATGAACCCCCAAAACTATTCAGAGAAGCGCATTATCACAATGAACCTATATACAAAATTTGAAGAAATTCGGATAATTCTGCATGAAAAACTCATTTATCAAAATTAGGGGGGTTATCCCCCCCGTTCCCCCTTTATACTTAACCAATGCACCCCTAAAACTATTGACAGAAGCGTATTATCAAAAGGAACCTATATACAAAATTTGAAAAAAATCGGATAATTCTGCATGAAAAACCCATTTATCTAAATTAAGGGGGATTAGCCCCCCCTTTCCCCCTTTATACTTAACCAATGAACCCCCAAAACTATTCAGAGAAGCGCATTATCACAATGAACCTATATACAAAATTTGAAGAAAATCGGATAATTCTGCATGAAAAACTCATTTATCTAAATTAGGGGGAGGGTTAACCCCCCTTTTCCCCCTTTATACTTAACCAATGAACCCCCAAAACTATTGACAGAAGCGCATTATCAAAATGAACCTATATACAAAATTTGAAGAAAATGGGATAATTCTGCATGAAAAACATATTTATCTAAATTAAGGGGGGATTAGCCCCCCCTTTCCCCCTTTATACTTAACCAATGAACCCTCAAAACTATTCAGGAGAAGCGCATCATCACAATGAACCTATATACAAAATTTGAAGAAAATCGGATAATTCTGCATGAAAAGCTCATTTATCTAAATTAAGGGGGGATTAGCCCCTCCCTGTCCCCCTTTATACTTAACCAATGAACCCCCAAAACTATTCAGAGAAGCGCATCATCACAATGAACCTATATACAAAATTTGAAGAAAATCGGATAATTCTGCATGAAAAACTCATTTATCTAAATTAGGGTGGTATCCCCCCTTTCCCCCTTTATACTTAACTAATGAACCCCCAAAACTATTCAGAGAAGCGCATTATCACAATGAACCTATATACAAAATTTGAAGAAATTCGGATAATTCTGCATGAAAAACTCATTTATCAAAATTAGGGGGGTTATCCCCTTCTTTCCCCCTTTATACTTAACCAATGAACCTCCAAAACTAATCAGGGAAGCGCCTTATCACAAGGAAACTGTAAACAAAATTTAAAGTAAAACGGTTAATTCTATCAAGAGTTATCGCGTTACGTACATACATACATACGTACGTACATACAGAACCGGCGGGCACATAAGCTGTGAGCTAAAAAGTAATGAAAAGTTCTATGATAGCATCTTTTATGATGGATACAGCTAAGAGAAGTTGTTTAACAAATTATGAGTTAGCATTAATTGACGGGCTCTTGAAGAGCGGTGGGGGGGGGGGGAGAAATGGGGAGCTATACAAAACACAAGTGCTCTACGAGACCTTTAAAACGAATCCTCACTGCAATTGAGAGATGGGACTTTAAAAGGGATGCCCCTTTTGCGCCTCTCTAAAGGGCCCCCTTCAAGAGATACGTGAAAAGCTAGGCGCCAAAATAAACGGGGGGGGGGATACCTTTAGGCGGTGTACAGCTAATTTTGGTGAAATTTTGGAGCTGTCCGGCCCATAGGAACAGAGAAAAATGGTAAAAACTAAAATAATTATGAGAAATTGAAAAAACTAAATAAGAAAAGTGCTCCTGACGGGAGGAGAGGGGGGGGGGGAAAGGAGGAGGGAGAGTAGGACCAGACAAAAGTGCTTGACGAGATCAAAGTTTTGATATGTTACATGATGGGGTTTGAACACCTTGAAAACTCTCCCCGGAGAAGGGGGGGGACTTCGTTCCTATAGGAGATAGGGCCTCGGGACTCTCTAAGAAATGTCGGCCTCGACGAGTTTAACTTCGTTGGATCTTTTAGAAGAGGCCTACGACTCTGTGGTGCTTAAAGGGGCTGAGAAATATGGGAAAAACTAAAATTTAAAAAGAGTTGAAACAGAGAAAAATGCTTCTTAAGGAAGGGGGGCATTGAGAGGGGCACAGTAGGACCAGACCATAGTGCTTACGAGATCTATCTATTGATATGTTACATGAAAGGGTTTGAGCACCAAAAAGGTCTCCCCCTGGGTGGGTAACTTCGTTCCTATGGGAGATAGGGCCACGGGACCCCCTAAAAAATGTCCGCCACGACGAGTTTAACTTTGTTGGATCCTTTATATTATTGTTTAAATGGGGTCTGCGCTCGCTGTAGGGCAATTAGGGACTGAGAAAGGAAATACAAGTGGAAGTATCGGCATAATAAAGAGAGACAATTTTACTTTTAATATCGTTTGTAACAACCATTTGTATAGCTATGTAGAAAGGGTTTCCTCCTTTATATATGGAGTGGCTGTGACTTTTCATAAACATGAATTTTACTGTAGACTGGAAGAATTAGCTCTGTGTGTGGCTAATAATAATAAGTAATGTAAAATTTTAATCGTGAAATAGCTAAATTTGTCGTATTTAAATGAGTAACTGTTATTAATATCAAATTTTACTTTTATGAAATATATACCATTTATCTTGAAAAATGCAAAGCAATCGATAAAACATTTTTAAATAAAAAAGTAGAAAAATCGTACAGAAATGTAGGGGAATCGAACCAGCAACCCCCAGAATCAAGAGCAGTGCTCTAACCATTCGGCCATCAAATTCACTTCTAGACTGTAACAAAATATCATTAAAATAGACAAATTAGTCAAATCAATGTTTCGAACGCAGGCCTTTCAATTTTCAATTCACAGTAGAGACTCACTCCATATTTTAGTCTCATTCACCCACGCGCCTCATAATCTTCGTCCGTGATCATGAACATCCCCATAATCTTTTTACGCATGCAGGTACTTTTGCTATGGAACTTCATTGTGAAGCTTGGTAATTTTTTAAATCTAATATTTGAAAAACGACATAATCATTAGATTTGAAATTTATATCAAGAAAAATACAATTTTTTACCATTCTAACGCAGTTTGTAAAACAATTTTGTGACACATACTTTTCGAGTTATTAATTTTTTTAGTAACTTCAAATGTTTCATTTTCCGAGATTAATCTGTGGCAACGATGGATTGCTGTGACTTTTCATAAACATGAAAAATGATAGAAATTGAAAGAATAAGCCACCCTGTGTGTGGCTAATAATTTTGATTATTCAAATAAATTTTATTTGTATTATTTTCTAAAATATCCAGAAGGAGGGGGGGGGGGATGGAAGAAGGGAATAATTTACCTTGCGACTCGCGAATATAGTGGGCCCGTCATATGGCAAAGTTTCATTATTCAGTTTTGGTTCTGATATGACTAGTGGGCGGAGCTGGCATGAGTTTGTGTACTGTGTTTGAGTCTCTTAAATAGGGGTTTAATGTGTTTTTTTTATTGTAACCAGTTGATTGTTTGGTAGGATGTTTACTAATCTTAATAGTTTTGTTGCTTTATTTGCTGCTATTTTGTATTGTGGTCCATATGTGTTTATTATCTCCTCACAGTATTTCTTTCATGTGCTGCGTTTGATTTTGTACTAATCTTTTTAATTTTGCCTTTTTCATGTATTCTAGATGTTTCTTGTGTTTTAGTTCTTTGCCTTCTTGCTTTTGGTATCTCCTCCTGTATGCCCTGAGCCCCTGACCCTGTTTCTGACTATTTTAATGTCTGTGGTCAGTCATGACGGAGCTGTTATGTCCGGTGTTTTTCTTTGCTTGTAACATTTAAAGTTCTGTTCTCATTTTGGAATTTTAGAGTAAAGTGGAGTTTTAGAGTAAATTGTTTATTTGATCATTATGCGTCAGTTTTTTAAGTTCTTTGATGCATTTATTTCTGATAATACTTTTGTGAAATTTTGCGTGTTTACCATGTTTAGTCTCAAATCCGTGTCTGTAGTAACTTTTGTTGTCGTATTTTATGTTAAAACTTATGAATTTGTGATCGCTATGGGCCTCCTCATCGCTGATCTCCCAGTCTTAAAAATAGTCCCCTAATTTAAATGTCGCAGTTATTAGGTCTGGCGATCCCAATAGAGCTTTCTTGTTTCTCATAGTGCTGAATGAAAAAAAAATTCCAATCATCATAAAACACGATTATTGAAATATTGGAATATTTTTACATTTTGAGGTTAACACATCTTCTGTATTATTAAAAATAATCTATGTGCATGTGTGTATATATGCATACATATTAGAATTTCCTGACGTTTTTAGATCAGCAGAGCACATGTTAGGATGTTTTACGATGGTATATGTGTGTAAATAAACACCATAGCACGCAAATATTGCTTTCGATTGACCTTCCATTTGGAATACTTGTTACATACACTGTTTGCCACATTTGCCACTGTACAGAACTGTATACATTATTGAAGAAATTGGTCGACGGGTCACTTATCTGCACATCTTTTCTACACTTTTGTAGCAATAATTGATAAACATTTTCTCTTATATCTCAATTAATTTATTTTTATTTCTCACGTCATATTCAACTAAAAGTGTGGGTATACGTGAACGCATCGGGGCCCCATTATTTTGCTTTTAGATTTTATTGTCAATTGTAAAATAGTTATTATTAACTATAAGATTAAGAGCACTGTTTAATGTCGTTTTCATATTTTCATTAATGTTCCTTAAGTTAACAATACAGTTTTTTTATTGTTATAGTGACTTGTTAAGTGTCAACGGATGGGTAAAGAGAGATGACATCTAGACAGCTATTAAATATTTCTCCGGAAAATGGATGTTATCCAAACGTTGAATAAATTTATTTGTTGAACTAATTGCATGATCTGAAGGAGGGTTCAACGAATGAATTTATCTGGACTTTTAGCTGAGTTTATATTAAGACCTTTAAAAACTGATATATATGTAAGAAGATGATATGTAAACAGTTATTTTACTGGAATTCCATGAACAACTACGTTGAATAACAACATATAAACTTTAATACAGTCTTAGACAGATAACTCTACAATACTTTACTAATAATTTCTTCACAGCTAGTACACTTCTGGCCCCAACATATACAATATATTTATTTTCCAATAGTCCAACTAGGCCTAACAACCCCTTTACTGGCTATTTCTCATTTCGATGCTTGCTTCACAATAAAAAATTAAAAGACTGGCTCTTTTTCAGCTTTGAAGATATTCTGAACTCGCGATCTAAACTTTTTATAACTCGTGCATTTAAATTATGGATAATAGTAGCACTACAGCGTCAGTTAATTTGATGATTATGCACGACATGAAGGAAATGAAGTGTTTAAACTGAAATCCTACATATCGGTCATCCTGACGTGATGGTTTCTCGACATCATCATCTTGATTTATTATGTTTTTCATACCTAAACAGTTAAGGGGTCTCAGGAGTGTTATTTTTCGTCCGAAGATGCAAGTTTGCATCATATCACATTTTATTTTATTTTTGATTTCATATAACACACAATAAAATGAAATTTTTACCACTAATAGGTCGATATCAGATTGATTTAACATAATTATTTCAATGTTGCACAATTCACATTTAATTATTTTAAAAAGTTAAAAGTTTAAAAAAAAAGTTTAAAAAAAAAATTCGCCTGGTATCTACTGTGCGCAAGGTTGTGGGAAAAATATTGCTTCAGAAATAACATCCAAAACTGATAATGAACTTATACTTCAATTTCAAAAAATTAAAAATTTATTTTTTCTTAAATTTAAATTTAAACTGTAAAATGTTTAAAAAATTCATTTTTTTGTTGAAAAAATGCCAATTTTAAAATAAATTAAATTTTTAATTGCTTGAAATTGAAATATAAGTTCAAGATACATACATTTTACATCATTATCAGTTTTGGTTTTTATTTTTTAAGCAATATTTTTTTTACAACCTTGCGCGCAGTGGATACCAGGCAAAAAAAGTTTTTTTTTTACTTTTTTTTAATTTGAACTTTTTTTTTAAATAATTAAATATGAAATGTACAAAATTGAAATAATTATGTTCAATCAAGCATATATTGGCCTATTAGTGGTAAACATTTCATTTTATTGTGTGTTATACGAAATCAGACATAAAATAAAATGTGACATGATACAAACTTGCATCTTCGAAGGAAAAGTAAGACTCCTGAGACCCCTTAATTTTTTCAGATTTTTATTTTTACGGGTATTTCTCTCTAACTTTAGAAGCTATATATCTGTTTCCCCTGTAATTTCTCTCTGCATATTGATCTTTATCTTTGGAATCTGCATATCTAATATCCCTGAAATTTCTTTCCGGATATTTCTCTCAATCTTTAGAAGCTATATATCTATTGCTTCTAGAATGATAAGAATTTCAATAAGCATCTCTTCCACTATAAGCTCCTTTAAATCCACGATGTGAAATACTCTTATGTGATGGTTGTAAATTTCTATGTTCATTATGACTAGCCTTACATGATCGTCGGCCATCGTAATTACAATTATTTCGACCATGATAGTAGCCTCTATTGACGTACCTAGGGGAAAAATTGGATTATACCTTGCTTTTGAATTAGGTGAAGCATTTTCTGTTATGTCTTGAGGTATCAAAGAATCTTTAGTCTCAAAGTTTTCAGAAATCTCAGATTCATTTTGGTAAGAATTATCGGAACTGTGTTTCCCAAATCTATATTTATTGTAATTTCCATGGTTAAATAAATGACTGTTTAAAATATCTTTGGCCATATCTATTATTGCTTCTTTTATCAAATGGTTTTCTAAAATTTCTTTTCTTTCTCCTATGATCAAAATTCCTACTGCGATCTTTTACATAGTCTTTTCTACCATGTGCAGGACTATTAATTTCATCACTTTCTTCTGGAGATGGATAGTAAACATTCCATTCACAATATAATCCTGTATCTTTTGTTTTATTCGGCCGAAGATTTTAGATTTTTTATGTCCAATCAACTGTTACATTTTTTAAACGATTAAAAATTGAGTAAAAATTTCGACGGACTTGAATTTTTCGGAAAATTTCATCTCAAATACATACGAAAGATATGGGTAGAATATATAATATAACAAGAATTTTCTTTTCTGTAAAATAAAACTTGTCATGAAAAAATTTCTTTTTTTTTACGAACATTCAATGAACGTTAATTAAAAGTATTCTTATTTTAATTAGAAAGTATATCAACAATTAATTGTCTTTTGAGATATGGTATATATTCAACATAGCAACAGTATTTTAGACTCATAAACTAACATACAAACAACAACAGCAAAAAAAATCACCAGTTATCCATAGTTTATATTTTAGTTTTATACATAAATATAAGTTAATTTGATAGGTTGGATTATAATTTAAATTGATATAAATCAGTTACCATGAAACGAAATTGACAAATCTGTAGATTATAGGAATAAAAAAAAAATCTCTTCAATTTCGCCCAAAATGTGGATTTTTGTGATTATATAAGGTGGTTCTCAAATGAGCTGCTCAACAACACAAAACTTTCTGACACATTTTTAAACGCAAAGGCATCAAATCGGCAGACCTGACGAGGAAAGCTATTTGGAAACGAAATGAGTTTTCCAGTTTTTGACAAATAAAATCTTGTCGAGTTATAAGCGATTCGTGTCAGATGACGGCACGATTTCCCCTTTTCTCGCTCTGGGAATTTGGTTCAAAATGCCGACTTTGACAGTATATTCTGATAGGTCGTCTGCCTTGACCAAAAAATGGAAAACTCATTTTGTTGACACAGTTCTTGCATAAAAATACCTGTCAATTTCACCCGTTTCCGAACAAAAATTAATTCAAAATTGTGTCAAAAAGTAGCTCCTTTGGATTTGGAGAAGCACCTTTGGACAGCTTTCAGAACACTGAGCAAAAAATATTGTTTTCCATTCTATTTTCATAGTCATTTTTTAAAAAGTGATATTATAATTCTTGGGATAAAATTTATACTGAATATGAAATTGAATAATGTTTGTAAGGACATAATTAGATTATTTTTATTTTATTATTATTTTTTTTTGCTTTAAACATAAAAATTGAAGAATGCTATATAATAAAAATCTTATATTTATTTAAAATGTTAATTTTTTTCAATAAACTTTTCATACGGTTTCACAAAGACTGCACATCTTTTGAATTTATAAACTTTATAAAAAATAAAACAAGATTAAAAAAATAAGATAAGAGATTATTTTGATGTAAAGAAAAAGTTACAAAAAAAATTGATTGGATAAAAATGATAACGATATCCAGTGTTGAATTCAGAACCCCCTGAATTCAGTACTGGATATCGTTATCAACCACCGGAAGGTTTGCGATTTTATGCTTTCATTGGTCAAAAACTGGAATCCTCCCCGGATTCACAGAAATCCCTTCCGGAGGAACGTGTCTGAATTCAACACTGACGATATCAAAAGACAAAAGCTATCTTACGATATCAAGTGCGAGACCACCCCCCTCCCCTAAAGTGATGACATTATATATGCACAGCCCCTTTTTCTCTATGTAGAATATCCAATTAGGAAATATTTATATCATTTATCGGTTTCCGCAAACCGGCTGTTCTCAAATCCAAACTGGCTACTTTGACATAATTTTAATGCATTTTTGTTTGGAAACGCATGGAATTCGTAGGTGCGTTTATTCAGAAACCTTGTAATCGAAAGACGTTTTCCACTTTTTGATCAAGGCAGAAGATCTTTCAGAAAATACTGTCAAAGCTGGCGTTTTGAACCAAATTTCCAACGCCGCAGCACGAGAAAGGGGGGAAATGTGTCTCACGTGAGACATATCGCATATAACTCTTAAGTAATTCATTTATAAAAAATGGAAAACTCATTTCGATACTTCCACCTTTAGATACTTGCAGTCTTTAGTCAAAAAATGTAGTTTTCCTTACGGCTGTTTGTCAAACTAATTTCTAACATTTTCATGAAGTCTTTTTCATTCCTAAATACATAAAATTTACAGAAATTCTCATTCATATATCAAGAACTCGAATAATGTTTTGTATCATCCTATAAAGGCAAATAATCTTTCAGAGAATTGTTAAAAATTAACGTTTCAACCTGATGAATGCCAAATAGCATTCACTGAGAAGTAAACAAAATTTACTATATCCGTCTAGAAGATATAAAGAGGATTATTTTTTCTCATGCACCGGATTTATATTTAATATTGTGGAAATATTGTTGCGAAACGCAAAAAAAAAAACCATATCGCATAAAAATCGCTAAAAATTCAAAAATCGCAAATGAAAAAAAATTAGTACAGTGGGTTAAAATATTGTAAAAGGAATTCCTTAACAAATATAAAAAATTCGGCGCTGAACATAACAGTAACTCGTGCAAATTTATTCCTCCGAACAACGAATCTGGCAATTCAAGGTTTTACCTCAAAATTAAACAAATATTATATATTAAATCAGAAAGAAATCTTCTACAAGCCAAATCATCGCTTATCTCCCAGTATGGGAATGTACTAGTGCTGAAGTAAGTAAACAGGCCTCTGTAGCTTTTCCTCCACTGACATGATACCTTTGACCCGACATTAGAAGCATATGCTTTGTTTAACCGAACAACATTAAAAAGAAATAACAAATATTTTTAAGTCATTAAAGTCAGCATTGTTGTGTATAAAACTTCATTAAAACTATTAGTTAATTTATTTCTGACGATTGTTTTTCAATTTATGTGCGTGATCCTCAAAATAGTAACAAGCTACAGAAATGAGCACAAGCAATTGTGCAAGCATTTATATCTAAATGTATGATACATTTTCCGAAGGCAACATTGCAACAGATGGGTTCCTCCAAGGACGTATATTAAAGGAAAAGTGACCCAAATTATCATTCAAATACGAGGTAACTCTAAAGGACTTCCACATTCAATTGCCTACACTACACTGATATCGAACCATCGAAACTCGCACAAGTACCTAATTTTGTGTCCAATATGTTAACCGTCGGACGGGCTGAGTAGACCCAATATATGCTCATAAATTTTTATTGTTTGTATAACAATAGTATAAAATAGCAAACATATTGTACGTATGTTAAATAAATGTATGTTTATTCAGATAATTTATTTTATCATATGCCATTTATGTCACGATTTGCAATGCAAAACTAATATATAATTTAAAATTTAGGAAGAAAATGACTGGACGCCATTCATCGAAAATAATGAAACTAGCGGCTTTACCGCCTCTGCCGAATGAACCAGATACTCTCATACGGAATCATGATGGAACTCTTATCAGTGTTCAGAATGCTCCAATAATTCGAGCTCTTGCCAAAGGTCTTGGAGTCACTTTTAATATTGTCATGCCAGAGGAAGAGGAAGTTGGTTTCAAGAAACCTGATGGCACTTGGACTGGAATAATGGGAATGTTAATAAGAAGAGAAGCCGATATATCAGGCATTCAAATGACTGTAACGAAAGAAAGAAGAGAAGAAGTAAATTTTACCTATCCCATGCACGTGACAGATGTTACTTTCATGACGGATAAACCGAAACCGAAACCAAAGAATTTTGCTATATGTGATGTGTTCTCCTTTGAAGTGTGGGTAGGCATAGGACTGTGCGTCATCCTGATGTCACTTCTCTTATACATTCTATTGAAGAGAAGGAAAACTTATTACACTATTCTATTCGAGACTACTGGATGTCTATTAGACAAATCATACTCTTTGCATGCAAGACAAAGAAATACCACACTGTTACTGCTCTTTTGGTTTTTAGGAATCACTGTTCTTACTTATAGCTACAAAGCCATTATATTGTCTGTCATAACTGTTCCCAAGATGGTTGGAATTCGTGATATAACGGGCTTATCTAAAGCTGCGAAGGAAAATTCTGTCATGTGCATGACATATAAAGGTCTTAAAATGTGGCAGTTAGAATCAAACGATGATAGACTCAAACCAATCGGAGAATGTTTAAAAAGAGGTGAAAGTGAATCCCTAAATAGTCACCGAGCATTTTTTAATTATGCCCACAAAAAAGCATTTATATCATCAAGATTTGACTTACTTAAGTTCACCAGGGACTACTTCATCTCTGAAGATAGCTTCTCTTTAATAGATATTGCAATACCTTATTCAAAACAATTTTGTTGCCCAAAGAAACTGGAACGTGTTGTTCATCGCATTGTTACAGCAGACCTGTATCGTAAAATGTACAGAGATACATATTTTACAGCCCAGTTGCGTCAATCCAAGACAAAAAATTATGATTACGATACTACACGATGGAAACCTCTGACGATTGAAGATTTTACTGGAGCATTTCTCGTTCTTATAATAGGACATTTTCTCTCATTAGTTATATTTATAGCAGAAATTATGTCTAAATATATATTACATTAAAAGTTTTTATGTTCAAAAGAAACTTTAAAAAACCATCTAAAGTCATCTAACTTATAGCATATTACAAACCCACGCTTTAGTTTGCGCTATATAATTTAATTAAAAGTATTTTTGAAGGAAGAGGGGCGGGAAGTCATGGTATTTTCAAATGTGTTGGTCCAACTACACCAAACCAAACCAAAGAATTATGACTACGGTTCTACAAGTCTGGAGTCTCCGACATTTAAAGATCATATTGGAACATTTCCTGTGTTTATTATACGAGAACTTTGCGTATTGCCGATATTTATAACAGAAATTATAGCAAAAATAAATCGAGTAAAAGACTTTTTTTGGCAAAACATATATCAAGATTTTGTTTAATATCGCATGGGATTATATTTCAAACTGACCTAAATTACATAAAGTTGCAGGTTGTGATAAGTTCTGCAGTTAATATCTGTAGTCACGGATGTGCCTCCACCATTTCGAGAAAGTGCAGCCGTAGCATCTTTGTCAGGAAGCAATTCACGATACTTTTAACCACGCCACATCTTTGTGCTGAAATTTCTCAGAAATCCGAAACTTTGTTTAGCTATAAAACTTTGCAAACAGAACCAAATGTTCATATTTCACTATTCCAGCTTTTCTAGTTCAGAAGATATATGAACACATAGTTTCGATTTTTTTACACTCACTTATTTATCGATCATCAAAATTCTGAGGTACATCTAGAAGCCCTAGAAACTTGAAATTTGGCGTAAAGGTTTTTGTTCATTATACAAAATAATGAAAAAATAAAAAAATCCGGGTTGTTAAAAAAAATCGAAAAATCGAAATTAATTTGATCTCTCAGACCTAGAAACTTGAAATTTGTCATAAATAGTGTTTAGGATGCAAAGAAAAAAACTAATAAAAAATCGGGAAAATTTAAAAAACAAAATCGAAAACTTCGAAATAGAAAATCGAGAAATACGAAGAAAATCGAAAATTTAAAAATTCCTTGATTTGTTGGAATTTTCCGGATTTTTACTTTCTTCTATCTTTACAAGAAGAAAGTATCGGAATCATGAAAATTTTTGATTTCCAGTTTTCGACGGATTTATACGTTTTAGAAGGTCCTGAACATGATTTGACTGTTTTTAGAAAATGTGTGTCTGTGAATCTGTTAGTCTGTCTGTCTGTATGTGACAAAACTTTTTTGGGCGCTCTATCTCAAGAACTAATGCCCAAAATTTAATAAAACTTTATATTCAGTTAGTCCCTGATATAATTGAAGCTGATTGTTTTTGGTGAAAATCGCCTAACAGATGGCGCTGCTATGCTGCATTTATCACAATTTCCGCAATGGCTCTATTTCAAGATCTAATGCACTCATTTTTATGAAACTTCAGATTCACTTATATCTTGACATAAATAAATGTTATTACTGTTTTTTGTAAGTATCCCAACAGGTGGCGCTGCTATATTACATTTTTCGTGATTTTTACGATAGCTATATCTCAAGAACGAATGCACGAAATTTCATGAAACTTCATATTCAGTTAGACGTTGACATAAATAGACGCTGATTACGTTTTGCTGTAGATATCCCAACAGGTGGCGCTGCTATACCCCTTTTTTCATTATTATCACGATCACTATATCTCAAGAACTAATGCATGCATTTTCATCAAACTTCAGATTCAGTTAGACTTTGATATAAGTTGTTGTTGATTAGGTTTTGGTGTAAATCTCCCAACAGGTGGCACTGCTATGCTGCATTTGCATGATTTCAGCAAAAGTAAAATCTCCAGAACAACTACACGGCATTTAATAAAACTTTAGATTCAGGTAGACCTTGATATAAATTGGTGCTTATTCTTTGTTTGCGAAACCTGTATAAGATATAAGAAAGTTTTGGGATTGACACATCCGACAAGTTTAATTTTGTCTTTCTTTTTATCCTAAACACTACCTTTATGTCAAATATCAGGTATCTAGTGCTGCAAGTAATATCTCAGATCGATAGCACCTTTCAATGAAACAACTCAAAGTACAGTTACTTTTCAACAAAAATTCCACTAACAATCTGAATTCTGTAGTTATTTTCTTCAAGTGATTAACTTTTATGTACACTGGCAGAAAAAAAATCCAACACCAAGAAAGACTTGTGTTAGATAAACGAAATTGGGTAGGCGTGTTTATACATCTGAAAGATGACATATATTCAAATTTCGCCACTCGCGCATAAGTGTGGCGCTAGTGGCGCCACTCAGAACTTGCAAATCAGGTTTGATTTAAATGCGTGCTGTAAAGTTCGTGAGCGTTATTTATCTTCGAAATTTGACGTATTGAGTTGATGTTAGCCAAAAATGTCTTTAAGAAGACGAAGAAGCCATTATCAACAACTCACCGAAGTTGAACGAGGTCGTATAATAGGGCTACGAGAAGCTGGATTTTCTTTCCGCGATATTGCAGAAAGACTTGGCCGGAATGTATCCACTGTGCATGATTGTTGGGAGTAGTGGTCAAGGGATGGTACAGGGATGGTACAGGCTCAAGAAGACCGGGTTCCGGGCGGCCATGTGGCACTACTGAGAGGGAAGACTGCCGTATTCGGCGTACGGCTGTGGCGCATCCTACTACGTCTGTGCAAGAAGTTCGAGCTGCAGTTGGTACCACACTGACACAAAGAGCTGTTAGAAACGGGTTACTTCAAGGGAAGCTCCGAGCCAGGCGTTCTGTAGCGTGCATTCCACTAACGCCAAGTCATTGTCGTTTGAGTCGCTAGTGGTGTCAAGCCAGAGCTCATTGGAGGACGGAGTGGAGATCTGTTGTGTTTTCTGATGAAAGTAGGTTCTGCCTTGATGGCATTGATGGCCGTGTGTTGGTCAGAAGGAAGTCAGGCAACGCCTACAACCAAACTGTCTGCGGCCTAGACAAAATGGACCTACACCTGGAGTCATATTCTGGGGAGCTATTTTCTATGCCAGCAGGAGCACTCTAGTGGTTATCCCAAACACACTGAATGCAAATTTGTACGTCAGTCTGGTAATTCAACCTGTAGTGTTGCCATTCATGAACAGCATTCAAGGGGGAGTTTTCTAACATGATAACGCTCGCCCTCATACCGCTGTTGTAACGCAACGTGCTCTACAGAGTGTCGACATGTTACCTTGGCCTGCGAGATCACCAGATCTGTCTCCAATTGAGCACGTATGGGATAACATTGGACGACAACTCCAGCATCATCCACAGCCAGCACTGACCGTCCCAGTATTGACACAACAAGAACAACAAGCATGGAACTCTATACCACAAAGTGACATTCGGCACCTGTATGACATACTGCATGTACGTTTGCAGGTTTGCATTTAAAATTCTGGAGGTTACACCGGCTATTAATGTAATAGCATTTCACATTTGAAAATCATTTTCTTGAGCTTAAATTAACCTGTGATCTTGAAAATCTAAATCATTTAAACATGTTAACTAGACAAATGCATTGTCAAAATTTCATTGCTCTACAATAATTTTTTCTTGGTGTTGGGATTTTTTTTTTCCGTCAGTGTATATCAAAAATTTACTATGGTCACTTTTTAAATGTAAGATGCACTTAACGATATTTTGTGATTTATAACAGATTTGTTTTCACAAAACAAATGTAGTTATATAAAGCTATATTTCATGTAAAATAATTAAAAAATGTTAATAAAAGCTAAAATGCGTTCTGTAATCTTTATATTCATATTTTCAAAAATATTTACTTTCCGTACACATAAAAGACGTATTTTCATTATGATATTGGTCACCCGATTGTTCAAATATTGGTATATTTTTTACATTTTGAGGCTCCCTGAATTCCTTTTCGCTATTTTTAAACCTATTTCATATTTATGTGTGTATGTATGCGTATATATTAGAATTTCCTAACGTTTAGATCCCCAGAACTCATTTTTGGAGTTTTTTCTATTATGTCGCTATATATGTGTACAGATGAGTGAAGATAGCGCCCAAACTATGCTTTTGATTTAGCCATTTGGTGAATATGTTACAGGCCACAGTCTCAAGAAATATATACAAAATCTATGCTAACATATCACAGCTATATGATAATCAAGCAGGGCGGTCGCTCTGCCAAACCAAGCTTAAAAAACGCCACACTAACAACGCCAAGAACTGGACTAAAGAACGCTACTGCTTACTTACAGAAAGCAACTTCGCAATGTTAAATTGACAAAACATGCCAGATTAAAATATCAAATATCAAATAAACCAAGCGTCGCGGGAAAAAAATGAAAACTAGAAGAATCTAATGAAGAATTTCTTTAATTTAAGACCAAACGCATCTTCATAAGTGATTTATAAACAGAGATATAGATTTTTTAAAAAAAACATCGAGTTACTTAAAATGATTACTTTTTTCTTCGTCAAACTTTTTTTTCCCAAACAACCTACAGGCCTTAATATTGGGCAGAATAAAAAAAAAGATTGCATTTTTGGACAAGTAATTACGTAATCTATGTGCTTTTATAAAATCCAGTGTAAAAAAAAATATTTTCTATCCTTAATTAGCAAAAAACTGTTAATTAACTTGGCGATTAAAAATTATGCCAAAACAGAGATAAAACCCGCCAACGACCATGTAGCATCTGTATTATAATAGCACAAATCAGTTACAGGTTATAACCTCATCAAATTTCATCTGCAAATCAGACATTTTCTTCTGAAGATATTTTTTTTTTTAAATAAAACTTCATAATTATACGAACACACATTTTAGCAGACAATTAAATATGACTGCAAACTGTGGCAGATGACTGCTTCCGACATGAATAAGTATGAGAAATTTCCAGACGAGGATATCGGTCTGGGTGACTCAGTCGCAGAGTGTCAGCATGGTACGCATAAGATCCCAGGTTCGAGTCCTGGCCCAGGTCAATTTTCACTCATGTTTGTTCAGTGTATTTAATTGTCTGGTAAAATGCGTGTTCTTATAATATTGTAAAATAAAGTAATCAGACTTAATGTTTATACTTTAAAAAATATTTTAAATATATAATTTACGTTTTTAGAAAGATCTTTAAAAATAAATTAGTTTTTGAGGGAAGATGTATTTTCTAAAATGTATACATTAAGAGTTATCGGCATTTAAAATTTCTTTCCAAACGTAAACAAAATTTTTGAAATGAATTAAATGTGATTCATTTATTTCTAAAAAAAAAACATGGTAAAGGGCAGGCATTTTGTTCGCAGGAATACCTTTCACGTCATTTTCCTATAAATTAATGAAATCCAGCTGTTAAATTATTTTTGTTTTAGAAGTGAAGTTTCCATTTAAATTTATTGTAACAGTACAATGTTTAATTGAATAAAATAATGTAAATCTAAGTAATTGCTGAGAAATTCCAAACATGCACAGGGCAAAGCAAAAATAAATAAATAAATGAATAAACAAAAAATAAATAAATAGATAAATAGATAAATAAATAAATATAAAGCAGCTTTCAGAAATTCTAAAAATTGTTCATATATCTTAATTACAAGCTAAAGGAGGGTTTATTTCTATATTATTCTATATATAATAGTAATTTCAGCAAATATATTAAATTCCAATGCGATCAGTTTTAAACTTTAAGACAGTTTATAACACATGATAAAAAATTTATAAAAAAGAATGGCGCGTCACATTTCGGGGAGGAGATGGGGAGGGGCGTGAACAAAATTAGGAAGTATAATAAGGCTATCTGTTTGAAACTTTACGATATTTTATAACACATAACATACATTTTAAAAATAAGGCCGCGTCAGAAACTATCGGGAGGGGTGTAGCGCGTTTTGCCTACACAAGGGAGGGGGGGGTGCACTTTTCTAAATTTTAACGATATCCGTCATGTCACGTATCGTTACAAAGGGCTGTGTTATTCATGTTATGCACCACAGGTGTCACCACCACATTTTGCGCCACCCCCGACACTACTCATGTGATATATTGTTCGAAAGGCCTGTGACCGATTATTCATATTAGGTATCTTCGGAGTCCATCCTCCCACTTTCACCCCCCCCCACCCCTAAAGGGGGGACTTTTCTAAATTTTGCCGACACCTCTCATGTGATATATCGTTGGAAAGGTCTGTGAACGCTTAATCGTATTATGCAGGGGGATGGGGGGTATTTTCTAAATTTTGCACATACCCCTCATGTGATACAATGTTGGAAAGGTCTGTGAACGCTTAATCCTATTATGCATCTCCGGTGTTCATCCCCCTCCCACTTTGCCCCAAACGCGATTAGCTTTCACCACCAGGGGGCGCTTTCCTATCTCTGTTTCTATGGGTCGGATCACGACGGGGTATGGCTCATTCGACTCGATATCGATACAGATTTCCGATTTTAATTCGTTTTTTCACCACCAGGGAGCACTTTCCTATCTCTGGTTCTATAGGCTGGATCACGACGGGGTATAGCTCATTCGACTCGACATCTATAGCCTTAACGATTTCAGTGCCCGAGGTTCATGTAGAACAGATTGCGCTACCTGGTGGTGGAAGATGGAACTTGAGCGTGCGCAGCACGACTGCTATACGGTGCCGAAGGCAGCGGGGACCAGTGACGGATGTTCGTTTGGTTAGAGGTTTATACTATTCGATGTGCAAATTAAGGGATTATCCGTTGCCGAAGGCAGCGGGGAACCATGTCGGAGGTTCGTTCGGTTCGAGGTTTATCTTATTCGAGGTTTACCTTATTCGAGGTTTTACGAGATTCGAGGCCCCGATGTAAATTAGGGGCCCGCTAGCGGGCGAAGCCAGCTAGTGCTAATAATAAAAGAGCGTGATATCACGTTTGATTTCAAATGCAGCGCTGACACGCTGTGTACGTATTCCATTTTTATTCATTTCATGGATAAGTCAGTGATATTTTTAACGGAGGATAACAAATATTATAACAAGCCACATTTAGTATGTTGTTTTTAAGAGTGTAATTAGTTTAATTTAAAAATCTTCAGGTATTTCTAGTTAACCCTTTAAACAATGACTGAAAGTAAAGTGTAATTTTAAATTATTTCTCATGTTTAGTTTATTTAAATTGTGTTTAATCTATTTAAAAAAAAAGAAATGATATCTACAAAAACAACTTTTCAAAAGTAAAAAAAGCCAAGCGTAAAAAAAAAAAAGTTGTGGCTAAAAAATGGTGTGATATCAAATATCCAAGCTATTATATTACATATATAACTTTTTTCCATTAAATAAGTTATCATATATGTAAGTCGAGTGCCTACGTATATGTTAATAGAAATCGTTTTCTCCTGCACTAAATACGTCCTAACGAGTTTCTGAAAATTCAATTTTTTTTAAATCATGCATGATGGGCTTGGTGGCCATCTTTCCATATTTCTAAGCACCCAAATTTCTAAAGTAAAAGCGTAATATGTTTGCAATGTAATATGTTTATAACAATTTCGAACTTAACTACGGACATATAAATTAGATAAGACTGATATTTTGAGAAATTGATTTTTACTAGTTTGAAATTATTAATTACTCTAACAAATAAATCATAAGATGAATCTTTAAGATAAGTCATCATTATCTTAAGACACAATTTTCAGAGCATACAAGTCTATAAATGAAACGCTTAAAATATTTGCTTAAATAACAATTTTGAACTTTGGATTTTAACTACGTCTTTGGGTGCTTAGAATTTTGTGAATAATATGCAAAGATGGCCGCCAAGCACATCACGCATAATTTGAAAAAAAATTGCATTTTCAGAAACTCGTTAGGATGTATTTAGTACAGGAGAAAACGATTTCTATTAACATATACGTAGGCACTCGAGTTATATATATGATAACTTGTTTAATGGAAAAAAGTTAGTAATATAATAGCTTGGAGATTTGATATCACACCATTTTTTAGCCACAACTTTTTTTTTTACTTTTGAAAAGTTGTTTTTGTAGATATCTTCTACTTGAAATCATGTCTGTTGAGCATATTTTTCCTATAAAACATGTATATCATATCCTATTATAATGTTTTATGTTCTTAATTAAAAATCCAGATTAAACAATCCTAAAAATCCTAGACGAACGCATAATTTCCGTCTCCACCGCCGATTGACGATTGGAATTATTACGCTTTATGATTGGTTGTTTAAAGTGAACGCTTCTTAAGTAATTTCCGATATTTGAAAGGATTATGAAGATATAAGAAGATATTATATAAGGAATAAATATATATTATTAGGTGGTGGTTTCAGATGGCCGGCTTTGCCGTGGTTAGACATCTAACATATCATGTTTGTTGGAATCGATTCTACAGCTTTGCAATGACATTTCTTGCGACTCCAACAGCATCCTGTACACTTCTTTGTGTTTGCTTGGATTCAAGTCTCCCGCTAATAGGCCAAGCCATGGATCCCGGTAAATCACGTTGTTGGAACATTTTCAAGTTACGTTTTTTCAAAACAAAAGCTAAGAAATTGAATTTCATAACTGGGACAATGAAACAGACGTAATCCCGATTTCTGCACTTATCTGCTTTTTCTGGGTATTGACGTTTTAAACTTTGATTTACATATGAAGTTTTATTTCTCTGCTTTCTGCTGCACTTTAAATTATGGATGTTTTAATTTAAATTACTTATTTGTGTGAGTATTTGCGTATTTTCGTTAAAAACATGTGCTCCCCTAATTCTTTTGAGCAGTGTATTTTGGCCACACTGTGTATTGTAGAGTACTGCAACATTCCTGAAGTCTAATGGGTGTTACGCAGAACAACATGGAAATATATCTGATAGTGACGTATTGGTTCTACAGTGCTATTCTTAATATTTCAGCTAATAATTCTTATTTTATTTGGAATCAAGTTAAATTGTACTATTAGAACATTGATTCATTTCCTAAAATTTCAGATTATGGGGTTCCAGTGATTAACACAATCTCATTTTGAGAGATCAGAGCTGTATTGTAGGACATAATTCTGGTGATAATTTCAATTTAGGAGATCCAACTGTTCTCAATTATGCATTATTTTTCCTGTCATTCTATATCATAAAATATGTACTATTATATACATAAATATAAAGTGTTATAGAATTGTAAAATACATCGATGAAAATTTAAAATTCTTTGTAATTTTAATTCATAATTTTATCTTGCACCAGAAACAATTAGTGACATTTTTATAATGTCAATGTATCAAATTTTCATTCTAAGAAGCTCATCATGACCTAAACTTTAACCAAAAAAACTGCGACCTCCAAGATTGCTAAACTTTAACTGATAATGTGCCGTCTCACAACTTGGGGAAATCTCAAAAAATCGGTTAAAAGTCAATTTTTATTTTTTTAATAGGGTAATCACAAGTACATATGTATTAATCAACAACTCAGACATTTAGAACTCAAGTTTCAAAGCGTAGTGCTTACCAAGGCTGACAAGAGAAATCACACTATAAAAAATAGGAGAAAATGTAAAATAAATAAATAAAATACATAACAAAAGTTCATGCATGTAATGTATGGTTATTTTTTTTTCAATAATAATATTAAAATAAAGAAAAACTTTTTTTTTAAACATTAGAACCAAAATTGAATATTGAGTACGATTAAATCCCGGATTTTATCAGTTTCAGGATTTCAAATCACAGTGAAGTTTTGCATTTTTTGAAATTTATGTAATATATTCCCCAATGGTCTGAAAAACGAGCCTGTATAAGAAACATGGGACTGAGGTCCAGATGTCGAAATGTTTAAAAATACGCGTGAACGAAAAAATACGCTGAGTGTTGTTGAAGAAAAATTGCTTCATTTTTCCATCCTATTACAAAATACAGATATAGCAGAGAACGAATCAAGCATACAACGACAAAAGTTACTGATTTTCACATCAAACAGGTTATTATTTCCCCTTTCAAATAACGGTAATCTTCCGCAATAACCCACTTGTCTTTGTCGTTTAAAAGGGGGTATGACGACTGATAAGGACTAGAGCTCCAATACTATCCCTTAATGGAATCGTTCCCTTATAGGATTCTTTCTTAATCAGGACAGAGCATTTATAAAAAGGATTTTACTGATGCTAACGTGACAGGGGAAAGTGGTTTTGTGATTTTAGCCGAACCTCTTAAATTGTCTGGGATATCGACGAATCAAAATAATAATTTCTGGGTGAATCCACGAAAAACTCTTTCGACGAAAATGTGTCGCCCTAATAACTACTACGCCAAAGGAATTGGTACCAAAATTGTTGGTAAAGTTGATGATGTCGAAATCAAAACCTCCTCCCTTCATCTCTTGCCATCGACGACAGCCATATATCAAGAACAGTTAATGATACGGAACTGGTGTTAATCTCATTCACTCCAGCGCCACAGATGGGCGTTTTGATGATCTAGGTGGACAAAATTCATTTTTCCGATATTCTCGGAATTTAACAAGACCGCATATTCTGGTAGCTGAATGTCTCTTTTTGTCGAGATCAGTATGATTTTTGTCGAAAAAATTCGTGGTGTTGATTAATTACGACCGTAAAGAAGACAATTGCTCAATTGGTTTGAGGGCGTTTCAAGGGTTGCATTTATTTCCCTAAGTTCGAAAGCACGTCTTAACTATTCTGTTTAATGTCAAAACACGAGTTTACTGAAAATATATTACATATTTGTCAAGGTAAGATTTAACCAACTGTTGTTTGAAAGTAAACATCATTAAACCAGTTTAAGTGCTTTTTTTCAGAAATGGTGTTTTCGGATGATTCATGTTGTTGTTGACAAATTTTATCTTGACGTATAATACATTATTAAGCATTATTAAGCAATAAGATTTTTTTAAAATAAAAGTGTTGTTCCTAAAGTATTGGAAATTTAAGAAAACGCCTGCGAAAGATTGCGAATCGTAAAGTTTTTATCAATAAACCAGCTTTATATTAACTTTCAGTGTATGTATTGTATTTAATGAAAATCTTGCAAGTCAATTTTAAACCACTTTTAATTATCCGATTGGTCTGAAACTTTGAATTCATGTGTAGTTTTAATGATAATACTATATTATTATAGTTTGACGAGCGTAGAAACTATACTATTTCTACAGGGTTACACAAAATTTAGTTTAAATCTTGCAAGTTAATTTTAAACCACTTCCTATTATTCGATTAATCGAAAACTTTCAATACATGTGTAGTTTCAATGAAAATACAATATTATTGTACTTATATATATTGTACTTATAATATTATTGTAAAGTAGAAGTTATACTGTATCTATAGGGCTACACAAAAGTTTAGTTTAAATCTTGAAAATCAATTTTAATCCACTTATAATTATCGGATTGAGCTGAAACTTGGCTTACATGTGTATTTTACATGATAATTTAATTATATTATAATTCGAGGAACGTAGCAATTATGCATTTTTTACAGGGACACACAAAAGATTGTGGAAAGATTGTTAATTATAAACACAAATTTTAATTCAATTTCAACAAAATTAATCTAGATTATCAAGATGTATAGTACCATCTTATAAAGTGAAAATAAAGTGAGCAGAAATTATATTTCTCTTAAGGGCCTCACAAATAATTCGAATATATCACCGTCTATAAGCAACAATTTTATTTCAAATGCAATAAAATTTATATAAGTTATTAATTTACACAACAGCATTTTTTCAACTGAAAATAATTTGGGTAGCCTATATATTTTTTACAGAGTCTCACAAAACATAAAAGCTCATTTTTTAAAATATGTTTTATTTTAAAGCTTTTATTTTTTCAGCATGACTACACAAATTTATCGGCAATCTGTTGTTGACTTATGGGTTTCCAACGCAAATGAAAGCAAATTCGAAGCTGTCCTTTCATTTTTGTTGGAAAAACTGGGGAATCCTCAGTTAACTGAAGACATTTTTAAGAGCCTGAAATCACGTGTTTGGACATTTTGTTTTCAAATTCAACAAAAATGGTCTAAATCAGAAAGAAATAGACAACGTTTTTATCAATACAATTCCGCCTGGTTTCTGAACCTTTCACCTACCGGATTGCGTTATTCAAACAATAGAAAACGGAACAATCTTAAATAAAAGCCACCCTAGCAGACCAGTTAAACCTTATTATTATTATTTTAATTATTATTTATTCATTAAGTTATATTAACTTTGAGTGTAAATATGTATGTTTTGTTCAAATCTTACCAGTCAATTTTAAACCACTTTTAAACCATTCTTAATAAATAATAATAATATAAATAATAATAATAATAATATAAATAATAATAATAATAATATAAATAATAATAATAATAATAATATAAATAATAATAATAATAATATAAATAATTAAATAAACCAAATATTTATCACTGTTTGAGCATTTCATTAGGGATACATTCGAAAAATAAGCGAAACCTAACTAAACTCCAACGCAATAATTTTGTCCACCTAGATCGTCAAAACGCCCCACTGTGAGCGTCCAAAAATACGTAGATTTTGATATTCCAGACGACTTTTTTCGACATTTTAAAAGTACTTTAGATTTTTGGACAGCTTTTTTTAATTTTAGCCCATTTAATGATGTGTGATCAAGACGATAAACGCAGACATTCAACCATTTGGTTAGAAGTATTTGTGGCTTAAATTTGATGTTTCCAGCTCTCCCCATACAAAAGATATTGTTTTTTAAGCGCTTTTTTGCGATTTCGTCCCACCCTGCGTATTTCAGACGATTGCATTGTTTTAATTTTTTCAAAACTATTTTCATGCTGCAATATAACAATTTTTGTCCTGTTAAACCATCAGTATTGGAGGATAAATAATTACGTTCAGTTTATAGTTAGTTACTAAGAACTTTAATTTTTTTTTTTTTTTTTTTTTTTTTTTTTTTTTTTTTTTTTTTTTAAGAATTTTCTAGAAATGCTGTGCTTTATGTATCGTTTGTGTTATACGGTTGCTGTTTGTGTACGATATTTCACGGTTGGTCTCATTCGATTCAGCATCCAAAAATACATAGATTTCGATACCGTGACGACTTTTTTTTTTTTTTTTTTTTTTTTTTTATTTTATTTTGGGTGGATTTTTAGTCTGCCTTTTTTTTTTTTTTAAGTTTGGATCCCTTAATGAGGTTTGATCAAGATGATAAACACAGACATTCAACTATTTGGTTAGATATATTTGTGGTTTAAATTTGAAATCTCCAGCTCCCCTCTTTGAAAATATATGGATTTTTAGACGCTTTTTTTTTTTTCGATTTCATCCCACTGCGGGTCTGTGAGAGTATTGCATTGTTGGAATTTTTCAAAAACTATTTTTATGCTGTGATATAATATTGTTTTGTCCTGTTAATGCATAACTATTGATCAGTTTATGAGTTTATGGCTAGTTTTTAAGAGCTTTATTTATTTTCATTTTTTACAGAAATTTCTGGAAATTATCTGCTTTATGTTTGTGTTACAAAGTAACTGTTTGTGTACGATATTTTAAGTTAAAGTTTAACATATATTCAAGATCACGGTAATTATTGTAAATCCTTTATGTGGGAATGATTAAAAACCATTAAAATATTAATAACATTCGACAGAAATATAAAAAACAGTAAATAAAAAAAAGTAGAATATTTTTTCTTTAATTCGCATATGAAGAATAAAAAATATGTAAACTATTTCATTTATATGATAACAGTTGAATATTCAATTCATAATACACAATTTTTGTTTTGTAATTATTATAAATTCATTAATCCCAAAGTCACTTTTTTATCATTGAATGGTATACCTCTTTTTTTGCCTACAAATTCTCAAATTTAAACACTTTATCAGAAGTCTCAAAAATGTTTATTTTGAAAAGAAAAACTAATTTTTCACACTTTATAAAATAATGGAATTATAATTCCCTCCTAATAAAAAAAATAATAATGGATTCCATTTTCTCTTCTTATTCTTAAAAATGCATTTCATCCTTTTCTAAAAAAAAATAATGAATTCAAATTAGAAAAAAAGGAATAATAAAAAAAAAAAAACATGCTAGTAAAAATAGATAGAAAACTTCAAATGCAGAATCGCTGTAAGTTTTTCTATTTCGGAATTTTTCTTTTCATATATAATTTTTATAAGACAAAAAAAAAGGAATTATTATATACCTATTTAAAAATATAGAAAGGAATTTATCTTTAAGGAATTTATACTTATACTATCTCAAAATACTTGAAAAATGTTTTGGATATATTGTTACTGTATGATGAACAGCAAAATATATGCAATAATAAAAAAAAATGCAAATTTCATATGCTAAAAGTAATGAAAATATACATTAATTAAAATCTACAGACTACTTCCGGATACCGACGTTGTCATTATCAAGATTTCCAAGTAAAAACTGAGTTGAAGACCTTGAAGCTGACAAGTGGCTTTTTTTGTACAGACATTGACAAAGTGGTTTTAAGTATTTATCGAGTAGGTTCACTATTCCCAATTACGGCACTTTTTATTAATTTTATACAAAGTGTTTTATACATTTTTAATTCAAAAATCTCAAATTTTAGTTATTTTAAGCAAGAATATATATTAAAAAGTCTACTTCCGGACACCGACGTTGTCATCATCAAGATTTCCAAGTAAAAACTGAGTTGAAAATCTTGAAGTTGACAAGTGCCTTTCTTGCAGAGACATTGACAAAGCGGTTTTCAGTATTTATCGAGTAGGTTCACTATTCCAAATCATGGCACTTTTTATTAATTTTATGCAA
Source organism: Maratus michaelseni (assembly GCA_963931845.1). Taxonomy (NCBI): domain Eukaryota; kingdom Metazoa; phylum Arthropoda; class Arachnida; order Araneae; family Salticidae; genus Maratus; species Maratus michaelseni. The sequence continues at coordinate 56,382,086 of OZ007597.1, forward strand.
AGTGTTTTATACATTTTTAATTCAAAAATCTCAAATTTTAATTATTTTTAAGCAAAAATATACATTAAAAAGTATACTTCTGGACACCGACGTTGTCATTATCAAAATTTCCCAGTAAAAACTGAGTTGAAGACCTTGAAGATGACAAGCAGGTTTTTTTTGCAGAGACATGGACAAACCGGTTTTCAGTGTTTATCGAGTAGGTTCACTATTCCCAATTACGGCACTTTTTATTAATTTTATACAAAGTGTTTTATACATTTTTAATTCAAAAATCTCAAATGTTAGTTATTTTTAAGCAAAAATATACATTAAAAAGTATACTTCTGGACTCGACGTTATCATCATGCAGATTTCAAGGTAAAAACTGAGTTGAAGACCTTGAAGATGACAAGTGGCTTTTTTTGCAGAGACATTGACAAAGCGGTTTTCAGTGTTTATCGAGTAGGTTCACTATTCCCAATTACGGCACTTTTTATTAATTTTATACAAAGAGTTTTATACATTTTTAATTCAAAATTCTTAAATTTTAGTTATTTTTAAGCAAAAAAATACATTAAAAAGTATACTTCTGGACACCGACGTTATCATCATGAAGATTTCCAAGTAAAAACTGAGTTGAAGACCTTGAAGATGACAAGTGGTTTTTTTTGCACAGACATTGACAAAGCGGTTTTAAGTATTTATCGAGTAGGTTCATCCCAATCAGGGCACTTTTTATTAATTTTATGCAAAGTGTTTTATACATTTTTAATTCAAAAATCTCAAATTTTAAATTTTTTTAAGCAAAAATATACATTAGAAAGTATACTTCTGGACACCGACGTTGTCATTATCAAAATTTCCCAGTAAAAACTGAGTTGAAGACCTTGAATATGACAAGCAGGTTTTTTTTTGCAGAGACATGGACAAAGCGGTTTTCAGTGTTTATCGAGTAGGTTCACTATTCCCAATTACGGCACTTTTTATTAATTTTATACAAAGTGTTTTATACATTTTTAATTAAAAAATCTCAAATTTTAGTTATTTTAAGCAAGAATATACATTAAAAAGTCTACTTCCGGACACCGACGTTGTCATCCTCAAGATTTCCAAGTATAAACTGAGTTGAAGACCTTGAAGATGACAAGTGCCTTTTTTGCAGAGACATTGACAAAGCGGTTTTCAGTATTTATCGAGTAGGTTCACTATACCCAATCACGGTACTTTTTATTAATTTTATGCAAAGTGTTTTATACATTTTTAATTAAAAAATATCAAATTTTAATTATTTTTAAGCAAAAATATACGTTAAATGTCTACTTCCCGACACCGACGTTGTCATCATGAAGATTTCCAAGTAAAAACTGAGTTGAAGACCTTGAAGATGACAAGCAGGTTTTTTTTGCAGAGACATTGACAAAGCGGTTTTCAGTATTTATCGAGTAGGTTCACTATTCCCAATTACGGCACTTTTTATTAATTTTATACAAAGTGTTTTATACATTTTTAATTCAAAATTCTCAAATTTTAGTTATTTTTAAGCAAAAATATACATTAAAAAGTATACTTCTGGACACCGACGTTATCATCATGAAGATTTCCAAGTAAAAACTGAGTTGAAGACCTTGAAGCTGACAAGTGGCTTTTTTTGCAGAGACATTGACAAAGCGGTTTTAAGTATTTATCGAGTAGGTTCATTATTCCCAATCAGGGCACTTTTTATTAATTTTATACAAAGTGTTTTATACATTTTTAATTCAAAAATCTCAAATGTTAGTTATTTTTAAGCAAGTATATACATTAAAAAGTCTACTTCCGGACACCAACGTTGTTATCATCAAGATTTACAAGTAACAAATGAGTTGAAAATTTTGAAGATGACAAGTGCCTTTTTTGCAGAGACATTGACAAAGCGGTTTTCAGTATTTATCGAGTAGGTTCACTATTCCCAATCACGGCACTTTTTATTAATTTTATGCAAAGTGTTTTATACATTTTTAATTCAAAAATCTCAAATTTTAATTATTTTCAAGCAAAAATATACGTTAAAAAGTCTACTTCCGGACACCGACGTTGTCATCATCAAGATTTCCAAGTAAAAACTGAGTTGAAGACCTTGAAGCTGACAAGTGGCTTTTTTTGCAGAGACATTGACAAAGCGGTTTTAAGTATTTATCGAGTAGGTTCACTATTCCCAATCAGGGCAATTTTTATTAATTAATTTTATACAAAGTGTTTTATACATTTTTAATTCAAAAATCTCAAAGTTTAGTTATTTTTAAGCAAGAATATACATTAAAAAGTCTACTTCCGGACACCAACGTTGTTATCATCAAGATTTCCAAGTAACAAATGAGTTGAAAATTTTTAAGATGACAAGTGCCTTTTTTGCAGAGACATTGACAAAGCGGTTTTCAGTGTTTATCGAGTAGGTTCACTATTCCCAATCACGGCACTTTTTATTAATTTTATGCAAAGTGTTTTATACATTTTTAATTCAAAAATCTCAAATTTTAATTATTTTCAAGCAAAAATATACGTTAAAAAGTCTACTTCCGGACACCGACGTTGTCATCATCAAGATTTCCAAGTAAAAACTGAGTTGAAGACCTTGAAGCTGACAAGTGGCTTTTTTTGCAGAGACATTGACAAAGCGGTTTTAAGTATTTATCGAGTAGGTTCACTATTCCCAATCAGGGCAATTTTTATTAATTAATTTTATACAAAGTGTTTTATACATTTTTAATTCAAAAATCTCAAAGTTTAGTTATTTTTAAGCAAGAATATACATTAAAAAGTCTACTTCCGGACACCAACGTTGTTATCATCAAGATTTCCAAGTAACAAATGAGTTGGAAATTTTTAAGATGACAAGTGCCTTTTTTGCAGAGACATTGACAAAGCGGTTTTCAGTGTTTATCGAGTAGGTTCACTATTCCCAATCACGGCACTTTTTATTAGTTTTATGCAAAGTGTTTTAGACATTTTTAATTCAAAAATCTCAAATTTAGTTATTTTTAAGCAAAAAAAAAGTATGTTTACTTAATGGGGTTGATACAGAATCATGTTTTTTTACGCGGAGTTTCTTTCATTCAAACACCGCTAACTGACGGAGTTGTACCTGGGCGTAGGTAATCCCAACCGTTTCTCATTCCTCAAATGCCTACAGAAGAGGAATGTACCAAATCTTTTGAGAGATATTGCGCGATCATGACTTTACAACACAAAAATTGTGAACATTATAAAATTTCAATTATGTATCAAATCCCAATTACATTTTTTTTAAATCGCTCTCAGAATATATATTACCAGACAAAAAAAAAATAGTTTTCAACAATATAAAAAATTGGACTTACATAACTATTTATTTTCATTAATTATTCATTTTTGGTTTTTCCCTTTTCCCACTTTTGCGATACGTTTCTTCCTAAAAACGGCGCTCGACGTAAGGGAAAAACATGTATGGTTTCCCATGCTGTGGGACTTATTGAACAGCTCTACATAGTTGACAAACCTTCGGAAAATGCATAGAGTTTTCATCTATGTCGTGGAAAATCTTCGTTTTAGCACACTGTGCGTCAATGTTCAAAATTAGTTGGTAGATTTTAAGTCTTTTTAACGATTTTAGCATGCGAAATTTGTATTTTATTTTAAAGATAAATGTTTTTTTTTACATTCATTCAATCATGTAAACTGTTAAAGATAAGAATCTCGAAAGACCTCAAAATTAAGATTTGAGATAGTCACAAACAAATATTTAAACGAGGGTAGATTTTGAGGAATTTCAGAATCTTTCCACATCATTTATGTAAATGGAATTTTTTATGTTATAAATGATTTCAAAGTTTTTAAATAATTTTAAAATTAAAAAATATAAATTAATCACATCCATTTTGGCACATGTATAAAATCTGCAGATATTATGTATTTTTTTTTTTTTTTTTTACTTTCTTTTAGAAAATTGTTTTCAAAATTACAAGACAGACTATACTAAATATGCTTAACTCACATAATCATTTTTTGTTTCGTCTTTTTTTTCTGGTTATTATTATAAAATTTCTTTCTACGATACCACTCATTGTCCTAATGCATTACATAGTAAACTTTTTGTTTACGTTGATAAAGAATGTGGTTACGCCGAAACGAAAACAGTGAAAACGAAAGACTTTTTGTCTGAAACAATAAATTAAATTAATATTTAAATAACAGAATGAGTACATTTAGAATCCGTGTTCTTGCCGTGTTCCCCGAAACTTTCGTTACATATTTTTTTTTTTTTTGCCGTGTTTTACAGCTTTGGGTCAAATAAATGTTTTTTTTGTTTTTTCGCAGATAAGTCGGATTTTTAAAGTAAATAAAAAGTACACAGAAAATGTAAAAAAAAAGAGGGAATGTTTTACAATATGACGAAGGATTTTAGCAAACATTATGAAGAAAACCTTCTCTTAATTAAATTATTCATACAACTCCACAGTGTGAAAAAAAAAATGAAGTAACGTTCTTGGAAAATAATGTGCAGATATACGACAAAATTATCAAGTAAGGTTTCTTGAAAATATTTGAAACTTCTAAGATGCTCCATTCACATACTCTTGTTGTTAACTTCGAACAGGAATCTTTCAGTATAGAAAACCAGAAATCTACAGGAAATTATTTTTGAGCAACCAGCTGCACATTATTTACCAGGAACATTCCTGGATTATTTTACAATGTTCTGACTCTCGTTTACTTTGCAAAATTCATCTTTTAGAGCTTTAGATATAAAAAATAAGTATAAACTATTCTATCTCTGATACATTTTGCTTTCATTAAAAACATAAAATTAGATAAAATGTGATGATTGTTGAGGAAAAAAGGTTTTATATCAGGCACACTCATGAAATGTTTTCGATAGACAATCTGTTTGTCTTCTTTCCATAAGTTTTTAATGAATCCATCCTTTCCATGTGTTTTCCCCCATAATCAGTGGATTTTTACCTTCAGTTAAGGGAAATGCAGTGTGCAGAATATATGCTAAATTGAATCACAGATTCTATTTAAAATTTTAATTCATCGCTGTTGGATTAGTTTGCATTGTTTAAAAACCTCATTCAACTAAAACAGAATAAATATACATTTAAACTGAAGAATCTTCTTTAGTAGGAATGCCCTAGAATTTTTAGTAAGTGCATAGGGCTCATTTTTAATCTCTGTCATTTTAATTATTTATCCGGTACAAAGCTGATTGTCGTTTAAGTGATTTATGGGTTACAAAGCTCATAGGATACGTTAACTGTTTTCGACAGGAAGCGCATAGTGATTTCTTTGACTAAAGGTCCTCGTTGCTGAAACGTCAGTTAAGGCTCACGTAGAGACACGAAAAGTTTTTGGTTTCTCTCCGTCTGTTATTTTACCTATGTGTTCCGTGATAACTGCCGCAAAAGTTGTCCGATTAGTTTCATATTTGGTAGTTGTATTGATGAGGTACCCGGATTTAGCTGTATAATATTTGGTTAAATTTGGTTCTTCATACGAAAAATACAGAAGCTTTTCTATTACGTCATAATGGCTTTTCCATGAGAATTCCGATGTTTTTTTTTAAATTTTGCCATTCCTTGAAAAGAAATGGTACATTTGAGTAATTTATTTAAATGTTAAATTATGGATGCTAAAATTTCTCTATTGAGAGAGGTTTTAAATTATTCCGATTTATTTGAAATTTTGTTAAAACATTTGGCATATTTCTTTTTTAATTAGATGTATAGCTTTTGATGAAATTTTATTCTCGGCCCCTTAAGTAGGGAAGATGACCGGAATCCTGGCACTGCGAGATGTTCTTCGACACGACGGGGGCAGGTAAGTTGACGAACCACCACCTCAACGTGGTGAGCCGGTGTTAAAGTGGTAACCGATTAGCCGATAGTGTCGGAGACTGGGTGGACTAGCCGCCTACACGACTTCGGGCTATTCCCTCCTTTGAGTCTGTTCTCGGCTACAGGAGGTTGCGGAGGTCGTGCCCTTGAGCACCTCCGCAGGGTCTCACCTATGGTCCATGGTCGGTAACCCGCGACGTGGGATTCAGGTTGATGTCTCTTAGGGACGGCTAGGTGGTAAAAGGACATCACGTAGGCCAATCCCTTGCGCCTACGCACTTTGCACCCGCCAATGATGGTGACACGAAGGAAACGGCTAGCTATCAGTGGTAGGACAGCTTCCAATCTTATCTAAGGCGAAACGATGACGACCGACTCCGTAGGATAAGGAGCGCAGGTGGTTCCGTTGGGACGTCTGGTCAGTACGTGAGGCGGTGTGAAGCATGCCTCGGTACTGGCAGGTGGCGGAACTTAGATAAGAGTGGAAGGTGTGGGTGAGTAGACGCACCCAATGATGACCTCCTTCTCGATCCTTCATCCTCTGCATATCCCTATGTTGCTGCAGTAGTTGTGTGCCGCACTCAAATTTCGGTCGAAATAAAAGTTGCCCCGTTAGACCAAGAGTGGTTCGAGTCACGGATGGCCCCTCAGGTCCGAGGTCTGCAGCTCATATCATCTTGCCTGGGAGGGGGCTGAGTCCTTTTATTTGACTGACGGATTACGAGGAACCGCGCTGGAGGCTCGTTAGTCAAGTCACGGTGTCCAGACCTAAGTCGGACCTTGGATCGAAACCAGTCTAACGCGTCCATGCGTAGTCAGAGTTTCCTGTGCCTGACAGTTGGGACTAGCAGGAGTCTTAGAAATAACTTTAACTCTACTAATCTCGATCGGGACCGTCTCTTTGATGCTTTTGAAGGGAGTTTCCACGTCCGACGGTGGCATCTAACATAATTTTCCGTTTTGTTCTAACATTTGTTGGGGTTTTGTTTGTTTCAGTTTGTTTTATATGTCTTGTGTTTCCGAATATCCAATGTTGAGTCAACCGGCCACGCCTACATTCTGCTCTAGGAGTTCGTCGGAGAGAAATTTTCAGGGGCTACGCGAAGGCAAACTATGCCAGGACGTGTCTATGCGTTCAGGGACCCCTTTCTTCGAGGTTCCGGGCTGGCAAGAGGCCTCTCCTCCTCGCCGCAGTCGATGAACAAGTCGTTTCCTCCCTCCCTAGGACTCAATAATCGGAAACTACGGTAAACGAAAAGTTTGTCGGGAGAACCCGGCTTATGGCGTAGGATCCGTTCTCTTCTTTTGGATTCCGTCTCCGAAGCTGTCGGGCGACTCTGGCAGACTTCCCAACTGTTTTGTGGTGGTGTCCTCTAAGATTGGGCCCCACTGCATGCTGCAACGGCTTTTAACGTCAATTAATTTGAGTTAGGGTGTAGATGCGCAGGTGGTGTATGCCCCCGTATTCTCCCCATGTCCGAAGAGCCCGCCTGTGGAGGTGCCAGAGCAAACCGGCCCTCCCTGGTGGATCACTCGTATGGGATCACGAGAACCTGGACTCGGCGGTGGAATACATCCACTTTTGGCGGCGTAACTTGTCATTACCATGTGATCTACGAGCTTTTAACCCCACTAGTCTTCGTAAGACCATCCTTAAAGAATTTCATTATAACCTTTTAGCAGGACACTCGGGGATTCGTAAGATTTATGCCCGAAGTTGTGATTCCTGCTACTTTCCTAAGATTAGGGAAGTAGTACGGGAATATGTCTCCAGCTGCAGTACATGCCGAAAGTATATTTATAAAAATGTATTTCCAGCTGGCAAATCTATTCTGATTAATTAAAGTCCCCTGGAATGCGTGGGACTGGATAAATTGGTCCGTACTCATTTTCTAATCCCGATAGATGTAGATATGTTTTAGTTATTGTAGACTATTTCAATAAAAGGGCAGATTTTTTCCCCTTAAGAGGCTTCTGCAAAGGTAGTCGCCGATGCCTTTTCGACAACCGCTGCATAATTTCGGGTAAAGGCGCCACAGAATCCAAAAACTTAAGATTTTGCATATGAGTTGATATTTATGAATTGGAGAATGTGCATAGATTTAAAAGCACTAATTTCCGGACGGAATTTATTCCAAGTTTCTAGAATATTTGTGGTAAAATATCATTCCAATTGAATCTTGCTTTCCAGACGTCTTGTAACAACATCCTTAAAATGACGGTGAAAGGTAAAATAAGACCTAACGGGTCGAATATTCACGCAATGATACAGTCACGTACGGAACAATTCACACAAATTACCGAATACGGACAGCAATTGGTGAAAATGATTTTTTGTGGGTTTTGTTTTTTTTATTGCTTATCAATATATCTCATTTCATTGTATGAAAAAATGAGATTTCTTAACAATATTCTGTTAGAGTTGGAAAGTACTTCATAAACTATTCCTCATGCTTTCTATTTTGTTCTTGTTTCATATTGTTCAGAATCAAGCGTAATAATGAGTAAAAAAAAATGTTTTCCGTTGTGTTTTAAAGACATTTCCCGTCATACTTGTTCTAAATGTGTATTATTATGCACTGTAAACTATTATCATATGACGTAAGAATGTCAATGCTGTTATACGTAATACGATGGCAAATTTAAAAATATTCTTGAGTAAATAGCTTTTTCTGTATGCACAAATTCTTTCCAAAACTTGAAAGCTTTCATTCTGATTGTCCAAAAGGTAAACATCTATGTCCATTATATTCACTCTTTGAATCTAAGTAAGCTGTACATAAACAAAACTAAATTTGAAAAAAAAAAAATTATTTGATCAACTTAATGTAATTCCCCGATTCTATGCACTATAAAACATATTAGTACATATTTATCAATATTTTTCTGCACTCTTACAGGGAAGTTTATATAATAAGAAAAAAAGCATTTATTTTTACGTTCCGTTCACATTTCTTTCTGAAATGATATTTTTATTGAAAGTAAATACTAACATTTACCGATGAATTTTGTATTGACTATTAAATTACTGTTTTGAAAAATCGAGAGAGACCCGTTTTTCCTTTTAATTTAAACTTTTATACAAGCAGATGTTTTTCATAAACAAAAAATGGGCTAAATTAGAGCAGAATGCAAATACGACTGCTGTTTAACATATGCTCTTAGTAATCATCTAGCAGATGTATATTTACGTTTTGTGATTTTCGTTATAAAATGATTGGTATATTTTTGTGTTTGCAGTTTCAAAAAAAAAAAAAAAAAGCTTCAAAATATTCCTAGTTTTTAGATTTAATAAACTAATGCTTAGTTACGAGATTTATGGAAACATGAAATAGATTGAATCTGGTATACATCGTTTTCGAGATTCGAAAAGGCTGATTTGATCCCGATTTTTGATGAGGAATACTAGATACGATAATTCATCCCTTTAAATAATTGCAACATTTTACCGAAGCTTGAGTTGCGAACCTACCTAAGTAAGTTATTATTATTATTATTATTATTATTATTATTATTATTATTATTATTATTACTAGGTATTACTTACAGCTTCGCTCACGTCAAAATTAATATGTAATAGCACATTTTTTTTATACATTGGCAGCTGGAAAATCGTCGAAATTCAACAAAAGAAAATGTTTAAAAGAGAATGGTTAGTTTGAAATAATAATAAACCTACAAAAATTATTACAATAATAAATCCACCTTGCATTGTCTAATATAACTATTAAAAACATATTTTTAACCAACGTTACCAAAATACCATTTCAATTAACTTTTCAATTTATAAAAAAATAAAATTTTGTTCGTATAAGTAATCAGTAACATGTAATCAAGATAAAAAATTATGATGAAATAATCAATTAAAGGTTTGATCTTTGACATTACGGAACGAAACATCAGCAAAAAAGTACTTGACTTTGACACAATAATATTTTTTCTGTGAAATCTAAACATAAAACCATTTTCACCGTCTCAAAATTTACAGGTGTACTCCTCACATTCAACATTTAAGAAATATTTTAACGCGCAACAGGTTATCAGGTTATTAATAAATATATGTAAAATTTGACGTCGCGTTTGCCAGCATACATCTATGCATGTGAACATTCGCACTCTTGACTTGGGATTCTAATCTCAGCACCGCGAATATAATGTATAGAAATTTATGTCATCATTACTTCAGCACAAAATTTACATACGTACTTCTCATATTTAACATATTATAAATATATTAACGCGCAAAGGATATTAAAAAATTCATTTCCAAACTTGTCGCCAAGTTTTCAGGCTAAAACTTTGCATGTGAACATTCGTACTTATGACTTGCGGTTCTAATCTCAGTAACAGCTAGTTAAATGTCCAGAAATGTATGGCATTTATCGAAAAATGCTCAATTTTATCTAAAAAATTGCTTCTTTCCTTTTAAAGTTTATATCATTTTTATTCACTGAAGCATTTCGACACTCTCTGTCATTAGTGTCTCAAATTCAGTATCTTCGAACAAAAATAGATTGAAATATAACAGCTTTATGAGTAGAAATGTGTATTTGCAACATAACTCTAATTTCTGTTAATTTTTTTTTTTTAATTGTAATGAGAAAATGACACCAGCAAAGATATTGTAATTCCCGTTATTCTTCTTTTCAGGTGCGTTCGTAATTATATAAATACGTAGCATCTTAACACGCAAAAACTACCCAACCGAATGGTTTGAAATTTAATATATATTATCGTTGCAGAATTTTGTCGAGTCATTTAAATTTTTATGAAAATCGAATCAAAACATAAAAATATATTAATAAAAGTTTTATTTATTCTATTAAATCCTATTGTACGTAATCGATATAATAAAAGCGCAAGTCATGTGACTGAGGAAAACAAATACGGGCAAACCACTCCTTTTTTCACATGCCAGGTGGCCATTTTTATTCAAAATTAATCTTTCGAATAAAATTACATAGCAGTTAAATTTTTAGAAAGATCGTTCAAAAAATTATTTGAGACATGAGTTACATTAAAAAATGTATAGATTCTGAGATAACGTCGGTGGAAATTAAGTTAACCGAAAATATCAATCCATTAGTGTAAATAAACACAGGAGATTCGTTCATTATGAGTCATAAAAATATTAAACCATGGGGGTAATCATTCGTAAAGCAAGATTTCCATAGTGAATTTTGCAACACTGTTTGGTGTAGAAAAAAATTGCATTTGTAAACATGTGGCATACGTAATGAGAAAAAAAAAAGGCATGCTTATTTCGCTCATAGCAGACGATATAATTCATTTCACTGAAATAATAAGGATGATTTTTTTGCATTGTGGAACTAGTTATAAAACGAACGCAATTAATATGTCACGTTTAACGTACAATTTCTAACTTGTTTCTGTAACAATAGAAATAAGCAGACTGTCACCTAAAACATTACATAATAGTTTTTTTTTTTTCTGTCGACAGATAAACCTTACAATTTTCGCTATTCATCCATGAATCGCTAAATTTTACCAATATTTTATAATGAGAGCACTATATACAAAGCCTATATTATCTCTATGAAATAATGGGACATATTATCACACAAATGATTTCAACGAGTTTCAATCCCAAATCATTACCAGTTCAAAACTTATTTCCATAATTATCTGCTTAATTCGGGAGGGGCACAGTGACCTATGTTTATACGCGTGTTTTGTGTATGTAGGAGAAAGTTTCTTTTTCTTTTCTCAGATCATGTCAATACTACTTCCAGCCATCAAGACCATCTAAGATCCATTTTTTTCATAAAAAAAAAAAATCTCCAGTCATTTGTCGTGCAAAGTCATCACTTGTCTTGCAAACTGGTTGGTTGATTTATGACGGCCAATTATCTACTCGAGGGATACAGGCCCTAGGGGGGGAATGCCCTCCGGGGGGTTTTTCTAAGGGATCCTAACCCGTATTTACGGCAAGGTTCGAAGAAAACCACAGAAAACTCCGAACGGTTAGGCCGATGAGCGCGACAGGGGTATCTAGCAAATTGCAAATGATGGGTTTTGTGTCTAGTCAGTAAAGAATGTTTACAAAATTTCGCTATGCACTGGAAATTCCCAGATCGAGTAATTGCATTGCAGATTAATTTCTTGCACACACTGAACACTGTCGCTTGTATAATGTCTTTACCTGAGCGTTTTTCATCTAATGCTAACTTTAAAAGTCTTCTTTAACATCTGTACGACAAGGCTTTTGGTCTGCCTCCAGCGTTTTTTTTTCACACTCGCCTTTTAATTAAAAAAAAATTGTCGATGACAGTTTTAGATATTTCATCTTTTTTTGTAATAGACCAATAACTCATACCTGACAGTGCAAACGATTCAACAGCACTTTTTCAAATTTTGTCAGTTTACTTGCTTTTGGCATTATTATAAAATTAACAAAACTCTTAATAGAAAACGACACAAGTTACTATACCCAAGTGTTTTTAACGTGCAAATTAATAATAATTTTACGTAACATTTCTATAACAAAATAGTGGTGTCAGTAACGTTTTTACACAAGGCGAAAATAGCATTTCCTTGCATAATTATTATTTTTTCGCAATAAAAAGCTCACAGATACACTGTATTGACTTTTATAATAGTATTTTAACTTTATGATCAGCAGTAAATTTTCATTTTAATTATCTCATTTTAAATTTATCAAAATTTTTAAATTTTTTTGCTGTACTTAAAGATTTTACACGCACTGTATTATGTTTAAATCAATGGGGCCGCACTGTATTACGCTCCTTAAAAAAAAAAAAAAAAAAAAACAAGCCAATCTGCAATAACTTCTTGTAATCTGCCCTAGAAAAAGAGGATATCAATTTAATCCATAGCCTCTAGAAGGTGAAATATAGGAACAATATCATTGTAATAGAAACTCAAAAGTACATGACATAACGCAAAGCCGGGATCATTATAACACGTGTATGAACATACGAAAAAAAAATGAAAAAAAATCACTGAATGCAGCGACCTTGTTATATAGGAATCTCAAACATGTATGATATTTGGTCATGCCGCGAACACTAAAGTGAATTTACATGCGCTTTGCGCCAATGAAAACAAAATAAAACAAATTTATACTGAATGCAGGAACCTCTCTGTACAAGAATTTAAAAAAATAAGAAATTCGGTAATGTCTCGCTCACTATAAGGCATGTAGGTTTACTTCGCAACCTAAAATAACTGTTTCTGTATAGAAATCTTAAACATGCATGATATTCGGTAATTCCGCTATAACTATATCGTATACATGGTGCAAAACCAATAAATTCACTATATGCACAACCTTGTAGTATAGAAATATGGAAAAGACTTGAAATACGGCAATGTCTCGGTTTAAGTAACTTATGTATATGCGCCCGTCACAATCAAAAGAAACAATTACAGGATTCAGTACCGTATCTATGTATGATTCTCAAAAATATATCAAAATCGGTAATGCCATGATCATTATAATGTAACTATCGTCAAATTTCAACTTGTATTACTGAACGAAAAAGATTCATTTTGTAGTACCAATCTGAGGTACTGTTCAAATTGGAGATTCATACCGCATCAAGAGAGATCCTTGTGCCTGTCCTCTACAGTATAAGAACTTCAAGGGCGACCTTTTATCTCTCAGTGTCGAAGAAAAGTACATATAGGGTGACACCGCCCAATAACTGACTGTTTAAGGATTCTTTCTTGTTCAAATCATTATTACAAAATTTTAATCTATTTTATACTTATCTTTGTTTTTGAAAGTATAGTAGAGATATATTAAAGAATTAATGTTGGCAAAATTTTGGAAAAATACACATTTTACTATTAAAAATTATTTTTTTTCATAAATATGGTCCAAAACTCCAGTAACCGACACCATCCTTGTTTTGAAACACCAATAACTGACACAAAGGGAACCAGTGACTGACACTTTACTTCAAAAGATTAAAATGCTTTTAAAAAATACTTCTATTCTTTATTATAAAAATAAAATACATTAATATTTATTATAAAAAGTGAGATTTAGTAATCTGTACAGCATTAATAGTAATGCAGAGTATATAGTATGAGCGCGACCTACGTTATACACGGCCGGTGCATGACGTTTAAAACGTCACAGGGAGTGGATCATTTTTACACAGCAATTGGTGCAAAACGGTGGGCGCGCCGATGTGCACCAATCACCGTGTAAAATTGATCCAATCCATGTGACGTTTTAAACGTCATGCACCGGCCGTGTATAACGTAGGTCGCAGTATGAGTATATAGCAGTAATATTTAGTACTGCATTATTAGTAATGCAGATATCCAATAACTGACATTTATGAACCAGTAACTGACATCTGGTGTCAGACACTGGTAAAACAAATTAAATTTCAATGGTGTTTACTACAAGATAAATTTTATTTATTATTATGAATTTTTAAACAGTTCAAATAATAGATTTCAACTTTCTTTACTATAACCAATAACTTACACCTCTGTCAGAGATTAGTGAGATGAAATTATAGGAACAAATAACTGGCACCTCATCATTAAGCTAAATTAAATAAATATAAACCCTAAATCATGGCCCTAACATATCATATGCATCTTTAAACTAATTTCTACAAGTATAACTTTATGGATAAAAGTTTAGTATGGTCGCATTACAAATGGATTAGAAAAACACTTCCTTAATTTTAGAAATAATATGGTTGCTTCAAAATAGCACTTTTTGTATTATTAAAAGTTTCTTCCTCATTAACTATGTTCTTGGCCCTCTAGTGGTGAATAAATTGACTCCAAAATAGAAATAAGTGTCTCATTTACCAATAGATGGCATTACTTTGCAGAATTTCACAACAAAATGCTTATTTGAGTTAGATTTCTGCTTAAGTGTCAGTTACTGGTTAGGTGTCAATAATTGGGAGTTTTACCCTACCAAAACTTTATAATTGAAGATTGATATATCCATAGGAATGATATGTGAGGAAAAAAATAGGGAACAGATGTGTTACACTCACGCTAAAATGTAAACAAAAGATTGGCGACTGTTTGGTTGGCGCGATTTCCAAGACTGCGCCAAACGAATAACTTAATACAATGGCTAGGTTGCCATTAAAGTTAAAAATCCCCTAAATTTGGCGACTTTTTTCTTTTTTTTAACCGATTAATTTTTTTTTTTTTTTTTAGCGTGAGTGTAAAGCATCTAAGCCAAAAATAGTATTCGAAGAAATGTTGTATAAAAAAAAATTAGGCAAATAAATCAAGAAAGTGTAAACGAGCCAAAATGCATCCCTTTAAACTAAAAATCAGATGTAATTTACGCGAGACTTAATTTGGATTAATTGATAATTAGAATTAATTTTACTTAATTTAAGATGCAATATTGATTAAATAACGTAAAATAATCTAATGAAAGTTTAATGTGTTTTGTGGACAAAGTCCCGTAGCAATTTAACTTTTAGTGTTTAGATCAACTTCTAAATGCTTGTTACTATGTATAGTGCAGTCACATATAATATGTTGTTTTCGTTAATTATATTATGATCACAAATTTTAAATCATTCATATATAACAGTTTTAATTGTAGACAAAAATTTTATCAAAATCCTGATGTCTTCATGTATGTTGTGCTACGAATCGGTTTCTGTATAGTATTGGAAATTTGCTATGATCATTCTTTGAATCAAATCTAAAGAAAATAAAATTTGATTTGTAAAAAATATTAATTTTATCACGCAAATATAGGTATACAAATCTATGTTGTAGGATAAAAACAGAATCACGTCAAATGAAATTAACACATGTTTAAAAAATCTCCACTGTTTAAATTTTACTTTCACATTTTGAAATCAAAATAATTTTTAGCCAATATAGTTTTTAAATTTATAGAGAACACAGATGAATAAAATATATATTTGTAAGTACAATACGCAAAGAAAATAGAAACAAAATCAGTTATAAAATAAATTTTAGTTCACGAAAGAAAAAAGAAAATTGCCATTTTAATTCACAGAGTGTCCATTGTATGTATTTTTCACAAATGTCATCTCCATATTAAAACGAAAACTAACCTTATAAAGTTCAATAGCAGCATATGTAAAAATGTGAAAACGTAAATTCTCATCAACTGTTAAGGATTTGCAAGTAAATATATTTTACTGAACCGAACAATATTAAAAATAAGTTTCGAATATATTTAGGTATCTTAAAATACATTTTATATATATGAAACTTTTCTCTGTAATACGCTATTCAAATGCCCAAAATTTAGAAAAACTTAATATAACACGCAAGATTTTTCTTTAAATTCAATTCTTGTGAAAAAGGCGCAATAATTCTTTAAAGGTAAAACTTATTTTACTTCTTTCTGGTTGAAGACAAAACTTAAAAAGCTATAATGTAATGATTTCTGAATGTCAAGTTGTCGGCAAATGATTTTTCATTTTTCAATACCTTATTAAATACCATTCTTCAATACCTATTTAAAGCTCATACCATAAATGACACGTACATGACCGTGCAATCGGTTTTGAAAATACGAATTTTTACCTTTTCAAAAAATTTGTGACTTCAGGTCCGAAGATGACCTTTTTTCTACGTGAAAAGTCACTAAACGTCTGTATTTTGACACAATATTTTGGAGCTTCAGATGTACAACATCTATAAAAATGTGGAACTGTTCGAATGAGAAGAAGTATTAAAATAGAAAAATATTGAGAAAGTTTCGATAAAAACGCTAAAACGCGAGCTGTTTCGGCGCGGTTGAGGATAATGTTTTCACTACTAAATATGATTTTTTACCCAAAATTTTAAAGAGGGCTTGGATTCAGTTATATTTTTAACCGATTAATATTTTAGACAGTTCGAACAATAAGAACTATTTTTTTTGTTATGTTAAAATAACCGAAATTCAAAACATATTCACGAAGTTTGAATAAATGAAAATATGTTTTAAATTTTTCAAATTTTCTTGTAAATTGTAATTTAATGAATATTTTTTTCATCATCTAATCAAATAGAAAATATTTTTTCTCTTCGAATTTAATGGGGAAATTGTGCTGATATAAATTTAGTAGTCCGAATTTTTTTCCCGTTTCCGTCCTTTTATCCGCAACAATGACTTAAATTTTGTTTAGTTTAACCATTATTAATATATTACTAAAAACCACAAAAAATTATATTTAAGAAAGTAATATAAATTTATATATTTTGAGAGTTATATAACAGCATCTCTAGATCATTACGAATAAATGGTGATTTTATTCAATCCTCCATTCTTCCTGTTCTCATAGGAGAAAATATGAAATACAAACTCACAGTCAAATTTTAATATAAAAAATGAACGTGTACTTTTCCATTCGAATAAAGTAAGCATTGTAAAAATCTTCTCCAAAGTAATTTTAATTCACTTCTGACCATTGTTATTCAAGGTATGGGGATGATCCTTCAAGAAAAGTATCAAGCTACAGAAATGACGATAAATAAGAAAATATTGAACAAACATTTATAGATAACAAGCTCACAGGCGCGTAATAATAACCTTAACACTAGAACGGCCGACAACTTCGACATCCTAAAATAGCCGTCGGTATCACTTCGACTCCACTAACTTGATTATGCAAAATGGACGCGATAAATTCTAATTTAACATCATACTCCGTCATTGTACTTTAATTAGGCTTATATTGTTATCTTTTCACGAAAGAACGATGATTAATTTTACAGAAAAATATATTAAATCAAAACGGCCGAAAATTTCGACATCCTAAAACAGCCGCCGCACAGTGAGGCGTTTTAAGGATCTAGTTCTAGGTGGACAAAATTATTGCGTTGAAGAATAATTAGGTTTTGCTGTGTTTTCGAATGTATCAGTAATAAAATAATCAAACAGTGATAAATATTTGGCATTTTTAATTATTATTATTATTATTATTATTATTGTTATTATTATTATTATTGTTATTATTTATATTATTATTATTATTTATTTATATTATGATATTGTATTGTCATTGAAACTACACATGTATTCAAAGTTTCAGCTCAATCGAATAATTAAAAGTGGTTAAAATTGACTTGTAAGATTTGAATTAAACACTTAGACACACACTTCAAGTTAATATAACTTAATGATTCGCAAACTTTAACAGGAGCTTTCTTAAGTTTTCAATACTTTAGGAATGGCACTTTGATTTAAAAAACTGCTTATTGCTTAATAATGCTTAATACTACATTAAAAGTCAAGCTGAAGTTTGAAAACAAGATAGCGCTTATTTTGGAACAACAATAGGTTAAATCGTGTGACAAACATGTGACATATGTTTAGTAAACTGCTACTTTCGAATAAAACAGAAAAGTCACGACTTGCTTTCGAACTTACAGAAAAATATCTGCTGTGGGACCGTGTACGTTAATGGGAGCTGGTGCACGTTAAATCTGTTCGTGGCTCCAAAGTCCTCCAAGTTTTGTATAAGCGCTACCTCTGTGAGTGCCAATCCAGATGCAGGTCTCTCATCTGGAATTGGTTCAAAATTAAGAGACCTGGGGGGATAGTACAATAGACCTCTGGTCGCGGTGGTTTGGCTTTCGAGCCTCCTCCCCCAGTAATACAGTAATACAGTAATACAGAAAAATAATGCAACTGTTGAAAGTCTCTCAAATCAACTGCCTTCTTTACGGTCGTAGTTAATCGACACATCGGGTTTTTTCGACAAAACTCGTACGGATCTCTACGAAAGAGACATTCAGCTACCAGTATACGCGGTCTTGTTAAATTCCGAGAATATCGGAAAAATGCATTTTGTCCACCTAGATCATCAAAACGCCCCACTGTGCGCCGGTGTCATTTCGACACCACTAATTTATTTGTGCAAAATGGACGCTATAAGTTCTAATTTAACAGTACATTGCGTCATTGTACTTTAATTAAGCTTATATTGTTACATTTTCACAAAAGAACGATGATTTGTTGTAAATTCTGCTTGGTGTCGAAATAACGCGAACGGACATTCTAGGTGAATTTGGCTGTAATTTGTTTAAAAATTGAATCACATAATAAAAATTTCGATAGTGTGCTTATTACGTAAAATGATTAAAAATCATACAATTTGAAGAATATAGGGGGAAAAATGTGATAGAGAGATAAGGCTGAATTCGGTTTGGTGTCGAAATGACACCAGCGGACGTTCTAGTGTTAAATTAGCCTCAAATTTGTATGATTTTATATCTTTAACTATCACGAAAAAAATATTGATAAATGGTAAAAGCGCCCGTAGGAAGACATCTTCTTATTTTTTCATGTAGGATCATTTCACAGTTTAAAAAAAAAAATAGTTCTTGTTGTCCGAACTACAATAATTTTTATACACATAATGGTTTTGCAGGCCCATGTAAAAGTTTCGTGAAAAAATATTGATATCTAGTTGTAAAAGAAATGTGTTGTTTATGGGTCGGGTATTTTAACATAACAAAAAAATAGTTCTTATTATTCGAACTGTCTGAAATATTAATCGGTTATAAATATAACTGAATCCAAACCCTCTTTAAAATTTTGGGTAAAAAATGCATATTTAGTGGCGAAAACATTATCCTCAACCGCGCCGAAACAGCTCGCGATCTGCCGAGATGTTCCAAAATATTGTGTCAAAATACAGACGTTTAGTGACTTTTCACGTAGAAAAAAGGTCGTCTGGGGGACCTGAAGTCGCAAATTTTTTTAAAAGGTAAAAATTCGTATTTTCAAAACTGATTGCACGGTCATGTGCGTGCCATGTATGGTATGAGCTTTAAATAGGCCTTTTTATGAATCTGTATCTCTGAAATTGAACCCCTGTGGAGCGTCACCGAAAGAAAAAAAAGTGGATCGCGAAAACAACCCTTTCTGAAAATTATTTTTCAAATGGTTAACACCAATACTTTTTCAAACTGATTGCGGCGTTTAAGATTCAAAAGTACAAAATTTAAGACTATGCCTTTGTTCCGTATCTCGAACGGTTCGGCTGATAAGCGTTAAGACAAATAATAAAAAAATAAAAAATAAATAAAAGAGTAAAAAATTCCTTCTTTCCTTTAACGCACTCCGGAATGTAGGGACGCCGCATGAGTATGCGCCTCAGCCAACTTGCAAAAAAAATCCAATTTTTGATGAGTTTTAATTAATATTTCGGTTAATTATCAAAAAATTAAAAATCTGAGTGTCAGGCACATCAGAACCTGTATTAGATTATCCTCATACAAATTTTCAGAGCTCTGCGCGCTGTAGATTCACCTAGTCATCGCCAAGACACACAGAGAGAGAGAGAGAGAAAAAAAAACTCTATTGTTTTATTAGCATAGATTACGATATATGTTCCAAAGAAAGGAGATATTTCTTTTAAGAATCTGCCAGTTTTGACCATTTTGCAACATAAGAATACATTTAAGGACGGATTTTTTAAAGGGGAAGTGGAAGAATTATATTTAAAATAGAAGAAACCATGAAAATCTTCCACAATGAACAGGCTGGACCATGCGGACATCCAACCAGATAACCTCACCCATAGTCCTCATTTTGTAGCCCATGTTCTAACTGTAGGCCTGAGAAAACCCAATATATGCTCAGAATATTAATGTATACATAGGATTATTTGCAAATACACGCAGAGGACAGTTTTGTGGAATCAACAAAAATTTGGTTGGTCCAACAAAACTTTGCGTTTAAATATTGGTCAATGGAAATTTTGTTTGAATCAACAAAAATTTTTTTTGCAATTCCAACAAAAAAAATTGTATCGTAAACAAAAAAATGTTTAGTTAATTCAAGTAAAATGGTCCAATTTTACTTGAATTAACAAAATTATTTTTGTTACATAGATATATGCTATGTGTTATTTTAACAATCTATTTTCTTTTTTCAACAAAATATATTTTGTTTGTTTAAATAATAAAATATGTTATATTAGGAACTTGTTTTGTTTATACAACAAAAACTTTTGTTAAAGGAACCAATCTAATATGTACTTTTAACTACTTTTTAAGCAGTGAATTACGCCTGTAATCCTTGAACAGTAACATGGGAATTTTTATCCTGCTTTTTTTTCAAGCGTAAACTGACAGAGCGGAAATCGCCCCAAGCCTAGACTCGATCCCGGATCCTCAGAACAGCGCTCTGAGGCTCTACCACTGAGCTACAAGGAACGATATCCGAACTCGGCACTTCTCACTCATATATGTCGGACCGGCTGCAACCGCAGAACAAGATGGAAATTTCATCAGGAGCACGCAAATTTGTGCGACAAACATGAGACGACAATACAAAGCCCAGCATACGGCAACACATAGTTAATTTTTAATTCACTTTCTGCAGTGAATTACGCCTGTAAAAAGCAGGATAAAAATTCACTGGTTATTATTCAAAGATTACATGCGCAATTCACTGCTGAAAATGAGATAGAGCTATTGCAGAAATCGTGAAAAATGCAACATAGCAGCACCATCTGATTCCCGATTTACACCAAAAACTAATGAGCAAAAATTTATATCAGAAGTATCTGAATATATAGTTTTATTAAATTCCGTGCATTAGTTGCCACAAAATTTTTGTCATATACAGACAGAAAGAGTTATACACAGTCATTTTCTAAAAACAGTCAAATCGTGTTCAGGACCTTCTAAAATCGGTCGGAAACCGGAAGTCAAAAATTTTCATGAATCCCATACTTTCTTATTCTAAAGATAGAAGAAAGTAATAAATGGGACAGGGGGATTTTTAAAACCACCTTGGTCCGTTCCAATGAAAAAAAGTTTTAATTATCCAAAAAGTATGTTAATCCTTTAATTATATAGCCTTATAAGTCAAATAAATCAAGTTACGTCAGAAAGTTATAGCTACTACACAGCGATTTAAATTTTGCAAAATCAACATTTGGCTGGAATTACAAATTTAAATTACAAAATTATTGTAAAATTAAAAGAACAGATTTTGTTAATTCAAGTAAAATTGATGAAATTTTGTTAAAATTTTGTAAGAGTGTTAATAATATTTTTTGTCCAAGCAACAAAACCAGTTTTTTACTTCAAGTAATGTTTTTGCTTAAAACCACCAAAATGTACTCAACAAAACATGTCTTGTAGTTTTAATCAATTCCTTTTTTTGGGTGTATCAAATATGATAAACTTATGTTATATTTATGTTATTTACATAATTTATTTTATAATATGTTATTTATGTAAAACGTTTAATGTAAAATTAACATATAATTTAAAATTTAGGAAGAAAATGAGTGGACGACATTCGTCAAAAATATTGAAATTAGCGGTTTTACCGCCTCTGCAGAATGAAACAGATACTCTCGTAAGGAATCATGATGCAGCTCTTATAAGCGTTAGGGATGCTCCAGTAATTCGAGCTTTTGCCAAAGGTCTGGGAGTCAAATTTAATATTGTCATGACAGAAGATGGTGAATTTGGTTTCAAGAAGACCGATGGCACTTGGAATGGAATGATGGGGATGTTAATACGAGGATAAGTTGATCTAACAAGCGTTCCGTTATTTGTAACGGAAGAACACAGAGAAGCAGTAAATTCTACCTATCCAATGCACGTGACGGATGTTACTTTCATGACAGGTAAACCGAAACCGAATCCAAAGAGTTTTGCTATATTTGATGTGTTTTCCTCTGAAGTATGGATAGGAATAGGACTGTGTATCATCCTGATGGCACTTCTCTTATACATTCTCTTGAAGAGAATTGAAACCTATTCTTCTATTCTGTTCGACACTATTGGATGCCTATTAGAAAAATCATTTTCTTTTCACTCAAGGCAAAGAAACACTACACCGTTTCTGCACTTTTGGTTTTTAGGAATCACTGTTCTGATTAACAGCTACAAAGCCGTTATATTGTCTGTCATAACCGTTCCCAAGATGGTTGGAATTCCTGATATAATGGACTTATCTAAAGCTGCGAAGGAAAATTCTGTTATGTGCATGACATATAAAGGTGTTAAAATGTGGCAGTTAGAAACAAACGATGATAGACTCAAACCAATCGGAGAATGCTTAAAAAGAGATGAAAGTGAATCCTTAATTAGTCACCCAGCATTTTTAAGTTATGCCCACAAAAAAGCGTTTATATCATCAAGATTTGACTTACTTAAGTTCAGCAAGGAATACTTCATCTCTGAAGATAGTTTCACTTTAATACATACTGCAATAGCTTATTCAAAGTAATTTTGTTGCCCAAATAAACTGGAACGTGTTGTTTATCGCATTGTTGCAGCAAACCTGTATCCAAAAATGTACAGAGATAGATATTTTATAGCACAGTTGCGTCAATCCAAGACAAAAAATGATGATTACGATACCGCAGGATGGAAACCTCTGATGCTCAAAGATTTTACTGGAGCATTTCTCGTTCTTATTGTAGGACATATTTCTCATTAGTTATATTTATAGCAGAATTTATGTCGAAATATATATTACATGAAAAGTTTTTATGTTCAAAAGAAAATTAAGAAGATGTTCTGTCATGTAACTTGTGACATTATGTTACAAACTCGCTTTTTCATTTGCGTGTATAATTTGATTAAAAGTATTTTGAAAGGAAAGGGTTGTGGGTCATGGTGTTTTCAAATGTGTTGGCAAAACTGCACCTACAAAACAAAAAAAATTATCACTACGATGCTACAAGTCTGGAGTCTCCAACGTTTAAAGATCTTCATGGAACATTTCATGTTTTTATTATAAGAGAACTTTCCTCATTGCCGATATTTATATCAGATATTATATATAAAAAAAAATCGAGAAAAAACTTTTTTGGACTACAAAAGTAGATTATCAAGATTTTATTTCATATCTTATGAGACTATATTTCAAACTTTCCTACATTAAACAAAATTGTAGTTTATGATAAGTTAAGCAGTTAACATCTGGAGTTACGGCAGTGCCCCCGCCAAGTCGAGAAAGCACAGCCGTAGCATCATTTTCAGGAAGCAACTCAGGACACCTTTGACCCTGCCATATCTTTGTGATAGAGTTTCCTAGAAACACGAACATTTGTTTATCTAGAAAACTTTGCAAACAGAACAAAATGTTCAAATTTCACGATTCCAACTTTTCTAGTTCAGAAGATATATGAACTCAAAGTTTCGCTTTTTTGACACTCACTCAATTATCGATCATCAATAATCTGACACGTAAACGTACTAGAGATGAATTTAGATTTTTATAGCTCATTCGTTTCGTCCCATTGAGCTTAGTAATTTGATACCTCCCATATTTGCTATTGAGCTTCAATAATGACAGAGGTCGGGTCAAAATTCAAAATTTCGTTTATGGGAAAACTTTTGCTGTCAAAGAATAAGCATGATATATGGTTCATTAAGGTATCTGCAATCTCATACATGGATAATAATCACTTTTTGACACGTTGTTCCTTCCGAAGAAATGAGTAAAGCAAAAATATATCTCGCAATGAGCATAACTAACGAAGGCTTTAACTTCAGCTGATTCCACGAAGCGCTCAAAACAGGTCTGCATGCTTCATTGAATTTTAAAACAGTACTGTATAGGGGTGACATAATTTTCGGCTCAATTTAGCCTCATTCGGAAAATCCATATCGAAACATAGGGATGAATTTAACTGATGCAAACTGATAGTGTGCCTGTGATACAAACTTGATGATATTGTTCTTTATTTTTGCTTTAATCACTTCTTCGGGAAGAACAATATGTCATAAATTGATAAGAGTCAATGTATGTCAGTGCAAATACCTTAATTAAACACGTATCATGCTCATTTCTTTGACGGCAACTGTTTTTTAAAATAATAATGATTTTAAACTTTGATCGAACATTCTGCGATAATTAAAACCCAATAGCAGATATGTGAGGTATCAAATTACTAAGCTCAATGAGCTATAAAAATCTATCTCTGGTACCTTTACTTGTGAGATACATCCAGCAGCCCTAGGAACTTGGAATTTGGCATAAAGGTAGTGTATAGGATGCAAAGAAAGAAAGAAATATAAATTCCAGAGAATTCAAAAAGAAAGATAAAAAATTCTAAAACAAATAAAAAAATCGAAATTAATCTGATCTCGTAGTTCTAAAAACTTGAAATTTGGCGTAAAGACAGTGTATAGGGCCCAAAGAAGGAAATTCTTCTAAAAAAATTGGAAAATTTTAAAACAAAATGAAAATTTCGAAAAAATTGATAAATTTAAAATATTTAGATTTGTTGGAATTTTCCGGATTTTGTTAATTTGTCTGTCTTTTTATCCTAAACACAACTTTTGAGCCAAGTATCAAGTATCTAATGCTGGAAATAATATCTCAGATCGATAGCGTTAAAAAAAAGGGGTAAAGGTAAAGGGAATGCAAAGAAAGAAAAAAGGAAAAATTGGAAAATTCTAAAACAAAATCGAAAAGTTCGAAAAAAGTTGAAATATTTAAAGTATTTTGATTTGCTGGAATTTTCCGGATTTTGTTATTTTGTCTTTCTTTTTATCCTAAACACCAATTTTCTGCAAAATATCAACTATCTAGTACTACAAGTAATATCTTAGATCGATAGCACCTTTCCTGGAAGCAACTCAATGTACTTTTCAACAAAATTTCCGCTGAATATCTGAATGTTGTCGTTCTTTTGTGCTACTGATTGACTGCTATCCATATCAACAATTTACTATGGTCACTTTTCATATGTAAGATTCACTTAACCATATTTTGTGATTTATAACATATTTGTTTTCATAAAAGAAATGTAGTTATATAAAGCTAGATTGCATGAGAAAGAAATAAAAATATGTTATTAAAAGCTAATTGCGTTAACTTTATACTCATTTTTTGTAAAACTATTTACTTTCCGCTAACACACAAAAAAAAATATTATAATCATCATAAAAATCGATTATTGAAATATTGGAATCTTTTTACATTTTGAGGTTAACACATCGTATGTATTATTAAACCTTTCCTATATGTATGTGTGTATAGATGCATATATATTAGAATTTCCTGATGTTTTTAGATCAGCAGAACACATTTCAGGAAGTTTAACGATGGTATGAGTGTAAGTAATATGGTGTAAGTGTAAGAATAGGAAAAGTCTACGTAAGCGGATGGGGGTGCGGCAATATGAAAGGAAAAAATGTTTCAAAATATTTTTAAAGATTGCTCGTACAAGTATTCTTGTTTCATTATATTTTGAAGTTTTGACAGGGAACTTTTTCAAAATTCATCAAACAAAACTAATTTTTCAATTTTATTTTTCAATTTTGCATGTTTTATTTTTATTTTAATTTACTTTTCCAAAAACAAACAAAAAAAAAATCTGAAAGTAAATGCATGAGTAAAAAAATTCGATTTGCCCCACTAAAAAGTCAAACTGCCTCCTGGTGGAGCATACGTCTGGTTTAGAGGCTAAACGTGTATAACTTTTTTCGTGTTTAATGTAAAACTCAAAAAGCTACAATTATTTTTACACCTAAATTTGTTAGTAGACGATTTTTGATTCTATAAATTAAACAATTTCACTAAGCTTGAATGAATGAATATATGTTTTAATTTTTCAAATCTTCTTAAAAATTGAAATTTAATAAAAACTCTTTTTTCAGTTAATTTCTTTAGCACTTATTTTTTCCTATTTTCGTAGAAGAAAAGATAAAATACAAACACATAGTCAAAATGTAAAACATAAATGTATATTGTTTACCTTTCATTAAAGTCAGCATTGTTGTGTATAAAACTTCCTTAAAACTATTTTTTATTCACTTCTGACGATTGTTTTTCAATTTATGTGCGTGATCCCCCAAAAAATAACAGGCTACAGAAATATACCACAAATAAGGAACTTTTGTGCAAGTATTTATAACTAAATGTATGATATATTTTCCGAAGTAGGGAGATATCTTGTTAAGAATCTGCCAGTTTAGGCAATATTGCAACAGAAGGGTACCTCCAGGGATGTATAGTGACCCAAATTATAATTCAAATACGAGGAAACTCTAAAGGACTTACACATTCAATCGGCTACACTACACTGATATCGAAAAAACGAACCTCGCACAGGTTCCTTATTTTGCGTCCAATATTAACCGTCGGACGGGCGGGGTAAACCCAATATATGCTCAGCAATTTTTATTGTGTGAAAAACAATAGTTGAAAATAGCAAACATATTATATGTATGTTCAATAAATACATGTTTATTCAGGTGATTTATCTTATCATATGACATTTATGTGAATATTTGCAATATAAAACTAACATATTATTTAAAATTTAGGAAGAAAATGACTGGACGCCATTCATCAAAAATAATGAAACTAGCGGCTCTCACACCGCTGCCGAATGAACCAGATACTCTCATACGGAATCATGATGGAACTCTTATCAGTGTTCAAAATGCTCCAATTATTCGAGCACTTGGCAAAGGTCTTGGCGTCACCTTTCATATTGTCATTCCAGAGGAAGACGAAGTTGGTTTAACGAAACCTGATGGCACTTGGACTGGAATACTGGGAATGTTAATAAGGGGAGAAGTTGATATATCAGGCATTCTAATGATTGTAACGAAAGAAAAAAGAGAAGCAGTAAATTTTACATATCCCATGCACGTGACGGATGTTACTTTCATGACAGATAAACCGAAACCGAACCCAAAGGGTTTTGCTATACGTGATGTGTTCTCATTTGAAGTGTGGGTTGGCATAGGACTGTGTGTTATCCTGATGTCACTTCTCTTATACATTCTATTGAAGAGAAGGCAAACCTTTTGTACAATTCTATTCGAGACTATTGGATGTCTATTAGACAAATCATACTCTTTTCATGCAAGACAAAGAAATACCGCACTGTTACTGCTCTTTTGGTTTTTAGGAATCACTGTTCTTACTTATAGCTACAAAGCCATTATATTGTCTGTTATAACAGTTCCCAAGATGGTTGGTATTCGTAATGTAAAGGATATATGTAAAGCTGCAAATCAAAATTCAATCATGTGTATGACATACAAAGGGGGAAGTATGCGGCAGATAGTATCAGACGACGGTAGACTCAAATCAATCGGAGAATGCTTAAAAAGAGGGGAAAATGAATCTTTAAATAGTCACCTAGCATTTTTTAACTATGCCCACAAAAAAGCATTTATATCATCAAGATTTGACTTACTTAAGTTCAGCAGGGACTACTTTATCTCTGAAGATAGCTTCTCTTTAATGCACTCTGCAATACCTTATTCAAAACAATTTTGTTGCCCAAAGAAACTGGAACGTGTTGTTCATCGCATTGTTGCAGCAGACCTGTATCCTAAAATGTACAGAGATATATATTTTATAGCACAGTTGCGTCAAAACAAGACAAACTAGTCGTTGGGGGCCACCGTAATACTTACCCATCATGGATATGCATAATGTAAAATATTAAAATAAAAATGTGTAAACTACTTATAAAATGCATTGCAATTCAAATAAAATCATGGCTTGATGACGTCACAAACTTTAAAGGATCGATTACTGAATTGCTTGAAAGAGGTTTTTCCTTATAACTCCAAAAATAATAATCCTATTAACTAGCGGTTTATTGCATCTGATTAAGCGTCAAATTTCCAATTAAAATATATCTTTGAAGTGAAATTTGGATGAAATACAGGGTCATGAAAAATCGAAGAGTGTGGAAAATAGGATTCCAAATATCTCGGCAACTAATTATCCGATCTACTTCATGCTTTATTCAAAATTTATGTTTTTTTATTGTCTTTTATATTCATTTCTTAAAATAAACAATTTCGAAAATTTTTATATACCTTTCATCAGAACGAATATTTCGAGAGTCCGAAAAAAATTGTTCCGGTTAATCGAGGTTATTGAAATGAAATAGGCTTCTTCCCATTATTACATACTAAGTACATACCAAATTGCAAGTCTCTATCTCAATTTTTTCGGGAGATAGAGCGTTTACAGACACACACACACACAGACACACAGACACACAGACGGACGGCAAAATTTTTTTTCTAAAAATATGTTTTTCGGAATCTCCAGTGTCTGAAACGTGTAAATCCGTCAAAAAAAATTTCGATTTTCAAAACGATTACAAGACTTACCCTATACTACGTATGATGGGTAAGTAAAAATGATGATTACGATACTGCACGATGGAAACCTCTGACGCTTGAAGATTTTACTGGAGCATTTCTCGTTCTTATTATAGGACATTTTTTCTCATTAGTTATATTTATAGCAGAAATTATGTCCAAATATATATTACATGAAAAGTTTGTATGTTCAGAAGAAAATTAAGAAGATTTTTTGTCAGATAATTTATGAAATTATATTACAGACTCACTTTTTAATTTGCGTTGCAGAATTTGATTAAAAGTATTTTTTAAAGGGAGAGGGGAGAGGATCATGGTGTTTTTTAATGTTTCCGGCCCAACAGCACCTAGCAAAACCAAAAAATTATGACCATGATGCTACAAGTCTGGAGTCTCCAACATTTAAAGTTCTTATTCGAACATTTTCTGTTTTTATTATAAGATAACTTTCCTCCTTGCCGATATTTATATCAAACATTATACCAAAAAAAAAACTTTTTTTGACGAAAAAAGTAGAGTATCAAGATTTTATTTTATATCTTATGTGATTATATTTCCCTACATTATATAAAATTTTAGTTTATGATAAGTTCAGCAGTTAACATATGGCGTAACAGTAGTGCCTCCGTCAAGTCGAGTAAGCACAGCCGTAGCATCATTTTCAGAAAGCAACTCAGGATACCTTTGATCCCGGAATATCTTTGTGATGGAGATTCCCAGAAACTGGAAACTTTGTTTATCTAGAAAACTTTGCAAACAGAACGAAATGCTCAAATTTCACGATTCCTACTTTTCTAGTTCAGAAGATATATGAACTCAAAGTTTCACTTTTTTGCACACTCAATCACTAATCGATCAACAAAATTCTGACACGTAAACGTACTAGAGACGAATTTAGATTTTTAAAGCTCATTCGTTTCGTCCCATTGAGCTTAATAATTTGATACCTCCCATATTTACTATTGAGCTTCAATAATGACAGGGGTCGGGTCAAAATTCAAAAGATCGTTTATGGGAAAACTTTTGCTTTCAAAGAATAAGCATGATATATGGTTAATTAAGGTATCTGCACTCTCATACATGGATAATAATCACTTTTTGACACATGTTCCGTCCGAAGAAGTGAGTAAAACAAAAATATTTCTCGCAGTGAGCATAACTAGCAAAGTCTAATGTCATAAATTGATAATAATCAATGTATGTCAGTGCAAATAAATTAATTAAACTTTTATAATGCTTATATCTTTGACGGCAATTGTCTTTTTAATAATAATAATTTTAAACTTTGGCCGGGACTTCTGTGATAATTAAAATCGAATAGCAAATATGTGAGGTATCACATTACTAAGCTCAATTATCTATAAAAATCGATCTCTGGTACCTTTACTTGTGAGGTACATCTAGCAGCCCTACGAACTTTAAATTTGGCATAAAGGTAGTGTTTAGGATGCAAAGAAAGAAACAAATTAAAAATCTGGAGAATTTGAAAAGAAAAATTGAAAACTTCGAAAACAAATCAAAAAATCGAAATTAATTTGATCTCGTAGCTCTAAAAACTTTAAATTTGGCATAAAGGTAGTGTTTAGGATGCAAAGAAAGAAACAAATTAAAAATCTGGAGAATTCGAAAAGAAAAATTGAAAACTTCTAAAACAAATCAAAAAATCGAAATTAATTCGATCTCGTTGCTCTAAAAACTTTAAATTTGGCATAAAGGTAGTGTTTAGGATGCAAAGAAAGGAACAAATTAAAAATCTGGAGAATTCGAAAAGAAAAATTGAAAACTTCTAAAACAAATCAAAAAAATCGAAATTAATTCGATCTCGTAGCTCTAAAAACTTTAAATTTGGAATAAAGGTAGTGTTTAGGATGCAAAGAAAGAAACAAATTAAAAATCTGGAGAATTCGAAAAGAAAAATTGAAAACTTCTAAAACAAATCAAAAAATCGAAATTAATTCGATCTCGTAGCTCTAAAAACTTTAAATTTGGCATAAAGGTAGTGTTTAGGGTACGAAGAAATGAAATATTAAAAAAATTTGGAAAATTCTAAAACAAAAATTGAAAAATTCTAAATCAAATCAAAAAAGTGAAATTAATTCAATCTCGTGGCTCTAAAAACTTTAAACTTGGGCATGAAGGTAGTGTTTAGGGTAAAAAAAAAGTAAATATTAAAAAATTGGAGAATTCTAAAACAAAATAAAAAATTTCGAAAAAAATCGAAATATTAAAAATATTTTGATTTGTTGGAATTTTTCGGATTTTGTCATTTTGTCTTTCTTTTTATCCTAAATACCATTTTTGTGCCAAATATCAAGTATCTAGTACTGCAAGTAATATCTGAGATCGATAGCACCTTTCCTGGAAGACGCTTAAAGTACTTTTCAACAAAACTTCCGCTGAATATCTGAATGTTGTCGTTCTTTTGTGCAACTGATTGACTTCTATGTATATCAAAAAAATTACTATGGTCACTTTTTAAATGTAAGATGCACTTAACCATATTTTGTGATTTATAACATATTTGTTTTCATAAAAGAAATGTAGCTATATAAAACTAAATTGCATGAGAAAGGAATAAAAATATGTTATTAAAAGCTAATTGCTTTCTGTAAACTTTATATTCATATTTTGTAAAACTATTTGCTTTCCGCTCACACACAAAAAAATATATTGTAATCATGATAAAACCCGATCATTGAAATATTGGAATATTTTTACATTTTGAGGTTAACACATCGTCTGTATTATTAAACCTATTCTATGTGTATGTGTGTATATATGCATATTATTAGAATTTCCTGCAGTTTTTATATCAACAGAGCACATTTTAGAATGTTTGTGTAAGTAAACACCATAGCACTCAAATATTGCTTTCGATTGATCTTTCCATTTGGAAAATTTGTTCCATACACTGTTTGTCATATATGCCACTGCACAGAACTGTATACATTATTGAAGAAATCGGTCGACGTGTCATTTATCTACACATTTTTTTCAACACTTCTGTGGCGATAACTGATAAACATTGTCTCTTATATCTCAATTCATTTATTTTTATTTCTCTCGTCATATTCAACTATGTTTCATCAGACCGTGACTTAATGTAATGAAATCTTTTTTATTCTTTTAGGTAGCTTTCAATACAAAAAAGTATAAAGCTACCTATTGCAGCCGTTCGTAGGAAAACAGTTCCGCAAAATTTCGATATATTTTCACCGATCATGACCCCCAGACCCCAAAACCACCCTCCGTTCAAATGTTAATGTATATATATATATATATATATCCATATATATATATATATATCTGACCTATGTCATACGATAACGCTCATATTTATAAATCAATTTTGATGAAACTAATTGTGTGTATTAAGCTCACCAATGTCTCGACCGAGTTCGTTGTCCAGCTTGGTCCGCCATTTTGTTTCAAGATGGCGGCCACTTAAATATTTAAATCTAAAATTAATATACAAAAGAGTTAAAAATTCAAATGTATTTTTTAATTTAGTGTTGGGCCTTGATACGAGGAATCCAGAGCATTTTTTGGTTTACCTCTATCTTAAAAAATGGCTGAGATAGAGCAGTTTGAAATTCTAGGGTGGCTGACATTTTGAAACAAAACAGCACATTAACGCGATTACTCGCAAATTATTTTCTTTCATTGTTGTAATCATTTTCCCAATCATACGCATAAAACTATATATTCATATCCGTTAGCGCCAAGTTCTCGTCAAAATTGGCGACATTTGGCGACCAAAATAAGTCTTCATAAATGAAGCCAATTTGGCGAATTTCTTATTCAAATTCAGTATTAAGGAATCTTTTGTAAACGTTTCTTTGCATTTAACTTGCTGTTTTCGTGTAACATTAGCTAAAATTTTAAAACAAAGATATAGGAAAGCTACCTTTTCCACCCGGTACAGGTCGGAAGGACTTTTTTTTTTTAGTCACAGTACAATATTTTTGCTTTATTTTATAAAAAAAAAGTTTCTACTAAATGAAAGAGAATGAGAATTTGTGTATTCATTTTGTTACAGAAGAAAGAAAAAATATGCGCATTAAAAATAAATTAAATGAAACTAGATGGAACCCGTCAAAACTTGACGGAAAAAATTACAATAACAATATTAGTAAAATAAGCTTCTTTATTACATAAGAAGGGGTGCGTATGAAACAGTCTTTCAAATATTTTATTTCAAAAGTTTTCCCCCCCCAGTGAATTACAGTACTAATTCCGAAGCAAACTCCAAACAAACAATCCGTAAACAACTGTGTAAAGCAAATCAGTTTGACATTACCGCCATATTCCCCACGGCAAGAAAAAAAATTTCCTGGACCTATGAAGTATCATACAAATAGTATATCCCTCCGTTTATCTCATATTCAGTCAATAAAAGAACATAGTAAATAAAGCACACATCTCCCCCTCCCCTGTGATAATGCAACCGAATGAGCTCCTATGCGCATGTGCATTGCATCTCACCAAAGGCACCGTCAAAATTCGACGTTAAAAAAAGTTTTAAAATGTTCAAATTAAAAGTTTTAAAATATCTTTAATCATTGTTCGTTTCAAATCCATATCTTCTGAAACGCATCCATTGTTTTAAGCAAATCAATTCCTATGTAAAGATGAAGAATTTTTTTTTTTACAATAATAAATCAATCTGCAGATAAGGGAGATTTTTAAAGTTTTCAAGTGTAATTTATTTGTATGGTTTCTTCGGTTCCTTTACATAATCAGGATGATTATTCCTTTTCCATCACAGTCGGGGATCTTTTCCTTCTTATACAGTTAAATATCCAATGGATCTTTAAAAAAATAATAAAATACAGTTCCTAGAATAGTCTGATGCAACATATACATCAACGAATTCAGCATATCAATTTTATGTTAATCATAAACTATAAATAGTTTGTTTTTCTTGAGAGATTTTAGTTTAGCGCCAAAATGCTCTTTCTTTTAGATAATCTGATCTTATGATTTATCAGGGGTTTATATTATTTTTCTTTTTCAGTTTTTATGATGGTTAAGAAAATCTATTTTCAATTGGGGCAACTTTACCAGGGAATATGCTACATTATTAAAGCAAACTGATGATCATTGTTGAGATAGAATTGAAAAATATTTCATGCTTGAAAATTATTTAAAAAGTCGTTAAGTTAAGCGGCAGTTTTCAAATAAATTTCAATCGAAAGCTATTTTTTTTTCTAATTGATGATGTAAGAACTAAAATTGTAAAATGTAGTAAAATGCAGTAAAAAATGGAAATTTGTAGTATTTAGAAGTGATGTAAGCGCGATGAAAGCTAAAGCGATAGGGCCGTTTGTTGTCACAACCGTTATACATTTCTAAAAATTGCCACTGTGTTTTGGCTGGAGTCCAAAAGTAGACTACCATTTTTTGACATCGAAAGAGAAATTCACAGTGGAAGAAATAGGACTTTACCACTAATAAGGAACTGTTAAATGAACTTATAACAAACCTACCAAAATAATTCCTATAAAATATTAGCCTTACATTATTTATTCTAGCTACAAATACAATCATTATTTCAAGTTTTTTTTTTCCCATAACATTACTTTTAATAATTTTAATTTTCCTGAAATTCTTTACTTTTGTGAATTTTTTTATAAAAAAATGAAATTTTCTTACCTATAATTTAAAAAAATAAGTAATTGGTAACATGTAATCAAGGTATGCAATCAAGATGAAGCAACCAATAAAGGCTTAAATTCTGACCTTTAAAATTAAAAATTGAAAAATCAGTTAAAATTATGTCATGTTGACACAATTAATTTTCTTTTTAGTTTTATCAATGTTAAAATGCATTTCAAGCTAAGCATAACGTCATTTTCCCTGGCGCAAACTTTTCACACGTACTTTGTATAAGTTACTTTTATGCTTAAACACCATGTTACAAATTAAAATATATTTTGTATTTAATTGTAATGAAAAAATGACATCAACAAAGTTATAATGCATAATGATAAAATAAACTTAATGGACAATATTCCGGTGACGTCACAATAAATATGAATTATTATTCGCTTATAAAACACGTGGATAAATATTTTCACCGAAATTTAACTTGCAAATTAAAAAATTCGGCGTAAAAGTTCTCATCAAGTTATTTTTAATTCGACGCTAAATGTATTCATAATGATGTTTTACTGATTTATTAGTTATTATATTAATTAAAATAAAAATTACGTCTTCGAAACCATGATATTAAAATAGAAAAAGCATTGAAAAAATGTTGTGATGCGTAGTTTCGTACAATTGATAAAATTCAACTGACGTCACAAACATTTATCCAACAGTCGAAAGGGATAATTGAGAGAAATAATATAAATAAATAAATATTCAAGAATATTTTTTATTCTGTTTTCATTAATATATTTTAAATTTTATTGTTTAAAGTTACTGATAAATGATACTTTAGTAAATGGGGCTTTTCCTAAGTATTATTTTATTATTTTTTTTATTTTTGAGATTTAATGGCAACTTTATGGCGCTACAGTTTGGCGAATAATTTGGGATACATTTCGGTTAGCCGGGCGCCAGTGAAGTATACACACACACACACATATATATATATATATATATACACACACATATATGTCATTCTATAAACATAATGTATTCTACGCGCTGTAACTGGGGTTAATTTTTGACGCCTAAATGACGATTTTTGCTTTGTATGGCAACCTGGTGTTTTATAATAAAATTGAATATGTGTGTAAATAAATAAAATAAAATTGGTACTTTTATGTTAGCTGGGCGTCAGGGATAACTCTCTAAATCTTCTTTCAAATGGAATAATTTAAATTGCAATATTTTATGTGAGATTTGTTATTCATATTGATATATTTATGTTTAAATATTTTATTATGATTATATTTTAGTTAATTTTAAGTAACTTTTTTAAGATTTAATATTACAATGTTAAAATATTGCCTAGTTGATATTAGCTAATGTCAAAAGATTGGCGAACCACAGTGTTCAGAAAATAACTCTATGCCTTGCAACAGCGGGAGTTGCCGTCTTTATGACGTCATAAGCAGCAGTAAAAGTTTAATTGAAAATTACGGCTAATTAATTAAATTTTCGAACGATCGAATGGACGATAACAAATCTGTATCCAAATATCTTTCATTTAAAAAAAGAATGGTGTAATTTGATGCAGTAGTTTGTTCTCACGGATTGTCGAAAGAAATCGCTTAGCATTTTAAATATATAGATACTTTTGCAAAAAATGCTGAAATATAATAAAACTAGCCACCACTGGCGACCAGTTTGGTCTCCCTTAAATGTATGTTAAACATTGCAACACGTTACATTTATTCCTAATTTAATTTTCCCTTAATCCTTCGCCAAATCGGAAGATTCTAATAGACAGATCATGAA
Organism: Maratus michaelseni; assembly: GCA_963931845.1. Lineage (NCBI taxonomy): Eukaryota > Metazoa > Arthropoda > Arachnida > Araneae > Salticidae > Maratus > Maratus michaelseni. The sequence goes on from OZ007597.1 coordinate 56,418,400, forward strand.
CTTTTGCGATCATGGTAGTATTTTGCATATTTTTGGGGCATAGGCGTTGGCGCGATTATTCCCCCCGCCAATTTGGCGAAAATTTTGTTATGGAAATTGTTGTTTATTTACTTTTATTTTTTTTAATTCTATAAATTATTTTTGATATGTATATCAGTATTTATTTACATCAAACTATCATTTATTTATTTTTATTTCTTTTTTTAATTATGAGTATTTTTGTTAGCCGGGAGCAGATGATAAATCGCCAAATATCGTTCCCATCACCATCATTCATACTACAATTTATTTAATTTTAAATTATAAACGTGTCACTCATTTCATTTAAAATACTTAACTTTAATCTAAAATGCTTATATTACATAAATTTAAAATACTCCACATATTTCATTTAAAATAGAAAATAAATAAATAAATAAGAAATAATATCATAAATTAAAACATTTGATTTCAAAATGAAACATCGTTTCTAATTTGTACACGCGATAAATAAAAGCTGTATTAGCGATTTTAAAAATGCTAAAAATCTGATTTATTAAATATTATTACATGAGTTCAATTTACGTCAAGAAAAGGTTCGAAAGGAAGTTGAGTTGTATAGCACATAATTATGGTAAACTTTGATTGTCTCACTGGTGCGAGTTATTTTTTTGACGCCAGGCAGCGGTCCAAAAATTCATTCGCGGAGAACTTGCTTTGCGAATGATTACCTCCATGATTTAATATTTTAAATGTTCACGACGAATCAATCTTTTTTTTTTTTTGTTTACTTTCATGAATAGAAAATTTGAAATGCGAATCTAATTTCGACTGAAGTTATTGCAGAATATATACATAATTGAACGTAAGTCATCTCTCAAATATTAATTTATTTTGAACGATCTTTCTTAAAATGTAACTTTTATGCCGTTTTATTTGAAAAAATAATTTTGAATAAAAATGGCCGCCTGGCATATGAAAAAATGAAACGGTCATCCCGGAACTGTTGATGACAGTCACATGACTTACGCTTTTATTTTAGAAGATGGGTCCTTTTTGATGAACAAAATATGTTGTTATTCTCATACACGTGAAAATGAGTGTTGCTAAGATTTTTCATACTTTTTGCCAACTTTGACTGTGAATCCGATTACAGAATATTAGATCTATAATTGAAATATATTAATAGATGTTGTTTTACATAGTTTTTTGGTTAATTTTCTATTACCTGGAATGTGAATACAAAGTATTTTATAAAGTGTACAGGAAGTCGAGTGGTGTCACTCCACATTTTAGTCAACAGCTTCCAGAACTAGACTCATAAGCGTCATCAAAGGAGGTTAGAGAAAGCCATTGCTTTTCCCTGGTTTTCTAAAATTAATTTTCATTATCTCTGATGTAGTATATGTTTTTCTAAAGTACAATTTACTATTCGCAATTGACTTAAAATATTTAAACACAAACTAGAGAACATATTCAACTAGTAATTATGTGGTTTCGTCAAGAATGATATCGTACTAAAAGCATTGCTGCGAGAATCAAGTGAAATATTAAAATGACCATTCCGAATTTACCCGCTCACGGAATATGAACCGATTTCTTTCATGATATCATACATAAAAGAATAAAAATAAAAATGAGATACGATTCTCTCAATGGTGATATAATTTAAAAAGCCTTACTAGAGGATCAGGAAAAGTATGGCAACTATGAGTCAGAATCTAAGCGTTCATGAGGTACACTCCAATGTCTTCAAAGACGTCATACTAAAAGAAAAAAAAAAGTCCACTTCCGTTAAAAGTGGTATCGTTAAAATGTTCTAGCCATGGGTATTAACTAACGATTAACAAACTAACGAGTCTCTAAATTAAGTTAAAAATTACCCTAGCATACATAAATGGCCCCTAGCTCCAGATGGAGCATTCCTCTTGCTTTTATCTTCTTTACGGGGCTAACGCAGAGGGCTACCGTGGTTGAAAGTCACGTGACAGTCGCGGTCTCACTGAAAACGTACTTTGACGCGCAGCTATCACAAAGGAATTCCATTACAAACCAAAATCCACATCCATTACTATTTTCGTGTGTGTTTAAAAACCAATTGTTCCAACGTTCCAACCTTTATTAATAAATGCAAACGCAATTTTCATTGCGATTCTTTTCTTTTTTTTTAATTGTGTTAAGAGGTTTTATTAAGTAGTTTCATCAATTAATATAAAGGACGAGATACTTAGGATAATCTATCGAATGTAAGTATTAACCATTTTTCCGTTTTGATGTAATATGCATAACATTTAATTGTGCAATGTTATATACTTTTAATCGTTGTAAATATGATAATTTAGTTAGCAGAATGCCGGTAACTTTACTTATATGAAATAAAACAGCAGAGTAAAATCGTAAGATTATTATTGATTATATATTTTTTTCTAAGGGCAGCTTCGGTGGGAGGACATTACAATGTTTCGGGATAATTTTTCATATCTAGACCATTAATAAATCTAAAATATGAAATCATTTGTAGGGAATGTCACTCCTTGAATTCACCAAACTGCATTACTGATCTTGGCGATGTATTTTTTTTTTTTTTTTTAAATGAAAGACACCTATGCATTATACGATAATGTTTGTTTTGTATTGTTTAAATATAAGTAAAGCTAATTTATTTTAAATGAATATGTATTTACTTGCACTATTTATTCTTAAAGTTTTTCGCTTATTGATGCAAACAAGTCGAAATTTTTAATAAGTTCAGATTATTTTTAAAGATTTAATATTCAGAATACCACACGTGTAATATTATTACGGATTAATATTAAGAATACTATACATATGATACTTTTCATTTTGGTTCCTTTAAACAATTCATGATTTTTTAAATGTATATATGAATGAAATGTTATTTTAATTTATTTATTAACAAATTGAATACAATTCCACTAATAAATGTGTTAATCTGTTTTTAATTTAGTTTATAATAAAATAATAAATCAATAAATTGAGATTTTGACTGAAGCACAAAGAACAAATTGCCAGATATTATTTCAAACTTTTACATTTGTACCATATATTTTCAATTATGTTGTGTATGAATTTCTAACAATCAAACTTTGTTTTACAAGGAAATCCGGCATGCTTAATTCTATATATGCTTATAATTTATGCCATAATTTCTGTTTAAAGTATTGCCATATTTTCCTATATTTGTCTTTGTGTATGTATCATTACTCAGGACTGATATAGTTCAAAAGTGTTTATGATTTCGGTATGTCTGTCTGTCTGTCTGCCGTCTGACTGAACAAGAACTTTTGATATAAAAAATTGCATGCACATACCTTTAAAATTAGTTCTGAATTATTAATATTATTAATATATGTCTACGTTAATATTTATTATTAACAGAACTTAAAAAGCTCTCTTATACAGTTTTTCATACCATTTAAATTCATATTGAATAATTGAAAATAGCGGCATTAATGTCATTTTTTAGATAAAAAATATGTTAACAACTGTGAAAAAATTCCATCCCAAAATAAATACATCTAAATAAAGCAATACGCTGGCAGAGAACATGTCAAGAGACTAATATAGATTTAAATCCTGCAAACGAATTTTTTTTTAAAGTAATTCTCAAAGCTCCTTATAATTTTCTATAAACTTCAATACATAACTAAGTTTTTATAATAATGCTTCTCTAAATATTTTGGAGTGCTACACAACTAATATTATTACGATTACATTTTGTTTATGATCAGTTAGATTTATTGGTATTTGGTTGTAAAATAAGTATGTTTTCTTCCCCAGAAAATGACCTTTTCCCAAATTCTATAGAAGGGAAGAACTCCCCCCTCCCATTTACCTTTCCAGCCTTCAAAAAAGTGAAAGCGCATCCCTTCCATTTTCCTTTTGTTCACCACTCTCTCAAATAAAGCAGGTAGAAGAATGGATTCTCCCTCCAGGAAGGGGGAATAAAAATGGAATGAACAGGAATTTAGATAGAGTATTTCCTAGGAGTAGGGTTGTGAGCAGTGAAGGTTAATAGGCGAGCTGTTCTTTCCCCAACCGTCTTGATTCTTCTTAATTCTGTTCCCAGCTTTATCCACTACTCAAAAAAGTTGAGGCTTGCGAAGTAAAGTCAAATTTGCACTGAAAAATTAAGACTTTTGCTTCTCGTTTTAATATATTATATGCTCAGAAATAAATATTGAGCATATTTCACATTTCACATATGTTTTTTAAATACTTAAACTAAAATTTTGAAAATTTTATATATTATATAAAGTGTGTGTTCAAAGACCGTGTATAATTTTCATGCAAAAATATTGATATTAGGGTATAAAAGTCCCCCCCCCCTACCTTTTTTTTCTCTCTCTTATTTTTCGACAATCGTATTTTTTTCTCAATAACTTAAATTGTTCTACAGCTTTGAAATTTTTATATGCTAAATAAATCATAGTATCTAGTATGTGTTATTTTTGTTTATATTTACAGTAACTTCTTGGGTACATAGAGCTAGGTACAGTTGTATATACTTACATATATATATATTTCACTTTTGACATTATAACTGTTTATAAATTATTTTATTTAATATACTTAAAATTATGATAGTATTTTGAACTTTTTATAAGATTTAATCACAATTCCTCTGGTAGGAAAAAATTATTGAAAAAATATTAATTTTTATATATTTTGTGTGTTAAAAATATTTTATTTATTCTCTGAGATAAGTATTGAGCACATTTCATTTTGTTTTAAATATTTATTTTTCTACTAAATCTTTAATTTTTTTTATATATTATATAAAATATATATCCCATGACCGTCTATAATTTTGGTGGAGAAATATTGATATTTATGGTATAAAATACCTGTTTGAAAATTTAAAAAAAATAATCGACAATTTTTTTTTTCCAAAATCGTCAATTGTGATTCAATTTTGAAATGTTAAATAAATTATATTTCCGTAGTTTGTGTTATATTTTGGTGTATTCACAATGATTTGTAGGATATAAAGGGTTCAATTATTTGTTTTTCAGTTTTAACAACTTTATACCTGGTTACAAATTATTTTAATTAGTACTTAAAATTATCCCAGTGTTTTGAAATATATGTAAGATTTGATAATCATGATTGTACTGCTTGGGGGCAGTAACGAATTTTATCAAATTAAAAAACAACTCGGGTATAATAGTAATCTAAAATATATTATGTCAATTGGTTTGCTTAGCTCAGCTGAGACCGGGAGCGTCACGTGACTACTCTAAATTGAAGAAGCGTGGTAGCCCGTCTTTCTCGTTAGCCCCGCTTCTTTATGTATGACGTCACAGAAGACACTGGTCCGTATCTCGTGACCGGTTGGATACGGGTGGGTAATTTCTCTTTTTTTATTGACTCTCGTGGCAAAACTTTTCCAATAATACCACTTTTGACGAAATACAGAACAACTAGTTGAATATGTTACCTAGTAAAATAAAAAGTAAGAGGTTCTATGCACCCACAGCCCTGAAACCATATTAAACACATTTATTAATTTTATTTTATATTCATTTGCTTAAATATTATATTCGGGCGACACACCCCCCCTGCCACCAGGACTAAATTAAGATATACAGGAAAAACGTCTAAGACTTAATCGCTTGGTACTCTGTCGAAATTCAGTTTCAGGCAAAGTCTCGATCTTAGAAAGTACACTCCTTATTGAAATTGTAACACATGGGCTGATAAGTTCCTGGTCTGATAAAGAAAACACAACTTTTTTCATAACTTTAAAATTTTATAACATTATAACTTTATAACTTTAATAAGTAACATAAGTTTAATAGTAAATAATAATTTAATAATAATAATAATAATAATAATAATAATAATAATAATAATAATAATAATAATAATAATTTAATAATAATAATTTAATAATAATAATTTAATAATAATAATTTAATAAATAAATAATAATAATAATTTAATAATAAATAACATAATTTTATAACGAAAAAGCTCCAAACAGAGCTTAGAATCATCAATTCGTTGTTGTTTTTTGTCAAAAGTCAACCGTCAACACGCGCGGCACCCATTTTGACAACAACTTTTTCATAGACAAATGTTCATTCAAAATAAAACCTACACGTTCCTTGGATATCGTCAGAGTCTGAGATATCTCCTGCAACTTCACTTTACGGTTCTCCAAAACGATTTTTTGGACTTTTTGGATGTTTTCCGGAGTAACCACCTCTCTTGCGTGGTGCGTCACTGGTGTCCGTACGACCACGTTTAAATTCAGCAAACCAGCCAATAATGGTTGATTTACCTGGTTCTTGCAGTGTGCAGTGTCCGGATAACGCTTATAATGCCAAGCTTTTGTTTGAACGGTGTTTTTTCCCATCAAATAACAATTCTTGAAATTCTTGTTTATCCATTTTTTTGTTTATTAACAAAGTCGTTCAACTAAAACCACTCTAACGTTTTATCCACACTGCGAATCATCATGACATTTTTTTTCTGCTACCTTTTAGAGGTTAGTATTTACTAAAGAAAGCATCTGTTTGGCGATTGCAACGCCATCTGTGTGCCAGACCGGGAATTTATCAGCCGATGTGTTATATTACAGTGTGGTGGAAAATGATAAGTACTATAATTTTTTTTTTCTCTAAAGAAGAAATATATTAATATTAATCAACATATAAACAACTTACACTGATTTCATCAAGATAAGTAAGCAATACCAACTTTTAAAAATATTGTAAAACAGTTTATATTATTAAAACTAGCAGGTTTCACCCGTTACGCCTGGATTTTTTAAACAAACTTCGAATAATTTTTCTTATATAAAAATCCTTCCATTCGAACCTAGTGTTGGGGAACTCATTGCCTTCGGAAAAGTGCACCGCATCTGTTCCGTTACGATTTTACAAACGAACTTCGAGTTTGTATAAGTTTATATTGTTAAGTGAAAATGTTTCCGAACAAACATATATTTGGAGAGCCAACACTAATTTTGGGAGCGTCCACTGAGAGGGCTACGCCCGCTAGACGGCCTGCTATCGTGTCGGCTTTTGTCCTCCAAGGAGACCTTATTATATTAGTGCCCCAACACGAAAGTTGTTCTGTCACCAAACATTTTTATAACCAACCCAATATTTTTGTATAATCAACTTTATCATAACCAGTTTTTTGCGTTAATCTAACCCATACTAGACAAACAACCCATAACCATAAGTTTTTATTGTTAAGTGAAAATATTTCCGAGCAAACATATATTTGGAGAGTCAACACTGCTTTTGGCAGCGTCCACTGAGAGGGCTACGCCTGCTAGACGGCCTGCTATCGTGTCGGCTTTTGTCCTCTAAGGAGACCTTGTTATATCAGTGCCCCAAAACGAACGTTGTTCTGTCACCCAACATTTTTACAAGCAACCCAATATTTTTGTATCGTCAACTTTATCATAACCAGTTTTTGCATTAATCTAACCCATACTAGCCAAACAACCCATTAACCAATACTTTGTGGCAAAATTATAATTTACAACTATTATCACCACACATCCACCATTTGACAATTTTTGAGAAGTTGTAAATTTGGCAAGAGCCCCCACCCCTCAATAGTTGTAACATTGTATAGAAAAAGAAAAACAACAAACTCAAAAACTCTGTCTTTTCTCGTTATAAAGATGACACTCAACCACGTCTTCTGCCCCCCTCAAGCGGAAATTACGTAACGGAGGCATTCTATTAGTTTCCTAGTTCTGGAATTTATTGCAAATGAATTTCTGACAAATTGATAAATAATCAAATACCCAGCGCCTTCTTATGTGAATTTCATGTAACCAATCTCATTCTTTTCCTCTCTTTACATAGAACAAATGGATAAAAATCCCCATCATAATCGGACTCTTAGTTCTAGATTTAAAAAGAATTAAGACTTCTAGAATATTCTAGAATTAAAATTTTAATTTCTGACCAATTTTTGTTGCAAAAAAATAAGAGTCCAAACACATCACCCCATACCTTTATGTAGTCTATATCTTCATTTCCATCTGTTTGAATAAAAAAAAGATAAATAAATGATCTAAATCTGACAATTAGTTGTCTAGTTATTAAAGTTTGATATTTTAACACGAATTGATAGTTTTAACTTAATCATTAAATCAGTATATGTGCAGTATATATAAAGCGTACTTAAAATCAAATCGTCATCTTGTCGCTGTACTCCCATTTACCTGAGCCACACATAGTGAAGAAAATAAACATCCGAAAGACGTCTTTATCTCAAAAATTTTCCACAGTTCACACGTGGAAATAACAGCTGCAATCTCAAGTGATGAAATCTTGTACATTGAAAGAACAATGTTTTCATTTTCGTTTTACAAATAACAATCTGCAAATGATCTTTTTCGTCACTCACTCACTCTCCGGTGATCATTAAAATTCTAAAGTACTTCTGATACTAGTAGAATGATGAAATTAGAAAAGTAAGTAGATTTAACCCTTAAATGCATAATGTATCAAATTTGCATCACTTTTTATTTAACTTTCAATAAATAAATCAAGTTCTTTGCAACCACTATTTTTATATAGAAATATTAATCCTGTAAAAATCACATAAATATGCCACTAAATTAAGTTAAAAACCTATGTCAAAATTTCTGGTGTCTAATCCTTAATATAAGTATAAAACAAACAAAATTCTGAAAGAAAAGTTCGTGCATTTAACAGTTAATAACATCGTTTACCAGAAAAATCTCAAAACATACAATTTCCGTTTTTAAACCCTTACGAAGAGTACTTGTGGATTTGGCTGTGTGCGTAATTCATAGGATCAATCAGTGATTTAACTGCTGCATAAGTGCTATATCAATTTTGTGTTGTTAATATTTTAAATTTACACTGCTCAAAACAATTAAAGGATATAGCAGTTTTAGGTGGATTTTGTATCTGGGAAACTTTTTAGCTGATTGATACATGGTCGACAGACATAGTAGGTTATATGAGAATAAATTACACATGTTTGGCAGAAAAAATGCATTTTATTGCGCATTTGTGTACAAAAGGAAAAAAACACAATTTGTGCATATGAGAAAAAAATAATAAGAAAAGGTGTTTTCTTCAAAGAAAATCATTTTTAGTAGGGGGTATGGTTTCCACGGGCGGCCAGCAACGTTGAACACCTTTGAGGCATGGACTCAATGAGGCTATTAATGACGAGTTGGGGTATTCTGCCCCACTCTTCCAGAAGAGCTCTTTCCAGTTCTTGGAGAGTTAGTGGGGGTTGTTGGCGGCCAGAAACTCGTCTTCCTAGAGCGTCCCAACCGTGCTCGATTGGATTCATGTCTGGAGAACACGCTGGCCATTCCATTCGAACGATTCATTCCTCGAAAAGGAAATCCTCCACCAGGTTTGCACGATGTGGCCTGCAGTTATCGTCCATTAAAATGAAGTTATCTCCGATTGCTGCAGCGTAAGGGACTACAATAGGTCTGAGGATCTCATCCCTATATCGGCGACCAGTCAGAGCTCCATCTCGAATGATGTAGAGGTCAGTGCGCCCGTCAATGGAGATGCCACCATACACCAACACTCCTCCACCGCCAAATCTGACACTTTCGTGCACGAACGCAGGATTATTCCTACTGCCAGGGTCCCTCCAGATGAAAATACGCCTATTATCCGGATGCACAGAAAAACGTGACTCGTCAGAAAACAGAATATTGCTCCATTCATTTCTCCTCCAGTTGACATGCTCGGTTGCCCACTCCCTGCGGTCGCGTTGATGCCTTGATGTTAATCTAACACATACCATCGGTCGGCGAGCATACAGACCTACAGCATGGAGCTGGTTTCGGACAGTCTGAGTTGAAATCGTGGTGCCTGTAGCCGAGGGAAGGTGTTGTTGGAGAAGAGTAGCGTTCATGTTTCGGTGTCTCCGAGCTGTTAACGCTAAATACCGATCTTCATTGGGCGTTGTTGCCCGTCTACGACCTCGCCCTGGTCTTCGGCCTGCACATCCACTCTCCAAAAAACGGTTCCAGATCCTGGAAATGACACTTTGTGACACTCCAATGGCTTGCGCTACTTCGGCTTGAGTTTGTCCCCCTTCTAACCTACCAACAATTCTCCAAGCTTCTGAATCTGTCAAATGACGTCGCTGAGACATCGTACTCATCGAAACAAAGCAATCACTGAATGCCGATCATCCTTGTCTTCATTCTCTTTTATCCAGTTGAAAGTCAAATGTCATTCGCTGCCGCTGAAGCGACGTTTTTGACGTCGAACTCAAAATTTGCATACTCCATAGTTTGAAAACCAGAAAAATTTGCATTTGTGATTCTCTTCTTCTATTTTCGACAAAAGAAATTTCGTTTATATCTTTATTTTATATAGAACTTCAAATATCCTTTAATTGTTTTGAGCAGTGTATTTTAATCATGTTAACAAAATGTATATATAGTTCATACAGGGCAGCACAAAAGGGTACGAAATGTACTACCGTTCATTCATATTTTGAGAAAGAATGGCGAATAATGCAGAACACGTATCAATAGTTTGAACGGGATTCTTTTAAGTGTCATGTACATTTTCGTGATGGAAGTCCTATTTAGAATAAAATAGCCAATTGAGCCTTTCTTTGTCATTTCAAAAATTCGAGAAATTATATCTACCTATATATATATATACATATATATATATATATAAACCAAAGTTCCAAAACATTATGACCATCTACCTAATAACTCGTTGGCCCACCTATGGCCAACAAAACAGTTGCGACTTGCCTTAGCATAGATGCCACAAGTCCTTGGTAGGTAGCCGTAGACAGATTGTACCATATATTCAAGCAATGGTCACGCCAATCCGGGTATTCGGACATGGTGGTTTTTGAGCTCTGGGCTGTTGTTCCAAGACACCCTAAATGTGTGTTCTATCGGATCCAGTGATTTAGGCGGCCAGGACATTAACTGGAATTCAGTATTGTGTTTCGGGAAACGCTCCAGCACAATTCGAGCTTTGTAACATTAAGCGTTGTCTTGATTTAAGACTCCATTTCCAGTTGGGAAGACGGATGCCATGTAAGGGTGCAACTGGTCCGTAATGATGTTCAGAAAGTCCGCAGCTTTCATAGTCTGTTCAACGGGTCCCAGAGACGCCCCTGAGAACGTTCCTCAAATAACAATACCGCCACTACCAGCCTGTGTATAACCTGCTGTACATTAAAGAAGCAACTGTTCACTTGGAAGATGGCGTGCCCTAACACGACCATAAATGTGATGAATGATGAATCGTGACTCATCCGACCAGGCCACTCTTTCACATTGATTCATGGTCCAGTCACGATATTCCACGGGCCCAGTGCAGGTGTAGCTGGCGATGACACTTGGTCAACAGAGGCACATTAGTGGGACGTCTGTTACGTAGTCCCATATTCAACAGTTTCCGCTTAACTGTGTTCTTCGTAAGAATTCTTCTTGTACCTACAATGTATTGTGCTGTCTGGCGCCGATTTTGTTTCACCAAGCGGGCATTCTCCGACGTCCGTTTTTCTTGATAACGCATGAACGTCCAACGCCATGGCGTTTACTGCTGGTTTCATTGGCATTCATCCACTTTGTATAAGTACTAACAACGATGGGTCACGAAAACCAGCGAGTCCTGTAATTTTTGAGATACTCAGTCCGAGCCGTCGGCCCAGTACAATTTGCCCTCTGTCAGTATTTCGAAGTTAAAGAAATTAAAGTTATAAAAGAACAAAATATACAAATAACAATGAAAAACAAAACTAGTCGTTGGGGGCCACCGTAATACTTACCCATCATGGATATGCATAATGTAAAATATTAAAACAAAAATGTGTAAACTACTTATAAAATGTATAGCAATTCAAATAAAATCGTGGCTTGATGACGTCATAACTTTATAGGCTCGATTACTGAATTGCTTGAAAGAGGTTTTTCCTTATAACTCCAAAAATAATAATCCTATTAACTAGCGGTTTATTGCATCTGATTAAGCGTCAAATTTCCAATTAAAATATATCTTTGAAGTGAAATTTGGATGAAATACAGGGTCATGAAAAATCGAAGAGTGTGGAAAATAGGATTACAAATATCTCAGCAACTAATTATCCGATCGACTTCATGCTTTATGCAAAATTTATGTTTTTTTATTGTCTTTTATATTCATTTCTTAAAATAAACAATTTCGAAAATTTTTATATCAGAACGAATATTTCGAGAATCCGAAAAAAATAGTTCCGGTTAATCGAGGTTATTGAAATGAAATAGGCTTCTTCCCATTATTACATACTAAGTACATACCAAATTGCAAGTGTCTATCTCAATTTTTTCGGGAGATAGAGCGTTTACAGACACACAGACACACACACAGACACACACACAGACACACAGACGGACGGCAAATTTTTTTTTCTAAAAATATGTTTTTTGGAATCTCCAGTGTCTGAAACGTGTAAATCCGTCAAAAAAAAATTTTCGATTTTCAAAACGATTACAAATTTACCCTATACTACGTATGATGGGTAAGTAAAACAACACACATAAAATATTATCTGTCAAAAAGGCCTCACGGAAAAGCACCAAACCTCCCCTGCAAGAAATGCACCCTTTCAGCATTGTCTTTAGAATGGTGTCTATGGAAAAGTCGCCAAGGAATGGGTTTATCGGCAAGTTGGCGACTTATTGAAGTGAAAACTTCTTTCGGCGCGTTGGGCATTTTTTGAGATGGGAAAAAAACATTGAATTCGCGACTCTGTTACTGACACCGGTACTTTTCGGTTAGCCGGGCGCCAGTAATATATATACATGTATATATACACGCACACATATATCTACACATATCTACAGATATATATATATATATACATACACATATATATGCATATTTGGATGTATATATATACAAATTTACGTATATACATATGTATTTATATATGTACATATATCACTGGCGCCCAGCTAACCGAAAAGTACCCCAACACCTCTGTATATTTGGCGACGATTCTGCAATAGCTGCTTCAGGTAAGCAACCATAGATTTGCTTAAATTAATATTTCACTTTGACAGCAAAAGTGATATTAGTCTCTATTTAGCATTATTTGAAAGACAAATTTCTCGAATGAATATAATAAAAGAAAATTGGGTCACACATTTGTTAAGTTTAATTCCATTAGAAATCGCCAATATTATAGCTAGAGAGCCAGAAACATTGGCGAACAATTACGATTATGTAAATGCTTCAAAATGACGCCAGAAGAATTTAGGCAGAAATTAATGTCACATAAAAAAGAATCTTCAGCCACTTGGAACGATTTAGCATTTGAATTAAGAAATCATTTGGAAGAATGGATTAGCGGTCTTAAAGTATCTGATTTTGAATTCTTAAAAGAATTAATAGTAGTAGATCAAATTAAGAAAAGGTTACCTATAGAAATGAAAGCACATTTTATTGATGATCTTCCAAAAATTAAAAATGTAGACGTAAGTAAACTAGACAATTATGATGCGGCGAGACGTAATGTTAAAACCATAAATAGAATTTTACATCACTTTGAAGATAGAACACCCGAAGTAAGTAAAAATGAAAATTCACAATCTTTCGTTCATACCCAATACCAAAACAAAAGAAATAAATCTCAAATTAGGTGTTTTAGATAGATGTAACTCTCAAGGCCACATAGCGTCTCAGTGTAATAATAGCAATAACGTTCAAACTGATGAGTTCAGTCAAGACTCTACCGAAAACTATCGAAATTATAATCGCCAAAATCGCAAACCTAATGCCGATGTGCAGGAAAAAGCTAATATTGCTTTTACCTGTTATTCGAATCAGAAATAAGTCTAAACCTAATGGAATGGGTAAAATAATTAATATCAAAGGCAAAGAAGCAAATCTATTGTTTGATACAGACAGCTATATTTCTTTATCCAGTTACGAATGTTATGTCAATATTGGGTCGCCAAATTTGTCTTCTGTTGATATCTTATTAACTGACACTGGCGGAGAAACTGTAAATCTAATTGGATATTTTGTGTATGAAATAAGATTCGATGGGTTTCTTATATCAACGAAATTTTATGTTTCAAAATCTCTCGCATACGATATTGTAATAGGGCAAGACGTGATCAGCAAACTAAAGTTGGCGATAGATGAAGAGGGAATTAAAATTGTTGGCGAGCGCAATACTTTTCAAGTACGTCGTACGTTGCCTTAAAGTTGTAAATAATTCCGATAAAAAATTAAATTATGTTGCCAATTCATACAATGAAGCGAAAGTATCAAAAAGAAATAGTTCACGTGCAGAAAACGAAATGATTGGTATTATGAATAAAAATTATTCAGAAAATTATTTCAAGATAAATTTAGCACGCGCGGTTGAAACAGATAAAAGTGACTCAACTCGCGAGACCAAATCAAAAGATGAAAATGAATAACAAAACACGGAAAATATTATAATTTAACGAGCACGAGAAAAAAAAAATAGACAAAAGTAATATAAAAAGAAAAAATGAAAAAAATGAAATATTTCAATTTATAATATAATATTATAATGTACAATAGCGCATTAAATGAAAATTGTAATGTAATTTTTGTGGTAGCACTTTATAATAAGGAATAAAAAACCCACTTCATTTAAAATTATTTCCTGCACAATAAAGCGTTTCCTGACAATTCAAAAAATACACACGTAATTGTTCAAGTTTTCACTTCTGTCGGCACTCCCGGAGTGCCATTTTTTTGTCGCCAAATTTGGCGATATATCGCCAAATGTGGCCAAGTTGGCGACGGATTTGGCGATATTTTGTGCAACCCCCCCCCCCCCCTATACCTGTACATTGATGTCCTTTCCCGTTTGAGGTCCTATCTCGAAAGTTGAAGTACTTTCTGGTAACTTCTAGCATCCGAAACCTCTGGAAAATTCTAGAATGATCTCTAAAACCTATATAAGGGCCAGCTGGGACCTCCACGGGGTTCAGTTCAAAGTCAACCGCTATTGATTTCAAACTAGGCTTTTGCTTTAAGACTGTGTTGTCTATGAGCGATTTCGTATTTTATACGCTACATTGAACGCATTGTTCTGTGTGAAATTTTGCTGTGCTTTTATTAGATTTGAAGATTACTGAATATTTGTGTTTTGAGAAGATATTTGTGTTCTTATTGAACTATTTCGAGTAAATAAAGCTTGCTGATTGCTTTTCTATATTTGCATCAATCTTTTCGTAACCCAAAGACCACAACAGTATATTTTGCGTCAAAGTATATAACTAAGTGAAATGTATGAAAATAGTAGTATGAGGCAAAGAAAACCTTTGCATACATTTCACTTACGATTTTGGACAGCATAACGTAAACGATAAATCGATTAGTAATAACGTTTATTAATTAATTATATAGTTAACTAGCTGTTACCCGTGACTTCGTTCACGTAACATTAAAAAAAGAATAAATGCATTAACTTAGTAAAACATTTCACTTGATAATTAACAACATATATAATTAACCAAAGCTTTATCACATTTTATAGGAGACCATACGGTATTTCTTTGCTATAGGGGCCTTGACATAACCCAGTCTTAAAAAAGTGAAATTTCATGCCAAATAATATATACAATCGCGAAAATGAAACTGCAACTAATGTATAAAGGAGGACCAAGTAAAATCGTGAAAATCGACGAATCGCTCTTCGTAAAACGAAAAACAACACTGGCAGAATTCTTCTATACAACAGTGCATTTTAGGTGCTATTTGGTGTACAATTTGTATATGTGTGCATTGCTAAATGGGCATTATTATATTGTTTATTTGCACAGACATATGTTATATATTTCTTACTACATTATCTTGTTTATGTATATATTAAATTAAGTGCTTCACGCTAAGTGGTGTAAATAGTGAACAAACTTCTTGTGGATTTTATAAATTGATAGATATTTCACAAAGATATAACAATCTGATGCGATTCTAAAATGTAAATAAAGGTTGCTAGAAAGTACTTTAAATTCTGCCCAATTTAACCTCGATATTTTCTCTATCGCGTCAAGAACACTATAAGCAAATAAATACCGACGACACAAATCTAATAATCTAAATTTACACATTTTTTGTTAGTATATATAGGATTATTTTGATTTATTTCATGCGCTTGAAATTTTTTACGCTTTCTCTAGGGTTAGGTGTCGAATAAATGTACTTTCTTGTTATTTTATTTTGCCATTTCTATTTATTCTATTTTCCATTCATTCCATTTATGGATATTGATTTCATTTACATATTCGTGTCAAAGAATATTCTTTAAAGTTATTATCAGGATTAGGATAGGATACGATTAGGGTTAGGATTAGGAATAAAAATTGAACGACAATGGCATGACCGATTCAGGTTTAAAGTATGAACCAGGAAGTCTATTTACATCATGAAGCAATAAGAAAATTAGAAAATTATCGGCTAATATTTTTTAATATGTTTTACAGTCATAGTTGGCATCAAAGGTGAGCGGGGAAATGATCATCTAAAATACCATTAAGTGTTTACCACGCAAAAAACAAATCTGGTTACAACAATGTATTTAATTTTGCGCCAAATTTCACTTGATAAAAAAAAAAATCAAATTGACTATGGACCTAATTACATACCCCTAACCTTCCTATTCTCAGAAATGTTCTACCTATGTGTAAAAAAAATTCTACTGTATAGAACGCGCTTTCACGTTTATAATGTTATGAATTGGCACGATCGGCTTGTTCAAGTTTACACAATTCGGCTGGAAGAAAAGATTCATTACTTTTTTATGACTTCTTTGCTTTTGCATTACGCGAATTTGTTGGTAAAACCGATTTTCTTTTCGATAACATTGTTGTTTTTTAAGTTTAAAAAATATTATAATTTTACTTAAACATTGCTTTAAAATCTATGCAATTTTTCTTATCCTGCAAGACTTTACAAAAATCTATTATGAAACAACTTTAAAAAAAGCTATATTTAAAAAAGACAACAAAGTTTTTCCTATTTTAAAACTAAAAGAAATGTAAAATTAAATTCCGGTTCGAAACGACGATTTACAAATGTGTTTTCGATTGTGTGAAAATGATAGAGGAAAAATGCTTTTACTTCGACACAATCATATTAAACCTTTAGCTTTTATGAGAAAAGCAACTTTCTTTTAAAAAATATAGTTATTTTTATTAAAATTGTCTGATTTTCGATACGGATAATTTTGCGATGCATATCATTGACATTTGCCATCCATTTTTTTTTTTTTTTTTAATTTAAATTAAAAATATGGTATCTTTATGTTAGCCGTGTGCAGACGATAAATCGCCAACCTATCCCATCATTCGTATTGAATTCATTAAAAATATAAATCTTTCACTCATTTCATTTAAAACACAGAACTTTAATTTACAACACATACATTTAAAATACATATATTACGTACATTTAAAATAATTCCTTTCGTGTGAAAAAGAAAAATAAAAATAAAAGAGAAATTAATCACAAATAATTTGATAACCCAAGATCATTTTATTTCAACATCAAAACAAATTTGTTTTATTTTTCTATATATGACATCATATTCGCTTGCTTTCCATACACACTCGTATTTATGCACTTTGTATTATTATCAAATATTTGAAAACGCACGTTTTATTTCTAATATGACATCATTTCATATTCTGTTTAATTCTTAAATAATTCATTTCCTTTTCATTTTTCACGTGGAAAATTTTCACTTGAAAATAAATTGTTGATTAAAAATTATTACTCAGGGGTTTTATTTTATATTGGCAACGATAAAGTATTAGCAACGGTAAAATAAATTTAACCATTTAAAAAAAAAGTTGCAAAACCGGGCCCTTTGGGCCAAACCAACCAAACCAACCAACCATTGTAAAATATACGAAAAAATGGCCATTTATTCTGTATGAAAATAATGAAAATTTTAATTTTTTAGAAAAATATTGAAATAAAATAAAAGAAAACCAGCCTATATTAATTTGAGGGTTATAACCAACTTATATGCAAAGATACAGGATCATTAAATGCGTCATTTTGACGCTGGCTTCAGCCTAACATTTGCACACAATCAGATTTATAATATTATTAGGATTATTGCTTATGGGGTCGTGTTTATACTGAACGTGCATTAAACTATGGAGTAAATAGTTTAATCTGTATGCCCATATTCTTACGAAAATGAAAAAGTTTTCTTTATTGTTGTCTTTATGATTGGGTCATATGTATATTATAGTCACTTTTTGAATCTAACCTGCACTTACTCAAAATTATATTTTTAAGAAAACTGATTTCAATAGTAGATCTAGATGCGTAATGTAATTTGCATATAAAATGAATATTTTGTACGTTATTAAACTTTAAATTTTGCTATATGGTTCTGTTTTCAACGTTTTTTATTTTATTTTTTTTTAACTTTTTTGTCACCAGATTTCTTCACATAAAATATATTTCTGAATTCACCTCGCGGCAAGCGTCGTGTATATGTAACGCATAAAAAACGATAGGAATCCTTAATTTATTTTCCCAGTAATTTTGAAAAGTAAATTTTAACATGTCTGCAATTAAATCAGGTAAAACTTTCTTGTTAAAAATACCGGTGATGAAATATTAAAACTTCTGTAAAGGACTCTCGCTGTGACGGTGTTAAAACATCTATATATTTAAAACGCTAAGCTTTTTCTTTCGACAATCCGTGAGAACAAACTACTGCATCAAATTACACCATTCTTTTTTTTTAATAAAAGATATTTGGAGACAGATTTGTTATCGTACATTCGTTTGTTCAAAAATTTTATTAATTAGCCGTAATTTTAAATTAAACTTTTACATATACTTATGACGCCATAAAGTTGGCAACTCCCACTGTTGCGAGGCATAGAGTTTATTCTCTGAACTCTGTGGTTCGCCAATCTTTTGACATTAGCTAATATCAACTAGGTAATATTTTACTTACTTAAAATTAGCTGTAATATAATCATAATAAAATATCTAAACATAAACATATCAATATGAATAACAACTATCACGTAAAATGTTGCAATTTAAATAATTCCAATTAAAACAAGATTTGGAGAGTTATCCCTGACGCCCAGCTAACATAAAAGTACCTATTTTATTTTATTTATTTACACACATATTCAATTTTATTAGAAAACACCACGTTTCCATAAAAAGCAGAAATCGTCATTTACGCACCAAAAATTAACTCCGTTGCGTCTGCGATATCTGTACCGATTTAATCAAAATTGTTTTCGTCGCACCGCAAATTGCAAAATTAATTAAATCCATGATTATTATTTCTTTCTCAGATTAAAAATAAGAAAATTTGGCACAGATATCATATACGCACCACATTGGCGGGATTTTACCCCCCGCCATTTTGGCGAAAACTTTGTTTTTAAATAGTAGTTACAAATAGCATGCAATAATAGCACGTGATTTTTTATTTCAATATAAAAATAAAATAACGTAATAAATGAAATAGCTTCTATCATTTTTAAAAAAAGGAAATAAAAATAAATAAATGATAGTTTGATATAAATAATTATTCATATACATAATAAAAACAATTTATAGAATGAAAATAAAAAATAAAAGTAAATAAACAGCAATATAAACAAAATAACTGGGTTTCAATGTGTGGCATAAAAGTGCCATTTTGTGATGCGTATATGACACCTGTGCCGAAATTTAATGCTTAACGAAATTCAATCGTTTGATCGATCGCAAATTTTGGTACTTACCGTTATACAGACACCATGCCATACATGTAAATGCATGTATTAAATGTATGTAAATGTATGCTTGGCGACAATGATGTCCGTATAACGGAAAAGTACTCAAATTTTTCTTAGTTCGGGCTATACCAAAAACAAACGTTTTACAGGTAACAGAAAAATTGCCAAAACTGATTGCTTCATCAGCAGTTATGACAGCAAAGTTGGATAAAATTTAATAACCTGAATTTTACAACGTTTATGCGAAACACCACAGAGAACGAGAGAACACACGCTATTTTTATATAAGTAGGGGATATTTAAAAGAATAAGAGACTGACAACCTTTAATAATATAATGCATGAAAAAGTAACAAATAAGTGAGTCAGCAAATCTTAAAAATATGTATTTCTTAAAATAACTATAAAATGCAGAAAAATATTCTGGTACTTCTTCATTATCCCGTCGAAATTCCGTTCATTATCCCGTCGTCCCATTAAGGAAAAAAGCTATATTCAAATTAGGTACTTTTCGGTTAGCCGGCGCCAGTAAAAAAAAAAGAAAAAAGAAGCGCCCAATAAACAAACGGAATAATGTTGCCATTAAATCTCAAAAATAAAAATAATAATAATTAGGAAAGGCCTCATTTACTAAAGTATCATTTATCAGTAACTTTAAACAATAAAATTTACAATATATTAATGAAAACAGTATAAAAAAATAATATTGATATTTATTTATTTACATTATTTCTCTTAATTATCCCTTTCGACTGTTGGATAAATGTTTGTGACGTCAGTTGAATTTTATCGATTGTACGAAACTACGCATCACAACATTTTTTCAATGCTTTTGGGTACATTTCGTAAGAAATACTACCTATTACATTCTCCCCTAAGTTGAAATTTTTGAAAAAATTTTGCAGATCTACGCCGATTATCACTCCCAGAACCAAAAACCACACTCAGTTAAAAACTTTATCTATCTATTATCTATCTATGTATCTATGCCACTTTTTTATAGACACGATAACTCCAATAATTCTGCACAAATCTTTTCCAAACTCATACATAAAATCAAGGGGCATAAAATCTCGGTCAAGTTCGTTAATGGGCAAAACCCAACCAAGGGGGGGAGGGGGCTCTTTGTGAAAACAGAAAAAACCCCATAACATCTTAATTTTGATACGGATCGTATCCGTTTAAAGTTATTATTACTTTTAGGAAAAGGGCCGAAAATTTATGTTTAACAGATTTTTGATATCATTAAAAATGACACCAAGGGGGGGGGGGGATAGAAGAAAAAACTTCATAATTTCGTCAATTCACAAGGTATTAAATCCGCTTAAATTTATTATAAATTCTCTTAATATTATCTAAAACTTTTATACTGACAAGTTTTTTTTTATAGAACCAACCCTTATAGCAAAAAAAAAAAAATAAATAAATAAATTTAAAAAAAATAATAATAATTGCCGGCTCCGCCAGCAAACAAGTCAGGTTTCGAAGTGGGCGGTCCCAGCTGCCTCATCATGTCAAAAGGTAATTTCTTCCGCAATTCCCAACAAACAGGCGCCCACGGTCTGCGTCTTCGAAATCTACCTGTGCCTGTAGGCCGAGCCGTCAGGGATTTTTTCTATTTTAATATCATGGTTTCGAAGACGTAATTTTTATTTTAATTAATGTAATAACTAATAAATGAGTAAAATATCTATATATTCAAAACACTAAGCGTTTTCTTTCGACAATCCATGAGAACAAAATACTGCATCAAATTACATAATTCTTTTTTTAAATGAAAGATATTTGGACACAGATTTAGTATCGTGCATTCGTATGTTCGAAAAGTTAATTAATTAGCCGTAATTTTCAATTAAACTTTTACTTCTGCTAATGACGTCATAAAATCAGCAAATTGGATAACGCCCACTATTGCGGGGCACAAAGTTTATTCTCTAAACTCTGTGGTTGCGAGGATAAAAGAGAAATAACAAATATTAAAAGCACGTGGCTTTTAGGCCGAATTTTTTAATTTGCAAGTTAAATTTCAGTAAAAATATTTATCCGCGTATTTTATAAGCGAATAAAAATTCATATTTATTGTGACGTCATGGGAATAGTGTCTATTGGGTTCATTTTATCATTATGCATTATAACGTTGTTGATGCCATATTTTTATTACAATACAATATATATTTTTATTTGTATACATGGTGTTTAAAAATAAAAGTAACGGAAACAAAGTACGTGTGAAAAGTTTGCGCCGGTGAAAATGACGTTATGCTTAGCTTGAAATGGATTTTAACTTTGATAAAATTAAAAAGAAAAATTTATATGATTGTGTCATCATGACGTTATTTTAAAGAATAGAACTGGAGCCTTTATTGTTTGCTTCATCTTGATTGCATACCTTGATTACATGTTACCAATTACTTTTTTATAATTAAAGGTTAGAAGATTTCATTTTTAATAAAAAAATTCACAAAAGTAAAGGATTTCAGAAAAATTAAAATTATAAAAACAAAAATAAATAAATAAATAAAGAACCCTTGAAATAATGATTGTATTTTTAGCTAGAATAAACAATGTAAGGCTAATATTTCATAGGAATTGTTTTGCTAGGTTTGTTATAAGTTCATTTAACAGTTCCTTATTAGCGGCAAAATCCTATTTTTTTTACTGTGAATTTCTCTTTCGATGTCAAAAAATGGTAGTCTACTTTTGGACGCCAGCGAAAACACAGTGGCAACTTTTAGAAATGTATAACGGTTGTGACAACAAACGGCGCTATCGCTTTAGCTTTCATCGCACTTACATCAATAATAAATACTACAAATTTAAATTTTTTACTACATTTTACAATTTCAATTCTTACATCATCGGTTAGAAAAAATTAGCTTTCGATTGAAATTTATTTGAAAACTGCCGCTTATTTTAAAGACTTTTTAAATAATTTTCAAGCATGAAATATTTTTCAATTCTATCTCAATAATAATCATCAGTTTGCTTTAATAATGTAAAATAGCCCCTGGGAAATTTGCCGCAATTGAAAATAGATTTCCCTAACCATCATTAAAAGTGAAAAAAAAAAATAATAATAAAAACCTGATAAATCATAAGATTAGATTATCTATAAGATAGACATTACAGTTTGGCGCTAAAAAAAACTATTTTCAGTTTATGGTTAACATAAAATTGATATGTTGAATTCGTTGATGTACATATTGCATCAGAATATGCTATGGAACTGTATTTTATTATTTTTAAAGTATCCATTCAATATTTAACTGTATAAGAGGGAAACGATTCCCGATTGTGATGGAAAAGGAATAACCATCCTGATTATGTAAAGGAACCGAAGAAACCATACAAATAAATTACACTGGAAAACATTAAAAATCGCCCTCATCTGCAGATTGATTTATTATTGTAAAAAAATTTCTTTTTCTTTACATAAAAATTGATTAGCTTAAAACAATGAATGCGTTTTAGAAAATATGTATTTGAAACCAACAATGATTAAAGAGGACATTTTAAAACTTTTAATTTAAACATTTTGAAACTTTTTTTAACGTGGAATTTCGACGGTGCCTTTGGGCAGTTGCAACGCACTTGCTCATAGGAGCTCATTCGGTTGTATTATCACAAGGGGTGGAGGGGATTGCATGCTTTATTTACTATGTTCTTATATTTACTGAATATGTGATGAAAGTAGAGATGTACTATTTGTATGATACTTCATAGGTCCATAAAATTTTCTTTCTTGCCGTGGAGAATATTGCGGTAATGTAAAACTGATTTGCATTACACAGTTGTTAACGGATTGTTTGTTTGGAATTTGCATCGAAAATAGTGCTGTATTTCACTGTGGGAAAAAAACTTTTAAAATCAAATATTTGAAAGAATGTTTCATTTTTTGTAATAAAGAAGTTTATTTCACTGATATTGTTGTAGTAATTTTTTCCGTCAAGTTTTGACGGGTTCCATCTAGTTCAATTATAATTCATTTATTTATCGTCCTTATATAATGAATTTAAGGAGATCTAAAGAAAAAAAAATTAAAAAGTTAAATTTGTAGGAAGGTAATATGTAAAAATTTCATTTATTGAATTACTCGAATAACTAGACGTGGAAATAACAACACGTGAACTTTAATATAATTCGAGAAAGATAATTTTACAACGCTTCGTTGGTAATTTCTTCAAATATTTTACATTTCTCACTTAAAGAATAACACACTTAAATTTGAATAGTTTAATTAGGCCTAACAGTGCCTTTATTGACATTTCATATTTCGATGCTTCATGAATGATAAAAAATAAAAGATCTGCTCTCTTTCTGATTTTGAAGATATCGAAACCCTGATCTCGTGATCGAGAATTTTTATAACCCATGCTTTGAAATCATGGATAATAAAAAATACCAGACCGTCAGTTAATTTGATGATCACGCACATCATAAAGAAAATAAAGTATTTTTAAATTCAAATCCTTCAAATATAATTTATGACATGTTTAATCTGCAATCATTTTCCCCTTTACGTACAAGTAACCAAGTGACGTGGTTATATAATACTAAAAATTTTGTACCATTCACCGATGAATTTTATGCAATAAAAAAAATAAATTTAATCTCTAAACTATTTATTTCCCAGTAACTTTAGGAAATGAAAGTATTTTGGAATAATATTTTTAAATAAGAAAAAATATTTTCCTATAAATATTGTATTTATAATATAATAATAATTATACAAGTGGTGAGAAATAAAATTGTCTTCTCCTTTGTCGTTTAACTTTATATTTTGGCAGATGTTTTTCATAAATAAAATGTAGGCAAAACACAGAGGAATGGGAAATTAAAGTTTTGTTTAACTCGTGTTGTATTTTTGTTTTACCAGCCATTTGGTCACTAACGTATAATTGGCTTTTGCATTTTAAATTTTAAAATGATCGCCCTGTTTTTGTACATACAATTAAAAAATGAAACGGCAAATAAATCAGTTTTTTTTTACTTCATAGCTCGAAGTTTAATAGCGAGTTTTATGAAAACTTAAAGCATTTGCTTTCAGTTGTTCTTCGTCCACATAACATTTGTCGTTCGTATATAGTATTTCAAGGATTCGAGAATGCTCATTTGATCCTGAAATTAGATGAAGGATACTCGAAGCACTCAGTATAAAAGATAATGCTTCATTAAGTATATTTTTTTTGTGTAAAGGTAAAATTTCATGGAATTTTGATATAGTTTTATGCGTATCTACACGTAAGCTGCTATGTTTTATTATTGTTATTATTATTATTATTATTATTGTTGTTAATATTATCATTATTTATTTATTTATTTTATTTTATTTTATTTTATTATTACTATACACATCGCATTCTTAAGAGAACTATAAGTGGATAAAGTAAGAATAAACACTAATAAAAATGCCCAAAATATTTTTGTGAATAGTAACGTCATATAACATAAGAGATTAAAATCACTGTCAGTAATACAACACTGAGTGATAGTCACCTAAAAATCCCAGTAGAATTAAATATTATTTATTATTATTTTATTATTAGTATTAACAATGGCCAAAACGCTCCAAAAAGCTTCTTGATAATTTTAGAATCATGTGATTTGTAAGATTAAAAACAGTGACAGTAACGTCATTGTGGTATCAATAGTGACGGTTGCCAAAAAGTCGTATTGGAATGAATTAAAAAGATATTTAACTTTATGGTCGGCGTTGCAACGGTAACAATTTGTGACGATTGGAAATTATAGATAGTAAGACGATAGTAAAATAATTTTAGTAGCCTGTTTGATGCGTTGCGGCCCACTCCCACCGATTTTCAAAAACAAATGAGAATAATCCATAATTGCACGGTCTTTCAAGTTATTATTTAAAATTCTATCATTTAATTTTCATGTACTTTTTTTAAAATTACGAACGTTATCTTTTATTTGTACTTGGTTGTTTATTTTGATATCTGTAACCATGGAGTAACTCGAACCACAATTTCGGTAGTTAAAAGATGCCGCAACGTTACATATTGTATTTTTGCGTGTTAGTATCTCTCATGGTTTGTCTTATGAAGGATGGATAGTATAGACTGGAAGAAAAAATTATTTTACTTTAATTGAAATTTATTTGGATGATTTCTTCTTGATATAATCTTGCCAGGGCTGTGGTTTTTCTATTATACTTAATACCAGGTATATGCTCCTTTTTTATGTAAATAAATTTCCTGCTGGTCATGCAATATAGTAATTCTTGGATACGTCTTCTTTAATAAAATGTATTTCATATACTCCTGAATAATTCTCAAAATTAATTTTGTCAATTTTACTGAAAATTATATTCTTTAATTTCTGAGGGGGTTTGGATATTAAGAAGATATTGAAACGCGTAAGGCTGTTAATTTTTCAAAAAAGCTTGGATAATATTGACGAGTACAAAGTTTGTATTTTTGCGAATCAACTTTGTTTTCTTGTTTCTTATTATTGGCATCCATGATTAATCTATGATTAATTTATGTTTATTGTGAACATTAAAACCATTATTACATTTATGTGCCGAAACGTGTCAAACAACCTAATAAATGTTATTTTACTGTGTTTATTATGTTGTTAATTTACCCCGTTTAGCATTTAATAGAAATATATAATTACAAGGTGTTATAATTTATTATAATGTCACATCGACTATTTAGGAATTAAATAGGCTGTAATAAGGTTGTAATTTGGAAAGATTATATTTATTTTCTAAAACGTTTAACGATTATTCTGTGTTCTTCATCAGGAAATTTTATGCAATAAGTAAAAAACATTATTAATAATATTACATTCCATTTTTGTATTTTGCGATATTTTGTGTTTTTTAGCAATGTAAATGTTTCTTAAACTTATTATTCCCTTCAAAAAAATGTATTTGCTATGAGTTGGTAGCCTAAAAAATATAAGATAACCAGAGACTCTTTTTTTATCTATGAAAAATAAGCTTTTGTCGTTAAGTTTTTTGTTGGTATTTTTATTGTATAGTTTTCTCAATTTTATATTTCTTAAACAGAATCTCAAGATCGAAAAATAAGAATTTCCTTTTTATGAAACGTAAAAATTTTTCTTTTCAACCGTAAATTAACATAAATTTTCTAAATTTTATCAGTAGTGTAAACCTCGTTATTTTTTACGATTTTTTCTCAGGTTCCACCAACTATTTCGGTGATAAAAATCTGCTGCATATCCCACAAAGACTCTTTTGAACAAGGTTATCAATATCATAATGCTGAAAAGAGACAGGAAAATCGGAAAATCTATTTTAACAACGCTGAAGATTATGAAAAATGCGGAATAATTACCGAATTAATTTCTTAGATTGCAGATTTTGCAAACTAGTCTTTTGAAGGTGTGTATTGTAGCTACAATAGCGATCAAATAAAATTTGAGGAGTTGCTGCTTTTAATCGATGTATTTTTGAACGTACAGAATCTGCAGTTGCAGATTTTTCATCACATCAATTTCGTAGTGAATGTAGCCTTCTTGTCCCAACACATCCGCTCAACTTGTTGTAGATGTGGTCAATCCCACCACAGCAATACAATCGAGGATAAAGTCATTGTTTCGTTTTAATTGTTTCTTAACTGATAATGATACTAAGGTACATAAAATAACGGCTATTTCTTAATTAGTAAAATAAATTGCAGATATGAACTTCAATACAAAGCTTTAGAAATGATATTTTTTGTTGTATATGAAATTTGATTGACATGTGATTAAAAGTAAGACTGTCTTCCCCAATTCAGACATTTGTTTTTTAAATTTTCTGATCATCAGGCTTAATATAAGGTTGCATTCATAAGGATAAAAATATCTCAAAATTAACAAAATGTCATTTAAAATTTTTTGAGGATCGAAGAATATATTCTTAAAAGTTCAATTTATAATGAATCAGTAAAATTGCAATTAGAATATACAGCCATGCATGTAAGTTTTCTTCATTAAAATAAATTAATTACATCGAATCTTTGGATATTTATCCTAAAGGGTTAAAAGTGGGCAAAAGTGACAAAAAGGTTTTCATATATTTAGAAAAGGAGTGCGGTCTTCTCCTTTCCCTCTCTGCCTCCCATACCCCATGGCCCACTTCCCGAAACAAAAAGAACAAACTATATCATGAGAGTACTCATTATTCTGTAGTAGTCCATTGTTTTTAAGAGAAATTCATTAGCGACGTTTTCTTCTTAACAATTCAAATTAAAACCATTTAGGATGACTAATAGTGGGAATTACTTTAGACATCGTATGACATACGTAGAGAAGCAAAGGAAAAGTTTTCATTCATATATTTCTGTGAACCAATCCAAATTTTTTCAACTAGTTTTCTATTAGTTTTCCCGACTATTATTTTTCTTAAAGTTGTGACCATCTTTTTTGTGATACCCTGTATACAGATGTGAATAGTACCTGATATAAAATTTATGTATAACTATTGGGCTGTTCGAAAATTGGGCTGTTCGGAAGTTGGATCATACCCGAAAATCCTATTATTAAATTATTAGACATAAATTCCGATATTTAATGTCTAGCAATTGATGGGCCGAATTTTCCGGAACGAATTGGTTTTCCCAAACGGAAGGAACTTTCCGAACAACCCAATACAATAGCTATGGAGTTTAGTACTAGTCACGTAAGCATAATTCACGAAAACTTTCTATGAATAGATAGAAGGGGGCTCTCCAGAGTGATGCTTGCCCGTGGCCCTAAATAGTCTAAGTCGGGCACTGGGTGTTATTTTACGGTTATAAATGTTATTTTACGGTTATAAAAAATACTATGTTCTTTTTAAATCACTATTTCACGTGTGCATCTTTTTAATAATTCATGATATCATAAATGTGTGCGTGTTAGTGAATAATAAACTTATTCACGAATAATTAATAAGACAATTTTTGAAAATAAATTTTAAAGGTTAGCAACAATATTTTTTCTAATTGATTGTGGAATTTTGGTCATGGGAGTGCGATCATTCCGTTGCGTCCAATATTAATTGTACTGAACGGATTAACCGATTTAGGTTAATACAAAACTACGAAATAACACACACAAAAAAATGCGGATTCAGTTCTTCATTTCCTTCCTAAGCGTAAATCGGATTCTGGCGCTTTTCATGGCTCGGAAAGAAATAGATAAGTTATCGGTATGTTTGTAGTTAATATCTCGACTAATTATAAAAAAATTAATAAAAATCTGATCCTCAGGTGCATCAAGACATGTCTTGGTTTAGCGTCACCGAAATTTTCATACATCTAGGTGCGCTAGATTTCGCTAGCCATCGCCGACATAAGACACACAGAACACAGACCTAACGATCAAGTTTCTTTTTTTAGTATAGTTAAAACGATTCTTTATCTTCTTACATTAATGAAAGGTGAAGTCATAGCTATCGCACAGTGGTGAATACGTTCGAATTTCTTGTCGAAAACCAAACTTTTCTCTTCATTTTTTAACTTTCTTGGAAAAAAAGCTAACAGTAAGAATAAAGAACTGTTTCACTGTAATTGGATGCAATGGTCGAGAGGCGGATTGCCCAGCGGAGAAGAACTTTTTCAAGCCGATCTATTCGTGAGGTTTCCTGGAGAAAATGTATTCGAGTTAGACCATTCAGTCGAAATTTGGACAGGATTTTTTCTCTGGAATTTTGAAGCTATGACACCGAAGAGAACTAATCTATTAAAAACTAATTCAATTTTTTTGTTTCTTTTCTGTTTTTAATTTTTAATTTATTTTATTTCGAATAATTTTTTTTTGAAGCAAAGTTACTATTTACTTTTAAAAAGTAGAAATTCAATATTTGAAAATGCAGAACTGACAGCGAATTAATTATTTTTGTAAAATTTTTATCTTTTTTGTTGATTGGCTTAAATAGTTATAATAATTTCCATAAATATTCTCTTTCTGAACATAAGACGAGTTTACACTTGATTATAGGACAACGAAATTTATCTTTTAGAAAGACTGAAATCATAAATTCGTACCACGGGTTCAAATTTAATGTCTACAGTGGTGGCCAAAAGTTTGGATATTTTTTGAAAGTTTCATGTTTTTCAACTTTGTGTGCTTGTAGAATATATTAATTTTCACTTAAATACAAACGTTTACATATCAAATTGAAGGTAATTTAATGAAAAATTTAATAATAAAAACAGTATTACAAAAAAGTTATGCTTTATTTTAGAAGAACAAGCAAACACAAATCGTTTTGAATAAGGACGTGTTTTGTAATAAAAGCGTACTAGCCAATCACAAACACTGTTCTGAGGACCAATCAAATGTCTGTAACTATAGTTTAGTTTATTTGGATGGTAAAAGAGTTATCGTTGTGGAAATATTTTGCCGAATGATGCATACTAGTATAATTAAATAGAGTATTGCTGTTTTTGAATATTTAAAGTCCTTTTTTTAATTAAACTAATTTTAAACAATGTCATCAACAAGAAGAACTAATTGGACATCTGCAAAAAGAAGCCGAATTGTCACATTGAGAGAAAATGGCCTCTCTTATGCTGAAATTGCAAGACAAGTTGGTGGTTCAGTGACTTGTTCTGGTGTACGAAAGTTCTGTTTACGTTATGAAATACGAAATCAGTGGAAAATAAGGTCAAATAAGGTCGAAAAAAATGCACAAGTGCTACGGCCGATAGAAAAATTAAACGGCTATGCCTTCAAGATAGAAAAATTTCATCAGATGGCATTAGATATGAAATGAATGCAGCGGGTATTGCAGTAAGTTCAAGAACAATAAGAAGAAGGTTATCAGGATTTGGACTACAAGCTAAAAATCCAAGGAAAAAACCATATTTAAATCAAAAGCAACGCGAAAAACGAGTTAAGTGGGCAAAAGAACACATTAAATGGTCAGAAAATTAATGGATGCAAGTAATCTGGAGCGATGAGAGTAAAATATCGCTCTGTGGTAGTGATGGTAGAAAATACATGAGACGTAAAGTAGGAGAAGCACTTCATCCTGATTGCATTGAAGCAACTACAAAAAACCCAACAAATGTCATGATTTGGGCATGTATGTCTGCAGATGGTGTGGGCCGAATTCAAGTGATTGATGGCATCCTGAATGCCAAAAAATACATCGAAACTGTCCTGGAACCAAAATTGATACCTTCCATCAGGGATCTCTTCCCCAACAACGCACCATTTATTTATCAGCAGGATTCAGCTCCATGCCACACAGCAAAAGTATGCAAAGCATGGTTTCAAAATAAAGGCATAGATATATTACCATGGTCAGGAAACAGCCCTGATCTCAATCCAATTGAAAATTTGTGTCGACGTTTGAAAATTCTTGTACGAAAAAAACGTCTATCCAATAAAAGACAACTTATTGAAGCTATAATTGATTCTTGGCACCCTGTGATTACGAAAGATGAACTCCAAACACTCGTTCACTCGATGAAAGGACACTGTGAAGCTGTCTTAAAAAATAAGGGTTATCCTACTAAGTACTGATTGTGTAAGTATCACTTTAAAAAAATGCAAATCTAAGATAGATCTTACTATTAGTTGCATAACTTTTTTTTGTAATACAGATGTTGTAATACTGTTTTTATTATTAAATTTTACATTAAATTACCTTCAATTTGATATATAAACGTTTGTATTTAAGTGACAATTAATATATTCTACAAGCGCACAAATTTGAAAAACATGAAACTTTCAAAAAATGTCCACAGTTTTGGCCACCACTGTATATTTATGTATCTTAACCACTACCATACAACTTTTTCTTTGTTCACGTGAAGGACAAGAAAGTTTTATAGTGAAAAAAGTTCAAAACATTTATTTCACTGCTTGAGAAATCCTCTCAAAAGTCAAATCTCAAGAAAATATTAAATTTAAATTTGCATATAAGATTAATAATGGAAACTTCATGTTGTTGTTGTTGTTTTAAGATTAATTTTAGTTCTCATATCAGAAATAGCATATTAAAAATAAATTCAGAACGTAAAGTATTTTTAATGTAAATGATTTATCGATTTTTTTATTCGACTATGATGATTCTAAAATTATAAATGTTATGCAATTAAGGTGACTCGACATCCATTGAACTATTTTTTTTTTACTTTATGATTTTATAATACACTAGCCAGTCTTCGCCCGTCTAGCCGGTCGTTTCCGAGTGGGGTCGAGATACATAGTGCAGCGTACCGCCCTGATTTCGCTTGGGGCCCAGAAAGTGAATTTTATATGCAACCAGGAAAATATAAATAAAAAACTTTAAATTAAAAGTATGCGAAAATAACTAATAACAATATAAAAAAGCACTTAAAAAAAGATTTCGCGACATTTTTTTTTCATGAGCCTTCTGACAAAATATTATTGGGCCCTAACCGTGATTATCTAGGAGTGGGGCTCAAGTAGTACTTTATATCTGGGCCCCACTCGGAAGCGACCGGCTAGTATATAATAAAAAATCGGCAATAGTTCTGTTTTTCGTCTAATCTTCCGTAATCGGGTTCATAGCCGATGTTGCCCACAAACTCGCTAACTCTAAAACCGCTGAAATACATGATTAAGTACATTTTTGTAGACTTGTAAAGCGGAGTTTGACATTCTTACTTATAACTGCTGCTGTGATATGGCACAATTACCTAAAATTTTCGACACACAGTGTGACCCCCTTGAGGGATTATTATCTAAAATTGCTGAAATACATAGTTACCTATTTTCTAGTTCATTTGTCATCCTAAATTTCACGTATCTACCTATTAATGAGACATCGAAAAATAAAATATTAAATCCGACCCCCATTTAACCCTCTTTAGTGGCTGAATTTCTAAAATCGCGGAAATATATGTTTAATTATTTTTCAGTAGATTTGTTATCCTGAATCTGTGATTTCAGGTTTATAACTAAACTAGTCGGATGTGCCAATCCCAAAACTTTCTTCTATCTCAGTCATGTTAATATTTCAAAATTCGCTATCACATCGCCAATAAAATCAATATTTTTCGCATTCAGTTGTACGTCAGCTGCTTTCGAATCGTCGGGTTACAGGGATGTGAACAACCGATGTATACTAAACTACGAAAAGTCATTTTGGCCTGAACCGACAGGAACAGATAGCCTCTCTATTCCTTGGTTTTACGATTTTAGCTAATTTTACTGGAAAACACGAAGGTAAAATGCGTGGATCCTAAATAAAGAAGATTCAGTCCCAGTTCTCGTCAACATTGAATTTGAATGAGAATATCGCCAAATTAGTCCTCTACAGCCAAATTGGCTTCATTTATGGCAACTTATTTTGGTCGCCAAATTTGGCGATATTCCGCCACCTGTCGCCAAGTTTGGCGAGAATTTGACGTTGGCGAATATAAATATATAGTGATAAGCATATAATAGGATTAATGGTTACAACAATGAAAGAAAATTTGCCGAAATCATGTTAACTAAAACTCATAAATTAAATCCGTTTATGGATGAAGTCTGCTGTCTTGTTTGAAAATGTCAGCCACCCTAAAATTTCAAACCGCTATATCTCAGCCATTTTTTAAGATAGAGGCAAAATAAAAATTGTTCCGGATTCTCCGTATCAAGGCCGAATATTTCACAAAAAAAAGTTTTAGGATTCCTAATTTTTTTTTAATTTGCACATCTTTTTAAATTTGAAATCTTTAAATGGCTATCGCAGCGCCCCCTTTCGTCGAAATATCCCCAAATTCTAATAGAATCTGCTTGCCATATCCAAAAACATAGAAAAAAATGTGGTTCAATTTGAAGCATAACTTCATACATTTTTCGATGATACAATGAAGACACACAGACGGACAGACGGACAGACAGACATTTTGTAAAAACATGTTTTTCGGAATATCTGACCCCTAAAATGTGTAAATCCGTCGAAAACCGGAAGTCGAAAAAAATTTCGATTACAATACTTTCTTCTATTATAGATAGAAGAAAGTAAAAATTAGGTTCAATTTGAAGCATAACTTCATACACTTTTCGATGGTACAATAGTGAAAATGGAACAAAAATATCGATCACAGCGCCCCCTTTCGTCGAAATATCCCCAAATTCTGATAGAATCTGCTTGCCATAGCCAAAAACATAGAAAAAAATTAGGTTCAATTTGAAGCATAACTTCATACACTTTTCGATGGTACAATAGTGAAAATGGAACAAAAATATCGATCACAGCGCCCCCTTTCGTCGAAATATCCCCAAATTCTGATAGAATCTGCTTGCCATAGCCAAAAACATAGAAAAAAAATTAGGTTCAATTTGAAGCATAACTTCATACACTTTTCGATGGTACAATAGTGAAAATGGAACAAAAATATCGACAACAGCGCCCCCTTTCGTCGAAATATCCCCAAATTCTAATAGAACCTGCTTGCCATAGCCAAAAACATTGAAAAAAAATTAGGTTCAATTTGAAGTATAACTTCATACACTTTTCGATGATACAATGAGGACACACAGACGGACAGACGGACAGACGGACGGACGGACAGACGGACAGACAGACATTTTGTAAAAACATGTTTTTCGGAATCTCTGACCCCTAAAACGTGTAAATCCGTCGAAAACCGGAAGTCGAAAAAAATTTCGATTACAATACTTTCTTCTATTATAGATAGAAGAAAGTAAAAAGCTGCGAACATTCGAAATGACCTAAAATTTTCGACCCCCGTTTAGCCCCCTTTAATGGGTGTATTTCTAAAATCACTGAAATATGTGTTTAATTATTTCTATAATAAATTTTTTATCCTGATTTTCACGCTCTTATCCAAAACTACTGATGAGATATGGTGAACAGGTGAAATCATCGAAAATTATCGACCCCCCCCCCCCCCATTGAACTTCCTTAGTAGTTGAATTTCTAAAATCACCTAAAATGCATGTTTAACTATTCTTTAGTAGATTTGTTATCCCGAAATTCACGCTCCTAACTATAACTTCTACTGAGATATGGCAAAATGCGTAAAACATTCAACCCCCATTTAACCCCCTTAGTGTCTGAATTTCTAAAATCGCAAAAATACGTGTTTAACTTTTTTTTCAGTAGGTTTGTTATCCTGAGTTTCATGAGTCTACCTATAATTTCTACTGAGATATGGCAAAATGACCTAAAGTATTTGACCTCCTATTTAACCTCCTTAGTTGCTGAATTTCTAAAATTGCTGAAATATATGTTTATCTATGTTTTTTGTAGATTTGTTATCTCGAATTCCGAGCTCCTAACTAAAATTGCTGCTGAGATATAGCGAACAGGGAAAATGATTTAAAACGTTCGACCCCCTATTTAACCCCCTTAATTGATAAATTTCTAAAATCGCTGAAATATGTGTTTAATTATTTTTTTAATAGATTTGTTATCCTGAATTTCACGTTCCTATCTAAAACTGCTGCTGAGATATGGCGAAAACGGGAAATGACTAAAAACTTTCGACGCCCATTTAACCCCCTTAGTGGTTGAATTTTTAAAATCGCTGAAATATGTGTTTAACTAACTTTTAGTACATTTGTTATTTTGAATTTCGCGCTTTTAAATAAAACTGTTGTTGAGATATGGTGAAAAGGCAAAATGACCTAAAACTTTAGACCCGCCATTGAACCCCCTTAGTCGTTAAATTTCTAAAATCGCTGAAATAGTTGTTTAATTATAAGATTTCTAACCTTGAAGCTCACGCTCTTACCTAAAACTGCGGATGAGATATGGTGAAAATGTGAAATCACCAAAATTTCCGACCTCCCATTTAACCCACTTAGTGGTTGAATTTCTAAAATCACCTGAAATACATGTTTAACTATTCTTTAGTAGAAATGTTATCCCAAATTTCAGGTTCCTACTTAAAACTCCTGCTGAGATATGCCGGAAAGACGAAATTATCTAAAACTTGCGACTCCCCATTTGACCCCCTTATGCTCTGAATTTTCAAAAATCCTTTCGTAGTACGCGCCTACATTGTGCAAAGAACATGTCTTCAAAATTTCATTGCTCTAGGACAAATGGTTGAGGCTCTCCGTTGATTATGCGAAAATCAAGCTACACCTTTATAAGTACAGATTTTTGACATATTAAAAGATTTATGAAGGAAAAATATTTATTCAAGAAAAAAAGCAAATATCATGGTAAGACTTGATAATTTTTTTTTTTAAATTTCAGAACATTTAAACTAAACATTTAATTTCCCTCAATTTTGAACTATTTGCAACAATTGTTTTCAGACATTTGCTAAGGACGAGATTTTAAAACCCCAAGTAATTTTAGAGAAATGGAAATGTCATAACATACGCATAAACAAGAGGGAAAATACTATTTTATATACTATTTTTATTATTCTTAAACTATTTATATTATTGCAAATCCTTAATTCTATAAAACATACCTTAAAATCGTCGTACAAATATCAAGTAAAATGAGAAATATGTAAAATAAACTTGAGTCATGAAAAACACAAAACTCAATTGAATCAAATTCACCTCTGTACTATAATAATTGTTTAAAAACAACACAAAATGTCACAAAAACATATATGCATCATTTATTAAAAACGTTTACTTTAGGTGTTTTAAAAATATACAAATAAATTTAATGTGAAATGCAGTTTTGTATATTTTTAAAACACCTAAAGTAAAAGTTTTTAATAAATGATTCATATATGTTTTTGTGACATTTTGTGTTGTTTTTAAACAATTATTGAGAAAGATGTGTTAAAATTTTCAAATTTTTGACATATTGATATATTAAAAAATACCAACAGGGGAAAATGAATTAAATGATTGTAAATCTGTATCATTTAAAGGAAGATGTATGAAGAAAAAGCCACTTTTTCACTTAATTTTTAAATATTGGATGTTTATGCAAATTTGCAAGAATATACTACGCTTGTCTAAGACAAAAATTAAGCAAAAAATTGGAAAATTCGTGTTATTTTTCTACAAATGAAGGCTAACTCGTGTCCAATACGTAACTCTTTGTTGTGTGACTTTCTTTTAATAAGACATAGGGCTGTTTTTTTCACAATAAACATTTCAATCAAATTATTCGACATAGTGCATTAACTTTCCATTTAAAAATAATTAAAAAATATATATTTTATTTAGGTTTTAATACTTAACTAAACAAACTATATATTTTATTTTTTTTTTACTTTTAATAAATGTTTATATCAAAAATAAAATAGTGAATCATGTTACTTTAAATTAAAATATATACTGAAACAATACAAGTATCAGTACAGAAATAATTTTCCTTAAAATTACACTTAAAACTTTTTATTTTATCATTATACCTGTAATGTATAGATAAATATAAAATAAATTCCAAATTTACAATTTAGGAAGAAAATGACAAACATCCTGCCATCGACAATATTGAAGATAGCGACGTTCAGACTTTATGAAAATGACATGTACCAACAGAATGCATTGATTCTGAGTCATGATGGGACTCCGATGCACGTTTGTAAAGCTGCAATGATTCAAGCACTCGCCAAATAAATTGGAGTCATCTTCAATATTATTATTCCAGAAGACTACACATTTTGGTTGATTGAAGCCTGATGGAAAATCGACTGGACTTAAAGGAATGGTGGAAAGAGATGCAGCTGATTTGTCAGTCAGTGGATTTACCATGAATAAAAAAAGTCTGGAAGCATTTCCAGTTACATAACCACTTCTTGTGACAGACATTGAAAAAACTTTGGTATAATTTGGTTGCCTTTTATGGTGGTTTTTAAAATTGAAAATAAATAAATATATATTTATTTATTTTAAAATTGTTCTTGTAATTTATATAAATATATATTTAAGTTTCAGATTGACAATTTAGGAAGAAAATGACTGAAAGCCTGCCATCAAGATTATTGAAAATAGCGATTTTCTATACAAATAGCACGTACGAAAAGAATACATTCATTCTTAATCATGATGGGAATCAGATGCAGCACGTTTTTCAAGCTCCAATGATCCATCTACTCGCCATAGGACTTGGAGTTACCTTCAATATTGTTATACCAGAAGACAATACATTTGGTTCCTGGAAGCCTGATAGAAAATCGACTGGACTTAAAGGAATGATGGAAAGAGAAGAAGCTGATTTGTCAGTCAGCGGATTTACCATGAGTTCAAAACATTTGGAGGCATTTCCATTTACATATCCACTTCTTGTGACAGATTCTACTTTTATGACAAATAAACTGGAACCACATCCAAAGAGCTTTGCTATATTTGATGTTTTTGCTTTGAAAGTATGGTTAAGCATAGGACTGTGTCTCATTCTCATATCATTTTTCTTGTATTTTCTGTTGAAGAGGAGAGAAAGGTTTTCAACTACTTTGTTGGAGAGTATTGGATGTCTATTAGAAAAATCATTTTCTTTTGAAGTAAGACAAAGAAATACTGCTCTGTTGCTGCTTCATTGGTTTGTAGGAGTCGCTATCCTTACTGCTAGCTACAAAGCTCTCATATTGTCTATTATGACTGCTCCTAAGATGGTTGGTATTCGTGATATATCAGACTTGTCCAAAGCTGCAAAACAAAATTCAATCAAGTGTTTTACATGGAGAGAAGATTGGACTGTAGGAGACGATAGATTCAAGGCAATTCGTGACTGTGTAAATAAAAGTAGCTCAGAAGGGCTCATTGGTATGGCAGCATTTCATAATTATCCATATAAAAAAACATTTCTAGCAGAAAGAATCGAGATAAGAAAGTACCAGAGATACTACTATGTATCTGATGATAGTTTTCAAATATCTTTCATCGGAATACCTTATTCAAGACATTTCTGTTGCCCAAAAAAACTGGAAACCGTTGTTCATCGCATTGTTGCTGCCGGTCTGTATGAAAAATCTCTCAAAGATCGAGATGTCATTGCGCAGATGCGCCTTCCAAAAGATTTAGGAATTGGTGATGACAATGCAGCTGTCTTACCTCTAAAGCTCAAAGATCTCACTGGAGCTTTTATTGTTCTCTTTGTAGGACATCTGTGTTCATTACTCGTGCTCATAGCAGAAATTTTATACAAAAAGTTCCATTAATATTATTTTATTAATGACAGAAAATCTATGAAGATATTTTGTTATATTACATGTATGTGTCACATATTACATTGGTACCGTTTTGCAAGTACTGTTCTAGATAAGTTTAAAAAAAAAGGTTCTGCCAAAAAAATTCAGTAAAATATAAATCTTTTTATAAGAAAATCGAAATATCAAATGCAATATACGTCCAATTTAAACGTAATGAAATACGTTTTCATAATTTAATTTTTAAAATACTATTTTCTTTTTTTTTAATGTTTTCAAGCATGTTGACCATACTATTACTTTCTAGGAAATATATTTGATACTATATTAAAGAATAAACTTCAAAGATTATGTTTAACAAATTTTTAGAAAAGATAAAGAGCTCTGTAACCGGTTTTTTGAGTCCTTACGAAATGCAAAAAATACTTTTGTCTAAAACATTTGTCGCTGCACATGAACATACGCACACCGGAAGAAAAAATAATCACCCTTGTTCGGAATCACAGGGCTTTCGTCTTACTGGCACAGAGGGCGTTACAGAGGAATCAGACTTTGACATGAGCCTAGACTTCAGTTTTACGAGTATAGCAGTAGCTTGGAGTGATTTCGTTCCTATGAAGTATGTTAAAGAGGCTTGAAAATGGATAAATACAGGGTCGTGGCGGAGAGCAAAAAAAAAAAAAAAATAGGGCTATCATGTTTGAGAAAATCCGAGACCACATATTGCGTAAAGGGACGATTTGTTGCTGTATCTAAGCAGACTGTCAAACGTACCCACAAGGAATGGTGTGCCCACCTCAAAGAATGGTGGTAAACCTTGTGTCAGGAGAAGAGATGAGTGTATCGCCTTTTGAATGAAAATTCCTTTCAGTATCAACATTAATCGCTGCAATCAGGGAATAAAATTCCATTCCAAGCAAATTTTTCTGCGCAAACACTGCAGAGGGAAGTACATACAATGGACACTTTGATCCGGATACCTTGCAGGTAGACATTGTTCATAGTGGCACATAATGCTTCACGTCTGCAATTGATCAGCAAACATCGAACATGGACAGTCGCTGACTGGTGTATGGTGTTATTTGATGAATTTCGATTATCCCTTTTTTCAAATGCCTAGAATGATCTCCAGGGAAGTGATTGCCATATGAAGCAGTCATTCGGCAGTCTGTGGAAGGCCTTGTTCAAACCAGAGATCAATCTGTTACGTTTAAGGTGTATTTTGTGCTCTATGACTTCATACCAATGTTTTACAGAACCATGGATATGCATAAACTAAAACTAATAACAACGTTGTAACGCACAAATATGACAAATTTTCGCAAAAAATGCACGGCCGTTTCGAGGACTCCTGGATCCCCTTTCTCAGTGTGGGAAAAAAAAAGAAAAAAAGAAAGGATTAAAATAGGTTCAAAGAACCCCTCGGTTGTAGCCCCGAGTACTGGCTTGAATGAAAATGTTAAAGCAAGCCCCTTAGCAAGCCCTGTTTATAGCCTTTTAGTCTTTTAATTGTAATTTTAATTTTTTCTGTGGAGGGGGTATATTTTAAATTATTTAGTTATTTATTTTGGATTTATCATGTCTTTGGCCAATCGTTTTATGAATCTCCGACTTAAACGTTTCAAATTCCTTAATCATTTATGGTTTTTGGATATATAAACTCTTGCTTTAGCATTTTCATTCAAGCGAGTACTCGGGGCTATAACTGAGGGTTTCTTTGAACCAATTTCAATCCTTTGTTTCCCGCACTGAGGAAGGGGATCCAGGAATCCTCAAAACGGCCGTATGCAATTTTTTGTGCCAATTTTTCATATTTGTGCGTTACAACGTTGTTATTAGTTTTAGTTTATGAATTAAAATTCGCACAAAGTATTTGATCTATGCTTAACCATGGATATGATCCAAGATGTTCATTTATCCTTCTTGGTGATCAGGTATTATCTTTCATTCAACATTTGCATGTACACACCCATTTTCCAAGATGACAACACACCTGCTGACATGTGTGCTTACGTAACTACTGGTTTAATGAACAAACAGATAGTATATCTCATTCCCGACTGAGCTAACTCACTTGATCTTTTCGCCAAAGAAAATCCATGGGGCTAATAAGAATATCGAATAAAATGCTGACAAAAGCTTTCCCACAATTACTGACCTTATCTTATCATCTCATGAGCGTGTGGAGTAAACTGGAGGTGACATACATTAAAAAACTTGTGTAGTCCATTTTCCGGAATAATTAGATGGTTATCAAGGTCACATGTGGTATTACATGATATGAAAGAAATGTCCCCAGAGTTGACAAGTTTTTTGTCAGGAGTAATTATGAAGCATTAAAGTCGCTAAATAATTTCTATTAAAACATACTACGTAATATTATATCCTCTTGTACACCTAAGACATTTTTGGCCACTATAATGGACAGTGGTTATAGTTTTGGTCAGTATTGGCGTGACCGAAACTGGAATAAATGCCCTCAAATATTATCAACGCTAATTTAATTTTAGATTCATCTCGGTACAGTCGGCTTGAGTGGAAAATGACTAATTCATTACTCTTACACTAATTGTGACCAATTAGGTCATAAATTTTAATTATTTTTATTTTAAAGCAACTAGTATACGTTTAGGGTTAAAAGATGATTACTCTTACCACTTTTAATGCTATTTGCTGAAGATATTATATGACAATTGTAGCAAAATTAAAAAATCGGTTATGTAAACAGATTTTTTTCAACACAAACTTTTTTCAAGACATGGAAATTTTCATTTGTGCTATACTACTAATTCCTCCTTATATATGAAATACCATAATATCATCTGAATTATATATATCCCTTTTACTCTTAACTGCTTTCAGCAACTAAATATATTATATTTACTTCCGTACAGAAAGCATGATGAGAAAGCAATCACACTGTAAAAAAAATCTAAAACGTTTCTATATAATGAAGAAATATTTATGAAAATCCAACGTAACGATATTCTACCCCAGTACTAGAAAAATTTGCATTATCTCCAGAAAGCTATATGAAACCGTAGAAGAGGAACAGCACAAACCAATAGATAAAAAAGGTGGGGGGGGGAGGTCCTTAATTAATGTAAATAAATTGACTTTTTTAATTTCCAAAACACTTCTGTAAATCTCTGTAACTGATAATGTTTCCATGTTTATGACTGGACTCTATCGAAATGGAACGGGAAGGTTTCATATATTATAGATATGTACACATTTCCGCTGTAATTTATTTTTGTTCAGATTTTTGCAGTGAACTAAGCCGTCAACGCAAGTCTCACACAGAAGAAAGAAGCGGATCGGAAGTTACAGATAATCACAATTACAGAGTTTCTCTGACGTCATGATTTTCATGAATATGACTCGGACATTTATAATGTACATCCAAGTATAGTAAGTATTCAGTGTTACTACATTTTGTGATGAAAATATGAATAGCAGGAAATAATATTAGCTTATTCAAATTGCATTTATGTATTTATTATTCTATTGAAATAAGTTACATAAAAATATTTGTATGAAAACATTTTATTCGTTTAATCCCTGATGTTTTATTCCTTTTTAATATTAGCATTGTTTTATTTATGAAAAATATTTTTATTTACATCAATGTTAATTTTATTTTATTATTCGTAGAAGATAGCAATATTGTTCGCGGGAATCATTTCTCCTTATCTTTCACTAAATTAATAAATAATTTCTACTTGTAAACAATTTTTGTTTAAAACTGCTATCACAAAACATATAAAAAATAAATATCAAAGGATAGTAGATGTCGGGGAAAGTAGTACACAGTGATATAGCATACACAGTAAAATAGAAAAGCTTTTAAAACGAAGCTTATGT
The DNA here is from genome assembly GCA_963931845.1 of Maratus michaelseni. Lineage (NCBI taxonomy): Eukaryota > Metazoa > Arthropoda > Arachnida > Araneae > Salticidae > Maratus > Maratus michaelseni. Next base: position 56,461,017 of record OZ007597.1, read on the forward strand.
TTCTACCTCTGAATATGGTACGTAAGTATTATGGTGGAGTGAAAAACTCATTTTTTTTTTTTTTTAATATTTCCTGACTCAACAAATGGTGCTGTTTGGCAAAAAAGACAAAGTCTTCAGGTTCCACACAGGAGGTTAAAGTGAGGAATAATAACTCAAAAATTTCAAAAATCAATTTATTTTATTTAATTTTAATGTTTACAATTTCTTTATTTTCTGACTTAAAAGTAATACTAATTACTAAAACGAAACAAAAAATTCAACTTTGGTGTCAAACTTTGGAAGTTCCTTTCGTGACGTGATTCCACTGCGAATGTATCTATCCCTGGCTTCCGCTCCACATGTTACCAATGATGCTTGTGTTACCAGTCGCATATGCCTTTCTACTGCTTGAGAATGACAAGGGAGCTTCTCTATTTCAAATTGTGAACGGTGTCTGATGATACTTGCTATATCTTTCGCTATCTAATTGCAATTTAATTTGAATTCTTTGAGATTTTTTTAATAGATTTCAAAGTCAAAGCTATTTTATCTTTGTTTAAAATCATTGTTTTGAAATATTTTGAAATACAAATGTTTGTTTGTATTTCCAACTTCTTTTTCCAGTGTGTAAAAAGATGCTGTTATCTCACGAAAAATTTCTTTCATTTCTTTTTCTTTCCTATTCCTATGAATATTTTTTCTTTTAATTAATTATAGTGTTTTTCCAGAGATACCGTTTCTTAATGTTAATTATTACACTTTTTGAAAATATACTTATATTTGTGACAACAACTACAGAAATTTTTACTAAAATATCTCTATCAATTAAAAACACTAGGTTAGCGTAGTAACAAAATTTTACTATTCACTTTTTAAAAATGTAACTTACATCTGTCAAACTTCTTCCTTCTTTATGTATAATTAAAAAGATATTTAAACATATGATGCACTTCAGGTAAAAATATTTGTACTTGCACTTAAAATATGTATTATATTTACATAATGTAAGTTGGTGATAAATGTAGATTATATCTGTTAAACTTTTTAATTCGTTATAAATAACTAAAAAGATATTTAAACATATGATGCACTTCAGGTAAAAAATATTTGTACTTGCACTTAAATTATGTATTATATTTACATAATGTATGTTGTTGATAAATGTGGACTATATCTGTTAACCTTTTCCCTTCGTTATGTATAATTAAAAAGATATATAAACATATGATACACTTCAGTTAAAAAAATATTTGTACTTGCACTTAAAATATGTATTATATTCACATAATGCATGTTGTTGATAAATGTAGATTATATCTGTTAAACTTTTTCCTTCGTTGTGTATAATTAAAATGATATTTAAACATATGATACACTTCAGTTAAAAAATATTTGTACTTGCACTTAAAATATGTATTATATTTACATAATGTATGCTGTTGATAAATTTAGATTATATTTGTTAAACTTTTTCCTTCGTTATGTATATCTAAAAATATATTTAAACATATGATGCACTTCAGGTAAAAAATATTTGTACTTGCACTTAAATTATGTATTATATTTACATAATGTATGTTGTTGATAAATGTGGACTATATCTGTTAACCTTTTTCTATCGTTATGTATAATTAAAAAGATATATAAACATATGATACACTTCAGTTAAAAAATATTTGTACTTGCACATAAAATATGTATTATATTCACATAATGCATGTTGTTGATAAATGTAGATTATATCTGTTAAACGTTTTCCTTCGTTGTGTATAATTAAAATGATATTTAAACATATGATACGCTTCAGTTAAAAATATTTGTACTTGCACTTAAAATATGTATTAAATTCACATAATGTATGTTGTTGATAAATGTAGATTATATCTGTTAAACTTTTTTCCTTTTTTATGTATAATTAAAATGCTATTTAAACATATGATACACTTCAGTTAAAAAATAGTTGTACTTGCACTTAAAATATGTATTATATTTACATAATGTAAGTTGTTGATAAATGTAGATTATATCTGTTATCTTTTTCCTTCGTTATGTATAATTAAAATGATAATTAAACATATGATACACTTCAGTTAAAAAATATTTGTACTTGCACTTAAAATGTGTATTATATTCACATAATGCATGTTGTTGATAAATGTAGATTATATCTGTTAACCTTTTTCCTTCGTTATGTATGATAATGTTAAAATGATATTTAAACATATGATACACTTCAGTTAAAAATATTTGTACTTGCACTTAAAATTTGTATTATATTCACATAATGTGTGTTGCTGGTATCTGCAAATTGTTAATATATACGAGGGTGGATCAAATATAAAGGATATATTTTAAACAGATAATTTTTGAAATGCTGTTTACAAAAATATACCAATGTTATTTTCTAGAAAATTTTCGATACACTTTCTTTAACACATTTGGAGATTGTTTTTCATTCTTGTATAATAAAAAGAGCTATGACATGTATGAATCAGGCTGTACAAAAAAAATGCGTTATATGATGAAAATCTTGCTCCTCTAATGCTTCTTTAAGGGTAGCTAAATAAATATGAGTCAGATGATAATCCTTTCGTCTTATAAAGATGATAACACAGTGATTTACAGTAAACTGTTTGCTTATTTACTACTGTGGGAGTTATTGCCGGAGGAATTAAACATCCGCGTCGAAAAGGACCAATCAGCTTTAATATCCTCCAAATATCAGCATTACAAAACTACATTATATGTACGTCGTTTCTGAAAAAGATTGACGTGCAATACGCCGTAAATCCCAAAAATAAATAGTTGTAACTTTGCCAGTTCTTGATTTGACAAGCAGGTTCACATTTTCTGCTGTATTTCATACTCAGAGCTTCTAAATGATACGATCACCAATATTTTTTAAGAAAACTTTTTGCGGTATGTGTTTACAACATTTACAATCTAAATAACTTTCTTAGTACGTTTCTATAAAATTTGCAACAGTGGTAATCAACCAATGGAACATTTGATTGCCCTCAATAAAAGATCACCTTATTTCACCTTCTTTACCTCCTTATTTCTACTTATTTTTTCCATTTTTAAACAACTTATGACATTTACATGCTTGAGACTTCGATAAGGTGTCATTTCCAAATTGTGCATTAAATACGTTCCAAATTTAAATAAGTGTAAAATTTTCATTTCTTGAAAGTTTTAGTTTATGCAACCACATTGGGTGCTGGCAATTTCTAGACAGAGCATACTAATAGCCGGTTACAGCTGTCAATAATTAGCTCGTTACTACACATGGAGAAAATAAGGTGTTGGGTGCACCTTTACCATAACCCAGAAATTATCTAAAGGGGCTTCTGATTACAGAAGACTCGGTGATCGTAATTTATTTACAAAGAAATTATTTATTTAGAAAAAATTAATCATCACGTTGTGTATATACGAGTATCTAATATATAGCCCTTTGTTTTGAATAGCACTGTATAGAATTCCCAATTTTACAAAACAACCCTAAAGATAATTTTAAATGAAAATTCAAATACCTGAGTTAATGATTTTAAAGAAAACATTTAGGTTTTAAAATTAATTACGCAAACACATAAATTATGACAACATCTTTTAAACAAAACAATCAAGTTATTTACATTAAAGACATTTAAAGAAATATCTTAACAATATACACACCAACCGTTTTTACAATTTTATAAAACCATTCAAAATTATTAGCTAAAAAACGATAGGTTCCTCTGCGCTAAATACCGTGCATATTGGCGGTAAAAATACGTTTACAGAGATGTTGAAATTCATAAAATGAATTCACACCTGAACCATTAGCGGAACTCCAGTAACATACAAGGTGGCTTAGCCGGACGTAGATACACTTTCCTACTTGTAGAGAAGCATTTTTGGGCATCCCCTCATCACACGCACTAAGTACAAATCAGCTTCAATTTTTTCCACTCCTCCTGCTAACTACCTTTCATCACTCTTTCTCATCTTCCTCTGCTCTCCTCTCGATCTCTTAGTTCTTGTTTATCGAAGTCGGCTGGGCTCCTCCCAATATCCAGAAATTTGCATACTTGAATTTGGATGGCCCTGCTGGGCCAACTGTCACACCCACGTTCCATGTTTCTCCACTGCCAGCTAAGCTGTCTGGTCAGTGGCCGCAGACTTTATTGCCCTCTTAATTTCAAGCGACATCTCGGCGCGTACTACGAGAACCCTAACTGACAAAAACTGAAGGAACCACACACGAAGCGTGACTGACGGCCCCCATAAATGTTCGGTCGTAAAAGTTTCAGAAGCGGCTCCAACCCACATTTTGAGTCGGACAGCATTCATAAAACTGTCATTCATCCTGCTAGCTAATATTACACAAAACATTATACCGCCATAATATACTTAACCATAAAAACAGAAAAAAACACAGTAATATACTAATTATACCTAATATGCAAAAAGACATTTGATTATAATAGTTACAAAATAAAAAATACACTCAAAATATGTATATAAATATTTATCATAAAATTTCACACAGAAAGATGGTGAACACTTTCCACCACTGGGTATTCCTTTTTTTCACAATACTAGCAACTATACAAATGAATCTATGACGAATAAAACGATTTTTCACCGAAAACAACTTCATAATATCCATGACAATTTCCATATAATTTTTTATTGCCACTCTCATATGAATTACTGTTAAATGTTCTATTTGCTGTACTAGAATACAAATGTTTGCGGAATTAATATGTATTGCAAATTACGAAAACGTATGTAAAATTTGCGTTATTTTCGAGACGTAATCAGTCCATAAAATGACGAATGCGGGCTAAAAGTAGAGGTTTGCACTGGCAAAAAATTCTAGTACAAACTCGAATAAAACTTTATTGGCCCGGCACGATATAACAAAGACTGTTCGGACGGAAACCGACCCAGATGTTATGAAATGTAAAAGGCCATCCTGGCCGAACTCAAATTTTAGAAAATACGCCAAAATTTCTGAAGCAAGAATATCCTTTAATTAAAATTATTCAAAAAGCACACGCCCTTATGCGTATATTTTATTTTTAAATTACTGTATAACTGCATTCGGAATTCATGAAATACAGAATAATATGGATATTACGGACCACTTAAAAGGGGAGGTTTTGAAGCAGGGGACACAGAATGCAGCGAACGTTTGTCAATCCATAGAGTATAGTTAGTATCTAAATACATGAAAGACATAAAACGAAATACCCAGGGCTTCTTGAGAAAATACACCTTAAAGTTTAAGTAACAGTTTATAATTGGTTAAATTACTTACTGTGGAAAGCGGCTCGGTTTCATGATTGGCATCGCGCTGTTCTCTTGAACTTTTTCTTTGAGTCCTAATCCCAGCGGACTCTAATTTTTCGAGCCCAAAATTTATTATAATTTATTTTCTAACCACAGTTGAATAAATATTAAGTATTAGGAAAAATATGCAATAAATAGATGTTTTATTGCATATAAATTCAATTTTAACTATGGAATTTTGCATGTTTAAATACTTAATTAAAAGTAAAAAAAAAAAGATGTAGTAAATTTGCAGTTTTATAGACTAAAAACTTTTGCTGTTATTTAATTTTAATTACAGTTATTTAAATGAATAACCTCCTATTTTCTACAGGTAAATAAATAAAAATACGTGATATAAATGTATATTATTTTAATTTTGTTTCATTATAGCAAAATTTGAAAAAATTCAGGATTTTTTAAAACTATTCTTTTAAGTTTTTAATATTATTCTTTTAATATCTCGAAATCTTTGTTTTTTATTTACTGCATAGGTATTAACTATTTTTAGCAATTCAGTATCTTTCACAACTTATTGTTAAGTTCATAGACAGTTATTCTAATTAGAAACACAAGAATCCAAGATTTAAGAAATTCAAAAGTTTAAATGTTAGTTGTTAAAAAATCCCATATATTTTTAAATATCATTACGATAATAGAAAAATTACAATTTAAAAATTATTAAAGCAGCGTGTTTTAACTTTATCTTTATGTAACGTAATTTAATTTATTTAAATAATTGTAAATAACTGTACACAACTATAAGTTTAAATAATACCACAAATTCCTGGTCTATAAAAATAGAAATTTGCTACTCTCCTTTTTTTTTTTACTTTTCATTAAATATTTGAACCTGCAAAATTCCATAGTTAAATGGGAACTTAAAATCTACAAAATATATATTTTATTTGTATTTTTCATAAACTTCAACGATTATACATATATTTTTTAAATGTGTTTCCAAAATAATTGATAAAATGTTTCAGCGCTAAATAAAAGTCAGCTGTGATTCGAACTCAAAGAATTAGCTAAAAAAAAAAAAGGAAGCCAAAGGAAGTAAAATGTCTGATTATAAATTGTTACATAAACCTTAAGGGTTATTTTCTGGAATCCCTCATGGCATTGTGCTTTATGGCTTTCATATGTTTACATACTAACTATACTCTATCGATACACAAACGTTCACCGCATTCTGTGTCCAGGACATCGGAACCTCCCCTTGTTAGACAATTACGTACATAAACGCCCATTAAAGTAATTGACTTAGACACATTAAATAAGGACTTACTAAGAAAATCCAAATAGTTTAAAATAAAAGAAAGATATTTTAAAAGAAAACCATAATATTAAACCTCTACAAAAACAGCAGATTTAAAATGTATATATATTTCTCTATAATTCATTAAACCAAATTAAATTTCTAAAGATTGAGTAAAAAAAAATGTACAATATCACAATTACTTTTACAAAAAGTAGATAAATAAATGAAACAATGGCTCGGGAGGAAGGATGAAGTCCATGTGCGGCCCGACACGTCGAAAAAGAAGCCCGAGACTCCACCCGATCCGAATCAGCAGAAAAAGTAAGAAATGTTCCCGAACCGTAAAAAAAAACAGACCCAGGTCAGGCCAAGCTATTCTCGGGATTTGGTCCAGGTTTGGACTACTACAGATTTCTAATGTGAAGGCTGCCAAAATTTCCAGAGCGGAACCCGACCTGTGCAAAAACTTTATTGGACCGGTCGCCCGGTATAAAAGCTAAAATTTCGGCCCGAACCTGATCAGGACCGTTTCGAAATCTAAGAATACGGCCTGGCACCAAAACGGCCTGGACCGACTCAATTTCTACAGTACATGGCATTATTTCTGAAGCAACATTATACTACAATTAAAATTATTCATAAAGCATAACTACTTAAGCGACGAGTCTGTGTCAACAATCAATATTTTAGATTGTGCAATTATATAAATCAGTTGAAACTTTTCAAATCTCAGTGACTATTTTGAATATATAATAACACTGCCTTGAAGATTACTTATGACTGCATTACAGCGAAATTAACACTGAAAGTTTAAAAATATACAAAGTTAACCAACGCTCACAGCGCATTAGAAAACTTGCTACCTATAAAGTTTACAGTAAGAGTAAAACAAAAGTATATTTATTTATATCCATTCTTATTTCTTTGTTCCTATATATTTTTCGTGACTCTCACAAATAAAATAATAAGGGATTTGACATGTTCATATAATTATTCAGGGGTACGTGATGAATAACAATTTGGAAACCACTGAGATAAATGATGACACTTTCACATATTAATATCGAAGTAGGTTTATAAAACAATATGAATTTCTGGATTAGTGTGTAAATACAAGAACGTTTACCAAATGTAATGAGAAATTTAGGTAGCTTGAATAAATAAATTAATTAATGAATAGATTAATTACGCAAACATTTGTCTGTAGTAATAACACGATAACTTCAAAATACAGATTTCTTTCTGCTTTATATCGTTAGATGAAAAAGAAATTCAAATGCTTGAAAATGGCTTTGCAGCGATTTTTTCATGTGTATTGTATCCTGTAATATTAATTTTGTGCGTAACTGACATTATTCAATATTAGATTTGCAAGAACCTGTTTTGTCTGCTGGATTTTCAGATGAAGAATTGTTATTATATACTTGCTGAAATTGTTCTGTGTCAAATAAAGAATTGCAATATAAGTTCATTTTTATTTCATTCATTATCACAACACAAAACCTTGTGCATGATATATAACAGATAAATACAAACAAAACTGCGTGCTTCCATTTCAGAAATTCTGCAACATATTGTTTTATAATATCAAACTCTATAGTTATTTTTTCTATTGAAACATATTTTAATATGACACTTAACCCTTTCGCTGCGAAACCGTCCAAGGCGCCAAGCCAAGCTACCTGTAGAAAATGGAACACCTGTTTCTCAGGCGCTCGGGTGGTCAGTCCAAACAGAACAGTTGTTCCGTTGAGAAACAGGTGTTCTATTTCCTGCCCCTCGTAACTATCCAACTACTGCTTGACCATTCTTAAAAGACGGACCTTGGCATGCTGCCAAAAAATAGACCATTCCGAACGGAGGAAACCATTGGATTAGGAAGAGACAAACTTAAGGTCTCGTTTAACCCGTACGACCTAATGTCATTTGTGCACAGGCTGTTCTATGTTCTTGTACTAGTATACGAAACTAGCGGAATTCTTCTACTGATTCCCCACAAAAGCAAAACTAGGGGATATTCTTTTTACTAAATACTTCCCTATTATTAATGATAAACTCGTCTTACCCGGACCTATTACTCACGTGACCAGTCTTTAAAGCTTGACTCAGCAGTATCGTCGCACAGTAGAGGATTATTGCAATCAACAGCTGGTGGAGCATTTTGTACTAGTGATCTCAGGGAGGTTAGACTTTTGAAGATAGCTGCATTATTATTGTGCTGGTAACAAATAGACAGGCAGAAGAAGTAAAAAAAAAATCTCGCAGCAATATTTCACCGTTCGAGCTTTTGCCGTATTTTGAATGCTATCGCGTTTTTAGACTTCAGTATTCAAAGGGTTAGAAAAAGATATTTTTTTAAAGTTTTAACTCATTAATACATCTGTGAATAACACGTGCTGATTGCTTTGCTATTTTTGAATAAATATCATCAATATTTTTCGGTCCGTGTATGTAATTAGAATTTAAGTTTTAATCGTGTTCTGTACAACAAATTTATAATAGCATTACTGGAAATGTCGTGTGTGTGCAGTGCGTTCAGAATATAAATTTGATTTTATCTGTATACACATCCATAAAAAAATTCTATTTAGATATTCTATTTAAATATAACTATCAATGTAAATACGGACAGCTACACGTTCAACCAACATTCCAAACACTGATAATCTAAATGATGAAAAAAAAGAGAATTATACTGTACAAGAAAATATATTTCTTGATCTAGGAAAAGATTTACTAAAATATATTATTACCCATTCTGGGTTATCCACGTTTCCAAATGTGTTCTTTTCACCACAAAAGCCCCAGAAACTAATAGATATTGAGATTTAAAGAGCATTTATGAAAAAAAAAAATTCTGACTAAAACTTTCTGTCAGTCGGAAAAGTTTCCGAGTAATATTTGCAGTGTAATAATCATTTTTCTCAACACGGTGTCAACACAAAATATCGTTTTTTCGGATGCTATCAATTCTCAAGTAAACATTTTCAGCTGCATAACAGAACTTATCCATGCAATAGTAACAAATTACTGTTCATTTTACGCTGTTAATTCACATGTTTGTCTGTTAAACATGCCATAATACGTTTACTTGAAAACTGAATCCACCCGAAAATCAGCTAGTCCTTGTCGAGGAAACTTTGGGTTGAGAAAACGAACTAATGTACTGTAGAAACTACACTGAAAAGGTTCCAAAAATCACAGGCAGCAAAACGATCTTTTGTTTTAAAAATGTTTCTTTGTACCTCGGACATCTATTGCATTCTTAGCTTTCTTAAGATAAAGTAACGCTTTTCAGAATTTTGGATTACTCAAAAAAGGTATTATAGCAAGCTGTCCAATCATTTGACCGTATTTATAGAAAACGGTTACATAACCATAATTTAACTCTATCTTGACTATATTATTGCCCAAATTATGATCAGAATATAGTTTATTTACGGTTATGTAACTATTTTCTATAAAAACAGTCAAATAACTAGACAGATTACTGCAAATTTTTAACTGTGTAGATCAAGAACTATTTCTGATTTTTTTTCAGTGTAGGACATAGCTAGCGGTTCTCATTTTAACACCGATGTTTAAACAGCATCCTTTGCGGCCAGTGCCTTAGAATGTGCCTCTTCTGTTCACTGTTGGCACAGTATGAATGATACAGACTGGCAAAAACATCAGTGGTGTAGAATCTCTCAAGGAGGTCAGTAGGTGGGAGAGTGGTACAGCAGCAAGAGTGTCATTCCTTTCGTTTTGGATAAAAATTGTTAGGTCGTATTTCAGAAGGCTAGCCTCTGATCAGGCAGTGGTATCATTCTTCAAAGAAAGTACCATGGTACTTTACTGGATACGATAACAACAACAACAACAACAACAGTCAAGTCAATACTGCGCTTAAGTAGTGCCTACCAGGATTGAACCTCCGGTGTAATCTCCAGTGAAAGATGAGAAGAAACATAAAGATGAAGTTTAGAAGATAGTGATGTTTATGTGCAATGAGAAGACTTCTGATTGGTCGAGGCCTCAGCCCCACCTCCGAAAATCAACTTAATGCTGCAGTGTTATGCGACGTATGCAAGTCGTTCAGGCAATAATTAAACTTAAGTTTAGTAAAAATGGTGATGCATTGACCGTAAACAAAGGTATTTTTCAGTTACATATACTTTTACATTACACTAAAAATTTAAATTTTCCTGGCAATACATTTTAGAATGATGGAGAGCAAATAATTACAAAACAATTAGACGGACATTGTCTAATTCCTGCCACCATTGGAAGTTTTGCAGAGTGAGCTTGGGTGGTTAAGCCTTGAAAAAGTCGTTTTGCTCCACAATAACTGATCCACAACGACTGATAAACAGTCCTGACCGTGATTTAAGCACAAGAAATTCCTAACAGATTAAAATATAAAAAAATATTTACAAAATATTTAAAACATATTTACAAAATTTTCCTATCAACTACCAAAGAGTTAATTTTAGGATACATGGCTAAAAATTAAATCTAAAATTTATTATACATAGATATTATTTGTTGAAATCTCAAGAATTTAAAAGATATCTTTTCAGAAATAAAATTAAAGTTAATTCCAACATTGCAGGGATTATTAAAAACGTACAAAATTATACTCTATCTTTTAGCATGTCCCTATCTTATACATTTATTCTCATTTCGACTTTTAGAATCCAGCATACTGGCTGAGGTAGCTCAAAATTCATAGATTATTTGTGGCAGTATAAATATATACATACTGAACACCGCTAAATACATTTTTATTAGATATACGATATTTATATGTTGTACTTTTATATAATGCAGCGATCATGTTACACCTATATGAGAACATAGCAAAAATGAAAGCCTATACGGCCTTTAGAAATATCTTCGCAGATTTCACACATTTTTCAGAAAGTCATTGGAAAATAATATTCACGATACAGTTAATATTTTTTTATACACTACCATTCCCGCTAATGTAATTACTTCTTATGCCCATAATGGATTTCTTTTGCAATTATAAAATAAACTCATGTAGATGATAATTCTTTTTTTTCTACACACACATTCAAAAATATTTATCTGCTTAGAAACCTGAATTGCCAATCCGCATAAGCAATAAACGGCAATGATTGAAATGAATTGTTAGTCGTTAGTTCCATAGAAAGAGAAAAGTCGTGGTGCGGAACGTGACTCAGGCCACATCCCTGCAAGTGACTACGTGACGACTCAAAGACAATAGAATATGTGTGAAGGTGTAAACTTTAAAAAAGCATATGTAACACCTTTGCGTCCCATATATTTCCATAAAGAGTAGATTTGGCACATCTATAGACTAAAATCTTTCATTTAAGACCAAAATGAAATATATGGATGCAGTCTCATGGGCAGTTAAAAGAATCTGCTTGTGTTTTAAAAATATAGATTCAGCATTACTCAATATTTTTCTCAAGAGTTTTCCCAATCAGAAAGGGGGGCCTAGTACCAATGAATATCGCTACATAAATCGTTTTTCTGGCATTTTAATCGATTTAAAAAAGGCAACAAACTTACTTAAGTAACATTATCAAAAGTTATTTCTCATTAAAAAAATATATTGAAATCCAAGGGGGCAATTTTAAAAGATGTAATATGTTGGTATCATATGTCAACTTTCTAATTAGTCCAGGCATTAGGGGCTAAAAAAGGGCTAATAAAGGAAAGTTTTGATATTTGGTTCCTTTATGTTTTTGGTGTCGCTGAACACGAAACTTCTGTTTTTAAACAAAATTTTTCACGGAAAATACGTTTTTTTTTTACAAAAAAACCTTATAAAAAACCGGAATTTTCTCTGTTTTCTCAAAATAACTCCAAAACTATGCATTTTACGTGAAAGTCAACTGTATATGAATTAAAGAGAATGAAATTTCTTACATTTTATGCAATGAATGTTTTTTCTCTGATCAATGGTTTAGCCGTGAGAGTGCCGCAAAAATGGGTGTTAAAAACAAAAAACATTAAAAAAAAAGGAAATTACGGCACTGTACGTCGATGTAACATGAAACTAACCATTTTACGCAAACGTATAACCATTAATGATACTACCGATTACATGATTGACTACATTTTATGCATTTGAGGTAGAGGAAAAGTGCTGATCCGGCGCCAGGGGAAGGTGGGAGCAGTGGAGCAGATCCGCCTCCTCTGATGAGTCGAGGGTGTTCCCACTCCGGAGAATTCGTACTCTAAGAGAAGGTAAAATTTGGAAGAGGTAAAGGAGAAAAACTCTAAAAACGGGAATTACGGCCCTGTTCGTCGTTGTAACATGAAAATTAACCATTTTAAGCAAACGTTGACTAAAAAGTATGTGATTGACTACATTTTACAATGATGTTGTCTGATAATAAATACGACGACTCATTATGAATCATTATTTAATTATAAATAATTATGTACATTAGTAACAAATATTAGTAAACATATTTACATTAAGTAAAAAAGCAAAAATCTTTTCACCGCATCCTTTAATTTGAAGGCCCCTACTGCTCATCGACAACTACAACATAGAAAATAGACTTATGCAATTAGTGGGGGGGTTTTATTTTCGACCAATATTATAGAATAAATGTTTTCTTAATGGTGAATATTTCATACCTTGTGACACGGCTTGTTCCTCTTTCATTGGGTCCACGGATTCAATGGGTGGGCAATCCATCTCCAGCTCAGTTTCAAGGTATAAATCGTCTTCCTTGTCATGATTCACCCCTGAGATGTTGTTGCAGTTCCCTTAGTAATTGAGGCAGATGTTGGAACAACAAAGACCTGCTTCTTGCACCCATAATTTTGTTGGCAGTTATTTTTGCACTTATAGGATACAATCTTCGACAAAGCAGGGGTAGCACATAAAAAAAAGCCCAAGTTCAATATTTGTTTTCTTCCATCCCCACTCTTCAACATTTTTTCAACTCCTAGCCATTGTAGCCCCTGGTGATATATACTTAAAGATTGCTGTCGTGCAGTAGCTGCAGATGGTGGTAAAGCAGCAATATTAGAACTGTTTTAATGGTTGGCTTCTTGCACGAAATATACATTAGGTGGTTCAGCGAAGGCACATTCGTCCTGCATATAGACGTACAGCGAGGCAAGGAAACGTTCCCCAACAGCTGCAATCCTCTCCATAGTAGCGTTCGAATCTTTGAATACTTTAACAATATCAGCGACATCTGAATTCTTCACAAGAGTTTTGAGGAAATTAAGTTTTCCTTGCATAAATGGTACTGACATTGTATCGCACTCGCTCATACTATGTAGGAAGAGGATCTTTTCCGCAACCGTTGAATTCACAGCATTAATTGGAGAAAATGTCTCTGGAGAAAAAGCGTCCTTCCCAGGTTTTAAAAAGAAAACCTTTTCAACCCTGCAGAAACCTATCAAAATGACCAAGAGTTCTACATCCTCCCCAACTATAATCACCATCTTATTTGAAGGAGCCGAGGGCAAAGCAGCGTTTACAATCAAGTTGCATGCGTCTTCTTATGCTTGCTTGCATGTAATATCTGCTGATGATAACGTGTAAATCATCATAGATATTAACTGTTGGAGTGAATGCGAGCGAAACATTTTTATTTGCTCAATCGCACTTGCCCACTGCCTGATTTTCTCCCCCCCCCCCCCAACACACACACTCATTCTGCGAGCGACCAGTAGATCTGAGAGATGTAAAATAGTTACTTCTGTGTGGTACGATGAGAAGAGAAATCTGTGTGATAATGAAGTATTTTAAGTTCAAATTAATTGTTTTGTGTTCCTGTGTGATTGTCCAATAAATTGTTTTGTTCTGTAAAGATCCACAGTTTACTTCGTGATAGTTAAATTAATAACAGAACATTAACCGAAAATTGTTTTGGGTTAGCAAGAAACTTTTGTTTGGAAATGGTAAGTATCATCGTACCGTTAAACAATACGTTAGTTGAAGCAAGTTTTTTTAATCATCTCATACGCTCAGCAGTTTTTGTACCACCTTTGACAGTCATCAGGTTAGCCATCAAAGACAACTACTGTCTGCGGTTAGTATTTTGGCTGTACATACTCAACATATTTCAAAAACTCCTCACTGTCTTCATCCGAATGCTTTGCAACCAAAATTCGTTGGAACAAAGTTGTGGGATTAATAGGAACCAACTTGTCCTCTACTGAATAATGAATCGTCATCTTTATTATCAGAGAGCTTCATTGTAAAATGTAGTCAATCACACAGATTTAGAATCATTAATAGGTAACGTTTTCTTAAAATAGATAATTGTCATGTTACATAGACGTATAGGGCATTAATTCACGTTTATAAATTTTTTTCTCCTTCACCCCTTCCCAATTTTACCTTCTCTTAGAGTACGAGTTCTCCGGAGTGGGAACACCCTTGACTCATGAGAGGAGGCGGATCTACTCCACTGCTTCCCACCTTCCCCTGGCAGCAGGTCAGCACTTTTCCTCTACCTCAAATGCATAAAATATAGTCAATCGTTAGTATCATTAATGGTTAGTTTCGTGTTACATCGACGTACAGTGCCGTAATTCCCGTTTTTTTTTTTTTTTTTTTTTTTTTTTGGTTTTTAACACCCATATTTGCGACACTATTACGGCTAAACCAGTGATCAGAAAAAAACAATTTCAATACATAAAATGTATGAAATTTCATTTTCTATAATTCATATATTGTTGACTTTCACGCAAAATGCATAATTTTGGAGTTATTTTGAAAAAAACTGAGAAAAATCCGTTTTTAACACGTTTTTTGTAAAAAAAACCGTCTTTCCCGGAAAAAAAACATTGTTGGAAAACCTCGGGATTCATGTTTAGCGACCCAAAACACATAAAGAAACCAAATATCAAAACTACACCAAAAATTTCCTTTATTTTCTACCAAATGACTGGACTAAATGGTGAAAACTAAATTATGAGAAATGTTTTTGTAATGAGAAGTTCTGTTACCAAATTTGCCCAGATGTTAAAGAGTAACACCATTAAGAAATGTGAAGTGTTTATAAAAATTCATTTACACTAAATTATTATACAAATATTAAAGTACAAAACTGTATTTTGTTTAGTTGGTATATTACAAAAATGGCGACTTGACAGCTGATGGGTAGTTGCACTGTAAAAAAAAGAAAAAGAAAGAGTCAAGCGATGTATACGAAAATTCATCGTAGACTTAACCTAGATCAAGGATCAAAATAAATTAGTTTTTTCGGTAGAAAAAGTATTTAAAAATATAACAGTTTTTAAAAATATGTATTTTCAGAGAAATTGCACCAATTTAGAATAATATGTAAAAATCAACCACCTACTTCGGTACATAAAGTTAAACTTAAAGGCGAGATAACAATATTTTTGAAAAATCCTGCAGATTTCAACAGAAATATATGTGACGAATAATTTTCAAAATTATCAAGTCGATTGACTAAAACTAGGTGGAGCTAGAATAAAAAAGTTGCTCTAGCAAGAAAAAAAATATATATTCGCTTCATTTTTTTAATTATTTTTTTACTCGCTGTAGCGCACCCTATTTCTATCATTTTACTTTCAGTATCGATTTATGACTGATAAAATATTATTTTCGTGTGTTTAAAATGTACTTTGAGCGACAAAAAAAAAAATAATAAAAACTTTGTGTCTACTAAACTATTGTTACCACTTAAGAAGCTACTTCACTCACGCGAAAACACCCACTCACTAATTTTAATTCTATGGAGGAAATATTTTAAGATATATCGTTCACATTTCAATATTTTTAAATGGTTTTTCATTGGATAGCTGAGGCCGTGAGGTTTTTTTTACCTTTTTTACTTTTTCGATTTTGGTAGCAATTTTTTCTTTTTTTGAGGATACTTTCACTTTCGAAACCATTTCCGAAAGTTGGAAAAAGTACAAAAGGGGCTGCATAAAGATTGACCTCAGCTATCCAATGCAAGAAAAAACATTTCAAAATATTGAAATGCGAACAATATATCGCAAAATATTTGCAGCATAGGATTAACATTAGCGAGCGGATGTTTTCGCGTGAGTGCAGTAGCCTCTTAACATGGAATTTCATTATCATAATGTTGAGAAATCATTGATCACATGTTCTGTGGATGGAGTTAAGCTCACGGCGTTACGTAATGTGACGTAATAATTTCCCGAACTGATTAGAAAACTTGTTTTTCTTTAGTTGAAATAATTTTGTATCTTGAATATGGAGCTTCTTGGCAGCTCTCCTGAAATTTATTATTCTTTTCAGTCTAATTATTACCTTTATTAAATTACTGTTGTGTTAAGTTTATTGTTAATAAAAAGAAGAAAAGACATCAAGACTAATATTATGCAACTATGATAACCACACTTCGCCAGAATATTAATTTTGTTTTGTACTTTCGACATTACGTTTTTTCTGACACCTGCTGATTATTATCATTTTTTCATGGTGCCGCAAACGCGGGAATATGTTAATACGCTTTAGAATATGTTCTGAATTCGGCGTCGATACTTCTTTGATTTATTGCAAGTTTTTTTTCTCTTCTCTTGGACTAAGCTCGGATAAAAGGTACTGTAAACCTTTTTATTATTATTATTATTATTCTAAAATGGAAAAAATTGATAAATTAAAAGCAAAACGGAAGTTTGCTCGAACTTCATGTACGAAATTGATATCTTCTATTGATACATTTCTGGAAAGTATTGATACTCAAAGTGACAATGATCAATTTAAACTGTCTGAATATTTAATAAATTTACAAGAAAAACAAGATGAACTTAAAAATTTAAATGAAAAAATTGAAGAATTAATTGATGATGAAACGCAATTTGAAAACGAAATTCTAAAGTCATTTGAGTATTACGAAGCTAAATCTGATTCGAAAACCAATATCAGAAGTAAATTAAAATAATTCAAGGTCGAGCAAGCTGAATCTTTTAAAAGTAATAGTAGTATTTCTAATTTAAATAATGCATCACAGAATCCTGTCAATTTGCCCAAACTAAATATAACCACCTTTAGTAGTGATCGAAGTAAATTCTTAGAAATTTACAATAGTTTTGAAAGCGCTATAGATTCAAATGAATCATTAAGTACAGTTGATACATTTTTATATTTGAAATCTTTCTTAACCGGTGAAGCTTACAAATCAGTAGCTCGTTTCGCTTTAAAAGAAGAAAATTATAAGTCTTGTTTAACCTTATTAAAAGAAAGATACGGAAAAACAAGACCAATTAATTAGTTGTTTTGTTAATAAACTATAAGAAATCGAACCTGTTAAACCTTCATCAAATATTAAGGGGTTCAGACATATATATGATGAAAGTGAAGTCAGTATTAGGAATTTGCAATCTATGGGTATTGCGTCAGATAAATTTGGATATATATTAATCCCTATATTGTTAAAACAATTGCCACATAATTTAGTGGTAGAATTTCACAGAAAAAGGGATCCTAAAAAATGGGTGATGTAAGGGAATTAATGAAATTCACCAAGTTTGAAATTGAATCTAGGGAGGCTACAGATTTAGTGTCAGGAATTTCGTTGAAAGGTCAGGAAACGTTTCGTTCGAAGGCTGAATATTCTAAAGAGAAATTTAAAATAAAAATAATTATCCGACATCAGTTGCATTAAATACTGTTACTAAAGGTGTTTGCATTTTTTGCAATTCTAACTCGCATACTGGATTAGGATGCAAAATCCTAACCAATGAACAAAAAAGATTTAAGTTAAAGAAAGACGGACGCTGTTATAAATGTTTTTTCAAAAACTTACAGTCAGTTTGTAAAGTAAAAATTCAGCCGTGTCAAACATGTCACAGGACACAACATAATCACTTATTTTGCCCTCAAACAAAATGTAAAAAATTGGTTGAAAATCAAGATTCAAAATTAAAACAAGCTAACCAAATTCCTGAAAATGAAACAGTAATGCAATCTATTCATAAGTCGAAAATTTTTAGAAATAATTATCACTCTACTGCAAACGGCTTGTGTTCAGGTGGAAAGTGGATCTAAAAAATTATTTGCCAGAATACTGTATGATTCTGCTTCCACAAAAACATTTATTCGGAGTAATTTGGCAAAGGCATTAAATGCCAAAATCTTAAGAAAAGAAAAAGTTTTCATTTACACATTTTCTAACAGAAATGCTACAAAAAAAGAATTTGAATGTGTATTAATAACCTTGAGAAGCAGATATCATCCGTATAATTCTGTTAATGTTGAGGCATTAATTACGGATGAAATCTGTGGTACCCAATTATGTCAAAATATTAATCCCCGGGTTCAAAACCTTATTTCAAAGGAATATCAATTATCTGACTTATTCGAAGTAAATTTACAAGTTCAACTTTTAGTAGGAGCTAATTATATTTATAAAAAATTATGTGAATTGCTTACCAATATAAACAAGCAATTATACTTTCAAACGTCTATTTTCGGAACAACATTAGTTGGACAAATGCCAGATAATTATTCGATGAATTCTATTTCTTGTTTAAATGTAATTTGCTATTCGAAAGAAAGAGATTTAACATGTTTAAATGTTTCGGGTGAAAATTTAAATACACAATTAAAAGCATTTTGGGATCTTGAAGCAATTGGCATTATTGAAAGTAATGAAAAGAAAATTTCTAATTATGAAGTAATAAATGAGTTTCAAGAAAACTTAAAATTCGTGAATGGTCACTATGAAACACGTCTTTTATGGAAAAATTCTCGTGATTTGCTTAAAAATAATCTTGAAGTAGCAAAAAAGCGGTTTTCTAGTTTGGAAAATAAATTCCAGAAAGATGAGTCATTATTCAAAGAATATAATTCTATTTTGCTTGACCAAGTTAATGAAGGTATTGTAGAATTGTGCCCTAAAAAGTTTTCCAAAAATAACTGTTATCACATGCCCCATAGACCTGTCATCCGAGAGGATAAAATTACAACAAAAACTCGGAATGTTTTTGATGCTTCGTCTAAACAAGCAGATTCCTTATCTTTAAACGTATGCCTGAATCCGGGTCCTAACTTGAACCCAAATGTTCTGGATATTATTTTAAAATTCCGATTACACAAAATTGCCCTTTCAGCTGACATTGAAAAAGCCTTACTCCAGATATCTATAGCGGAAGAAGATCGCGATTATTTAAGATTTTTATACTATGAAGATTTTGACAAAAATAAAGAAATTGTTCCCTATAGAATGACTAGGGCTACTTTTGGTGTCACCTGCAGTCCGTTTATCCTTGCCTGTACTATCAAAAACCCTATCAATAAATATAAAGACTCTCACAAGAAAACATTTGAAATCCTTAATTCGTCCCTTTTAGATGATTTGTTTACCGGAGATAATGATGTTGTAGAGGCTTTTAATTTATCTAAAGAAGCTGTTGATATTTTGAAAGAAGGGGGGGATGAATTTAAGAAAATTTGAAACTAATTCCTATGAGCTTAGGAAAAGATGGATTGATAAGTGCATACCTATTTTTAATTCCGATCCACCAAATAACTCTCTAAAAGTATTAGGCTTAAATTGCAACAATAATGAAGATAATTTGGGACTAGAATTACGTCCATTGTTATCAAAATTAAATAATGATTCTTGTACAAAACGGAATGTCTTAAAAATTGCAGCTATGTTGTTTGACCCGGCTGGGTTAATCACTCCTTTTATTATTCGAATTAAATATTTATTGCAACAATTATGGGCAATGGGCATATCATGGGATGAAACTTTTTTTGGTGAGTTAGAAAATGATTGGAAAACTTGGATTTCAGAAATACAGGATCTCTCACAACTGAAAATTCCCAGATATTACTTTAGCACCCTGATCATGGAAAAGTAGGGTCTCCAATTGCATATTTTTACAGATGCTAATCCTAAAGCCTATGGTGCAGTAGTATACTTACGATTTCAAACATCTAAAGAAAAATTTAAAACTAGTTTTGTCATGTCTATATCTAGAGTTGCCCCCTTGAAGAAATTAACTCTCCCTCGTCTTGAATTGATGGGAGCAGTTATTGGTGCAAGACTTGCAAATTATCTTAAAAATATTCTCCAGATATTCCAGTTTGTTTTCTGACAGATTCTGATATTGTCCTTTATTGGATAAAAGGCTCAAAAGAAAAATGGAAACCATTCGTCGCAAATAGAATTTCAGAAATTCATGACTTGTCTGATCCTAGTTTATGGAGACATTGCGAAGGCAAGCTTAATCCTGCCGACCTAATCACTAGAGGTTGTTCCGGAAAGCAATTGGTCAGTTCTCAAAAATGGTGGTACGGTCCCGAATTTCTTTCCTTGCCTGAAGATCAGTGGCCCAGAGTTAAAATACCCGCAACTCAAGTGTCTAATGTTTCTGAAGAGCAGTCTCGAAAAGCAGAAATTATTTCTTGTGTAGTTAACACGAATAACGCTGATAAAATTCCAATTTTAAATTTGCCAAGGTATAGCTCACTGAAGAAATTGTATCGAGTAACTGCATGGGTATTTAGATTTATTTTCAATATAAAACTAAAAACAGAAAAACGAAATCTTGCGGAATTATCAGCCGATGAAATAAAAAATGCCGAAAATTTTTGGGTAAACTTGTTCAAGAAGAAAGTTTTCCTGAGGTTATAAAATGCTCGAAGCTTAACAAAAATATCCCTAAAGAATCCAACCTTTTGCAGCTAAATCCTGTGTTGTCAGAAGAAGTATTACTCTTGGTACGAGGGCGGTTACAAAAGGATAACTTGCCATTTTATGATAAACATCCTATCGTGCTTCCTCCCAAACATAAATTTACTGAATTGATTATTAAAGATTCCCATGAAAGGGTTTTGCATTCAGGAGTATCAGACACACTGGTACAAACTCGTGAAAAGTTTTGGATTTTAAGAGGCAGACAGTGCATAATATCAGTCCTCAACAACTGCACAATCTGCAAGAAATTTAACATACGTCCTGGTCAACAAGTAATAGCACCTCTTCCAGGTGACCGTGTTAACGAAGCACCTCCATTTTCCGTTACAGGCCTTGATTTTGCGGGGCCCCTATATGTGAAGGGGATTGAGAATAAAAATTACATCTTATTATTTACTTGCGCTATCACAAGAGCAATTCATTTGGAGCTTGTGAAAGACATGTCAACTGCAGAATTTTTATTAGGATTTCGCAGATTTATTTCAAAAAGAGGGCTGTGTGCTATAATCTACTCAGACAATGCAAAAACTTTTAAAAGGGCTGAGCTTGAATTAAAAGAAATGTGGAAAGCTATCCGCCATCCGGACGTAAAAAAGTTTTACGCCGATCGGGGAATTTCTGAAATTCATTGTCGAACGTTCTGCCTGGTGGGTTGGCTTTTATGAGCGAATGGTGCGCTCAGTGAAGTTTACTTTACGTAAAATCATCGGCAAATCTTCGTTGACTCTAAGTGTACTGGAAACGGTTCTAGTTGAAGTAGAAGCTATCAGTAACTCTCGTCCATTGACTTACATTTATTCTGAACTAGATGAACCATTTCCTCTAACACCTGCTCATTTTATTATAGGAAAATGAGTTTTGTGTTTACCAACTATAAAAGTAAACGATTTAACCTTACCAGCAACCAAAGAAACTTTAGTGAAGCGTTTTCGCTTACGTGAGACTATTTTAAACCATTTTTGGAGGCGCTGGAAGAATGAATGTCTCCTCAACTTAAAATCTGCTCACTGCACGGATCAAAATAAAACATCTGATTTCAAGATAGATGATGTTGTGCTTGTGCATGATGAACATTTGCCTAGAGCTTTCTGGAAGTTGGGAAAAATTACAAAAACATTGTTGGAAGAGACGGAAAAATAAGGTCTTGTGAAGTGAAAACAAACAATTCCATTATTAAAAGACCAATAAATATCTTGTATAATTTAGAGTTAAGAGACTTGAAAAACTGAAAAACTTTTTTTTTTCATTTAGAGACTAAACATTTTCTTGGTGATATTTGTATTGGACTTTAACTTCTCTTACTTATCCGTTTTGATTTTTTCTAAAATAATTCTTTATCTGATAATAGAATGTACATGAATAATATCTTTAACTATTTCTTTTTATATTTTTAGTAGAAGATACAATTGTAATTTGTTTTTGTGCTTATTGAAGAAGGTATGTAAGTATCACTGGAATATATGTATTTGCATTGTTTTTTGAATTTAATATTTGAAATTTTCTTGTGTTCATGATTTAATCTAGATAGTATATCAAACTTTGATTTCCAGGACTATATATTAGCTGTATCTTGACCTGATTTATTTTAAATTTAAATAATTTATTTTATATTTGACTGTCTTCTTGAAGTTCCTGGCCAAAACTTTAAAAATGTTTTGTTTTAATCACTTGGTTTCATTCTTGAATTTTATTGTCTTGGATGTATTATTATTATTTTAATTTTTATAATTTAATTTAAATCTTGCACTTGGAATAGATATTGATCTTGAATAATATTATGTTAAATTGTTTACTTGAATACCTTAATATTATTTTTAATTTGAAAATTGTATACAATTTAGATAATTGAGGTATTATTTGTTAATTGAAAACTAGGTTACTTGTATTGATGTTATATATATATATATGATGTTATATATGTATTATGTACATTTTTGAAAATTTTTTGATGAACCCCCATGTGTTCATGGTGGGGCAGGATGTTGAGAAATCATTGATCACATGTTCTGTGGATGGAGTTAAGCTCACGGCGTTACGTAATGTGACGTAATACTTTCCCGAACTGATTAGAAAACTTGTTTTTCTTTAGTTGAAATAATTTTGTATCTTGAATATGGAGCTTCTTGGCAGCTCTCCTGAAATTTATTATTCTTTTCAGTCTAATTATTACCTTTATTAAATTACTGTTGTGTTAAGTTTATTGTTAATAAAAAGAAGAAAAGACATCAAGACTAATATTATGCAACTATGATAACCACACTTCGCCAGAATATTAATTTTGTTTTGTGCTTTCGACATTACGTTTTTTCTGACACCTGCTGATTATTATCATTTTTTCACATAACTAGTGGGCTCTGCCCCCTACGAGCTACGCTCGCCAACCTCCGTTCTGACACCACAAACTGTAAAAACACTCTGATTTGATCAACCTTAAAACGATTGCGGAAGATTGAATTATAATTAAACGACCAGCTGTAATCGGCTGCTATAATCGGCCTTGTGTAATCGGCTGCTCGCTGTAATATCTGCTATAATCGGGTTTCCATTCATTTTGCTTTGACCAAGGGATTTTAAAGCCGAATCAACTGCTGTCGGGACAGCTAACAACTGTTGATAAAATAAGGTTAATTAAACATTTGAAAATTAACTCGCGCAAAATGGTTAAGTAAGCAATGTCATGGCATCGGGAAATTTTATAACGATGGTATAGAAAATTGGGTATTACTCCATTATCCCGACTACTACTTTCTATAAAAGAAATGAACTGTCGCCAAAATATAGGATTTAAAGCCAAAACTGCATATCTCTGGCGTCGCATTCAATTGATACCAGATGCGTTACGCGTGGTAGTTATGTCATCGAGTGATCTTTAATTCAACGTTTATCTGTATTTTTAATTATATTTTACCAATTTATTAGTTATTTCGCTGATTTAAACGTAATTATTAAACGTAAAAATATAGCTTTTAATTGAAGGGAAATATTATTAATTACGCTGTTTTAAAATTTGCAATAGTAGATAAAATATTTTGTCGAAATAAATTAATCTTACTCTACTTAATGCTTTGAAAACGCGGAATAATTTAATCATTTATCTTTTAAATATTCACGCGCAAGTATATTTTTTATTCCGTTATTTTCTACATTTATTGCTTTTAACACGTGATCATTTAATTATTATTTTAAAGTTTTATTTCGGTTTTTAATAGTCACGTGTTAATACATTTCTTAATTGAAAGGGAATATTATTACGTGCGCTATTTTACAGATTGGCAACGATTCAAATAATGGAATTTATGAAATATAAAATAAATCTTCGTCAAAATAATGAAAATTTTGAATAAAAAACTGAAATATAACCTAAAAAATGAGTCAAATTGAAAAAATAATTGCAGTCTGCACACCTCAACCTTGTCAACTATATCCTTACAAATTATGTTTAAAATCCTGTGCATAGTTTTCGTTTCTATAAAACTTTTATAAGAAAACTGTTTTGACCAACTTTGATTTTAAATATCTCTTAAAATAATTCTTCGATTTAAAAACTGTCTACTTCAGCGTGTTTATCGAACATTTCTTTATAAAACCACCAATTTTTAAATTTTTATTTGCAATAGTTTTCTGGATATTAGTCCAGAAAGACTTCAAGGCACAAAATCTTAATTGACAGCGGCGGCCGCAGCAGCGGTGGTTACTTTTTTTTAATATAGAGAGATACAAAAATGTTTTGGGATATCAACCCTTCGCCTACCAGACGGGTACAGTAGACCTCACAGGTACATTCAAAATGACTATTTGAAAAAGAAAATGGTTTATAAAATAAGTTTAATATAAACCATAGAGTACTGAAGTAAATAAAACAAATTGAATAGTTTTAAATAAAAATTCAGGTGTGAAATGTTTTTAACAAGATTGAGAAAAATTTGCGGTAGTTCTAGGGTTAAGAATCAGGTAATTAAATATTCTTTTAACCAAAGTTTAGGCCGAGTAGACTGTCATTAAAAGTTCCTAAACTCGAAAATATTTAATAATTGTATGTAATAATAATGCAGGCAGTTATGTAATAATATCAAGTCTAAGGAGAATCTAAGAGTCTAAGAATCTAAGAGTTTAATGAAAAGAAAACCAGAAAAAATCAGGCATTATGCATATATTACGAAACACTTTCCAATACTATCAGAATATTATTAACCCTTTCGTGGTCATGAACGCGTATCGCGGTCAACGTTTTTTACTTCTAAATGGTCGTGACCGCTAATAGACGGTCAGTATTTTTTACTTCTAAATGGTCATGGGCGCGTATGAACGGATCCGATTTTCTAATTCAAAGTGGTCGTGACCCTCTATATGCGTTCTTGTCACCCTCCCCCTTTGTTCCACACTGGGCGGTAAAGAAGGCATTTATCGGCACTCTTCCCCTTCCCACATACACAATGGGTGTATAGGTAGACCCACAGAATAGGATATATAGGATAAGGGTTCTATTGTCTGTGTGTAGAACATTTGTCAACTGGATTATTTATATTGTATTTTAGTTGAATGCCTTACAGATTTGGTTAGAAAATGCCTTAGAGAATTTCGTTTTCTGTACAGGCTAAGAATGACATTGTATTTCAAAACAGATCCTAAAATGAAATAAAGCAACTTCATAGAATATCATTGTTTACTTATTATTTTATTTTAAAACTGTTGTCCATACGATTCTAAATCATTACATTAATTATTATTATTTTAAATCTTTTCTCATGTTAACTTTATTTAATTTGTTCTTTTAATAAATACATATGTTCTTATTTTTCTAACAGTATTTCAATTTATTTTGTTTAAATATATTACTAAATAACTAAACTCGTTTTTTTTTTTTTTTTTTTTTTTTTTTTTTTTTTTTTTTTTTTTTTTTTTACTTACACCACTTTTGCTATGTAATAGTAACAAAAATCTAATAATACTCAAATTTTAATAATAATACCAAATTAATATTACACTTCAAAAATTATTTGCTAATTTACTATTGTTGCTATACCAATTATAGCATAACTTTAAAAATAAAACAGTGAAACCTGTCTATAACAATACTGAAAGGACCATAAAAAGTATCAATATAGGAAGGTTACATTTATAGGCAAGTTCAAGAATGTTAATTAATTCAGAGTACATAGCAGAATGATTATTATATATTGATGGAATATTAGTTTAACTTTCTTAGAATTATATATGTTGATGGAAAATTATTTTAACTTTCTAGAATTATCTAATTATATAATGAAATTTAATTTATTTCTTATAAATAATCAGAATTTTGCATTATTAAATAAATATATAAAGAGTGTACAGTATAAATAAATCTGATAAAAATAATATTTTTATTACTTTTATCAGATTTGTAAAATTACATGAACAAGTGATTGAAAAAGAATAGGAATTTATAATTTTGACTCTTAAAAAGAGAAAGAAATTGCAAGTATTATTTATTCGAATATAAAACCAAAGAAAAATACTTCGTATAAAAAATGTGTACTTGGATGTTTAAATGTAGATGATAAGAAGGGAAATATTACTTTTACTTATTCACAGACATTATTTAACATTCACATTTGATTTGATATTTTTAAATATAATAGCAGCATTTATGTAATGGAAAAAGAAATAAAGTTTTTGATCAATTAATTCAAAGGCATGTTTAGGTGTCATCATCATTTTCCTTTATTAGTATTTTCACTGAACACCAATAAAATTGATTGATTAAAGTTTAATACTCCTCAATATTTGTAAGGAGCCTTTAATATATCTTGCAGAATTGATTTGATGTAAGAAAATTATGCACAAATTTTTCATTTTTAGAAACATTCAGTTGATCACTATGTTCAAAATTACCATTATAATTGTTGGGATCCAATTAAAGACTGCAAGCAGTTCTAGATGGTTTTATTAGTCCAATTGCTCGCATTTTTTTAACATTTCAGCAAAAGTTCCAGGCCCGTAGCTAGGGGGGGGGGGGACCTGGAATTTTTTTTTTGTCCGTCCGAGCAAAACTCATCAAAACATTTTAAATTTTCCGAACTTTTCTTTATTTCCTTTTTTTCTTTTCTTTTTTTTAACTTCCTTTTTTCAGACAAAACCGAAATAATAGACACCCATCCGAAAAAGCCTTGTATAAAACTTTTTTTTCTCAATCCCAAAGATATGGAGATTGCGATTTGCGTAAGGCATTTTTGGTTTTGTTGCTCTCTAGAAATCCACTTTACCGCCTCCCCAATGACTCAAATTAAAGGCTTTAGAAAATAATAGAGTTTAAACATTATCCTGTAAACTATTTGACTCAAACTGATTAGCTGTTGCTTGTGAAAATCGTTTTCTTTGTACAACTGTCACTGTCACAGATGAAATTTATTGTAATCTGGCGCGGGTTTGTTTCCCTATTTCATGGTTTGACAGACAGGCTCCCCAAAACAAGCAAATATGTTTTACAACTATGTATTTTTGTCATTGTTAACTTGGCAAGGTTGCTATAATCCTGGGCTTTTAGGGGCTTTTCAACAAATGTGGGAAATATTTTTGACGTCTTTTTTTTACACCGTTTTAAATGATAAAAGTTTGTGAAATCAGTATCACATAAAATTGCAATATCTGGAAGGGTTTTTTCAGAGCAAAGATGATTTCTAATTACATTGTAATTGTTATCTATGACCATTTGAATGCTATATTTTATATTAATTAACTGATATACGATTAATTTACAAATGAGAATTTTATAAAAATTCATTATTTTTTTTTTCTATAAGTATAAAAGGTGCTTTTATTTTCTGGTGCTTTCCCGCTTTTTTCATTTTTATTTTTAAGAAATACATCTTTTTAATTCTAATTTTTATTTTTTTCTTCTCTTCTTCCCATATGCGATCTAAATATCCAAATCAGTTACACGGTTTCCGTATGGAAAATGAGAAATAAGTATAAGCTAGAGAAACGGAAAAAAAATTGGAAATTTAATAAAAATCTTAAAAGAGGATTAAATTTTTTTCAGTGGAAGGCTAGTATACTTTATTAGGAAAACTAATGAACTAGATATAGTCATGAATACTAATTGTTTCAATTTTAGTTAATGTTTCCTTAATTTATTAATTTGAATATACATACAAAAATTTACAAACAATATTCAATTAATGTTGTTTGTAGAAAAAAACATTTTTACCCGCTCAACTACGCGAAACTTTAGAATAGATTCACGGACTTGTTTTTACATATACAATCATTAAATTTGCAGGCATTATTATTGAAATGATTTAGAATCGAACAACATTCTTCATTTTTTTGATAAGTAGATTGACTTTCGTGCATTTAAGAATAAAAATGTATTTGTGGTTGTGTTAGAAAAAAGAGAGTTTCGCGTTGAGATTATTGTTAATAGTCACTTACTTCCATAAGTGTCAGTTTAAAATAGTAATTATTGCTGTGTGATTCCCAAATAAATATGATTTTCTTTCTTTTTTCTTTTCTTTCTTTTTTGGAGTTTTAAAAAGACAAAATGTTTTCTGATTTTGAACATAGAACTTTCATTTTAATAATTTATACAGAATATTCTTTTTTAGTTAATCAAATTTTATATTTTGACGATGGGTTTTATTTATTTTATATTATGTCCTGATATGGCTTTTTTTTTTAATTACATTTATTTATTATTTATTAAATTATTTCTCTAAAATATTTGTCTGTATTTTTTTAAACTTGACTAAAATCTTTTTTTTAATACTTGAATGCAATATTAATATAAACGAACATAAAATATGTAAATTAAAATTATTTATTTAAAAAAGCACACACACAACTTATTTTGGTCATTTAAAATATTTGATTAACCTATGAAATATTTTCGTGTTTTAAAACAAGGTTTGAAATTTTAACTATAATAATTTAACAAGAAATAATAATATCGTGCCGTTCTTAGATTGTGAAACACTTTCCAACATTATGAAAATATTGTCGCGAAATTTTCATATTTTTTTTTACTCTGACAAAAAATCTATAAATAAAGTTTAATGTAACTCTTTTTTTTTCTTTCGTTCTGTAGATAATATTGAGCAGTCATTACACACTGATCACCACTCGTATGACAAAATTCACAAAAACGCGTATTATAATAAGCATGATGCAAAAAATGTTTAGACACAAAGCTTAGTCTTCAACAAAGCAAGCCATTTTCCTAGAGAAAACTTATGAAGAATTAAATGCAAGGTGTCAATTAAGTCTGCAAAATCGAAAATAATGGCTAACCACTTCATTCACTCATTCAATGTGGAACAATCTTATTTAAATCTTTGTTTTCGTGAAAAATCTTGTGACTTCATCATGCATAATCTAGACCATAATTCAGCTAAAGAAGTTCGTAAAATTTTAATTTCTGGATTTTTACACATAAGTGTTTGACACGAAATTTCACATACAATGACACCAAGAAGTTGCCAAGTTTTCTGCTAAGATTGACATTTATACCGGTCTATACATTCTACCCAGTATTCAGAAATGACTGTAAAATGACATCACAAAAACAGCGTATATACACGTAAAATATATTTTGACTGTTTATCGAGTTATAAGCATTTCGTGTCACGTGACGATGCAATTTTCCCCCTTTCTTGCTCTGCTGCCTCGGATTTCGGATAAAAACGCTGACTTTGGGAGTATGTTCTGACAGATCTTCTGCCTTTACCAAAAAATAGAAAAACGTCTTTCCATTACATAGTTTCTGAATAAGAACACCTGCCAATTTTATGAGTTTTTGAACAAATATGAATTAAATAATATTTCATAAAGTAGCATGTTTGGATTTAAGAACAGTCTTAAAATCGGCATTTTTAACCAGGGAAAACAGACTGTCTGTGAATCGACCGAAACACATCATCGCACAAAGACTTAAATATTTTTCCCTCCACCTTCTGCTGCTAACAGGGATGCATAAGCTTAATCAAAA
Organism: Maratus michaelseni; assembly: GCA_963931845.1. Lineage (NCBI taxonomy): Eukaryota > Metazoa > Arthropoda > Arachnida > Araneae > Salticidae > Maratus > Maratus michaelseni. Next base: position 56,491,201 of record OZ007597.1, read on the forward strand.
GGAAGGTATTCCACCCTCCCTAACTGGTTTGGAATTATAGACACATATGTATATATTATATTGATATAATGGAGAAAAATTAATTTAAAACACTAATTTTACTGTAAAAATTCCCCCCAAAAAATGTAACTTAAAATTCAATTTAAAATTTCAAAATTTTCTATTTTTCTTTAAAAAATTCAAAAATTATTCAATTTAAAATTTTAATTTAAGAGTTGAAATTTGAAAATTTTACTACAGTTAAATGAAAGAAGGAGTATATTCCTTACATTTCAAAGCTGATCCCGTTGCCCCCGAAACAAAAATCTAGTGACGCCACTGTATACAAAATACTGGAATTTAAAAATATTTCCGAAATGCTTTAAAAATAACTTTGACTATTCATTTTTATTTGCTATACATATAAAAATGTATATTCTGTCTCTGATAATCATTAAATAATTTAATTACTTATTAGTAATTTAAATATTAGTGGGATCTGTTCTTGATTTAATACTAATACATTTGAATTCTAAGTAAATTCCATACTAAATAATAAAATAACTCTTAACAATAAAACAATGTAAAATTTGAAAATTCTTTTAGTAAGATATTTTTATATTCTTTTTATACATGTAATTATTTGTAATTTATTGCAATATGTATGATTTGAATTTCATATACCTTCAGAGAAATTCTATATCCGAATTATACCGTTATCCGAATTTTCTTATAGACCCTTCAAGCAAAACTTGTGTAGAAATGAAAATTTCTTGATACTCCAGAGCAAATTACTAAAAAAAAAAAAAATCCCTTCCGGTCTGTACCGGGAGGAAAGGTAGTTACACAGTTCATGTTTTAAAAAATTTAACTCATTTTACTCAAATACCTGAAGCTAAATTGCTTGGAACCCGATTATAGAAGATTCAATCCCGGTTTTCTTTAATACTGAATTTGAATGCGCGTTTCAGCGCATGTATATATGTGAGATATATACATCACACACATATGACACATGCACATATGTCAGGCAGATATATGTCAGATATATATATATTGAACGGAGGGTATTTTGGGGGTCTGGGGGTCATGATCGGTGAAAATATACCAAAATTTTTTGGAACTGCTTTCCTCCGAACGGCTGCAATATGTAGCTTTTTGTATTGAAAGCTACCTCAAGAGGCTTATTATCCCGAAGCTACTAAATAAGTAAATAAATTGCTCAAAAAAGAAAAAAAAAGAGAAAAGGAAAGAAAAAATGGAAGTAAATAATAATAAAAAAATATAACAACTATTTGTTTTAAAATTATCTTATTTAGAATGTCTTCAATCTAAGGCATCTTAGATACATAAAGAATTATTCTTTGTAGGTTTGATTTAATTTAAATAAAATTATCTATATTTGAATTTATCTGAATCTGACACCACATGTTAGAAAATTCTACTTCGTTAGCTTATATTTACAGTGATGATATAGTTAATAATCAAGTTTTATTCGTGGAATGAGATGTAGTAGTGTTTCATTAAATATCCCTACTGGGATAAAATATTAACACATTAGATTGTAACTCATTAATATAAAGCAAGTTAGTAGTAGGATAGTGGGGGTTGAACGGCCACAGGTACTGCACGATTCTGTTCATCACATTTTGCTGATATATCCGATATTTCGTTAGAAAAATTTGTATATAAGAATATGTTTTGAGAAGTATATAGATAATACATTTTATCATATGTAATTTTCTTTGTGTGTAATGTCTGTCTGTCGGTTTAGAACTATGTTTATATGTATTTGTGTATGTTTATGCATAAAATTTATAAGTTTTTATAAAAAATGTATGATAATAAAAAAAATTAAAACTTAAATTTATAAAAAAGTTTAAAAAAAATTTAAATTAAAATTAAGAATTAAAAAGTTAACAAAAATAATAAAAAGTAAAGTTAAATTTTTTTTTTTTTAATTAAAAATTAAAAAGTAAAAAAAAAAAGTTTTGCAACATTTTTTAAAAAAATAATAAATAATAAAAAATAAAAATGTTTTTATTCATTCTCGAACTAACAGAAAAAAAAACGTTTTAAGAAAGTTATAAGTTAACAAAAATGTTATAAATCTATTAAAATTATTACTTTAATGTATTTCATAACTTATAAAAAAAAATTTACTAAGCTTTTTGCACATGATTAAAGCTTTAGATCGATTTAAAATCATTTTGTAATACTTTTAAACAAGATAAACCGTTTTTAAAACATGGTAAACCGTGTAAACCTCATTAGACGGTGTGTGTGTATGTGTGTGTGTGCGTGCATGCATACATACGTGTACGTGCATATAGATAATGTTTTATCAGAAATGATTGTATAAAAGTTTTAAATAAGTACACAAAAATATAATTAACGCTTTTTATTAAAACAAAGTAATTTACAGAAAAGTTTTATATACAGAAAGATATTTACAAATCAGCAATTTTCTTCTTCATTACAATCTTGGTTAATTTCATAATGTCCATACGCTAAGCTGAATATTCCATTTTCTAAAATGTATCTCTTGTCATCAAAAGGATTTAGACTAATTTTATTTTGGGTTAATGTATATAAATTATGAGAATCCTGAGCGATCCTTATCTGTTTCTCCATGCTTGTTTTTTGCTGTTGGAGACACTCTAAGTAGTCTTCATGCTTGATTTTCTGTCGAACAATCTGCGTAGACACACCCTTTGCACGCTTTTTCTCGTCTTTAAAGGATTTTAGCGAGTACATTTTTGATTTCAGTCCGACAAACTCAAGGGCTAATTCACCATTAAGTTCATACTTGAACTTGCCGAGAACTTTCTTATTATCCTCAGAGTATAAATCATGTGATTTCGGATACTCGGAGAAGTCAAACAAATTACGGTATTGTTCCATATCCTTATAAATATTGTTTGTTTGAATATGGTAAGTTAAGGAATCTGTATCAGTGAATAATAGGGTTGACCGATCTTTATATGTTTTCTTTATGAAGTTATAGTGAAAATCATACATAACTAATTTAGAGAGTTAAAAAATAGCGAACCCAACATAGATAGGCCGATTCATTAAAATACTAGTTTTCAGTCGTTCTACAGCGGTTAAGTTTTCATCAAAGGTTTTAAATGATTTGAAAGTAGGCCAAGCTACTAATTTTTTGGCTCTTTTTTCACCATTACAAAGCACACTGTTTCTCCTTTTTCGAAGATTCTCCATTGTCTTCCCAAAAACAGAATTATTCATTAACTTAAAAAAGTGCTTTTCAAAAGAAGATTTAGCCTCTTTACGTTTCTCAGTATTGAAATTAATATATTTCTGAAGCCAGGGTGTCTGTTTAAATTTTAGGGCTTTATGTACAGCTGTAATTTTTAAACCAAGTTCTAAATAAAACTTAAGATTACGATAATGAGTTATATAATTTCGTTTATTATTTAAATTAGGTATAAGTTTAGGGGTACCCACGAATTTTCTATTGTTAAGTAAGTTTCTTGCATGAGAAGACAACATAAATTCTTCTACTGTGATCCTCTCGGGAGCAACAGGATATTCATTGTGCAGAGGGTGTAAATGTTTTGGGTATACCAAGTCTACCTCGAAAAGGTACCCAATTTCAGAGCTATCAGATAGTGATAGAATCCACTCTTCTGTGATATGACTTGTTTCACTCCATTTAAAACCACCACAAGGTAAAAATTGGCTCATAGCCCACCCATATAAGTTATTAGCATCCCAGTACATGATGTAGCTGGGTGCCTCATTTTTCCTATAATCGGGTGTATCAGGTATGTTTGCTCGAGCGTATCTTTGACTAATCATACTGATACCCCCTCGTATACCATTTTCAACCATAAGCAGCATATCTATATCACTGAGTAACTCTAATGATGTTTCAGACATCTTCAAACAAGCTTGCCATGCGAGTGAAGGTGCTGTGAACAGGTGAGCAGGGTCAATTTCATAATACTGCTGACATAATTTCCTAAAGTTTTGAAATATATCAGCAAGTAGTAGAACATCTGTCTTAACATAAAGGTTATGGTAATCACCGAGAGTCTTGATGTCAAATGTTTTCCATACATTTTGGGCATGTTCATAATCTTTTTCATCTATTGGCTCATTGGTCAAACTATTAAAAAATAAAGAAGGTGGGGGAAGCTGTTTATCATTAAATTTATCAAAATAAGTAAAATAATCATAGGGGTAAACCCCTTTACGTATAAGTAAAGTTAAATTATTATTTTCTGGGAAATTTTCTTCAAGTATTGTGAATTGCTCAGGTTGAAGGTTTTTAACAAGTTTTTCCAATGACGTGGGCAAAAATTGAAAAGAATCGATAAAAACCATCTGAATAGAAGATGTAGGCTTTCTGATTTTAAAAGTGATATAGTTTTCAATAGAAGTAGTCAATAATTGAGTCAAAATACCAACTAACACGTAGTAAAGGGAAAAGTTCAACCTCAAGAGGAGCAATGAGGTGGTGGTGGTGGTGTTAAATCATACTGTAGTACGATGTGAAAATAACACTTTAAAACGAAGGGGTCGTAAGGGTGTACTATAGGAGGAGGGTATAAATGTGAGGGGGCTAATATTTTTAAGGGGGGCTTATTTTTAAGGGGGCTTGTCGGTGAACTCTCCTTTTCCCTCTACTACGTGTTAGTTGGTATTTTACTCAATTTTATTGTACAAGTGTATTAAACAAGTTTTAAATTAATTTTTTATAAGTTTCATTAATTTTTTTCTCCGTAGCGCCATCTGTGAGCTGTTTTAGAAGTAAAAAATTTATTAAATTATTTATAACTGTAAGTGTTTGTTTTAGTACTCGGTAACAGTTCGAAGTTAAATTTAAATTTTATAAACTGTTTTAGAAAATTTTTGAGTAAATTTTTCATTAGCGCCATCTATGAGATTTTTTTAGAAGTATCTAATATATTAAATTATTTATAACTGTTGGTGATTGTTTTAGTACTCAGTTTTAATTTAAAGTTAGATTTAATTTTTTAAAAGTGTTTTAAAAAAGTTTTTAAGTAATATTTAGCAGCGCCATCTATGAGATTTTTTTAGAAGTAACCAATATCTGAAACTATTTATAACTGTAAGCGAATGTTCTACTAGTCGGTGTTAGTTCGAAGTTTGATTTAAATTTTTTAAGGGTTTAAAACAAGTTTTGAAATAGCGCCATCTATGATATGTTTTAGAAGTAACTTTTTTAATTAAAATTCTTTGTTTCATCATTCTGCGGTCGGCGATTGGTATTGACCTTAGATGTAAAGTTTCTAACTTGAGTCTTTCTGATATGATATTTTTGCCGGAAATACTCTCCGATAAGGATTGTTTTGTGTGTTTTATAGTATTAAGATTTGAATATTGACGATTTTCTAATGTAGAAGTATAGAATTTTCTGGAATTTCTGTAAGATTCTTTTGTTATGCAATGTTTGGTGGAATAATGTGAATTGGCTATATTTTTTATCTGATTGCTAAATGAAGAAATATAAAGATATTTCTTGGGATAAAAATTTGTGTTTATATTTAACAAAAGCGTGTGCGCATTTAACTTTTTAATAAGTGAAGTATTATTCAATATATTTTGTATAAGAATGATCGATTATGTTATTTTTGAATAGAAGTATGGATTTTTTTTAAATGAAAATAGTATTAAGAATACAAGATATTTCGTATAAGAATGATAGATTACATAAATTTTGAATAAAAATAATATTAAGAATATGTTTATTTTATAGTTTGACACGTTAAGCTGGTTTCATCACCAACATTTAAGGCGTGAGAGTGTATGGTTTGTTCCATAATTACGTAAATGTAAGCTAACTTAACCGAAAAACATAACCTTTCACAACGATAGCGAAGTATGATATTAATAGGACATTTAATGATAGGGGGGCACTCGTCTTAAAGTATTAACATTTATTGATTAAAAGTCACATGATTGTATTAACACACCTTCAAAAAAAGTCGATTGATCACTTATTTCTTCATTGAAATCGAAACACATACTTAGCAAAAGCTCGTATAGTTCAAAATGGTATAAAAATACAAACACAGAGATGTTCTAAGAAAAATTCCAACATAGACTTTGTGTGCTGACAGATTAAAATTGGAGTTTAGAATTCTAAAAAACACTTTAGTGAAAGCTGTCTATTTCAAGATAATCACGAAAAGTTAACATTATCTTTCTCGATATGATTGAAACTGAGCAGACAAAATTAAAAATCACGTGGTTCCTTTCACAAATATCTTAAATCTTGTGTAATCATCTTGATAAGTTAAACCTATAACAAATCAAATAGTTCACATTAATTAAACTGTTACCTATGATAAGGCTTGAAAACATACTTAACACCCTGTAAATTGATAAACTTTATACTTTTCCTCGATAATTCACTTGTATTTTATTGAATCACTTTAGAGATTGTTATAGTTTAATATTAAAATTATATAAATTCTCGTTACTTCCTTTTAGATTATGATTTTAGATTTAGTATGTTAAGCAAGTTATCACACTTGCATTTATCACAAACAGGAGTATAATTATATCATAATCACATCGTTTAGTATGAACATTTTAAAATAGTAAAATTCTAACATTTATCAAAGAAATTTAAAATCATATTATAATAAATAAACTGTTCCTACCTTACACATCAGCTTCTTAAACACAACCGTATCATGCGATGTCTTGAAGAGCAATGGCTGATTAGAACGAATGCTTATCAGTAATTCTTGTTCTGATTCGATTTAATACAAGACTTGTGACGTCACTGAAGTGTGGGTTCGTTTATTTAGTGTTGATAAGGAGTGACCTTAAAAGACCCAGAACTATACATTAAGTCTTTTCTGTTTATGTGAGATTAAATAATTTTAATTTAAATAATTTAAATTTTTATACATTGGAGATTATGCAATAATTATGTTATATTTCAAAAATTAGAAGAAAGCATGTAGAGCGTGACATAATATGTTAGGTTTTGATAACAGCCGTATCAAAGAATACTACAACTTTGATTTCGAGTCGTGGGGGTGTATGGTTTGGTATAAATAGAGGGGGAAAATTATGATTTTCATCATTTGATGATACATATTGCTAGTGATTAGACGTGTTTTAAAGTGCCCCCCCCCCGCTTTTTATCAGCGTGATTCGTTTGGGAAGATTGTTGTTTACTTTTAAGAGTTAAAGTTTTTTATTGTTTCTATATTATGGATATTTTCATACCTATCGATTAAGCCATGTCTGTGGTAGGTTCTGCACCTGTTAAGAAGATGTTGTAATAAGTTCTTAGTTGTAATAAGACATTTTCATCTAATTCTAATTTGAACCCACATATGAAAACTCATTCTGGGGAGAAATTATATACTTCTGTCATTTGCCTGAAGTCTTTCGCACGAAGATCTGACTTGAAGAGACATTTAAAGATACATGATAGTGTTAGACCATCAGAGCATGATGGATTCACTGAAGTTTTTACAGAAAAGGATAATTTATCTCAAAGTCCTTTGGATTTTGAGATATTACCTGAAGAAGATATTTCTCAAAGGACTGTGAGCTCTGCGAATGTTGAGAAAAAGCATGTTTGTTCCACCTGTGGCAAAGTCTTAACAAACATTTTTAACTTAAAGCGACATATGAAGATACATTCACAAGAGAAGCTATATGTTTGCAATATATGTCAGAAGGTATTTGGACAGAAATCAAACTTGATAAGACCCTTGAAAACTCATAATACTGATGGGCAGTCTACATTAAAGTGCAACATGTGTAACCAAGTTTTTACACGAAAGGATAATTTGAAGAATCATCTAAAGTCACATCAGAATTCAACATTCTCTTGCCGTGATTGTGATAAAGTGTTCGGACGAAATTACGAACTGAGACAACATGTACGCACCCAGCACTCTCACACACCTCTTGTGAGTGTAAAACGTAAAATGAGTTTATCTAATGTAAAGTCGAAAACCACAAAGCATTCTGATGCACTTAATGTGTTTAAAACAGTGATTTTGCATCCAGATGAACGTGAGGAAAGTGATTTAGAGGTATTTCATAGACATTTACGAACAGAAATACAGGAACGTTTAATAAGTGAAATTCATGAAAAAGGTTCAATTAAATGTTATATGATAGAGAAAATAGCACTTGAGCGTCTGACTGATAATGAGGAGTTTGAAGAAATTCAATCTTATTTTCGATGTTCGTGTATGATAGAACTTACAGAAGATACTATCTCGCAACATATTGAAGAAGGATTTTCGAAGATTATTAAATCATTTGAAGAATATGTACAAAGAGGCTCTGGGTGGAAACTGAGGAAAATTCATTATTTAGAACTCAAGATTGCTAAATATCATCCCCTTGCTGCGAGTTCTTACATTCCTTTATCTAAAAAACTGGATGATAAAAAAGCAGTGTTGAATATAAAAAACAAAGACAATAAATGTTTGGTGTGGTGCCTTTTGGCTTTTAAACTGAACTTAGATTTTACAAAAAAGCCTGAACGTGTTTCACATTATCGACCTTATGAACTTGGTTTAAAAATTACAGCTGTACATAAAGCCCTAAAATTTAAACAGACACCCTGGCTTCAGAAATATATTAATTTCAATACTGAGAAACGTAAAGAGGCTAAATCTTCTTTTGAAAAGCACTTTTTTAAGTTAATGAATAATTCTGTTTTTGGGAAGACAATGGAGAATCTTCAAAAAAGGAGAAACAGTGTGCTTTGTAATGGTGAAAAAAGAGCCAAAAAATTAGTAGCTTCGCCTACTTTCAAATCATTTAAAACCTTTGATGAAAACTTAACCGCTGTAGAACGACTGAAAACTAGTATTTTAATGAATCGGCCTATCTATGTTGGGTTCGCTATTTTGGAACTCTCTAAATTAGTTATGTATGATTTTCATTATAACTTCATAAAGAAAACATATAAAGATCGGTCAACCCCTATTATTCGCTGATACAGATTCCTTAACTTACCATATTCAAACAAACAATATTTATAAGTATATGGAACAATACCGTAATTTCTTTGACTTCTCCGAGTATCCGAAATCACATGATTTATACTCTGAGGATAATAAGAAAGTTCTCGGCAAGTTCAAGGATGAACTTAATGGTGAATTAGCCCTTGAGTTTGTCGGACTGAAATCAAAAATGTACTCGCTAAAATCCTTTAAAGACGAGAAAAAGCGTGCAAAGGGTGTGTCTACGCAGATTGTTCGACAGAAAATCAAGCATGAAGACTACTTAGAATGTCTCCAACAGCAAAAAACAAGCATGGAGAAACAGATAAGGATCGCCCAGGATTCTCATAATTTATATACATTAACCCAAAATAAAATTAGTTTAAGTCCTTTTGATGACAAGAGATACATTTTAGAAAATGGAATATCCAGCTTAGCGTATGGACATTATGAAATTAACCAAGATTGTAATGAAGAAGAAAATTGCTGATTTGTAAATATCTTTCTGTGTATAAACCTTTTCTGTAAATTACTTTGTTTTAATAAAAAGCGTTAATTATATTTTTGTGTACTTATTTAAAACTTTTATACAATCATTTCTGATAAAACATTATCTATATGCACGTACACGTATGTATGCATGCACGCACACACACACATACACACACACCGTCTGATGAGGTTTACACGGTTTACCATGTTTTAAAAACGGTTTATCTTGTTTAAAAGTATTACAAAATGATTTTAAATCGATCTAAAGTGTTAATCATGTGCAAAAAGCTTAGTAAAATTTTTTTATAAGTTATGAAATACATTAAAGTAATAATTTTAATAGATTTATAACATTTTTGTTAACTTATAACTTTCTTAAAACGTTTTTTTTTTCTGTTAGTTCGAGATTGAATAAAAACATTTTTATTTTTTATTTTTTATTATTTTTTTAAAAAATGTTGCAAAACTTTTTTTTTACTTTTTGATTTTTAATTAAATTTTTTTTTAAACTTTACTTTTTATTATTATTTTTTAAACTTTTTAATTCTTAATTTTAATTTTAATTTTTTTTTAAACTTTTTTATAAATTTAAGTTTTAATTTTTTATATACTTCTCAATATACTTCTCAAAACATATTCTTATATACAAATTTTTCTAACGAAATATCGGATATATCAGCAAAATGTGATGAACAGAATCGTGCAGTAAAGCGAAGAATGACTTTAATCATGGATTGAGCGTTGATTGCGCATTTGCGCAATTGCGCATCTCTTCGCTCTTCCTGTGGCCGTTCAACCCCCACTATCCTACTACTCAAGTTATTTACGAAATAGTTTAGAATTTATTGTTTGATAGTTTTTAAAATCAAATGGAAATATAACATTTTCTATTTCTTTCACTTTCTTTCTTCTTTTTTTCTTCTATGTAAATGCAAATAGAATGTCACCTACCTGTTTACACAGTACAAGGAGTTTTTCGAAGGGGGATTATAAGGAAATCAATCACGCTCAGAAACTAAACTTGACAAGTCTAACCAGATGAGCCCACAATGGTCTTCAATAGGCCATTCATTACCAGAGGTGTTTTACAGAGGGAAAGCAATTTCACAATACTGCTGCTAAACTTTTAACAATGTGAGAACCATTTATAAACATGCTCAGTGCATCACAGGAAAACCCTTTTCAAGTAAAAAAAATAGAAACAGCTTGACCGCGAATGGGTTAAGAAATTTCATTTTTATGTGCGTTCGTAATTACATAAACACGTCATAGCAGTCGTCAAGTCGTCGTTTGGTTCGTTCGTCTGTCCGTCTGTCCGCATATAAGAGCTGAAAAACTACCCAACCGAATGGCGTGAAATTTAATACATATAATCGTTGCGGAATTTTGTCAAGTCATTTCCAATTTTATGAAAATCTGATCAAAACATCAAAAGATATTAATAAAAATAATTATTACATAATTTGATTTTTTTTAAATCGGTACTTCCTTGTTATAGCAGCTTCCAACGATTAATCGTCAAGATGTATCGCCTTGTTACCTGACATGTATGATGTTATAGTCAAATATGACGTATATGACATTTTATAACCTCTATGACCTAGTTATAGTCACATTCTTTATTCTATTAAATCCAATCATACTTAATTAAATCAATGATATCGCATGATAATGTATGATTACGTAATTTGAATTTTTTTTTAAAATCGGTACTTCCTTGTTATAGCAGCTACCGACGATTAATCGTCCAGATGTATCGCCATGTTATCAGACATGTATGACGTTATAGTCATATTAATAATTTTGAACTGTGATCGCGATTTTTTGGGGATATCATGTGACATTTATCCAGATATGCTAACTTTGAAAAAAAAATGAAAATAATAGTGCTGCTGATTATCTATATTTGAAAATAAACATTTCAAATGGTATGCACATTTCAATCTACAATAAACGGGATAACTTCAGTTTTGAAGTTAACCAACTAGTTAACTGGAGTTCGAATATCACAAACGCAAACGCATTTACATCAATATTATCTTAGGTCAGATTTTTCGCTACTATAAACTCTGTACGAATAAAAATTTATTTTTTAATGAACTTTAAATTTAACCAGCATTTTGTATTACAAAAATAACATACCTTTGAATTTCATTAATAGATATACTAGTTTTACAGACAGTCTTCATTTTTCAGTAGTTGCTACATGATTGACAGTTAATGATTTTTATCACTTAAAGCCTTTTCAAGACGGTTTTAAAAGGATGTCTGCGGTTATGTGGCAACAGACATGGACCGAGCATGGACAGATTATGAATCACTGGATGTTGGTTATTGTTTATCGTTTTTGTAGCAGTGTGGCTGTGTGGATCAAGCTTAGGTAAAATAATTATATTTCTGTTTCAGGGTAGGTTACACATGCGTTTTGAATCAGCTGTATCTTCCAGATGTGCTGTTTATTTGTGGCGTCGGGTCCGCTGGAGGAGTGTTCGGTATATGCTTTCAAATATTTTTATGCATTTGATTTTTGCGTAGCGACGCTCTGGCCGAAACCTACCGCCACTACTGAATAATAGTTTGTTGTGTATGGTAATTAGTCTGAAACATTGCTGTGCTTTTATAATATGCCCACTGCTGACGAGGCCACAGCTTTTTGGTTGTTTTTCTTGGGGTTTTTTTGTTCAGGTTATATTTGTTGAAATTTGTTTGATGTTTGTTGTTTTTTCTTTTTTAATGATGGTGCGAGATTCTGGGTCTGCCAAATGCATTTCATACATAATGTGCTATATATATATATATGACACATTATAGATGATTACTATTACTGTCGACTTGACACGTTCATTCCATCATACCTCCGTGACGACATATCAGTCCGAACCCCACGAAAATTACCAGATAATCAGATCGATGTATGCGCAGTCGAGATTGTTGAAATGCAGTCATGACATTGGAAAGGGTATTATTCCGATTTACTCACTATGAACACAAATCTCGGAGTACAAGTCACATTGAACATCGTAGTGTATTGTAATCGTGAAAGCTGAGTAGAGGCAGTTAATTCCAATAGAATTTTCCCAAAAACAATAAAGAAGACTTACTAGATGAGCAAGGACTTTATTATGATAACAGAGATGAAAGCAACTCCACCGACTTCCGCTTCATTAAAAACTTGAACACATTAAAGCTATTGAAGAATTTGCAGAATTTGAAGAACAGATTACCGACGAAATAGTGTAGACTTCCCCAGTGACGGCTTATAGATGACAACAATTAATTCGTGTAAAAATCTGTCTCCGAAGCCAGTGCAATCGTATAAATACTCCAAAATTTTGCCCAAAGTGACGGAAGCTGGCCCACTCACAGCAATGTTCGGAAGGAGCCAGGGGGATAGAAAAGGCGGGGCCTTCTCGCTAATGGTTGAAAAAATGAGGCCAAGAAGGTGTGTACATGACGTATGACCAAAACTCTTTATCAGAAGCGGCAATTTAAAAAGGTAAAAAAGCCTTGAGCGGGAAACGCGAGGAATACTGGGATGCCGAATGAATTAAATAAAAAATGGTATTACAAAAGTTCCAAAGAATAAAAATTCAATGTCTCAAATAAGAAGAATTTAAGCAGGTGCGTTTCAGAGGCAGTTTTGCAATTTAATAGAATAAGGTTTTAATAAATACGTGTAGCTTTTAACAGATTAAGATTTTAGAATGATAAATAAAAGAATATTTTGATTAAGTTATGGAATAAAATATAAAATAGATTTAAGAGATATTTTAAAAAGAGAGGGAAAAAAGAATTGTAAGAATTTGGAATATTTTAACTAAGGAAAAATGGCGAAAAATTTTTATTATTACATATCCCCCACCCAAAAAGACGAATGAACCAGTAGGTCAGATGACCTGCAAGTTCATTGAAGGGAAATGTTACACGGACTTGGATTACAATTTGTCAACTGGAGAAAGTCAAAATAAGTACATTTCCAAAAATTATTCATTAATGCCAAATAACATTAAATTTAAGAACTATAACGCGAATGGGTGGAGTTGTTAATTAAAATACAATTACAAGATATTAATCTTGTTAACAATGACATAAAAAGCTTTAGAAATATTAAACAAAAAAAACCATTGTAACAATTTAAAATAATACACAACATACTTCAAGAATATCATCTTACAAAATTTGTTGCAAATTGCTTGTAGAATTGTTGTTTAATTTGTTGTTCAGTCCTCTTATGATTGGGAGTCCATCCAATAAAGTTGTATTACATATCTCACTAACTGAACAATTGACAAATTGAAAAAGAAAAAATCCTTCAAACTTTAGATCTTACTGATCTTCCTTATGAAAGTCTGTTTTCAGAAATTAAAGTTCATCTGAATGCTTTATATTTACTAGCAACAACTCGAAAATAGTACTAAGACTAATATTAACAACAATAAAACACAATAAATAAAATAATACAATAATAGTAATAATAGCAAGAATAATATCAACAATAAAAATTTTAAATAATAATACTTAACAATAACAATAATCATAAGTTAATTTCAAATATTAAACCTATGTCTGTCTGAAAAATTCGTTCCTGAATGGAATGCTCGAAAAAAAACTTAAGAGAAATGAGGTTTTTTTTTGTTTTGTTTTGTTTTGTTATAGTATAGTTTGTCTGACAAATGGTAATTACTCTAAAAAGGCAAATAGGTAATGTAAGCAGTATAAGAGTTTTTTACTCAACATCAAAATTACTATTACCATTATTACCTTTATAACTTCCATTACCTTTACTACTTTATTACTTGTTTACTTCCAGAAGTAAAAATTTATATATCTCAACATATTCAAACTCAATTAATATTCAATTTCAAGAAATATTTAATCTCAATTATCATCCGTATCAAGTTAATTCATCTTGTTTATCATAGTGATCACTAGTGTTCGTCATTATAATTCTCTCTCAGTATCAAATTATAAATAGTATAACTAATAATAATAATATTCAACAATAAGTTCAGCAATAACAAGCATTATAATTCAAAATATCACACACTTTCTTTAATTACTTTCTTAAGTATATAATTAACTAGTATTAAAAAATGCTCTGAAGAGCACCAAAAAAGGTTAATATGTTTAAATATGAAAAAGGGTTGGACAAGTGCTTCTAATTGATCATGATAAAGGAAAGGGGTTCCTTCTTGGCTGCAGCTCACTGTCAATGCCAACTTTTGAAAAAAAAATATTCGTGCTTTTTCATATAAAAGAAATTTGCGGTACTGTAGTAAAACTTTCCAACATGCTTTATATTTCAACTGCACTGTTCTACTGTTGTACTGTGCGTGCGTCTACAATGCAACTTTGTACAGTGCACTGTGTACCATTATTGATCTACAGTCTATACTACACTGTACACTGTTATTATACTTTTGAGCCTCGGTGCACATCCGCACTGTTTCTTTGTACTTCCGTATTAAAGGTATATGCGCCTAATGTTCGTTTATAACTTACATATGCATTGCTGTAATGCATATTGCATTGTGGAGCCACAGACACTTGCATATAATTTCAACCAATGAATGCATTATACTGTAATGCGGGCATATGTGAAATTGTTCCTGTTCAGAATGCTGCAACACTCTGCACTGCAATACAAATCAATTTTCTGCGCAGTTCTACACTGCAGGCATGCTCCGTAGTACTGCATGAGTGTGATACCCGGCAGGCACTAAGGTTTTTGGTACTATGTCGCCTTACATTTATGTCTAATCAAGCTGCGTCTTTACTGGCTACGTCTTTAAACAATACATTTTTATCGTAACTGTGAGTGATTTCATTGACATGGAAAAAGCGCGAATATGATTTTTTCAAAAGTTGGCATTGACAGTGAACTGCAGCCAAGAAGGAACCCCTTTCCTTTCTCATGCTCAATTAGAAGCACTTGTCCAACCCTTTTTCATACTTAAACATATTAACATTTTTTGGTGCTCTTCAGAGCATTTTTTAATACTAGTCATTTAAATTTTTTGATAAAAACTAAAGATTTTTTAATATCTTGAAAAGCAAAAAATTTTGCTATTGTCAAAATTTTATTGTTACATTGTTTTTACAACACTCGCCAAATCGTTGACTGTTGATCGCCAAAGTAGCATTTTTTCATGTCTACCTGCTCTCTCAAATGTCAGGGGACCGTCACATCAATAATTAAATGGTGGTTTTCCATAGCTATTACCTCATAAAGAAACTGGATTCTATAATTGTCTTGGTCGTATCCATGGATTGTTTCTGCTGCACTGAAGTCGCCTGCTATAGGCTCAGTTGTTCTTTCAGTGGTATCTATCCTTACTACTCTTCTTAGTGTTTCTTAAAATCGCTGAATGGGACCGAATATTAGGTTCTGATAATTATACTAACGATCAGTTCAGTGATGATGCTATACAAATTGAGTTTTGATTTTGCATCGTTATTTGGTGCATGAGACTGTTATTTAAGAAAGTTATGCCGCGATATATATTTTTATGTATATAACACAATGTTCATTGTTAGCTCACTGTATTCAAATTCGTACCAAAAGTTGAATGCACCAACACCACCAAACAATTGTTTCACTTTGTTTAAAGGCAGTTCCTGAAATCAAAATTGGGCCTTTACGGGTGCTAGCTGCAATAAATCCCCAAACAAAATAATGTTTTTGCCACCAAAACAGTAATCTCGCTTTTTTTACAACATTCGCCATATCGTTAGCTGATCATCGCTAAAGTACATTCGAAACCATACTGCTCATCGATAATTACACAATCCAATGATTTCCATTGTTGTTTAAATAATTTCAAATCGTCAGAATCAAGCTTAAATTATTCTGCTTCATTCATCTGTTGGACGGGCAATTTGAAAAACTTGGGAA
Organism: Maratus michaelseni; assembly: GCA_963931845.1. Lineage (NCBI taxonomy): Eukaryota > Metazoa > Arthropoda > Arachnida > Araneae > Salticidae > Maratus > Maratus michaelseni. Next base: position 56,507,545 of record OZ007597.1, read on the forward strand.
TTGTACTTCTTCCAATGCTGAAGGCGGCAATTCTCGTTGATGCTAGTACTGCAGCAGCTTCATTATTGTGATTACTCATTAAACGAACTTTTTGACTGAGTAAGTAAATTAGAAAGCTTTTTCCTCTACCAGCAACTACGCGTACAATCAGATTTATGGGTGGAATAGACGGGTCTTTCTTTTGTTCTTCTATGTGCTTTATAATTGATTAGAATATTTTCCTTTGGTCAGCATTATTTTTTTTTTGTTCAATTTATCTTCATTAATAACAATTTCCTGGTGAGTTTCAGTGTTATCAGAATTTGCGGCTATCATATCAACGTCTTCATTTGGTTCTTCGATAGTTTAAAGCTGGTTGTGCAAATCACTTTCTTATTGCAACTTTTCAGCCAAGTCGATTGCAGCTTGTAATCGTTGTTTTGTTTCGCGACATTCTTCCATCTCTGAAATTTTTTCACATTGTGCTCAAAGGATTCACGGTAGAGTTTAAATTCTCCCAATAGGTCTTCTTCGTTCCACCAAGGCTTGAACAACATCAGCAAAGAATGATGATAGTACAACTCAATTCCAGCGTCCGTTTTCGTGTTATGATAGGGCGTTTTGAAAACAACTAGTTTCAAACGTTTTCTGAACCAACTGTGGTTCTTTTTTAATTCGTAATATTCTACAGACTTTGGTTTATTTCGTTCGTATTAGTACCTAGTGGCCAATTCGTATAAACACATGTTTTCCAATTTGTCATGTCGATTCATGTAATAATCATCATTAAAATTCCGACAGTAAATTTCAGTAGATCGTTCATCCTCTTTTGCCAATAAAACGAAATCATGGTGACTTTCAGTTTTCTTCGTCGGTCTTTTTTCATGCTGGTATTTAAGTATTGCACAGCATTCCATGAATAGACACATTTATAGCCAAGAATTTTGTCTACGGCTTCGTAACTTCCAGTTTCTCGACTAATGAAGTTTTATCTGGCAAAAGCGCTTAATCTGGCACCGAGACTTTTGTTTTCGTCAATGGTCTTCCAAATCTCTTCCTTACGATTTTTTTTTCGGTTTGGTTATATAACGCGTAATGTAACAATTTAACACCAAACTGGTTTCTCCAACAAACTGGATGTCAATATTGGCGGCTCACATGAACAAAATCGCGGGATTATTATCATTGATCCAAGTTTGTTTTTCTGATCGTTTCAAACCACCTAACTTTGTAACATGGTGTCCACCTTTTCGAGAAAAAATGCAGTCTTTAACAGAATTTAAAGTTCAATGTTTCACCAAACCATACATGAAAATTATGTGTAATAATATGCAGCCTGATTATGGCCCATTATCCATGACCGTTTAGATGATAATAATGATAGATTTTCTAATATTCCGTAATAGAGTCTACAGACAATGTTAGCGAGAAACAAAAAAATTAGGTACATTTCGGCTAGCCGGGAGTCAGTGAAATATATATATATATATGTATGTATATATATATGTGTGTGTGTATATATATACTTCACTGGCAGCTGGTTAACCGAAAAGTACCAAAAGATATTATAGCAACAATATGGATACAGTGTAAATGTGGATATGATTGCAGGCTTTTCACAAGATCGCAGAAACCACATCAAACATTTATCGCCAATAAGAGTCCACTAAATCTACCGGCACAGGATTTTTCCTTTTATTGTATAAGGAAAGGGCATGTTTACAAATAAACAGTTCCATCAACCAATCTACCACTGCATTTTTGTCGCAGCTATCATTGCAGGAATCGTCATGGCGACGTAGTAGGCCAATCATATCACAGACCAGTTTAACGTATCCAATCAAATCGCTCCATCTCATGTGTACTGTAGGAGTCGTAAAGAACGAACAGGGTTTTCTCCCAAACCAACAGTGACGTCAGTTGCCCTTTCCTTATAACAATTATTTGTTTTCTTATTTTAAGTATATATTTGTGTTTTAATTTTAGTAAAATAGTGCTTAAAAGTCTGTAATTTTCAAATGTTATATTTTTCAAATGCTAACTTTCGTTTCAATATTGTTTTTTTTTCAAGTGTTTTGATTCACGGGAATTTCATTTTGCGCTTACTATTATGCTTGGCGACAATGGTTTTTGTATAACGGAAAAGTACCGAAAAATGTTTTACATTCAATAAATAACAAATCAAAATGTTTGGCACGGTTTGCATGACAACACGATTTGTAGACAACATCTGCTTGGTCAGGGTTGAAATAATTGGCGCATTAGCACACATTTTGGCATGGTGTTGGTATAACAGAAAAGTACCAAAAATAAAAGATACAGCACAAGCTGTACAGGAACGACTTAATAATGAACATTGAAAATTGGGTACTTCTCTATCATCCCGTCGTCCACATTTCATAACAAAATACTATCGCCAACTCAAAGATTAAACGCCAAAAATGCAGTCCCATTTACAGGATGTCAGAAGCTTTATACGTGTTTGTCATGTCATCAAGTGGTTTTTAATTCTACATTTGCGTGTATTATTCATTATGTTTTACTGACTTATTAGTTATTTCATTAATTAAAATAACAATTGTGTCCATAAATTCTTATATTTTATTTATTTATTTATTTTGATATTCCAATGGCAACGTTCTCCCTTTTATTTGGCGTTACAGTTTGGCGATAGATTTTTGTTATAAAAAGTGGTCGACGGGATAATAGTACCGAAAATTGTTTGCCGCATATTTTACGTGAATTAGATGAAATTATGAAACACAATTCTTTTACATAAGCATATAAAATGCTTAGTGAGTTTGAACGTGAATAGCAGGAGCCTGTTAGGCGATATAATTTTCCAATATATATATATTTCCTCATTGTCGATGAATAGTATGTGAGTATTATTTCAAATTTAATGTGAAAACCACGATTTCTACCTACGATTACTGTCCTATAACGGGCATTTACGCTAGTATGAAAATAAAAACAAATAAGCATGTTTGTCACGTGATTTAATTAATTTGAATGAATTCTGTTACATACATAATAATAATATTTATTTAAACTTTCGTGCAAACGCGCGCGTTTGTTACGATAAAAAAAGAAAAGAAAAACCAATGTTCAACCGAAGCTTTACAACATAAATTCGATTTTCTCAGCGACCGTCAAACATACAAAGATAAAAAAAAAACCTATTTTAAATTTTACCAAGAGGAAAAAAATAAAACAAAAACGAAGTTAATACACCCAGTGGAAGTTTAGCTACAATTTGTTGAACTTTTCGTCTTCATTTTTTCGTTTAAAGTTAAATAATTAACTACAGTAAGCTAGAATAATTTTTTGAATGCTGTTGTGACCGGATTAGAATGCGGTAGGGAAAACATCTTGAAAAGTTATAGACGAACACTATTTATTTCAATACGCGGACATAACATTTACACACAGATAGAAAATATGAACATTGAAACTGAGTTACATCTTATCTTCGAATAATAAACATCGTACTTCGTTTTACATCGTACCGTTACCAATAGCAACATATTAATTATCTGTTGCCAGATATTACAATTCTCCCACGCTTGAAAATATAGTTAACAGGATCAAAAAGATTCGATAATTAGCGCATAACAAAGTCATGCAAATAAGACGGCAGTCTACGCTGTCGGGATGATCTTCGAATCAAATTATCGGTGTTGTGTTGAACAGATCTTTGGTCTGTTAGTTGTTGATGTTGACGTCTTTCGGGTTGAGTAAATGTGTCGGAGTTATCTGCATATTGTGCTGCTGCAGCCAAAGCCGGGAATCTTCTCCACAAAGGTTGCACGGGAGCTGGTTCTGTTGATTTTTCTTCTGTATCTATGTCTGGAGCAAACGAAACAGCTTTCTTTGTTATTCCTGATAGTCTCAATTGATTGATATGTCTTTTTAACATATATCCATTGTCTAAAGTTACTTTGTAATGGAGTTTTCCATATTTTTCCGTAATTGTGCCTAATTTCCATGTAACTTGATTTTTATTGAACCATCGAACTTGAACTCTTTCTCCCACGTTTAATTGTTGGGATTTAGTTAAATAACCGGAATTTTTCGAATGTTTTGCTGGTCGAATGGCATCAAGTTGAATTCGAATATTGCGTTGTAAATACATTTCTGCTGGAGTTTTGTTATTTGATAAAGGTGTTGCTCGATAACGAAATAATATTTCACGAACTTTTGTATGCATAGGTAAAGACTCTTTACTCATAGCCTTTAATCGAGTCTTCAGAATTTGTACATGCCGCTCAGCCAATCCATTTGTTGCTGGGTGACCTGGGGCAATAAATTTTTGAAAAATTCCATGCTTTGAGCAATATGACTTGAATTCCTCACTTAAGAAAATTTTTGCATTGTCTGAGACTAGTACTCTTGGGAAACCATGGGTCGAAAAGATATCAGCTAACATTTCGATTGTAGAGGCAGAAGTTGGAGAATTGCGACATATTTTAACTTCAGCCCATTTTGATTTCGCGTCGACGATAATTAGAAAGAAATGATCTTGAAATGGACCTGCATAATCCATATGTATGCGATCCCAATTTTCTTCTGGCTCGTCCCAGGGATGGAATACTTTTGAAGGATTTTTCTTAATTTCAGCACACGCTTCACATGATCGTGACAGATGTTCAATATCTCTATCAATACCTTTCCAGTGAACGTATCGACGTGCTAACTGTTTCATTTTAGTAATTCCAATGTGTGTTTTATGTAATTCTTCTAAAACTGATTTCTGAAGTACTTTTGGAATAATTATCCGTTGTGCTTTAAACAAAATTCCTTCGTCAAGCGTAAATTCATATGCACGATCTGGATTTTCTTCGATTTCTTTCTTTATTTTTGATAATTCTTCATCTGAGTCTGTTGCTTTACGTATAGTTTTGAAATTCAGCAATTCTGTTGAAATTGCTTTAACAGATGACATACAAACTTCATTTATTTCATTGTTGATGGCCATATCACTTGATACTCCTTTTTGGACAACTGGAGCTCTAGAAAAACAATCTGCTTCTACATTATCACTACCCTTTTTGAAAACCACTTCATAATCGAATGCTGATAAAAATGTAGCATATCTAAGCAATCGTCCTGAAGTCATGGGAGGCAATTTTACATGTGGGTGGAAAATTCTTGTTAGAGGTCGATTATCAGTAGCTAACTTAAATTTTCTTCCGAATAAATAATTGAAAAAGTGATTAACTGAAAACACAATTGCTAGAGCTTCTCGATCGAGTTGTGAGTAATTTTGTTCAGCTGCTGTTAAGGATCTTGATGCAAATGCAATGGGTCGTTCTTGATCATCTATAATATGTGATAGAACACCGGCGATACCTACAGGACTAGCATCACAAGAAAGAATAATTGGTAAATTAGGATCATATGGAACAAGAAAGCGCTCACTAGAAATTTCACTTTTCAGGTTGATAAAGGCTGCTTCACATGCTGCTGTCCAACGGAATCTAACGTTCTTTCGAAGAAGCTGTCGAAGAGGATACGTGATTGTTGAATTGTGTGGCAAAAAACGAGAATAATACGTTACCATTCCCAGGAATCTCCGTAGTTCTTCCACATTCGAAGGTCTTGGCATCTCATTAATTGCTCTTACCTTTTCAAGATTCTTTGAAATTTTATTTAATTCAATAACATGACCTAAATATTCGATTTGTTCTTGAAACAACACGCATTTGGTGCGATTTAAATGTAGATCATATTTTTTTAACCTTTGAAGACATAATTCTAGATTTCTTCTACACTCTTCTTTTGTTTTTCCATGCACAATAATATCGTCGAAATACTTTAAGGTTTTTGGTAAATCTCGGAGTATCTGATCTAAAATTCGATTGAACTCGCTAGGGGCAGTCTTTATTCCAAACGACAATCTATGCATGCGGTAAGTCCCTCGATGTGTGGTTATTGTCTGAATAATGCTACTTTCTTCGTCAACAGGAACATGTAGATAAGCTTTGAACAAATCTAAGCGACAAAAATACTTTGAAATTCGGAGGCTATTAAGAATTTCATCTATTCGTTGAATTGGATAATTAGCACTTACAAGTTTTTTATTTACTCCAACCTTGTAATCGACGCAGAGACGTACACCTCCATCAGATTTTGGTATCACAACCAAAGGTGATCCCCAATCGCTAGTAGCTATCTTCGAGATTATTCCTTGAGATTCAAGCGTATCTAATTCTTTCTCAACTTTTTCACGAAGAGCATACGGAACTTCTCTTTCCTTATGAAAAACTGGCTTACTATTTTCACGGAGTTTTAATGACACTTTCACATCTGGAATACATCCAACTTTCTGTTCAAAAATTTCTGGATACATAGAAATAACATCTTCGAGACTTTCTATACTTTTTACTTGTGAATTATTGGAGTTTTCTGGATCTTTCGAATCAATCTGTTGAAGTCTAATTCCGAGACGTCGAATCCATACACGTCCTAACAAAGCATCGAAATTTTCCGGAACGATATAAAGTTCTTCACGCGACGTTTTTCCCTGGTATTCTACATTTACAGTTACTTTTCCATCTGGAAGAAAAACATCACCAGTGTATGATCGGAAAGCAATAGTTGAATCTTGAAGTTGAACAGGAATTTTCAATTTATAAAATTTATCTCGGGGAATAAAAGTAAAACCTGCACCTGAATCCACTTCAAACGGTACCTTGTGGCCCTCAATGTTCACTGTAGCAAAATATTTTTCAAGATCTTTAGTTTTCCCCTTTTTATTTTGAAAAACATCTATTATCTTATTTACTCCATAGTGGGAAAATATTTCTTTTTCCGTAATACAATTCACTGCATTTGTCTTATCTGTGTTAGTCTTCCCTTTTCCGCTTAACAATGTGCGAATACAAACTTTTGCAATATGACCTGTTGTCTTACATGCACTACATTTAAGAGAATTGCGATCCAACCTGCATGTTTTTGCTGTATGATTACTTTTAGCGCATCTAAGGCATAAATTGTTTATTCCCAATTTTTCGTAATCAATTCGGGACCTTGAACTTGATCTTTGGTTAAAATGGTTTTTTGGTCTAGAATTAAAGCGTTGAAAAGAGGATGAATTACTCGAGTCACATCTGGAACGTCGATATTTCGAAACCTTTTTAATTTCTTTTGCACTAGATTCACCTGTATCGGTTACTATATTTAACTTTTTCGACAATTCACGATTATCAATTCTGGAAACCTCTAAAGCAATAGCTTTTTTAGTTATATCATCAAATGTACTGACATCTGACTGTAAAATTTGCTCGCGAATGGAAGCATCGTAAATGCCGCGAATAAATTGAGCACGTAAAAATATATCAGCGATAGACACTTTACAATCACAAGGAGAAATAAATTCACAGTTCACTATATCACGTCTAAGTGCTGCAATATAATCTGCAATTGTTTGATTTTCACCCTGATATGTTGAAAGAAACTTATGTTGCGACACAATAATATTTTTCTTCGGACAAAGGTGTTCTTCGAAAACCTTTACTAGCTCCTTATAAGTTAATTCTGATGGTATTTTAGGAGATACCAATGCCGATAACATATTGTAATTTGCTGCTCCTATGGAATTAAGGAAAATTTGTGCACAATATTGTTTATTAGAAAAAATATTTTTCATTTGAAGGTAATTTTCAAAACGCTGAATATAGTATGTAAAGGATTCTTTTTTACTATCAAAACATTCAAAAGGTTGTAATAAAATAGGATTTACCTGCACGGTTTCAGTAGTTGAATTCCGCGTTGAAGCATCTGAAGATTGTATAGGCAAAAATTTTTCGAAAAGTTGCTGTTGTTGAGCTGAAAAGGCCGTCATGAATTCTTTAAACTGGTTTGCATCCATGATGAATAAATTTAGGGCTAACGTAAATTACAAAGTTTACACTTGAAATCAAATAAAACGAAACTTCACCTCGTCGCCAGAAACTGTTGTGACCGGATTAGAATGCGGTAGGGAAAACATCTTGAAAGTTATAGACGAACACTATTTATTTCAATACGCGGACATAACATTTACACACAGATAGAAAATATGAACATTGAAACTGAGTTACATCTTATCTTCGAATAATAAACATCGTACTTCGTTTTACATCGTACCGTTACCAATAGCAACATATTAATTATCTGTTGCCAGATATTACAAATGCTATCATTTTATTCGTCTCGTCGAGTTCTATCTTTCAAAAAAAAATCATTGTCGTATGTCAACTGGTTCGCCAGAAATTTCAGAAAAACGTTTGCATTTTCTATTTCTTAAACATATTATAGCAAACGCTACCGCGTTTGCTATGATATCTCATCCATATAGTAGTGAATGAGGCATGAAATATACTCAAATAAAATACATAATACAAAATAAGGAATAAATAAGAAAAATTCATGAAAACAATCATTATTGTGTAGATGATGGTTATGTAACTATCTTGCTTTCAGTCAAACAAGAAAACATAAGTTGTGAAATGAAAAAATGGGACCTTGTAGAATATTAAGAAAGATAGGACAATTCTCAATTAGTATTAAGATATCATATTTGATTAGTTTAAGATATAATTTAATCCAGTTTATTTTATTAGTTTAGTTATTACTGTTTAATTTATTATTCTAATCTAATTCAATTCAGTATTAGAAACTCCTAACTTAAATCAACTAAATTATGCCAGCATAAAAATTTAACTCAAGTGGAAACTTCAACAGTGACACTCTCGGGTGCACAATCAAGAACACCACGGTTATACAGAAGAGAATTGATTAGATAAATAGTATTTTTTTATTTCGTTTACTTTTGGACTATAATAAAATTAAGACGAAACTACAGATTTAACATTAGTTTGTTGTTGGTTCTCATGGGATAATTTTAATTGATCAGGATGATAATAAGGGCGTAAATTTGATACATGTACTATTTCAGTAGGTTTATTTTGAATCTGTCTATTAATTTCAAAATTGACATCAGATAACTTATTAAGGATTTGATAAGGACCACTAAAGACTTGTGAAAGTTTTCTGGTATTAGAATATTGGAACTCTTCATAAATTACAAGATCTCCAATCTGAAATTTCGGTTCTAGATAATTTCGATCATAATATTTCTTACTTCTCCAATAAAATTCATCAGTGCGTTTTTTAGCAAGTTTAAAGGGCTTCTTGAACAGGAGGGTAATAATTTTGTTGAAGAGGAGAATCATAGGGTAATTGGCCAAAAAGTAAGTAAGCAGGAGGGAATTTAGTGATAGAATGAGGGGTATTGTTATACTCATTAACTACTTCTGTCAAAATTTTTGTCCAATGAATTTTGGAGTTAGTAGAATTGACTTTACACTTCAATCTAGTAACTATTGTCTGGTTCGCTCTCTCACATTTGCCATTCGTTTGTGGATGATGTGATGTGGTTAAACGTTGCTTAATATTGTGGTTTCGCAGGAATTTTTTTAATCTAGATGAAGTAAAGGCTGCATTCCTATCACTTAATACTTTTTGATGTGTCTGGACATTAAGAATTTTATTGAAACAGAATAATTGTTGTGGTGTTTGAATATTAAAAACTTGTTTTAGACAATTAGTATAAGTTTCTGTGGTAACACTTTTTGAGGGAAAGGCCCAAAAATATCTAGTAGCATGGTCGATTATAAGATGTAAATACTTTTTTGTGGAATTGTAGTAATTAAATCCTCCCACAGTATCAACAGAAATGCATTCAAAAGGTTGATCTGTGGTGGTCATAGCTTGTAATAAGCCAAATTTTTTCTGTCTCGGTTTTTTATTCTTTTGGCAGTGTTCACATCAAAATGTTTTACAAAATTAGTTATATCTTGAGTCATATCAGGCCAATAATAATTAGGAGATATTAAGTTTAACATTTTTTGAATACCAGGATGACCAAATTTTTCATGAGTAACATTAAGCAATTTTCTTCTTAAGGACATGGGTACTACTATTTTTCTAAAACCTTTCTTTTTTACTATCATAAGTCCATTTTCCTTGAAATAGTTTTTTCCACACACATTATCTTTTTGTTGCATCTCTAGGACTTCCCTAACATCCAAAAGAAAGGTAAGTGGTTGAATAAGATATGTAGTAGGACTTCTGGACAACATGTCGGCTTCGACATTTGTGGAACCCTTTAAATATACAATATCATACTCGAACATACTTAACTTTAAGGACCATCTGAATAATCTTCCTCTTAAGTGTTTGACATTTCTTAACCAGACAAGAGAAGCATGATCTGTGTGAATAGTAAATTTAACACCATGGAAGTAGTGATAAAATTTGTCTAAGGTGTCAATGATGGCAAGACACTCCAGTTCTGTAATAAAATAATTCTTTTCATAATTTCTCAATCCTCTTGAATAGTATGCAATTGGATGTAAGAAATTATTATTATCAGGCTACTTAAGGACTGCACCTTCTGCCACCTGTGAGGCATCAACAAACATATGTAGGGGTAATTTAGGCTCATAAATTTTCAAAAGAGGTTTAGCAATTGTTGCATCTTTTAGTTTTTGAAAAGAATGTTGACAATCTAAGTTCCATTCTCAAATAGTATCTTTTTGAGCAATTTATTGAGAGGTTGTCTGATTTCTGCATATTTATTAATAAATTTATGATAGACATTAATAGATCCTAAAAACCTTTTGGAGTGCTTTAACATTTGAAAGGGTTTTAATTTTTTGATAGCTTCTATATTATTGTTAGCAGGAGTTAAAGTACCATTTTTTATCTCATAACCTAAGAAATTAACTGTTTTTTGGACAAAGTTACACTTAGATAATTTAAGTTTAAGATTTTCCATTCTGCATAATTCAAATATTCTGTTGAGATGTTGTAAATGCTCTTCCAAAGTTGAAGAAAAAATAATTATGTCATCAAAATAGTAGCAAGCAAAGTTAATTTTATGTTTAGTAAGAATTCTCCTAATAGTTCTATTGAATATTGATGGTCCTACCTTTACCCCAAACGGGAGAACATTCCATTCCCAAAGTCCACAATTGGTAGTAAAAGCTAATTTTTAAGTGTCTGCTGGATGTATGGGTATGTGCCAGTAGCCTGAGGCTAAATCCCGGGTGGAAAAATACTGGGCACTACTTAATTTGTCTAAAATGTCGTCAATACGGGGTAAGGGTTCTGCATCATTTTTCATTATGGAATTAAGTTTTCTATAATCTACACATAATCTAGTTTTTTTACCTTCATCGCGTTTTTCTACTGAAGTGACTGGTGAAGAATATGGGCTATTGCTTTCTTTGATTAATCCAGCAGACAATAATGATTGAATTTGGTCAGAGATTTCTTTTTCTTCCACAGTGGAAGTACGATAAGGCCTCATAGATATAGGTAGGTCAGATTTGAGAAAGATACGCTGTGGCTCAATATTAATCTTCCCCACATCATATTTATTTTTTGAAAAAATATCCAAATAATTGCCCATTATATCCCTTAAAGCTTTGTTTTCTACTGTATTTATTTCCCCTATTAAATCATAATCATTAACATTAATTTGCGCGAAGGATTGAGGAGCCATGATACTTCCATAATCGGGCTGCACATATTGAGATTGATCTTGAACATTAAAATGCAATAATCGTAATTTATTACTGGATATGTCAACATTTTGATTTGAGACAAGATCTCCTTGAGTAACTCGACAATTTGCACAGTCTATGATTAAGTTAAATTGAGAACAATCAGGTAATCCTAATATAGCATATTCCAAATCACTGTCACATAACAAAAATTTAATATAATGTGTAATATTACCTATTTTAACTAATAAATTACATGACTTATTAATTGTAACTTTACCTTTAGCTTGACCCACAATAATAGGTGAAATATTTACAATTTTAGCACTTAAATAACGAATAAATTTAAATGGAAGAACAGATATTGTCGATCCGGAATCAATAACATAATTTAATTTTTTATTATTGGCATACCCAGCAACAATTGTCAGGCATTGGTATGACTTGGTGACTGGCTACTAACAGGAATATTACCTGTTTGTGGAGGGTTTAAGTTAAAAATACAATTCTTCTCCCAATGATAAGCTTCTGAAATTCCTCTATTCAGACACAATCTACATGGTCGACTAGGAATCCTTCTTTGATAATGGTTGACAGGCAATCTGGGACTAACGAGCCTGGACGTCGAAGGATTAAAATTAGTTGTTGCTTGGAAATTTGGATTCCTGTAATTGGGTTGAGGACGAATCCAATGTCTAGGTGAATTATTTGGTTGAGAAAAAGGTCTGGAATTTTGAGACATAATTCTAACATTACTATTATTGTTACTGCTAGAATGAGATGGAATGGCAACAAGATGTTTAACTAATCTATACCAATCGGTAGTAGATTCAAGAGGAGTTACTATTAAATAGTTCTGGTATTCAGGTTTTAAGCCGTCGGTCAATCCCTGTAAAATAATGGTTTCACATAGTTTAAGTTGTCGACCTATCTCTATTTTCTGACGAAAATATCTTTCTAAGTTGTTTAAGTCATGCAATTTCAGCGAGGCGAAATCAGAAAAACGGGGGACTGTTACTTTCAGAAATTTTTCAGTTAATATTTCAGCAATTCTTTCCTATTCTTTACATTCTAGACATTCATTAACATAAACCTTTAATGCTTTGCCCTTCAAATATTTGGAAATATTGTTGATTTTCCACTCTTTTTTATCTGGAGGGGCTGAACCTTCAAAATGTGTAAGCCAAGACGTAATATCCATTCCACTTTCTGGATCAAAAACAATAACATTAAGCTCGTTTTCAGCCATTTTTGTTTGAGTATCTTTACTTTCAGCAATAACTTTAACAAACCCTGACTTTAATAATATGTAAAAAAAAACAATGTATAAAGAATTCTTTAACTTAACAACAACTGTAAAAATATCTAACTCTTAGTAATTTAACTAACAAGAACAAATAATATTTAACAGTAAAAATGTCAAATTCATATTTAAATTCCTTCCACTTAAATAGTAAATGTACAACTGTTACCCTATCTTTCTATAAATAGATTTGCTGTATATGAAAAAATATCACAAAAGAAAAATAGAATGAATAAATAAATAAAACACTTTTTAAAAAAAGTAGCATTATTTCGTAAGAACAAAATTTTTGGCTCTTGATTTGTACTCTCGGAAAATAGCATCAAAAAACAAAAGTAATGAAATAAACAAATAAATTAACTGCACACAATAATTTTACCTTTTTAATGTTACGCAACTTCACGCAAACTTTCTTTTGAGATAACATATATATATATATATATATTTTTAACATTTCAAGTAAGAAACTTCAAAAGCTATTTTTGCGATTATTATGCAATCAGTGATGTAAGCTGTAATTTCAGAGACGCTAATAAATTTTTATGCATTTTTAGAATGGCATAGAATATGTTCCAATACATTTTACTTAATAAATAATGAAAAGCGATTACTCATATATTTTTTTCAATAAATAGAAAATATTTCCTATGAATAAATACCACAGAAGGAAAAGGGACTAAATTGAATAATAAAATAAGAACATAGAATTAAGTTGCTCTTGTAAAATGAAGTAATATAGGAAATAATAAATATCAGAACAGTTCAAAAACTTTCGGTAATATTTGTGAGCATAACCAAATAATATTAATTTTCAACAATACATAAGAATAAATATTAAATTTCGTACGTTCTAAATGTTCAGGATAAAAGGAACACTAGTCTTCTAAAAATATTCTAAGAACAAATTTTGTTCTATGTAAGCCAATAATAACAAATCAACAAAATAAAAAATCAACAAAAATAAAAGAATAATTTAACTTACAGATGTCACTTCTGGAATGAATTTATAAACATGTCGTTATATTATTTAGTTATCACTCCTCCTTATGAGTGATAAAATGACAACTGATCGGTAGTGTTCTCCAATGTCACTGGGAATTCTCCAAAATGCTTTTTACACAGGTCATCAAGGATCCTGTCGCACTTTTTGACACATTATAGATGATTACTATTACTGTCGACTTGACACGTTCATTCCATCATACCTCCATGACGACATATCAGTCCGAACCCCACGAAAATTACCAGATAATCAGATCGATGTATGCGCAGTCGAGATCGTTAAAATGCAGTCATGACATTGGAGAGGGTATTATTCCGATTTACTCACTATGAAGACAAATCTCGGAGTACAAGTCACATTGAACATCGAAGTGTATTGCAATCGTGAAAGCTGAGTAGAGGCAGTTAATTCCAATAAAATTTTCCCAAAAACAATAAAGAAGACTTACTAGATGAGCAAGGACTTTATTATGATAACAGAGATGAAAGCAACTCCACCGACTTTCGCTTCATTAAAAACTTGAACACATTAAAGCTATTGAAGAATTTGCAGAATTTGAAGAACAGACTACCGACGAAATAGGGTAGACTTCCCCAGTGACGGCTTATAGATGACAACATTTAATTCCTGTAAAAATCTGTCTCCGAAGCCAGTGCAACCGTATAAATACTCCAAAATTTTGCCCAAAGTGACGGAAGCGCAAAAAAAGCTGGCCCACTCACAGCAATGTTCGGAGGGAGCAAGGAGGATACAAAAGGCTGGGCCTTCTCGCTAATGGTTGAAAAAAATGAGGCCAAGAAAATGTGTACGTGACGTATGACCAAAACTCTTTATCAGAAGCGGCAATTCAAAAAGGTAAAAAAGCCTTGAGCGGAAAACGCGAGGAATCCTGGGATGCCGAATGAATTAAATAAAAAATGGTATTACAAAAGTTCCAAAGAATAAAAATTCAATGTGTCAAATAAGAAGAATTTAAGCAGGTGCGTTTCAGAGGCAGTTTTGCAATTTAATAGAATAAGGTTTTAATAAATACGTGTAGCTTTTAACAGATTAAGATTTTTAGAATGATAAATAAAAGAATATTTTGATTAAGTTATGGAATAAAATATAAAATAGATTTAAGAGATATTTTAAAAAGAGAGGGAAAAAAGAATTGTAAGAATTTGGAATAATTTAACTAAGGAAAAATGGCGAAAAATTTTTATTATTACATATATATACATATATTTTATCTTATTTAATCATTTCTTTGGATTTTTTTATATCTACAGTTACGAACATTATTTGCAACATGAAAAAAATATATAAAATTTATTCACTGATGTTTTTTTATTCACATCTCTCATAAATTCAAAATATGGGTTTTAAAATCTTGATCTCGCGATCCAAACTTTTTATAACTCGTGCTTTGTTTTCATGGATAATAAAAATACTAGAGCATCAGTTAAATTGATGATCACGAACGTCATAAAGGTAATGATGTATGTTTAAACTGAAATCCTACATATATATATATATATATATATATATATATATAAACATTTGAACGGAGGGTGGTTTTAGAATCTTGAAGTTTTTTTTAATTGCTTTTCTCCGAACGGCTGCAATATGTAGCTTTTTGTAATGAAAGCTACCAAAAACTACAGGCGTAATCGGAACTTGAAGAAAAGAAATTACAAGCAGAACTAGAAGAATAAAAATGGCGGTTGCAGAATGAAGAGAAGAAATTACAAGCAGAGAACGAAGAAAAGAAATTGAAAATAGAAATAGAACATAGAGAATGGAGAGTAGAATTGGAACAAAAGATCGCGAAAGAGAGTTCGAAATTAAGGAAATACAAGTACGAGAAAGTTCAAGAATTCACATCGATGTGAACCCAAGGACTAATCCAGGTAAGCAATATGGATTGCTTAGATTATTAACACAATATGATAGTACGAATGATATTAGTTTATATTTGGCTATGCGCGATAGGTAAATGGCGCCAACGGGCATTATTAAAGAATAATGGGTAAACTTTAAATTATCTAATGCCATGTGAGATGTGATTAATATTATAACGACAGAAAAAGAATCCGAAATCCACGATTATGATTACATAAAAAATATTCTTCTGAAACGTTACAAACTATCGCCAGAAGAGTTTAGGCTGAAATTTTTCTCATTTTAAAAGCAGCCATGAGCTAATTGGCGTGATTTAGCTTATGAAATCAAGGTGCATTTTCAACAATGCATTGAAAGTCTTCAAGTCGATAATTTTGAGGAATTACAGGAATTAATCGTGGTTAATCAAATTAGGCATAATTTACCTACGGAAACAAATACACATATCGTAGAGGAATTATTAGTAATAAAAAAATTTATGACTTAGTTAATAAATTAGATATTTACGAAACGGCTTGGAGGGTTTGCAATAAACAATGAGTTAGGAATACAAACGGCATTTTTGAGGACAAAAGATCGAGAGCGGCTGACTGCGCCAATTCGAAAAGACGCCATGTTGACAATAGGCCCTGTGTGATTCACGCAAGAAAAGTGTCGCATATAATATGTTTTCGATGTGGTAAGTCTGGTCGCGTGAGTGGGAAATGTACCATAGGGAGTAAAAAACAACAAGAATATTCAAATTTTAACCCGCAACGTAATTAAAATTGGCGAGAAAAAAAATACCAAGATGGAATCCAAAACACGCAATGAAAAATAGGTAATATGGGCGGGCACGTTAAATGGTAAAAAAGGAAGAATCCTAGATATTCACGGAATAAAAACAAACGTAATAATCGATAAAGGGAATGGTATTTCAATCGCCAATTCAGGATATCATAGTGCAATAAACGCGCCATAGCTAACCAGCGATAATATATCTATATCGGGCATAGGTGAAAAATAAATAAAGCCGACGGGTTTTTTCTGGCATAAAGTCTATGTAGACGATATAGATATACAGGATAAATTTTACGTGGAACAAGAGACTTACTATGATTTAATAATAGGTAGAAAATCAGTCGAAGGCTTGACGTTAAAAGTAGTGGAAGATGTTGTTAGAATAATAAGCGACAACACAGTACGAGTAGGATACATTAAAATGAGTGAAGTTCCGTCCAAAACTGATAAAGTACCTACATCAAGTCTGCGTAAATGCAGAGGTGAATTTGACTCATATTACAAATTTAGCTTACAGAGAAAAAATACGAGAATTAATAAAATCATATAAACCGATTAAAACAAAACAACTGGGTTAAAGATTAAAATACTACTGGCGGATGAAAAACCTATCTGCGAACGGCCAAGGAGATTCCCTCTAGTTGAGCAGGAAATCATCAGTAAGCAAATACAACAGTGGTTGGAAGGTGGGATCATTAGAAGAAGTTACTCAGATTTTGCGACTCCGGTAGTCCCGAGTAAGAAAAAGATAGATCGCACCGGTTATGTATAGATTATCGGAAAATAAATCGTAAAGTATTAAAAGGTTGCTATCCACTACCGTTAATAGAGTATGTTATTGATAAATTACAAAAAGCAAAAGTATTTACGACGTTAGATCTCAAAAACGGATTTTTCCACGTCGAATTTTAAGAAAGCAGTCATAAATGTACAGCTTTTGTAACGCATCAAGGGGAGTATGCATTTTTGCGTTGTCCATTCGGATTGTGCATCTCGAAAAATCAATTCTGAAGGTATATAAACATATTATTGCAAGATTTACTGCGAGAAGGCACTATCATTGTATTTATGAATGATTTTGTGATTTCCTCAGATGATGAAGGAGATGGAATCAAGAAGCTGCAACGAGTATTAGAAGTAGCATCAGCATATGGTTTAGAAATTAATTTTAAAAATTCCAGTTTCTTAAAAAGAAAAGAGAATTATTTGGTTATACAATCGAAAATGGAACAATAAAACCGTCCGAAGCGAAAGGCAATGCAAAATTTCCTTAAACCAACTACAACAAAACAATTAAAATTCTTTTTAGGTTTAACAGACTACTTCAGAAAGTTTATCCCGAATCATGCCAAAATCACCAAGCCTCTAAGTGATTTATTAAGGAAAGGAAATTGTTTCAAATCTCAAAGAGAGCAGCTCGAGGCTTTCAATGAGTTAAAGAGAGTATTATCAACAAAACCAGTTCTTCAACTGTATAAACAAGGATCCACACTGGAGCTCCATACTGACGCAAGCAGGCAAGGCTTTGGCGCAGTTTTAATTACAAAAACGACACGATGGAAAATTTCACCCATTACAATACATGAGCAAGAAAACTTGGCCACAACAGGAGAAATATTCAAGTTATGAACTTGAATTATTAGCCATAGTAGAAGCTCTAAAAAAATTCAGAAATTACCTAATGGGAAACAAATTTCAAGATTGTGACAGACTGCGATGCCTTCCAGAAAACCTTAAATAAAAAGATTTAATACCTAAAGTAGCAAGATGGGCATTACTCATCGAAGAATATGACTACGAGCAGCATAAAGAATGAAACATGTAGATGCATTAAGCCGAAACGTGCCGATAACGCAATCAGTATTAATTATAACTAGATTGCAAGGAGAAATAATGAAAATAATTGCAATAGCGCAAAGACTAGATGAATCCATACAAGCCATCAAGTCGCTAGTTAAAAGTGGTTCGTCCGATAATTACTTACTAAAAGATGACACATTATACAGATTCGAGAATGGAAAGGAATTGTTGGTGGTGTCGGAAGAGATGCCACGAGAAATTATACGAAAAATTCAGAAAACAGTTCACTTTGCTGTATCGAATACTGAAGATCTAATGAAGCAAGATTTTTACATAGCTGGATTAAGGAAGAAAGTAGAAACAGTAGTCGCAAACTGCGTTGATTATATCTTGTATAATAGGAAGCAGGGAAAAGCTGAAAGTTTTCTAAACCCTATACCTAAAGGAGACAAACCATTAGAAATCTACCACATCGATCACATAGGTCCATTATCTCGCACCAATAACGAATATCAATATATTTTTACCGTAGTAGATGTATTTACGAAGTTCGCATGGTTTTTTCCAGTGAAATCACAGTCGGCCAAGGAAGTAATAGACAAATTAGAACTACAGCAAACAACTTTCGGGAACCCAACTATTGTTATAACCGATAAAGGAAAAGTTTTTACCGAAAGCGAGTTCAAGGAATATTGTACAAAACAAGGAATTGAGCATTTAAAGATAACAACTTGGATACCAAAAGGAAATGGAGAGGTGGAAAGAATAATCAGAGTGATGATATCTGTTTTGTCAAAATTGTCTAGCGATGACGAATCAGAGTGGTATAAGTATGTACCAAAATTAAAAATAATTATCGACGGCACAATAACGCGAAGCACCAAGTATAATGCCTTTGAATTAATGACAGGAGTTAAAATGAAGGAAAGTGACATGCAAAACATCAGGAAGATTTTGGAAGAAGAATATACCGAATGTATCATGGAAGAACGCGAAGCCATGAGAGATGAAGCAAAGAAAAATATGCTCAAAATACAAGAAGAAAACAAGGTGCAGTTTGATAAGAAAAGAAAACAGTCACGAAAATAAAAAGTAGAATGTAATTTGATAATTCCCGTGGATTTTCTATTAGACAACTTTTGATTATCGAGATGACTTCAGCAGGAATAGACATATCAGTACGTCCGACAGCCCTATGTCCAAAAAGTCTCGATAACATGATCGAAACGATCAATGGCATATGCGTCTAAAAATCATTATGGAGTTGAAATTGCTTCTCACATTGATCATCTATAACATCCACTTTATTACGGTCAAGGACGGAATAAGGTATCCGTTATGAAGAGGGAGAATTGAAGTAAAAAGTTTTTTTTGCATTTTTAAAAATTACATAAAAGTTTAGAAAGATCGTTGAAAAAAAATGTTTGTTTGAGAGATGAGTTACATTAAAAAATGTATAAATTCTGAGATAACTTCAGTGGGAATTACAGTAACAGCCGAATATCTCAATCCATTAGAGTAAATAAACACAGGAGATTAGTTCATTATCATCCCTAAAAATATTAAACCATGGACATAATCATTGGCAAAGCAAGATCTTCATTGTGAATTTTACAGTGCTGTCTGGTGTAGAAAAAAAATCGCATTTGACTCATTTTGAAAAAAAAAAATAATCACAGACAAAGAAGAGAGGGGGTTAGAGTTTAAATTTGGGAGGTTAGAGGGTAATTTAGATGGTTATTTATTCATTTTGAATAGTGTACATCGATTTCTGTCGATTACTTTTTTAAATAAAAAGTTTTAAAGTGTAATATTTCTGATTGTTTTTCGTCAGAAAGAAACTTTTTGTGTTGTAAAATTTAGCGCTGTTTTTATTTCTGTGAAACAAACAAACAAAAAAATCATTAAAAACATGTATTATGCACATTATTTCATATCTTACTAAAAAGATTTTTTTTTCAAAACAGTATAAATAATCAAATAACTTGGTGTTTTAAAATTTAAATATAAGATATTTTTTCTTGAGAAGGGGGGGGGGGGGTAAGAGAGCGGATTGAAGGTCAATGAACATCACCACCAGGAATTCGTTGCATTTGACTTTAAATTTAATTATTTTTTCATCTTTTAATCAGTAACCACAAAAATCAATTATATCAGTTCAAAAACCTTTAACGGGTTAAAATTTGTGACGCAATACTTTACTATGGCTCTAAAAATTTTAAATATGTGTCTTAAAAATAATGATATCAAATTTTGATGACTCTATGCTATTATTTAAATGCATATATGTATATATATATATATATCAGTGCAAAAACCCTTAATGGGTTAAAAGTTGTGACGCAGCACTGTCTTTTGGCTCTAAGAATTCTAAATATGGGTCTTAAAAGCAATGATATCAAATTTGAGTGACGCTATGTTAATAATAATAAAAAAAAAATCAGCATTTTCTTTTTCGTATTATTTACATTCACAAATGCCATTATTATTTTTAACATGAAAAGATATATAAAATTTATTCATTGATGCTTTTTCATTCACATCTCTAATAAATTCAAAATATGGATTTTAAGAGAAACGATATCAAAATTCGCTAGTTGTCTAGATGTGACTTTAAAAGTTTTGCTTTATAGTGCAAATAAATAATTTTTGTCTCCTCTTCTAAAGTGCATTTACACATTCAAATAATACTTTTAATTATCCAATTGAAAAGATAGGTTTTAAAAGAAATGATATCAAAAATCAAGTGACTCCTTCACATGAATTTAATAGGATTGTTTTAAAATTCAATTTAAATTATTTTTGGTTTGTCTTCTAAAGTATATTTACACATACAAACAATAGTTTTAATTTTCCAATTCACTGTTAAATATACAACTTTCACTGAGCCTATATTATGCATTGAAATGTATTTATTTGAATAAATTGATTTAACTTTTGTGCCATGATATCCAAAATCATAAGTAACATTTTATGTAAATAATTATTTTGCGTCATAGTATCCAAAAAAATAAAAGGAAATGTATGCAAGTGGATAATTACTTTGATAATAACTTCGAATTATAATTTAATATGCTATTAATTTGTTTTTGAAAAGATAACTTTGTTTTGAATGCATGCTTTGCTCGTGCTTCGAAACCTACAAGTTTATAGTGAGGGGGCGGAGGGATAATTAATTCTGTCTGTCCGTCCACTGATGAGAAAAAGACTGTCTTTCGCATGTGTAGTTTTTATGTTATAACGTTATAAGTGTTTATAGTTAATTGTTATAAATGTTTATATTTAATTGTTATAAATAAGTTTTATATAAACCTTCTGTCTTAAAATTTAAATATTTCATATTTTGAAGAATTACATATATACATATATTTTATTATAATTCATCATTTTTATCATATCCGCAGTTACGAACATTATTTGCAACGTGAAAAAAAATATATAAAATTAATTCACTGATGTTTTTTCATTCACATCTGTCATAAATTCAAAATATGGGTTTTAAAAGGAACGCTATC